>CM035816.1:43141694-44341694 GCA_020458035.1 Magallana ariakensis
ATGATATAATGTATAATATTTGATACATAATATGATATTGTATCATATGATAAAATATAATTTGATTCAACATTGTATCATATCATATGAAACAATATCATATGAAACAGTAATATATCATGCAATACAAGATCATATTATACAATATTTTATCATATGATACAATATTATGTATTGCAATATCATATGATACAATTTCATGTGATATAATTATATATTATATAAACCAATATCACATTATACAAGATCGCATCATATGATATGATATCATATATTATACAACATCCTATCATATGATACAATATTATATACTGTATTGCATTATCCTATGAAACAATATCATTTGATAAAACAATATATAATACAATATCATATTTTACAATATTGTATCATATTATATACAATATAATGATACAATATCATATCATAATGTACAAAAAAATTGATACAATATCATATCGTATCATATAACTTTTCATAATATAATATAAATGTATAAAAGAACAGTGTTTCATATCATACAATACTGTATTATAGGAATCATGTTAATTATATATCATCTAACAACAAACACATCTATATCAAGCAGGTTTGAGTGAGGTAGGAGATTTTTTTAGCATCCTTGATGATGGAGTTTAGGCTTTGATTCTGAAGCTACCTCTGCGATTCATTTATATTATAGTTAATCATCTATTTGATGATTCAAGTTCATTTGAAATCGAACTATTATCTATAAAACATGTGACCTGTTCCAAAAACCTAAACCTCCTACAGCATCCGAAACCAATGGCTCAGATTCAGCATCCAAGTCTTTCCAGTCAATAAACTGATCCAGACGCATCAGTATCATAAGATGCACCATCCATGCAAGTTTGGTGAAGATAGGACAAGTAATAACTTAGATACACAGGCAATTGTGCCTCACATGAAATTCACGTTAAATTCACGTGAATTTAACGTGAAATGTTCACGTGAAATTCATGTGAAAAGAGCACTCACACGAATTTCACGTGAAATTTTTTCACGTGAAATTCATGTGAATGTGTTTCACGTGAAATTTTAGTGGAAAATGTGAGAAATTTTTCACGTGAAATTCACGTGAAAGACATTCACGTGAAATTCACATGAACAAATTTACATGAATTTCGCTTAACGTGAAATTCATGTGAAGTTCACGTGAAATTCACACGGATCTTAACGTGAAATTCACGTGAAGCTCTTTTCGCGTGAATTTCACGTGAGGCACAATTGGCTGTGTACAGGACCTGCACCAAAAACTTTAACAAAGTCCAGAAACCGACGCCGGGGGTATAGCATAAGCTCCCCCAACTTTGTCTTGGTGAGCTAAAAAAATGTATTTTATTGTAAAAATTACATTGTCTTAGCTGAGCACAACCTCTTTTAATGGTCTCTAGTGGTGAACTTTAAGCTCCGCTGGACCAAAAGGAGAGATTGAACTTTTTGAGCTTAACAAGACCAAAGGGAAAAAAATACCTTATCTTTAATTTCCTCAAAAATAAAAAAGAACACTGACAATAAAAAAGATCTTTACTTAAAAAGGTATTGTCACATTAACTAGTTCACAGACTGTACTAAGTTTTTATATAAAGTTTGAGCCTTGGGCAATCTTTGTTGAATCTGCTTTTGCATTAGTTTGCTTTGGATTACATAGTACTGTAAAGAATTCACAGAAAAAAACATAATTTGATTAAATTGCAATTATTTATCAATAATGACACAGCAAATTAACATCAATGAGATTAAGATTGTCTTGTAAATATAACTGATTGATATCCAATATGCTGACTCTACTGTTTCCATGGATGACTACGACTTTATGAAGTTATATCCCCTGCCTACCGCTTATACTTGAAAAATCGACAGCTTCTTTATAAAAAGTTTTTAGTTTTTACAGCCATTTTGGAAACTTTAGTGTTTAGAAAGTCTGAATGTCATGATGTTGTTGTAGTCTGATTTAATTCAGCTGATATCCTTATTCATTACAAAACTTTTGATATTATCTCTTTAATCAATTTAATTGACCTTGTGTGGGTGTTTGTCACAACATGCTGCATTTCAATTTACATTTATTTCTCTGGATTATAGATTTATTTATCCTGATCAAGTTAGTTGTGAAGCTATATATGCATCAATGAACAAAAACACTATCAACCTGATATTGTGAAATCATTATAAACTCCAAATGACTTTGACAGTCTCTTTATAGTATCATTAGTGCATAAGCAAAAAATAGAGCTTCTTTAACATGATGTTTATTCACATAACTCCCTTTTGTTTCAATTCACTTAATTCCCTCTTGTTTCATTTAGATCTATCTGTTTCTTTGTTCTTATAATGTGGAAAGAATCCCCCCCTTACAAATTAGAGATACACTGAACTCTCAAATACTACTACTGTGTGAAAAATCTTACCACAATTGCAATAATGTTTCAGAATGAACTCTGATAACTTATTTAGACATATTAAATTAATGGTTACCGTCTTGGTTTTTCCGTTTATCTTATTGTTTTAATCGTTTCGTGTCTTTTCATAAGCAGGTAAATTTATTTCAAAGTTATAAGTCATTCAGTGTGCCGTATACGAAAATTTATCGAACAAGAAATCTAAAATCCTATCCAGCATTCTATCATGAAACTTTATTCTTAATTCTTTAGATCAAAATTTACCAATATTACATGAAATCATATCTGTAAGCATGAAGTGAAAATAAAAAAAAATAAAGTAAACTTTTGAAGTTCTGAACAAGGTAACATATTTACCTGTATATCAAATTTATTAAATCGTATGCGGAGTGTAACCTGCGTAAACATTAACTTCTTTGTAATTTGATTCCTTTTTTATGCATCATTTCATACAGAAACAAAAGTATTAATGATATAATTTATATTTACTTAAAACAAGAGTTGTGTCTTAATTGAACCCGCTATTTTCTGTGTGATATTTGATCTCGGGCTGAAATGTTCTCTGTGATCAGTTAGGGTGTGCGGTAATGAAACAAATCGCAGAATGTATATCTGCTTTAATATTTATTTAACTTGTATGTAAAATAATTCGTTTTTAATGCATCATTTATTTAAACAATATTTTATTCAATATAATATATTGAATGGGATTAGGCAGCAGGCATAGCCTATTTTAGCCCTCTCCCTAATGCATCACATTTTTATACAGAAAAAAATCTATTTATGATAGATTTTATATTTATTTAGAACAAGAGTTGTATTTTAATTGAACCCACTATTTTCTGTGTGATTTGATCTCTGGCTGAAATGTTCGCGGCGATCTGCTAGGATGTTTGGTTATGAAGACAATGTTAACAATACAGATAATTTATTGATCATTTTAGCTCATAATTTTTGTTAAAAAAATTTAACTGGTCATTTTTATACATTCTATAACTGATGCAGCAATGATTAACAACTCGGCATTTGTTTCCACATATATCTTGATTTGTACGTGTTCATTCTCAAATTCTGCCATTATCAGGTTAATCATGAAGATCGTTTAACGCGATTATACATTTATCATGAAGATCGTTTATCCTTTCCTATCGTGTATCAATCCTATCGTGCGTGTATACTGTTCTAGCATGCATTAATCCTATCCTATCGTTTATCTTGTAAAAAAATAACGCTGCAGTTACTGTACTAATTCATGAATTATAATGGAATTTCTGGATATAATAGTGACTGCTGATGGCATTATGGAATAGAAAATAGTAGTGACAAAAGCCATTATTTAAAAGACTATAATTCACCAAACAATAAATTGCAGAAGGTTGCAAAATTTTGATTCATCAAACAAAAAAATAGCAGCAGGTTGCATAATTTACTTTTATTGTGCATCTATTGTGTCATGACAGCTGCAACAATCAAAGATCTGAGGTCCATATATTGCTTTATTTTAGGGTTCTTTCTGTCACCCAATTGTTAGATATTTTCAAAAGAATTTGAAAAACGCCAAGTAATTTGACATTTATCTCTTGTTCAGTGACAGTCAAATCTACACTTATAGATATTAAATGTTAAATATTTTTTTTTTTTTAATGTCAAATGCTCAAAGCAACCAGATACAGTGGTTTACTTTTGATAACAACCAGCTGGTCAATGTATTTTGTTCAAATCTATCTATATTTGAATTTAAAGGAAAAATGTAACTCACTGCACTCATGTGTAACATTTGATAAAAATGCAAAAGTCAAGTGAGCCTTCCACATTATAAATTGATGTTGTGTACCTGGTGTGAACTCCCTTATTGATCCTTAACCTTTCATAAAATGTTATTCATATGTATGAATACATTGTTTGTTAGTTGCATTTTCAATGGATCTTATTTCTGAACACAGAGTTTTCCCTCAACTGGTGAGAATTTGGCGAAAAACTATGTCATGTGACATGTAGAAGAGTCTTGTCCAATCTGCTTAATTTCTTCATACACATATTGTCCTTGTACCAGGGCCCACCCATTCTATCTACTTTATTCATTCAAAAGACAGGGTAACAGACCAGAATGAAATTCACTGATACAGGGTCTACAAAAATCATTGAAAATGCCATCAATCGTTTCAAATAAAAACTATCCAAGTTAATCAGGATGTCATTTTTACACACTCTTGTTTTAAAACTAGACAACATTGAGATGATGGGCATCTCAAAAGGCCCTGCTTAAATAATGGACAATAGGATGAGAAGAATTTCAGAGAATTTTGCTTTGACCATGACCTATTATGTACTTAAGAAATTTTCCAACTGGCAAAGAACTTCTTATTTAATCTCATTACCCCTTACATGCAGTCATTTTTGTTCAATCAGAGCAAGATTAAGCAAATGGGAAATAATCTACATCTAAAACTAATTATAAAGAGATCCACTACGACCTTTACATTGACTTGGTTCAAGGTCACTGCACACCATTAACCAAACATAGGTAATCACAGATTACAAAGCTCACTGAGACGAGGCATCAACTTTATGAGGCATCACCTTTATAAAACCACCTTTATCATAATATATGAAAATCATAGTTAATGATCTTGGATATTCATGGATACTGTTTTGACACAATATCGTATATCATATGTAAAAAATTGTATGATAATCATATGTTCATTTCACACAATATTATAAGATACAATGTTTATCAATACAATAATATAAAATATGATATTGCATCCAATGATACTTACAATATATATCATTTAATACAATATAATACTGTAATAAATATTGATGCAATATGATATTGTAACATATAATATAACATTGTATCGTGTTATACATTATTGTATTTAAACACATAATACAATATATAAATAGTGCCTGCTTGGGAGGGTATCAGTTGAAATTGACACCCCGAGAAAACCATTGTCAACCGACGCGAAGCGGAGGTTGACAATGGTTTTCGAGGGGTGTCAATTTCAACTGGTACTCTCCCAAGCAGGCACTATTTATTTTATTATACTGAATGTCTTAATTTTATAGCAAATTTTACTGCTTTTATATAAAAAAGACGTGAGTTCTACGGCGAACCGTACACACATAATTTACGCGCATGAAACAATTCGTTCTATCGGCCCGTTGCCAAGTGTGTTGCTAACGCTGAGGGTATGGGAAGGGATTGTCAACTGCGTCTTAACCAATCAGATTTCAGTATTTAACATGAAAGTATAATAATATCATTTATACCTAATATAAATACAATATAGCACTATTTGATACTATATAAATAGTGCCTGCTTGGGAGGGTACCAGTTGAAATTGACACCCCGAGAAAACTATTGTCAACCGACGCGAAGCGGAGGTTGACAATGGTTTTCAAGGGGTGTCAATTTCAACTGGTACCCTCCCAAACAGGCACTATTTATTTTATTATACTGAATGTCTTAATTTTATAGCAAATTTTACTGCTTTATATAGAAAAGACGTGAGTTCTACGGCGAACCGTACGCGCATAATTTACGCGCATGTAACAATTCGTTCTATCGGCCCGTTGCCAAGTGTGTTGCTAACGCTGAGGGTATGGGAACGGATTGTCAACTGCGTCTAAACCAATCAGATTTCAGTATTTAACATGAAAGTATAATAATATATCATATCACATAATACATCACAATATTGTAACATATGATATTATATTGTATAATACAGTATAATATTGTATTGTATGATACTGTATCATATTTAATACACACTATTGTATCATATGATACAATATAATTTGATATAGTAATATATTATAATATAGTAATATATTATATAATACAATATTATACAATATCATTTTATACAATATCATATCATATGATACAATATCATATTATACAATATCATATTATAATAAAATATCTTATAATATCATATAATACAATTTCATGTATTATATAACAATATATTATATAAACCAATATAATATTATACAATATTGTATCATATGATATGATATAATTATAATATACAAATCGTATCATATGATACAATATCATATTTTGCAATATAATATGAAACAATATCATTCTATAAAATAATATATTATACAATATCATATTCTACAATATTGTATAATAATATACAATACTATACATAACAATATCATAATACAATATCATATAATAATGTACAAAAAAATTGATACAATATCATATCGTATCATATAACTTTTTACAATATAATGTATGATATTACATTGTATCATATAAAACAATAGTGTATCATATCATAGATATATATACTATATCATAGGATCATGTTATATCAATTATTCAAGCTATTATCTATAAAACATGTAACCTGTTCCAAAAAACTAAACCTCATCCAGCATCCGAAACCTATGGCTCAGATTCAGCATTCAAGCCTGTCAGATGCATCAGTATCATGAGACTCATCATCCATGCAAGTTTGGTGATGTAAGGACCAGTAATAACTAAGATATAATCATCAAGGGGCACCTGCTCTAAAAACTTTAACCAGCTCTTAAAACCTTAACCTCATCCAGCATCCGAAACCTATGGCTCAGATTCAGCATTCATGCCTGTCAGGTGCATCAGTATCGTAAGACGCACCATCCATGCAAGTTTGGTGAAGTTAGGACCAGTAATAACTAAGATATATTTTTTAGCATCCTCGATAATGGAGATCAGGCTCTGCATCTGAAGCTACCTCTGCCATTCATTTATATTATAGTTAGATCATATATGCAACTTTGAAAAAGTGCTATTACTTACATGAATTAAACATGTGACCTGTTCCAAAACAAGAGGCCCATGGGCCACATCGCTCACCTGAGCAACAATAGACATAATAAAAACAGCTTTACGTAGTCATATACAAAATATCTGAACAATGTCGTATAATAGATCCTGTATAAAAAAAAAATCCCCTGCATATTCTTATGTTTATCACTGAGCCTTCGAACAGGATGATTTTACAGTCATATCACATATTGAGCATTGCAGTTCTCGAGAAGATGATCAGACTTAAACAACTGTTTATATATGGATTATAAACCTACATCAAACTTTGAACCCCTTATGGGGCTGAAGAATTGTCAAGAATTGTCAAGAGGCCAAAGTCTAAACAATTTTAAAGAATCAACAATATGTCTAAATGCTTGCACAAAGTAAAGCCATATACAATAACATTAGAGCTTTAAATTGAGTGAATAATTTAAATTTTATTCCTTTGTAAAATGCAAAATTGGAAGCCCCCCCCCCCGTGGCCCAACCCTACTTCTGAAGATTATGATTTTGACAGATTTTAATCTACACTATCTGAACTGACAAAAGTTACAGCTTTCCTAGACAAATTGTGTTTTAGTAGATGTTTTAAAAAATTTGTCCCTATATATTCCTATGTCAAAATTTTACACCCCCCTCCCATTGTGGCCCCACCCTACCCCTGGGGATCATGATTTGAACAAACTTGAATCTTCCCTAACTGAGGATGCTTCCACACAAGTTGCAGCTTTTCTGCCCAATCGGTTTCTGAGAAGAAGATCTTTAAATATTTTTCTCTATATATTCCTATGTAAAATTCGACCCCCCATTGTGACACCACCCTACCCCCGGGGATCATGATTTGAACAAACTTGAATCTACACTACCTGAGGATGCTTCTACACAAGTTTAAGATTTTCTGGCTGATCAGTTTCAGAGAAGAAGATATTTAAAGATTTACTCTATATATTTCTAATATGTAAAAAATTCGACCTCCCTATGTGGCCCAACCCTACCCCTGGGGATCATGATTTAAACAAACTTGAATCTACACTACCTGAGGATGCTTCAACACAAGTATCAGCTTTTCTGGCTGATCAGTCTCAGAGAAGAAGATTTTTAAAGGTTTACTCTATATATTCGGATTTCCTATGTAAAAATTCGACCCCCTATGTGGCCCCACCCTACCCCCGGGGACTATGATTTGAACAAGCTTGATTCTACACTACCTGAGGATGCATCCACACAAGTTTCAGCTTTTCTGACGAAATGGTTTCCGAGAAGAAGATTTTTACAGATTTACTCTTTATATTCCTATAATGTAAAAACTTGACCCCCCCCATTGTGGCTCCACCCTACCCCTGGGGGTCATGATTTTAACAAATTTAAATCTACACTACCTGAGGATGCTTCCACACAATTTGCAGCTTTTCTGCCCAATCGGTTTCTGAGAAGAATATCTTTAAATATTTTTCTCTATATATTCCTATGTAAAATTTGACCCCCCATTGTGGCCCCACCCTACCCCCGGGGATCATGATTTGAACAAACTTGAATCAACACTACCTGAGGATGCATCCACACAAGTTTTAGCTTTTCTGGCTGAACAGTTTCAGAGAAGAAGATTTTTAAAGATTTACTCTATATATTCCTAATATGTAAAATTTCAACCCCCAATTGTGGCTCCAACCTACCCCTGGGAATCATAATTTGAACAAACTTGAATCTACACTACCTGAGGATGCTTACACACAAGTTACAGCGTTTCTGGCTGATAAGTTTCAGAGAAGAAGATTTTTAAAGATTTACTCTATATATTCCTATGTAAAATTCGACCCCACATTGTGGCCCTAACCTACCCCCGGGGATCATGATTTGAACAAACTTGAATCTACACTACCTGAGGATGCTTTCACACAATTTTCAGCTTTTCTGACGAAATGGGTTTTGAGAAGAAGATTTTTGAAAAATACCAACAAATTTTCAATGATTTTTAATTATCTCCCCTTGGAAGAGGGCTTGGTCCTTTATTTTAACAAACTTGAATCCCCTTTACCTAAGGATGCTTTGTGCCAAGTTTGGTTGAAATCGGCCCAGTGGTTCTGGAGAAGAAGTTGAAAATGTAAAAAGTTTACGGATAGACAGACGCCGGACAAAAAGTGATCAGAAAAGCTCACTTGAGCTTTTAGCTCAGGTGAGCTAAAAACTAAACCTCATCTAGCATCCAAAACCTATGGCTCAGATTCAGCATTCAAGTCTGCCTGGTGCATCAGTATAATAAGATGCATCATTCATGCAAGTTTGGTGAAGTAAGGACCAGTAATAACTAAGATATGATCATCAGAGGGCACCTGCTCCAAAAACTTTCACCAGCTCTTAAAACCTTAACCTCATCCAGCATCCGAAACCTTTGACTCAGATTCAGCATTAAAGCCTGTCAGGTGCAACAGTATCATAAGACACACCATCCATGCAAGTTTGGTGAAGTTAGGACCAGTAGTAACTAAGATATAATCATCAGAGGGCACCTGCTCCAAGCTCCAAAAACTTTAACCAGCTCTAAAAACCTTAACCTCATCCAGCATCCGAAACCTTTGGCTCAGATTCAGCATTCAAGCCTGTCAGGTGCATCAGTATCATAAGAGGCACCATCTATGCAAGTTTGGTGAAGATAGGACCAGTAATAACTAAGATATAATCATCAGAGGGCACCTGCTCCAAAAACTTTAACCAGCTCTAAAAACCTTAACCTCATCCAGCATCCGAAACCTTTGGCTCAGATTCAGCATTCAAGCCTGTCAGGTGCAACAGTATCATAAGACACACCATCTATGCAAGTTTTGTGAAGTTAGGACCAGTAGTAACTTAGAAATGGCTATCAAAGGGCACGTGCAACAAAAACTTTAACCTGCTCCAAAAACCTTAACCTCCTCCAGCATCTGAAATTCATGGCCCAGATTCAGCATCCAAGTCTCTTAAGTCCATTAGTAGATCCAGATGCATCATTCATGCAAGTTTGGTGAAGATAGGACAAGTAATAAGTTAGATACAGGACCTGCAACAAAAACTTTAACCAGGTCCGGACCCCGACGCCGATGCACCCGACTTCATCTCGGTGAGCTAAAAAGCTCTGTTTAAGTAAAGCATTAGCCAAATAGGGCCAAGTAGAGAGTATATATATATGCACTTAAAAATAATGATTTTGTGTGATCCGATATGACCTTGATACTTGACCTACAAACATAATTCAAGGTCACTGCATACCCTTTGATCAAAGGCACAACGTGGGTGAAATATGAGCCAGATGGAACAAAGGGAGAGAAGATATGCTTTGGACAAGGATATTTAATATAATTCTGCTATGACCTTCACATTTGACCTTGAAAATTGGTTTAAGGTCACTACACACCCTTTACTCAAAAGCTCTGTTTATGTGAAGTATCAGCCAAATAGGGCTTAGTAGAAAGTATACATGCTCTGAAAAAAGGATTTTTGTGTGGTCCAATATGACTTTGATCCTTGACCTACAAACTTCATTCAAGGTCACTGCATACCCTTAGACCATAGACACTCTGTGAGTGAAGCATGAGCCAGATTAGACCAAGGGGAGAGAAGATATGCCCTGGACAAGGATTTTATATATATAATTCTTCTATGACCTTAAAGGGGCATGGTCACGATTTTGGTCAAATTCTATTTTTCTGTTTTTATTATTTACAATGCTTAAGGAATGCATTTCCAATGACCAAATGAAATTGGAGAGTCTGAAGTTACTGAAGCATTGTAAACGTTAAAATTGGGGAAAAAAATTTGACCAAAATCGTGACCATGCCCCTTTAAAGGGGGCATTGATTTTGGTCAAAATGTATTTTCTGTTTTAATGTTTACAATCTTCAGTAAGGCATTTCTAATAGTTAACCAAAATTTTGATTGGATGGAAAGACAGACTGATCACTATAGGGCACCCGCAGAGCAGGGCCCTAATTATCAAAATCGTGGTAGATTTTCTACATTTCACTGCATGCATAAAACAAAGGTAATGAAATATTACAGAGCTCACAGAGATGAGGCATCACCTTTATGAGATCACCTTTACCATATTAAAGCCAAATTTTTAAAATACTGTCAATGATCTATATTACAATATTGTATTGTTATTGTAAAATGTATGATACAACATTGTATCATATTATATTGTATTATGGCAAAGGTACAATATTATATCATAGTATATACAGTAAAACACGGTTATAGCGAACACGTTTATAATGAATTGACGCTTACAGCGAAGTGATTTTCATTCCCCATGACTTTATTACATGTTGTAAACTTGACGGATATAATGAATTACGCTTATAACGAAGTAAAATCGCCCGTCCCTGGCACTTCGTTATAAGTGTGTTTTACTGTAGTATGATATTTTATCATATCATTTAATATAATATTGTATTTTATTATTAATTTAATAGCACACAATGTTGTTGTATATTGTAGGACACAATTAATAATGACAAAATGTTATACGAATAGGAATCGTATGATATATCGCATATCATCAATCACATCCATCAAGCAAGTTTGAGTAAGGTAATATCAGGTTTTTGTTTTTTTAGCATTCTTGATAATTGCGATCAGGCTCTGTATCTGAAGCTAGCCTTCAGGCTTCAAATCCAAAGTTACATGAACCATGAAAGTTGGTTAGGACAGCATTTTCTACTAACATTCAAACCTGCTTTGAACAACTCGAAACATTTACACCTACCCCAGCATCTGGATAATTAAGATTAAGTTCTGTATCTGAAGCTACCTCTATATTACACACCAATAGTTATATTAACTTACCAAGTCTAGGTGTGAACAGGATTTACTTCATTATGTAACCAGCTCCAGGACCCTAACATAACTCGAGTTGTTCTGAATGCAAAACCTTAAACCTGCCTATGCATCTAAATAATCAAGATCACTCTCCTTATCTAAAGCTACCCCGTGATTAATTTACATAGTCAACCATGCCAGTTTAAATAAGGATCTTAATTTACCTTGAGATGTGATGTGCTTTTCCAGCATTTAAAACCTATGGCTCAGATTCAGCATCAAAGCCTGTCAAGTGCATCAGTATCACAAAATGCATTATCCATCCAAGTTTGGTAAAGACAGGACCAATATTAAAGAACATAACTGTGAGCCAATGCTCACTAGTAATACCCCCGCTCTGATGTGAATATGCAAAATAAGCAAAGTCTTCATTTAAGAGGAAATTGGCGTCTAATTGGTACAAAAATAAATCCCACCATATGGCATGCCTACACAATTAGTGTGTTAAAATTTCAAGCATCTGCGATAAATAGTTGCTGAGAAATTGTTGACAAAAATTTGTTTGAAAATTTAAGCTAAAAATAAACAAAGTCGTCATTTAACCGGAAGTTGACGTCCGATTGGTACAAAAATATCTTCCACGAAATGGCATGCCTAAACATATAGTGTGTTAAAATTTCCAGCATCTGCAATGAATAGTTGCTGAGAAAAATGGGACAGAAATTTTTGTTATGGACAGGCAGACACACAAGGGTAAAACAGTATACATCCTTCTCCTTCGGAGCGGGGGTATAATTAGATATGACCATCAAATGACAACTACTCTAAAAACGTTAACCTGCTCCAAAAACATTTACCTTCTCCAGAATCTGCAACCTATGATTCAGAATCCAAGTCTGTCAAAAGCATATGAATAATAAGATACACCATCCATGCAAGTCTGGTGAGGATAGGAGTATGTCATCAAAGGGAACCTGCTCCAAAAACTTTAACCTGCTCTAAAAACCTTAACTTCCTCCAGCATCTGAAATTAATAGTTAAGATTCAGCACCCAAGGTTGTTAGGTCCATAAGTATGTCCAGATGAACCATCCATGCAAGTTTGGTGAATATAGGACAAGTAATAATTAGATACAGGACCTGCTCCAAAACTTTAACCATGTCCGGACGCCAAAGCCGACACTGAGGGTATAGCATTAAGCTACCCCTAGCAGTGGCTTCGTCTCAGTGATCTAAAAAGGGGCCACCTACATGTGTTATGGGATAACATCCTTTATGCAAACCTATATCAATGAAGAACATTTGAAACTGAGAAAAGGAAAAAGTCAAAGATTTCTTCATTAACAATTATAGTTTCTCTCTTATCACTTAGAGAAAAAATAATAACTTACTGATGAGAATTTTTAAAGGAAAAATCCAACATCTTTGACTCTCCTTGTGCAATTTTTCACCCTTAATTATCCTTAAATTATCCTTAATTATCATTTGGTAACTTGTATGTTCTTCGTGATGCAAAATCCTTCATGACTCTTTATTTAAGTGATGTCCTTAATCAAATTGAAGAGATAGAGGGGCATCTTAAAACAAAAATCTTGGACTTTTTTCATTCTATTGAAATGAATATAGTTTGTACACCAAGATATTTATGAAAATGATCGACAGCAATTGCAAAGGTCTGATGATTAATCCTAGAACTGTCAATGAATGACTTAAATACCTTCTCCTGGAAGGACACTTATCATTCTAGGATCATACTAATAATGAAGGGACCTTGACTTTGCCAATAGCCTCAGGTTTTCAAAAATGCAGCAATTTTCATCTCCAAAAAACCCCAAACAAACAAATAACCATTTCTCTTTTCTAGGATATATATAAGTTATATGAATAAATTCTTGATTCTTATAAAGTTTAAGAGTTTGAATACATGAACATAAGCTATTAAATCAGCTCTAAAACTACTGACAATTTTCAGTACATTGTTTTCTACTGCTATCTGAAAAATGTGGTGTTAGAATTACAAATTTTCAAGTTCACTTCTTCTCACTTTAGAATTCTTACTTTATTTGCTTTGTACTCGCAATTTTGGTGAAATTTTATCCTAGTTCTTCCAAAAAAGCATTTCAAACTTCCAGGAATTTGTGAACAAAAACCCATTGATCTTATCACGAATACGGCAACAACTATTGACATTTTACCAGAAAGAATGAATCATGTGGACTTCAATAATACACTAGACCCCAAGACTACAATTTTTTCCCCTGCAGCAGTTTCTTGAAAACAATCAGATTTGACCCTCAGTGTCATAGGAAGTAGTGCACACAATGTACCGTGTTTATGAACACCGAGTTGAGCTGTAGACGTGTAGTCTATTGATTCTGTTACTGATACATAATAATTGTTGTGGCGCATACCCTGAAAACCACAAATACAAAAAAGTAATTAGTAACTTCATTCAGATAAGTTATCTGATCCATAATAGCTCCAGATTCAATGAATCTGGATGCATAACAGATTTGAATGGGCTTAATACATTTTTTAAACATAATTAATTTTCATGTTTAAGTATCAGTATGTAAGAGCGGAATGTGTGCCTAATACATGACCTTTTCCTGTTCTTGAAGAGTTACACCCTTTTTGCTTTCAATCTATCAAATCCAATTCTAGAAGAAATATATCCGGTATAAAATTTGTTTTCAATAGTTTTTTCAATTCTTAATGATCAAATACATCTTTTCACCAAAGCATTTATTGATATTTTCAGTATTTACTTTTCAAAACTTTGCTTGTCCTTTGAGACCTTAATGCAATCATTATGAATTAATTACTGCTTCGGTTATAATATTTTTTAAAATTTCTCTTGGTAAATACTTTTCTACTCTAAAATGCTTCGAATTAATATCAGAGTATCTAAAGGGGCATGGTTCAATTTTGGTCAAAATCTATTTTTTATTTTTTATTATTTACAATGCTTTAGGAATGCATTTCTAATAATCAAATGAAATTCGAGAATCAGTCATAGAGTTATAAGCAAGATACGTGGCTTACAATTCCTTATAATGTAAACAAGGCTGATCGTGCCCTGTTTTTGTTTACATAAGGTTCAATTCTTTTTCAATCTGATTTGTTGATCTTCCTTGTTCATTTTAAGCATATAAATAAACAGTTCCTTACATTTAAAACATTCATTTTAGGTCTAGTAAACAAGGCTGGTTGCCCTGTTTTTGTTTACATAGGTTCAATTTAACAGCAAAACATCTTTTTCAATCTGATTTGTTGATCTTCCTTGTTCATTTTAAGCATATATAATAGGGATGTAAATTTTACTCGGTTGGCTTAGTCGATTAATCGGGGGCTTTAGTCGAGCGATAGTTGAGTACTCGTTTGAAACTCTGTGTCCTTTTCAAATCAAATAATGCTATTATCATACATGTTGTCTTAAACTAAACAAGGGCACCGCTAAGCGGAGCATCCCCGACTTATTGTACGGGGGAATACGTTATTTAGGAAAATACATATAAATTCATCAGATCAAAATAAAGAAAGTATTTCTTTAAACCACTTTGAATACATACATGTAATATCTATTTAATCCCAATCCCCAAGCTTTGTGGTGTATAAATTGGGGGAGGGGGTTTACATAACAGTTTTCCTATTCCTAGCAGAAACTCAACACATATACTTTATAGTTTAATAATTTAGATTCATTTAGTGACATTCATTTTTATATAAGCATACATAAACGATCCGTATACATTATGAAACGTCTCTGAAAATCAAGCGCTCTGGAGTCTGCTCTGATGGAAATTCTAGTTGCTAGTTGTCGTATTAAAATTAATCCATAGTATAGTAGATATATATGCAGTTATTATTAATATACAACAATTTTTGCGTGATAAATGTGCAATATCTGTCAAAGTCTCTACTGAATTTTGGACTAGTTCTATTGTATGTAATACGGGAAAATTTGTCCGAAAGTCGACTGCTTGTTTCGATGTAAATCGGCAGACTTAAATCTCTTGCCCGCTTCAACGTTTAACTATGGGCACTAGTCTAACACTCAAATGCTACAAAACGTTTTTTTTTTTTACCTTTACTAGATTTAAATCCCAAAAAATGTCAAGTTGTTGATTTGAACTGTATACGGTAGCGATTAACTTCAAGTCGTACATAAAATTACCGGAAATGTCGATTGTCAAGTCGTACATAAAATTCATGTTTTTAACTTCATTTTTTACGATAATTAAAAAAAATACTTAATCAATTTATTTTGAAATCAACAGGGTTTGTCCTTTTACCATGCCAAAGAAGTGTACAAAGTTTGATGGATATTCATGAGAGGGTTTTCTTGGAATTTAGAAAATTGAAATGGAGTACACACACACACATACATACATACATACATACATACATACATACACACATACGAACACACACACGCACAGTAGCGATGCTATATCCCCTTCGCAACAAGTTGCGCGAGGGGATAAAAAACCCATTTAAAAACTCGTGATAATATGAACTAAATGTGTTTGATTTAAAATAAATTGAAAAGTGTGTTATTAAAATATTCGTTAGCGAATGCCCTGGCTTTTCCTTTTTTCTTGTGCCGCTTACACATAATTGAGCTCCATATCATGTAAGGGAAATCAATTGTATGACCTGTTTCATGTTAAGTCATTGTCGGTGCCTAATCAACAATTAAAGATAAATGATTATAAAAACAAACGCCTTCAGATAATTATTGATATGATTAAATTTTGATTATACAAACATCATATCCAATAAATAACTGATTACAAAAATCACAAATTGTTCTCCTCAAGTTCATGTCTTCGTAAGTTAACCAAAAGAGATCAATTATCAGCCGCTCAACCAGGGACAATGATGGAAAACAGTGAACTTACGGATCAAACATGCTGAGATAAGAAAATTGTTATTTTCATTCTTAGCCCAAAAACTGTCGCGTTAAGAAAAATAAATGAAATGTTTTGATAATTATTCATTTTATTACGAGTAATCGACTAAGAAAATTTTAGTCGATGATCGGTGTGACCGAGCCATAGTTGAGTACTCGAGTACTCGTTGACATCACTAATATATAAATAAACAGTTCCTTACATTTAAAACATTCATTTTAGGTCTAAAACTGGAATTTTCACTTCAGCATTCAAAATGTAAACAAAAGCTTCGTTTACAATATAGCAAAGAATTGTAAGCTCTGTAACTTGCTTTTAACTCAACGAATGATGCTCAAATTTTGGTTGCCTATTAAAAATGCCTTACTGAAACATTGTAAACATTATAATCTGAAAAATAATTTTTGACCAAAATCGTGACCATGCCCCTTTAATACATGATGGATATTCATTTAACAGGAAGTTGACGTCCAATTTGTGCAAAAATATTAATATATCCCACCATATGGAATGCATAAACAATTAGTGTGACTGCATGTTAAAATTTCAAGCATCTGCAGTTAATAGTTGCTGAGAAATCTTTGACAAAAATTTGTTTGAAAGTTTAGGCTAAAAAATAATCACAAGTCTTCATGTAATAAGAAGTTGATGTCCGATTGGTACAAAAATATATCCCACCATATAGCATGCCTAAACAAATAGTGTGTGAAAATTTTTAAAGCACCAGTGATAAATAGTAGCTGAGAATAATGCGACAGAAATTTTTGTTACGGACAGAAAGAAAGACACACAAGGGTAAAACAGTATACACCCCTTCTCCTTCGGAGCAGGGGTATAAAATTTTTTTTTTTTTAGATCTGTTTCTATACCAAGTCGGTAAGTTAGCAATACCAAGAGGCCCAAGGGCCTTAATAGTCACTCGAGTATAATGCACTATGGCAAACACAGATCCCTTATTTTTCTGTGACCTGTGATGTTTTTATTAATTCTTTTAGTGATACACTGTCAGGGTTTTTTCATCGGGTTGATCGTGGGGCTATGATTTATCCATGATGATGTAAGATACCGGTACCATGACAGGTTTGTGTTAGGTATAAAAGATTAAATCAAGATGAACAAGAGGCCCAGGGGCCACATCGTTTACCTGAGCAACAATAGCCAACAAAAGTTTATAGCATCAAATACAAAATATCTTGACAAATAAGCACCGTATTTTCCGGGGCATATGTCGACGTAGGGCATAAGCCGAATTGCTCATTTTCAGACAAAATTCAGCAGAAATCCTTAGACTAGCCGATCTGGGGGATAAGCCGATTTTCAATCGATGATTACTATAGTGAAATGACCGCTGATCAAGGAAGTCATCGAATATATACTTTCAGAATATCGATGTAGAAAATCAAAAGAGTAATTAGAATTATTTGATTTGCTAAACATTTATATTTTAAGTAATTTTTAAAATTATATCTGCGTTTTGTGCATGATTGGTCTCTTCCGTATTCGTTGGTATATATTAACGTTACGTACTGTAATTTTACACTGTTACATATGTGTTGTAAATTTTATTGCAACACCAATTAACCTCCATGGTTCTGTTTGATAGATTAAGTATAATATTTTACCAAACATTTTATATTTTATCAATACCTTATTGCTAAATTTCATTTGATCAAGTTATACTTTGAAAGCTTCTTGTAAATTCGGGGTATGGCGTCCATTAGCTCAACACGTGGTTTCATATTCAAATAGAGTTATCCCCCGTAATCGATATGAATGAGAAAACGAAATACCACATAGAAAATATTTAATTTGTGTTCTTTTCAATTAATTAATTAAATAGTGACTTGCCGTTATGCAAAGAAGTTATAATGCTAACAAACACAGTCAATGCAATGAAGTGTAACGGTATGTACACTACGTGCCCCCAGGTTGTGTTTAAGTCACGGGTTTCACACCTTTCACACCTTGGTATATACACACGACACCAGAATACTGTTATTTCATCCAACAGGAAATTAATTTTGGTTTGAACATATTTTATTGTATATTTACAAATTAATTGTAAAAAAAAAAAACCCAAAGCATTTCAAATTGATCCTACAATTCCCACGAAAGCAGACATGAAAAAATTCTGTCATTTTACATTCTACACAGTTTCGTATTATTTTTTACTACACAATAATAGTTTCCAGAGTTCAGACTTGAACGCTTGGCTTAGATATGATTTGATTTGGATTGTTAAGAAATACATCGTACATTTTATTACTCACGATGTCATTACAAAAATTATCATCGGGACAATTATCGATAATAGTTCAAACGGAAGAAAAAACAAACCTCATAATAAACTGCTACAACAGTACAATGGATAAAAATAGTGGATTTTGTATTTTACTGTTTAATTTTTTTCAACTTTGAGCCTACGATAAGCCGATCCCGGGGGATAAGCCGGGGCTCGCGCATCGTTGAAAAAAAATACCGGCCTATGCCCCGGAAAATACGGTACAGAATATATCTTGATTTTCTAATTTTTCTCAACTTATTTTTAAGCTAAACAATATGAGCTTCTTTTGTTGCTCAAGTTTTTCAAAATAAGATTTTTCCTATTAATTCACCCCTTATGGCCCCACCCTACACCTGCGGATCATGATTTGAACAAATTTAAATCTACACTACCTGAGGATGCTTCCACACAAGAACACTATTTGCAATGTTTAAAAGAAAAATAAGGTAACCTATATACATCTTTGTTTAATAACGTGAAGTGTAAGGGGAAGAGAATATATGGTCTTAAGTCTTTGCTAATTCTTTACAAACTAGCACACATGCATTCAAGAGTACAACAATTTTTCACAGAGATCTGCATTGACCTTGACTTGACCTTGATTTTTAAACTGATTTCAAAGTCATGTGCTTCATACCCTTTATCTTAAAGACATTCTTTTGGTAAAGTCTGAGCAAGATTTGACCAAAAGGAGATAAAACCTTAACCTTCAACCTACAAACTTGGTTCAATTTCACTTCATACCTCTTTACCTTCAAGTATTCATTTTGTATAAAATAGTTAATTCCAAATGAATACATTAATTAAAAGGGGCATGTACCTTTACAGCAACAGCCATTTCTCTTTCCATGTTTGGGAAACCCAAAATGTACCCTTTGTATACTTCACCAAAGGCGCCTTGACCTAATGCCCTGAAACACAATATTAATAAAAAAATAATTACAAAATTATTAATCTATTTTAAATTGTTAACAAGCATGCATCATACAATAATTGGTGTTGTGCAAGTTTTGAAATTGTACACATTATTAAATGTACATATCAAGCTGACTTCATTGTAAACCTGAAATTGCTTTCTATAAGTATATATATGTCTGCTGAAACTGATGTATTCCTACATGGTCATAAGTATTATAATAAACTTCAAGTTGAATGGACATACATTATGGTTAGATCTGATCTGCATTTTGTACCAGTAACAAGACTCTTATCCAAGTTGATGATATTGAAACAAATTATATTAATACTTCAGTGCTGACCATTCCAGGGGCGTCAGAAGGTATTTCATATTGGAGCAGTGAGATTGAGCGAAGGGGTGTGTGTGTGTGTGTGTGTGTGTTTGTAAACCCTGTCAACGGAACACGGGCTTTAGACGACACACGTTTAAATGAACACGCAAAAATCCAAATGAACACGAAATGGTGGTGTTCAGTTGGATTTTGTTATAAATCAACTAGAAAATGTCCTAGGATGCATCTGATTAAAAAAAAATAATGTGTTAATTTGACCGGATGCATGAGATCTGTGTAATGAGTGTGTATAAGATGACCACCGATCCATCATTTTTTCTTCTCGGCGAGACTTACACACATTGCGAGTGCGCATGCTCGTTACATCAAATGACGTGGAAAATGACATCATAATACAGTACCCGTTTCACACTTTGTTATGAACATGGGGACGAAGTAAACTTTGAAAAAGGTAAGTAAAGAATCCTGTAAATATATAGATAAAATTTTATGTATTAAATATGGCCTATGAATTATGAGGAAAGATATGTTCATTATAATATATGACATTACGGCACTATTGTCTACTCAAGAATGTACAAGTATAAGGCAGAGTTACAATGTACATAGTTGCATGATTGCAGTATAAATGGTTAAAACCAATAAACAAAAAGTTTTTATTATTAATTTTAGTGAAAACACAAAGAAATCTTTTCTATATCTATGTCTCTGGGTAGGTAAAATTCCATTTAACATTGGCATATGTTGTACTCGCGGTGAGATTCTGAAACAATTTCTGCATGTGCATATAAATCTAATATATTTCAAATTGAATCAACGTAGATCTTTTGCATTGTGTAACCCAATATACTGTCAGAAATTAATAATGTTTTGTTTATGTCATATCAAGTTAGGTTTCATTTTAAAAAAGAAAGTAGAGTCGGTCATGCCATGTGTATGGCAGGGACGTATATACGTCCCTGGTAATGGACCTAGGAAACGTTCAGTTTGGGTTATATACAGGTACGTGGTCTGCTAAATTTGTTAATATTGTGTATATATTAAGCTGTCAGCCAAAAAAACACATGTTCAACTGAAGCGTAAATTCGAATGTTTTCATATTAAAAACGAAAGTAGAGTCGGTCACGCCATGTGTTATGGGCAGGAGAAACGTTCAGTTTCGGTTATATAAAGAACAGGGGCGTACAAGGCGTTGCATATCCCCCACTCGGAGCAATGAAGACGAAAGAATTTCAATTCAAGTTAGAATATTAATTTTTGACTTGTATGGATTGTTTTCATTGTAAATTTCACGATGGAAGTCAATATTGCGCTTTCATTCTATAAACACGACAGGTATTGGTTTCCAAATTAAGCTGCACATCGCTTTTTGCCTAAATCTTGGATCATTCACTGTTTTTAATTGCAAAATTAGGTATGAATGGGTCCTGACTCCATCCTTAAAGTACTTTTATTTAAAGAATAAGTTTATTTTGATTTTTATTATTGATTTATTAAAATGGAGTCTAGACCCATAATGGGTCAAATTTGTGATTTTCACCAAAAACGTTTTATTTTATTAATAATTGTCAAAAAAGTTCAATTTATTCACCCGTACTCTAATGTGTCAACGTAGCTCACTGCGATAGGCGGAGGCTCGTAGTCCATACTTCTCCAAGGAGTGGGTGTTCGAATCGTATAGACGGCGTTTTATTTTTAATTCATTTGCCTTTAAATAAATCGTGTTTTGCTTTTTTATTGATTATGAGAAAATATCTAATGCCATTTATATAATGACAACAATTACCTAATGTTCATGTTCTGTACATACAATGTCGGATAAAATTAGCACTAGCACAGATATGAAATCATGTTGTAATGCTTAGAAAGCATCAAATAAAACAAAGGAGATAAGTACCAAGTACATGTATTATTGTATATTATTTATTTATCAGAGAATGCAGCTCTATATTATACATGTACATGTACTCATGCACATGCAGTTTCAAATGTAAAGATTTTTTATATGCTCATATGCCATTTCAAAATCCTGGGTACCAGGGGATTTGTCAGGCCTTGTACGCTCTTGTCCTTTATATAGGTACGTGGTCTACTAAATCATTGTTAACATTGTGTACATACATTAAGCTGTCAACTAGAAAACACATAAATGAAACGTAAATTCTGCACGTTTAAAGTAAGCTAGTAAGTAAGTGAGGAATGTTTAAATTTCCAATTTTGGGCCCAGAAGTCATACAAAGGCACAACAAAAAAGACAATGAATTTTCTAAATGATAGTCGAAAAATGATTTAAAGGTTTTTACATGTCTCTGGTTAAAGCCGAACAATTAATGAGTTAACATTTATTATGATGAAAAGAATACAAATAATTTTCATACAAATCGACAATCATGAATTAAGGGGAAAAAATAGTAATGATATTTTACAATAATAATACATGTACTACAGACTAGTTTTTTGTTACATATATTTCTCATGATAAATCAATTTTTCTTCTTTTAAAAAATATATAAAAATTAATGATGAATTAAAGGTGGGAGGCACACCTGGGATGGGGGGAGTGTCAATATATTTAGCTGTTTATTTCTCCCAGGGACATAATAATAAATAGTAAGTATGTATAAGTCCCTGCTTCAACGTGGTCTTCTAACCCTTGCAATCTGAGGATTTAGTGCAGCTATGTAAGTTGATATTAATGTAAACATATTCAATATACATTTATTGACTTGGTTTGAGGGCAACATGCATTTTATCGGACCCAAGAACCAAATTGTTGTTGTTTTTTCTATAATTCCTCTCGAAGAGAAAAAAAGTATTGAGAAAAATAAAAGTGACAACAAAATGCATTTTGCCCGAGAACACAGCCAATAAATGTTTTGTTATACCTTTTATTTATTAATTTTTTTTTTTGACATACATGTATACATGCATGTAATCTTGTGCTGGCTTTCATGAGGAAAATTTCCTTTATCTGCACTAAAAGTTGGTCAATTCTGTCACTGTTGAACATCAGTGACTGCAAATAAGATTTAGTTGATCTTGCCCATGGTGTGACATAAGTGGTCCAACACTAATTTCTAGTGGGTAAAGGAAATTAACACCATGGAAACCAGCACAAGATACATGTATGTCACAAATAAAGTTATAACAAAACAATTATTGACTGTGTGTTCTTGGGCAATATGCAGTGGTCAGGTATAAGTATTTATGCTATGTTTTAGTTAAAAACTAAGGAAAATTAAGTTTATCACAAAAAATGTGCACAGACACTATGATATTACTGTATGTCATATGTAATCTGCTCTGTGACATGATTTGCAATTGATGTCATTTAAGCAATGAATCATAATTTTTTGAAAGATATAGTCTCATAATTGCAACGGTGTGTGCAAACGCTTTGAATAACGTGTTAGCAACTAAAAGTTTTGATGAACTTCATAATTGTACTTAAATTTTCAATAACTTCCCTTATTTATGTAGCATTAACACCTATATCTGGGTTTATCCCTTCAACTATTTTTAGAATCGGTAGGACAACAAAGAAGTGCCATTAAAAATAAAAGTTCCTTTATTAGCAGCCTACATATAAAAATAATGAAGCTATGTATTATTATGAACATCATACTTGTAACTAAAGTGAGGATCATTTTTCCTGTAAGTATATTAAGCAAAATGTGATTTAACCTGAAAGTGTATGGAATTATTAATTGTGTTATGTGATGCTTCACTGATAGGCAGGAGTTTTCTACTTTCACTTTCTTTTTCAGGGGTTGACGTAAACAGACGGATTTTGCGGGAAAACGATTCTGACATCAAACCACGAAACTCGGACCAAAGATGGACAACTTGTGTAGCTTCAGTTTGAGGGATCACTCGTTGCTGAACGAAAATTAGGGAGAATGCTGTGTGACATTTTGTTAAGTACATTATCGGCTATGGAGAATGTATTAGTGGACTATACCCATATTGAGTAAGTAGCAAAAATATCTTATTTTTATTTTTTTTATTTTTTATCTGAAATATGAAATTCAACGGTGTGTGTTTTTATTTTATCCACTTCCTGTTCATCTTCTTCATCAATATGGATGTTTTTGTAGCTAAATATTCCAAGAAATTACATGAAAAAAGCTATTTAGCTGCCAATCTCCAGTGTAGACTGTGGCATAATGGTCAGAGGTCAAAGTCCTATGGTCAGATAAAAGTCAAACTCCCTAACCTTGAATGGCATAGTTATTCCCCTACTAAATTGTCTTTAATTATTGAACTCGGATTTATTCCTCCCCCATCTCTTGATTGTTCACATTTATGCCACAACCGGTTATGTATAAACCCAGATCATCTCTCGCTTGAACCACATGGAATTAATATGCAGCGTGTCAACTGTATGTCTGAAGGTGTGTGCAGACAACATGTGAATTATCCCCCTTGTCTTATAAATTTCCATTTAAATGAGTAATGGTATGTATTTTATAGATTTAATTCACTTAGAATTTATGTATTGTGTAATTTTATAAAGATAAAAAAAAAATATGCAGAGCACTGGAGGCCCATCTCCAACCCCTCCCCCCAGTGGTCTACAATTTTTTTTCTTCTTTACAAATTTTATTTTTAAAAACATTGCACATAATTTTCATTGCATACTCATTGTAAATCAGTTTTAATTTTTTAAACACATATTTGAAGAACACAACAGTTTAAAAGTATGCTTATATCAATTAATTTTTCACCAATGACTGCAGCCAGGTTGATCGGGATCGGGATTCTCTAAATTCTCACACCCTTGTTTTGCCAGACCGGAGAGTGACGGTTCTAGCTGATTCTTTCGGTAGTCAGTCTTTACAGGCCGATTTAGTTTTTGTTTGACGTACTGTATTGCATTTCTACATCGAGCCCATGCTCGTTTCTTTTTCTGATTCACTGATTTTGCATGTTTTATGCTATACTCTGATATTTGTTTTATTCTTTGCAGAGCTTTCAGTGACTGGGACTGGGCACCAAGGGGAGCACCTAGGGAAGCAAGGGTTGTACACACCGCCATGTCTATCCCATTGTTAGCTCGTAACAGACCTGAGAGAGCACGGGATTTTGCATTTCTTCTGTAAGTTTTGTTTTTGGGAAGACTGACAGATGTGGTTCGATTGACTGACTCGCACTTGTTTGTAGTTGTGTTCAGTTTCATCTCATTCAAGGCAGAGATTGAGAGAACCATTCCGAGTAATGATTTTAGAATAACCTTGTCTTTTTGATTTAACTTTAGGTCACCTGGTTCTAGATTATGTGCCCGGAGACCAACAGATTTGTGCCACCAGCTAGTTTTCTTACCACCCTTACAGAGAGTTACACTCCATCTGCAACCTTCACCGCAACCCCCACTGTAGCACTTGATGACCCTGTCTACAATTCTAGGTAGGCATTTTGAAATTTTATTCAAGTCACCATTATGTTTTTAAACAATGCCTGAAAAATGCCGTGGCATCGTTCTTTGATGTCATTGGCAAACATTTTCTGCAAATCAGACTTTTGAGTTTTAGTGTGTGCAGGAAACATTTCGGGACTGAATTCGGCTTTAACGCCTTGTCGAAATAGACTTTGCCCCTTATGAATCCTATCGGCTAGTCGGCTAGTTTTCCACAGGGAAGACAGAGTGTTTTGAAGGGCGGTTTCTAACCCTGCACAACTGGTGGCATCGCCATCAGTGGTCACATATTTAACCAGCAGATCATGTTTAGCCAGTTTTTCCCCAATTTTGTATCCCGTCTCCCTCTCGGACAATGGTTCGACAGGATTTTTATTGGCCGTACAACCGACATGCCCATTTGGGCAGCTTACATCATATCCCTCTCCTCGGAGCCATGCTCCAACCCAGCATAGTTTATTTACCATATGATAGCTTATCACATTATGTTGGTCTGTCTCATCCTCACACGCTACACCGATTACTTGTGAGGCTCCCTGGCCCATTTTATGCCTGCTAGTGATACCCCTTGATTGATAAGAGGCATCCATTTGAATATTGATTGGATGTGAGGATGGAAGACCTAACATTTCGTTCTTTTTCTTAAGTTGTTTCAATTTTTCATCCATATCACGTTCGGCAATTTCAAAAATTTTCTCACCCACTTTATTACCTGATTTATACATTGCGGACCTTGCTGGGGGTGGAATGCCGGTACATGCCACAATAAGTCTGGCCTGGTCATTACCTAATGGGGTCTGGTAGAGACCCGTTTGTATACCTAGATTCATTTCTGCAGCTTTTCTGCCACAGTGCTTTGATGGAACCTCATGATACAATTTATATCGCTTCGATATAAAATTGCACCTCTTGCACCCGAATGTCCATGACCAGCCTAGCCCCCACTTAGTTTCAGATTTTATCTCAAAATCAGCAAGTTGGCATAAACACCTGGCATGTGATACATACAGGTCATTTATCATGTCAAGGGTCAGACCCTTATCTACAACCCTCATTTCCCGACTGTCGGGTCTGGTGACACTTGAGTAAGGGCTGGGATCACTGGGGCGGGGACGCAAAACCTTAACATTACTAAGACTTTTTTCAGCTCCTGACAAAGTGTACGACTTACCATCAGGGGATACTTTAGTAATTAAGTTAAATTGATTAGCTGTTAACCGTGGTAACCAAACCGATTTAAATACCTGATGTTTAGAGTGGCCTGGACCCACTCTCCCCTTTCTAACATTGTTTCCATAGACAAACTTGTGCTTTTTTCTCTCACCTCTCATTTTGACAGTATACACAGGTTCAAATTACCTTGTTATGATGACATCACATTTCAATATGGCTGCCTCAGCTGTCTATGACATCATGACGTTGGGTTTTGGCTAAAAAATGGGGTTAGGTTATACTGATAGGTTTACACATTGAAAGTTTAATAACTCCATTTCTAACGTACCAAATTTCACATGTAGCACCTTTTTAGAAACGACGTATCCTCTTCGTTCTTGCAATTCCTTATTCGTGGTATTTGTTATGCAATTATTCTTGATTTGAGTAAAAATGTATCCAGAAAAGAGAAAAAATGTGTACTTTTTTAACTTAATATACTGATTTTTTTTGTAAATTAACAGTTTAATCTCAATATTTTGATTCATATTGTTAAATCTAGTTCTAAGAAGCAATTCAAACTAAAAAATCATGGTATAACTTAATATTTAAGTGTGTATAAGTCAATCAAAAGACAAGTCTGAAAACAGCTTTATTTACATGTAATGAGGGAGGGGTACATGTATTTTTTATACGTCTCTAAAACTTTTACTATTTATTGGAATTTCATGAAACTTGGTAGTATGGATGTGAGTGATGTATAATAGATAATGATATGTTGAGAAAGCATTAGATTGATACATGGGTTTACATATTGGGTTTATCCCTTCAACTATTTTTAGAATCGGTAGGACAACAAAGAAGTGCCATTAAAAATAAAAGTTCCTTTATTAGCAGCCTACATATAAAAATAATGAAGCTATGTATTATTATGAACATCATACTTGTAAGTGAGGATCATTTTTCCTGTAAGTATATTAAGCAAAATGTGATTTAACCTGAAAGTGTATGGAATTATTTTGTGTTATGTGATGCTTCACTGATAGGCAGGAGTTTTCTACTTTCACTTTCTTTTTCAGGGGTTGACGTAAACAGACGGATTTTGCGGGAAAACGAATCTGACATCAAACCACGAAACTCGGACCAAAGATGGACAACTTGTGTAGCTTCAGTTTGAGGGATCACTCATTGCTGAACGAAAATTAGGGAGAATGCTGTGTGACATTTTGTTAACATTATTGGCTATGGAGAATGTATTAGTGGACTATACCCATATGGAGTTAATATAAACTACCAGTTGATTCAACAGGCAAGAGCATGTGAACTATAAACAAAATTTTTAAAACAAGGAATATTACTGACAAGTTGATGATACAAGGATATCAAAATGTCTCATTCAAAGTCAACATTTTGCAAATTTTATGATTAACAAATACAATCTACCGCTAAATCGAATGTTGACTAATGTTTTTCATACAAAAATTGTTGAATCCATTATTTTCATACTGAAAATAAAAATTTACATGATCATTGTCTTAACGGATTTATATATATTATTTATGTCTGCAATATTCTATATAGAAGGTAATCAATTTGTCTTTTCAGTTATGAACCTATATTATCAACACACCCTGTAAAAGGAAGGACCTCTGTTCTACAGCTTGTTGTGGATCATAGAACACATGATATCGACCAAGTTAAAAGGAAGCAGGGAGCCACAATACAAAGATTTAAGGATTGTGAGAAACCAAATAAAACACATCAGAATAAAGTCCATAGGAGTGTGAAAAAAAGAATAGTAGAGTATAATCCTCAGGACTTTCATCAGACTTCCACTAAGTCAAGAAAATAATGTTGAACTGGCAAAACTAACAAAAATCATGATTTTCAAAAATTCATGGAAGATGCGTGAGTTAGACTAAGATGGAATTTAAGAGTTTTGATGACAAAGAATCAACCATTGGAAATATGGCTTTGAACTGGAATCTCATAATTGGTAATTCAATTAAACATTTATCTTGGTTGTTAATGACTTAACAATTTTTTATTACTACCATTTAATTTTCATCAAATTAGAGGGTGAGCTTTTCACATTCATTTCTTTTTTTCCCCTTATACATATATTATACAAATGTAGCCCTTTCATGAGTTTGATCCACAAATATATCAACTTCACAGAAAAGCATATCAACCGAGCACGACCGAATAAAAGGGCTACATTTGTTATATTATTTTTTATAGAGTTTGACAGGTCAAAATTTGAAAACAATAAAAGCAAAATTTAATTTTCATATAGAGATCAAACTATAGTTACATGTTTAATGTCATTGTGTTACCTATATACTAATAGAGTATTTTAGAAAATGTATCTATTAATAAGCCTTCACTTTCTTTCATTATATTTTTTTTTAAGTATCAATTTATGAAAAATATAGCAAATTTATTTTAACAAAAAGTAGATCAATATTAAAGGCATTGTGACCTCTTAATAATTATTATAAAACATCACAATCTATTACAATATTTAGGAACTAAAGTATTCTGTTTCTTATTTTTCAGAAACATCAATTAAGTTAATGTTAGTTATAAAAAGTCAACACTCTTATTAGTCCCCTACCAGTGAAACCGCAGGGGACTATAGGTTTCCTCAGAGTCTGTCCATCCATCTGTTTGTCTGTCTGTCCATCCGTCTGTCTGTCAGTCTGTCCCACTTGGTTTTCCACACTTTATTCTAAATGCTTGCAGATATTGAGATGATTTTTGGTATGTGAGTTGAAGAGTTACAGATCAAGTTTGCATTATGTTCCACTTCAATGATTTTTGATCGAATTATGACCTTTTCAATTTTTTAGGGTTTTCTGCAATTTTTTTCTAAACGCTTGCAGATATTGGGCTGACTTTTGGCATGTGACTTAACCTTGATGAGTTATACATCAAGTTTGCACTTCGTTCTCAACAACCAATGGGCCAGAAATTAAAGCTGAATCTTATGTGGAGGCTTCCTTGCATGGGTAGAGTAGATTCTAAATTGTTCAAATCATGGCCCTAGGGGGTAGGGTGGGACCCAATAGGAAATCAAAATTTTACATTGAAATATATAAGCAAAATCTTTAAATATCATTTTCTCACAAACTACTGGGCCAGAAAAGCGTAGTGTAGATTCTAAATTGTTGAAAACATGCCCCCAAGGGTAGGGTGGGGCCACAATAAGTAAGGGGGAATCTGTTGAAGAACAGCAGAGACAAATTAACTCAGGTGAGCATTGTGGCTATTGGGCCTCTTGTTTAAATTCTTAATTCAAATAAAGCTGCATGGGTCTTTTAACTTTTGAGGAGGTGTTAACTCCTATTTTATTAATCCCCAGCCAGTGAAACGAGAGGGATAACAAACTACCAGTATAGGTTTCCTACTTCTTTGTTCATCTTTCTTTCTAGCTATCAATCTGTCCAATTTAGTTTCTCACACTTCTTTGTTTTTTTATGATTGTGCTCTGAAAAGTGGGATTTTTTAAAATTTAGTTAGCATGTTCTATATGTATACATCATGTATATGTAGATCAAATTTTTTTGCGATACATGTATGTGTATTTAGAATTAATGAATATACCACTGTTCTAGAGAGTCTCCAAAATATCTGTACACCAGAATAATTTTTACTTTTAAATTTATTTAATTTACAAATAACAATTAACAAATACTTACAACAGTAACATGTATACTGGTAAGCATTTCCTTAAAAAAAATTGTACATCAAAGTAGGGCCACATACAGTTTATAAAACAACAGCCAAATTTAACCCTGTTATCTCGAATTCAATTTGACTGAGAAAAAACTTCAATGGTACCATGAAAAAAAATATCCAAGGGTTTGAGATATCCAGGGTAAAAAAAACTTAGGAAATTCAAATACATGGTTAGGACTTCACCTTAAGTTCAACATATCCATGGTATTCAAGATATCTGTGTTTGAGATACTGAAGTTCAACTGTATATATTTATATATATTGAGGATTTGAGGAAGCTAGATTTGGTTATTGCAAGTGGGTTTTTTTTTAATATGCATGACTAAATAATCATATCTAAATTTAATTTCAGTATAGATGCACACATGATGGTGGGCTGAAGAAAAGAACAAGGACGAGAAAGAAATTTCCTAGTGTTCATCAGAGAAAAAAATTAACCCAGCCATTTGAGTGCTTAAATGCCTAACTGAGAGAGCCAGCAAGTGATGAAAATATTTCATTAAAGTAAAACCAAATCTGCTGTGACAATTGAATTAAAGCTTTAAAAGGAAGCAAATTAATTTAAAAAAAAAAAACCATACTAAGACTTGATCGTCTTTGACTGTTGCCAGTGGAATTGAGATCTCCAAACTGTACCAATATTCAAATATTGAAGTGATTTGCCTTAAAACTACATTTGTGTACATTACTTCAATGAGATATAACACACCTGCTAAACCTGGATATTGATTTTAGCTCACCAAAGGCTCAATTGCACCAATCTAATAAAAAAGAACTTTCTGGTGTCCAATCATGTGTCATTTATATATGTCTTCCATTAACATTAACTTGATTAACTTTTAATATATTTTCTATTAATGTCAATCTAAACCACATTTAGTACAAAGTTTCTCTGCTTAAATGGAATAAAGTTTATTCAAATAAAGGGCTGCATTCTTTTTCAAGTGGAGAGAAATATGATAATTGGATTGTGTCATTTAAAAACTTTTGTTTTAAGAACCACTTGTTCATATAAGACAAACATTATCCAAAAGTTTTCTTAAAGCAAGGGAATAACTGCATGAAAATATGTACAAGTGAAAAACTAGCAAGTATATGACACATTTCAAATTCATGTGCAATCATTCCCACATCATATGGATTAATTTTTTCACATTTTGGACATTGTGCTAAAAGTAGGGTTTAAAGGATGATCTGCCATAAATATTGTATGGGGCCTCTTTTCTACGCTGAATTATGGTAAGTCTACAATCATTCTGGTTGTGAAGGAAAATGACACCTTCTGAATAGTGTCGATAGTTTGTATTGTTTATAATTTTGAAGAAAACTGCATTGTCTATGAATATTTAAATCCTATGACAGCAAAATTTGGCCTGCTTTGTAATTGTATGTTCTTTTTATGAATAAAGATGAATAATGCCTTTAAACTTCTCAATGATTAAGACAACTGTATGTTCTAAAATTGGGGGGGGGGGGGGGGTAGTTGAAAAATATTCTGGCATTCAATCATTCATTCATTATATTAGGAGTGGGCTTCAGAATGTCCCCTGACTAGTGAGTCATTGGTCTATCATACCTTCGAACTGGTACTGTGAAACCGTATTAATATAATTTACAAATGCTGCAAATGAAATTCAAGCTTTCAAATAAAGGGGGTGCCTATAATTATGCTCTGAAAAGCTATGGGCTAGCTTAAGATACATTTTTTAAGCAGTGTATTTAGACGTAACCGTTTGAAACTATTTTCGAGGTTGTGCCACGATATACCCCCGGAATTAATCACTTTTCGATGTTCTTTCATTCCACTTGCAGGCACGTAGCATCGTTTTTCAAGGAGGGGGGGGGGGGGTGGTGGCAGAATTTTACAAAAAATTTTTGCAATCCACAATATTTCTTGACAAGCAAGCAAAAAAAAAAAGAGAGAGAAAATAATCAGTAAAATCGAAGGACCAATGCACTAGAACATAGTTTTTATATATAAAAAGTTTAAGTGCCCCAAAAGTGGAGGGGCCACTTAACTTATCTCATAGAATTTTTATATTCTTTTATATATAAAAAGTTAAGGTGCCCAAAAAAGGGGGCAGGCCCTCTGCCTCCCGATGCGACGTGCCTGACCTGCTCCTCATTTCAGTGCATTTTTTTTCTTAGTTAATTAGTAAATTAAATATGAGGATCACAGGATTGTCTGCCTGAAATGAAAAGAATTGAAATAGCAGAGCACATTAAAAAAGTAGAAGTGGGTGCGGGGTTCCTTCTCTAACAGGAGGTTGAGTGGGAATACCAGAATAACCGGGTGATATCGTCATTAAATGCGCGATAATTCCCCGGCTCCCGGGACTTAGGAACAGCCCTGGGATCAGTACAAACACGTTCATTTTTGTAAATGAATATCATAATGGTAATAAAGAGATCATGATGAAAAAGACTCGTATCATCCAAATATTTATTGATGATGTTGTTCATGAAAGTTATTTTGCAGAGAATAAGAAATAAAATGTAATGTCTCGGTGCAAATCGCGCATTTATCGAGGTGTCCTGACACCTATTCCCATTTTTACTAATTCGTCTGAACTAATATGTATCTGCATCCGAACTAATTTCTCATTTGCCCGAACAAATTTCTAATTTGTCCGAACGAATTTTCTAATTTGTCCGTACAAATATCTAATTCGTCCGAACGATTATCTTATTTGTCCGAACGATTATCTAATTTGTTCGTATTTTACTTTATAAATCAATGTATAAATGTTTCACCAAACAATTCAAAATTTGTTGCAGGTACTACAGTTTGTAGCTAAAGTCGTTCGTGGGTTAATTGGATCAAAAAGGTCGCATACAATTTGTTGTACAGAATAGGAACATACTCTACTTCAAAAGTTGTATGATACAAGTAATAGCATATTTCACACAATATTTTGCTGCATGCGGCAAGTTGTACACGACTTGTATTACCGTAAACCCGCCTTAAGGCTTGGCTGAATACGACTCAGAATTACGGTAAATTCTGAAACTGCAGGAATGGTTATGAAGCTATTACTTAGGATTAAGGCATATCTTAAGACAAACTTACGACATATCTCAGTCTTAAGTGAGGCCATCGAAGCTATCCTATCTTAGGAAACCTCCTAATCTTAGTCTTTAAGACGACCGCGAGCTTTTCCTAAGACTTTAAGAAGCTCTGGTATCAGGAAAATAACTGAGAATGATTTTTGCGTAAAGAAATGAAATATTTGTTTATCAGTTTATAAACACTGTACCGTGTGAATGTATGTACATATGCCTGTACAAATGTAAATGGAGAAGGTAGTTTAAAAACTGCACGTATTAATTGACATTTATGCATTTAAAGGTTAAAACGATGAAGATTTATCTAAGCCCTTTCGAAATAAATAAAAATATACCAGTAACTATTTTGGGGCAAAAAGGAAAAGATAGGAGGATGCAGTCACATGTTACCACCAAAAGATGTAAGTACAAGTCCTGTTTAATGCACCAACCTGTTGCATTTATTGGTAGTAGCCGGTGTTAATGATAAAGGCCGCGGAGAAAGATTAATAAGTGCGACTTCCTCTTCCTTTCCCAGAGAGAGAGAGAGAGAAAGAGAGAGAGAGAGAGATTTATTTATTTTGTTAACAACGACAAGAAATTGTATTATGCCTTATTACTTTTCCAGCAATACAAATAACTATGAAAAGAAAATTTGTATAGTTGTCATGTAGTTCCGCTTTTCTGTTTCTGCTTTGTTTATTAAATTGTACACAAGTAGCTCTGTTATATTTCAGCTTATTACCAAAACTCGGATAAAAATGGACTAATCTACTAAAGATATGTAATGGAAATCGATGAAAATAATAGATTAAATTAAATTTGAAAAAAAAAAAACTTAAACATATCGATCGTGAATCTAAGCATTTTTCTAAAAGAGGAGTGGGAACACGCCAACAAAGACAGTACCGACTCAGAAATGTTTTGATAAGTACTGACTCAGAAATGTTTTGATAAGTAAGGAAAATGTTTAAAAGTAATCATCTCCAAACCTGAAAATTTTGTTTCGAGGACGGAGGGGAGTTGCATTTATAAGTATACAAAACATGTATTCGCATATATCACCATCAATGCGTTCAACAGTGTAGCTGCTATACATGTAGCCGCTACGTAAAACTACGCTCTTGAACAGAGAGCTAGCCTAGCCGCTACGTAGAGAAAGCTACAGTGTAGCATAAGTTTTTGATGCTATGTACCAAATCCAAGATGGCTTCCTTAGGTACGCTTTCACAGCACACATGCATGCTTTTAACAAAATGGGAAATTAATTTCTACATTTTAGTAAATGAAATGTAAATTTACATATATATTTTCGCTTGAAATAAACTTTTTTTGTTCCAAAAATAACTATACTCAAATATTTTTATTCGAAATCTAACACTTAGCAGCTAGGCTAGAGCTGTCTGTTTAATAGAGATCTATAGATATCTACCACCTAGCTCATAGGTTAGCCGCTACGATCTTGAACGCAGCCAATGGGTCCGCGTTTTCTGTATGTGTAGCGATAATGCGAGCGGATCTAAATTTAATTATATTGTATTAACTAAATTCTTTTAAGAACTAAGGGGTGAAACTAACCCCCACCCCCTTACATCCACACATGTATATGATGGAAACTTGTCCTAAGAAATATCCTAGGACACGTCTTAAGACACATCGTAGGAAATTTTCATAGGCATGCCTGCTGGTGTGTGGGGGGGGGGGGGGTAAACCGAGCTTGATATAGTTTCCATGGATTTTTGGGTATAATATTTCGATATCTTGAATTGTTTTGATGTTGCAGAAATGTTTATGGTGACAATGATTGTTTTGATAGATTTCGCCGTATTAATCATGTTAAAAAGGTTATTCTACAAGAAATTTTTACGGTCATGCATGTTGGGGATTTTTTTGGCACAACTCTTCAATGTGCCGTTTTAACACTGTTCAATAATCTCTGTATTACATTAGTTGTATGTCAAACTAAACCTTATGAACAACTAAGTTCTAATGGCTTGATATCTAAAGAAAAGGTATCATTTGATTTTAAATTAAAAATTTAAATATATACATTGTTCCTTTATTATTTACCTATGTCTTACGTTTTGGTATTGTTTCTAAGTTACTTATTCCCAAGACCCCCCTCCGTTTTCATCTCTTCAGTCTTTTGCAATAGCTGTATTCTGCTTGCGATTTCATATTTTCTTATGGTTTGAGTTTCAATGATAGATCCCGTGGTTTGAATTAAATTGTATTGAATTTTTTGCTGTATTTTTTTTTAATTAACAATCAATATATTTCTTTGTTTTGAAATATATCCTTACGAGATTCCACCAGTTTTATTAAAACTTGTTTTGATGAAGTAATCTAATATTAGGAAACTTACTAGTCTTCAACATTTTTATTTGAGTAAGCCAACATTATACCTGTACTTATCTAAGCCATAGGTGCACAACCGTCCATTAGTACAATAGAGTGATATATGCTTGTCCAAGGAATCTACCTTATACTGTTATATGTCCATTATTATTATTATTTCGCACATAGTCGCTTACAGAAAACAATTGTCCAATCCGATGACTGAAAAACAAAACATGCTTATTTACTAGATGTTTATATTTCATCACAGACACGTGGTTTAGGTCAATTTACAAATTACTTCTACTACATTTCAAACTTTAAATGGTCAATAAAAGCTCTTTATAAATGACAATACAAATGAAACCTCGATCAGCGAAATGGGAACTTATATAAACATTTAATTTTGCTTAAAGTATTGATTGCATTGCATAACAATATTTCACAGATTTCAGAGATTTCAAGTTATTTGTCCATAGTAAAAATGAGTGATTTGTGAATATTATGCAAAAATTATACAAAACCTGAAAAAAATATGAAAAAAGTGAGGTTAATAGATCGTAAGCATAAAAAATACTGTAGAATACTGACTTAATACATCTACGATTTACTTGAAACATTTAATCTATGCTTAGTATTTTCTAATTTAAGACACTACATCCATAATTTAATTTACATTTCATGAATAATTTTTCAAATTTCTTTTTTTTTAATTGTACAATGACTCTATGTTGCTATTTTCCCATTTTACATCCATTCTATTTCTTTTTCTTTTTTAACTGTGTAATTAACTCATCGGTAAAACAAACATCAAATTAATTAAGGTCTTCCGTTTCCAACGGAAGACCTTATTGTTTTCGTACTGTTTCTTATTAAGGTCTTCCGTTTTCCAACGGAAGACCTTATTGTTTTCGTTCGGTTTCTTTTTCCCTATTATTATTATTTTTTTTTTTCTTACAAAATTTGTGCACGCGATTTCTCGACAATGGCTCAGCCGATTTTAATGAAACTTTCAGATCTAATAGATAGTGATCTGAACTTAATATATATTTTTTTATTTTGATGACGTCATTTCCGTTCTTGAGATAATGATGTTTTAGCGATTTTCAGAGGGTCGGCTTGTCACTCGAACTCCTCCTAAACGATAAAAGATATCAAATTGAAATTTTCAGGAATTGTAGACGAATGATTGTAGTTTTGCATAAAGTGAATCATTTATGTCTGGCGCAAAAGGCACCGAAGCTCGCCTGGACCCGAAAATTGAGATATAAAAAATGTAGTGATTTTTCTTGGTTTTCTTTATGTATCTCTTTTCTCGAAAATATTTTGTTAAAACATGTAGAACAATTAAAATTCATTTTTACAAGAGCTTTCATTCAACATCAAGAAAAAGGGGCTGGCCCCTAAAATTAGGGGCCAAAAGGTCTCTAAAGGCTTTTATTTGTAGCACATTACTGAGAAATATTTTGTAATACGTTTTAAAAGCAAAAATGTTCATCTTACAGTTATTTAACTATAAATTATAAATAGAAATTCATGCGTTACGTAATTAGGGGTTTTAAGGGGCCAGAAGTTCCAAATTTTGATCACTTATATCACAAGAAGGACAAATATTTTGAAAAGCAATATAGAATGAAAGATGCTAAAAGTGATGTTCTAAACAATATTCAACCATCAAAATTTCGTTCTGTGGCCCCTATAAGGAGATAAGGGGTTGGCCCCTAAAACGTTCTTTCCCAGATAGCTCAAGAACGGTAACGAATTTCTAAACACTTGTTAGACAAAATATGTTAAATATCAAAAGACCTTTCAGTTGGCATCAAGAAAAAGGGGCTGGCCCCTCAAATTAGGGGCCAAAAGGTCCCTAAAGTCTTTTATTTATAGCACTTTACTGAGAAATATTTTGTAATACGTTTAAGAAGCAAAAATGTTCATCTTACAGTTATTAACCTATACATTGGGAAAAAAAATCGTGCGTTACGTAATTAGGGGTTTTAAGGGGCCAGAAGTCCAAAATGTTGATCACTTATTTCACAAAAAGGACAAATATTATTCTAAGCAATATAGAATAAAAGATGCTTAGAATGATGTTCTAAACAATATTCAACTATCAAAATTTCGTTCCTTGGCCCCAATAAGGAGGTAAGGGGTCGGCCCCTAAAATGTTTTTTCCCAGATAGCTTAAGAACGGTAACGAATTTCTAAACACTTGTTGAACAAAATATGCTTATTATCAAAAGACCTTTCATTTGACATCAAGAAAAAGGGGCTGGCCCCTCAAATTAGGGGCCAAAAGGTCCCTAAAGTCTTTTATTTATAGCACTTTACTGAGAAATATTTTGTAATACGTTTAAGAAGCAAAAATGTTCATCTTACAGTTATATAACTGTACATTATAAATAAAAATTTATGCGTTACGTAATTAGGGGATTTAAGGGGCCAGAAGTCCAAAATTTCGATCACTTATATCACAAAAAGGACAAAAATTATGAAAAGCAATAGAGAATAAAAGATGCTTAGAATGATGTTGTAAACAATATTCAACTATCAAAATTTCGTTACGTGGCCCCAATAAGGAGATAAGGGGTTGGCCCCTAAAACGTTCTTTCCCAGATAGCTCAAGAACGGTAAAGAATTTCTAAACACTTGTTGAACAAAATATGCTTATTATCAAAAGACCTTTTATTTGACATCAAGAAAAAGGGGATGACCCCTCAAAGTAAGGACCAAAAGGTTTCTGAAGTCTTTCTTTCATAGCACTTTAATGAGAAATATTGTGTAGTATGTTTCAAAAATGTTCATCTTACAGTTATGCATCCATTATTGAAAAAAAGCTTTCTCATATGTTACGTAATTAGGGGTTTTAAGGGGCTAGATATCTTTTGATAATAGCTTTTAATTGTGAAATATTTTTTAATACATTATAGAAGCAATAATGTTTATCAAAACGTTATAAACCTGTAAATGACAATTGTTTACTCCTTTGTTGCGTAATTGGGGATTTTAAAGGGCCAGAAATCCGAAATTTTGATCTTCAATATCTCAAAATGGAGACAAATTTGAAAAGTAAACTTTAACAAAAGATGCTTAAAATAATGTGCTTAACAAGATGCAACCGTCATGTTTTTTTAACCGGTCCCTTAACGGGGTTAGAGGGTCGGCCCTTAAAATGATCTGTTCCAGATAACTCGAGAACGATATATAATTTTTAAACACTTGTTGAACAAAATGTGTTTGACATGAAATGAGCTTTCTTTTGACATCAAGAAAAAAGGGTCGGCCTTTCAATTTCAAGATCCAAAGGGGTTTATAATTCTTCATGCATCGCACCTTTAGATCCCACCCGCATTTCCTGATATGTTTCGTTGATGAAGATCTAAGACAATTTCATTTCCTCTTCTAAAAATCGGACGGAAGACCTCCTCGTTGCTCGCAACGAGATCGTGTCTAGTTATTATTAAGGTCTTCCGTTTCCAACGGAAGACCTTATTGTTTTCGTACTGTTTATTATTATTTTTTTTTTCCAAATTTTGTGCACGCGATTTCTCGAAAACTACTCAACCGATCTCGACAAATTTTTCACAGATGATGGGACATTATCTGAATTTTATATGTTTTTGAAATTTTTGTCGTCGTCACTTCCGGTACCGATTTATCGGCCATTTTGTAGTTTTTTACGACCTATTTTGTGCAGAGCTGATCTCAGAAACTATCAGAGATATGACTTTGAAATTTTCAGGATAGGTAGTCTATAGTCTGAAGTTGTGCACTATTATTTTGTTTCACGCCAGTGGCGCCATTTCTTGGAGCTCGCTTAGGCACGAAAATTGGGTACGAATTTTTATTCAAAATTTTCATACGTTTTGATCTGTATCTTTTTATCAGTTGATATTTTGTTAAGACATATATAACAAAAGTGGTAGAGAATCAAAAGTTCTTTTCAACGAAATCTAGAAAAAGGGGCTGGCCCCTTAAATTAGGGGCCAAGAGACTCGTAAAGTCTATTACATATAACTTAAAAACGATAAAGATTTTATTATGCATTATAGAAGCAAAATTGTTGACCGTAACAATATCTAACAGAAAAAATCATTGCCACGCCCATTTCTTACGTAATTAGGGATTTTTAGGGGCCAAAGTACTTAAACTTTGACGCAATAAATCTGGAAAAGGAAACATATTTTGTTAGGCATTGTAGAAGAGAAAATGCTTACAATGATGATTCTAATCGATTCCACTAATCAAAACACCAATGTACGTCCCCATTAAGGATCTAGAGGGCTGGCCCCTAAAATATTCAATCATTTGTATCTCAAAAATGAACAACAATTTTAGATAGGTGTAAGAACAAAAAATGTAAGTATTCATAAGACCTTTCGTATAAAATCAAGAAAAAGGGGCTGGACCCTTAAATTAGGGGCCAAGAGACTCGTAAACTGTATTACAAATAACTTAAAAACGATAAAGATTTTATAATGCATTATAGAAGCAAAGTTGTTGATCGTAACAATATCTAACAGAAAAAATCATTGCCACGCCCAATTATTACGTAATTAGGGATTTTTAGGGGCCAAAGTACTTAAACTTTGGCGCAATATATCAAGAAAACGAAATATATTTTGTAAGGCATTGTAGAAGAGAAAATGCTTACAATGATGATTCTAATCGATTCCACTAATCAAAACACCAATGTATGTCCCCATTAAGGATCTAGAGGGCTGGCCCCTAAAATATTTAATCAATTGTATCTAAAAAATGAACAACAATTTTAGATAGGTGTAAGAACAAAAAATGTAAGTATTCATAAGACCTTTCGTATAAAATAAAAAAAGGGGCTGGCCCCTTAAATTAGGGGTCAATAGACTCGTAAACTGTTTTACAAAAAACTTATAAAAAATTAAGATTTTGTAATGCATTATAGAAGCAAAGTTGTTGATCGTAACAATATCTAACAGAAAAAATCATTGCTATGCTCATTTATTACGTAATTAGGGATTTTTAGAGGCCAAAGTACTTAAACATTGACGCAATATATCTAGAGAAGGAAACATATTTTGTTAGGCATTGTAGAAGAGGAAATGCTTCCATTGATAATTTAAATCGATTCCACTAATCAAAAAACTAATATTTGTCCCCATGAAGGATCTAGAGGGCTGGCCCCTAAAATATTCAATCATTTGTATCTCAAAAATGAACAACAATTTAAGATTAGTGTAAGAACAAAAATTGTTAGTATTCGTGAGACCTTTCGAATTAATACAAGAAAAAGGGGCTGGCCCCTTTAATTAGGGGCCAAGACACTCGTAGACTCTATTACAGATAACTTAAAAACGATAAAGATTTTGTAATGCATTATAGAAGCAAAGTTGTTGATCGTAACAAAATCAGTTTGTAAAACTCATTGCCACACCCAATGATGACATAATTAGGGATTTTAAGGCACTTAAATCTTAAATCGTTAATGTCCTGTATGTGAAAAAGCAAAACACTTTGTTAAGCATTGTACAGGATATTGACAATCGTATACATTACTTGAAAGGAAAGGGGTTGATTGGGAATTCTGAAATTTCATTAATATTTTTATCGTATCGTTTAACAAATTGAACGGAAAACCTACTCGTTACTCGTAACGAGATCGTATCTAGTTATTAAGGTCTTCCGTTTCCAACGGAAGACCTTATAGTTTTCGTACAGTTTCTTATTATTATTAAGGTCTTCCGTTTCCAACGGAAGACCTTATAGTTTTCGTACAGTTTCTTATTATTATTAAGGTCTTCCGTTTCCAACGGAAGACCTTATAGTTTTCGTACAGTTTCTTATTATTATTATTATTATTTTTTTTTTCCACAAATTTTGTGCAAGCATTTTCTCGAGAACTATTTGACCGATCTCAACCATTTTTTCACAGATGATTACAAGTGGTCTGAATTTATTTTGTTTTTAAAATTTTTGCCGTCGTCACTTCCGGTACCGATTTATTGCTAATTTTGAAAACTTTTACGACCCATTTTGTGAGCAGTTGATCTCAGAAACTATCAGAGATATGAATATGAAACTTTCAGGATAGGTAGTCCATAGTTTGAAGTTGTGCCTATTGTTTTCGTTTTACGCAAGTGGCGCCATTTCTTGGAGCTCGCTAGGGCTCGAAAATTGGGTACGAATTTCATATAAAAATTTTCACACATTTTGATCTATATCTTTTTATCAGTTGATATTTTGTTAAGACATATATAACAAAAGTGGTAGAGTATCAAAAGTTCTTTCCAACAAAATCAAGAAAAAGGGGCTGGCCCCTTTAATTAGGGGCCAATATACCCGTAATGTCTATTACAAATAACTTAAAAACGATAAAGATTTTGTAATGCATTTTAGAAGCAAAGTTGTTGATCGTAACAATATCTATTTGAAAAACTCATTGCCACGCCCATTTATGACGTAGTTAGGGATTTTTAGGGGCCAAAGTTCTCAAACATTGACACAATATATCTAGAGAACAAGACATATTTTGTTAAGCATTGTAGAAGAGAAAATGCTTGTATTGATAATTTTAATCGATTCCAATATTTGAAACACCAATGTCTGTCCCCATTAAGGATCTAAAGGGCTGGCCCCTAATATATTCAATCATTTGTATTTCAAAAATGAACAACAATTTGAGATGGGTGTAAGAACAAAAACTGTTAGTATTTGAGAGATCTTTTGTATGAAATCAAGAAAAAGGGGCTGGACCCTTTAATTAGGGGCCAATAGACTCGTAAAGACTATTACAGATAACTTAAAAACAATAAAGATTTTGTAATGCATTATAGAAGCAAAGTTGTTGATCGTAACAATATATATTTGAAAAGCTTATTGCCACGCCCATTTATGTCGTAATTAGGGATTTTTAGGGGCCAAAGTTCTCAAATTTAGACACAATATATCTAGAGAACGAGACATATTTTGTTAAGCATTGTAGAAGAGAAAATGCTTGTATTGATAACTATAATCGATTCCATTATTTTCAACGCCAATGTCTGTTCCCATTAAGGATCTACAGCGATGGTCCCTAAAATATTCAATCATTTGTATCTCAAAAATGAACAACAGTTCAAGAAAGGTGTAAGAACAAAAAATGTTAGTATTTGTAAGATCTTTCGTATGAAATGAACAAAAAGGGGCTGGCCCCTTTAATTAGGGGCCAAGACCCACGTAAAGTCTATTACAAATATCTTAAAAACGATAAAGTTTTTGTGATGCATTATAGAAGCAAAGTTGTTGATCGTAACAATATCTGTTTGAAAAACTCATTGCCACGCCCATTTATGACGTTATTAGGGGCCAACGTCCTTAACTTTTGATGCAATATGTCTAAAAGAGACATATTTTTTTAAGCATTGTAGAAAAGAAATTGTCTGCATTTAACTAATTAAAACACCAATATATGTCCCCATTTAAATCTATAGGGGTGGCCCCTAAAATATTCAGTCATTTTTATAAGTTTTATCGATAAATCATCGTATCATTTTAAAAAATCGAACGGAAGACCTACTCGTTACTCGTAACGAGATCGTGTCTAGTTATTATTATTTTTTTTTTCCACAAATTTTGTGCAAGCGTTTTCTCGAAAACTATTTGACCGATTTTGACCATTTTTTCACAGATGATTACAAGTGGTCTGAATTTATTTTGTTTTTAAAATTTCTGCCGTCGTCACTTCCGGTACCGATTTATTGCTAATTTTGTAAACTTTTACGACCCATTTTGTGAGCAGTTGATCTCGAAGACTATCAGAGATATGAATATGAAATTTTCAGGATAGGTAGTCCATAGTTTGAAGTTGTGCCTATTGTTTTCGTTTTACGCAAGTGGCGCCATTTCTTGGAGCTCGCTAGGGCTCGAAAATTGGGTACGAATTTCAAATCAAAATTTTCATACATTTTGATCTATATCTTTTTATCAGTTGATATTTTGTTAAGACATATATAACAAAAGTGGTAGAGAATCAAAAGTTCTTTCCAACAAAATCAAGAAAAAGGGGCTGGCCCCTTAAATTAGGGGCCAATAGACCCGTAAATTCTATTACAAATAACTTAAAAACGATCAAGATTTTGTAATGCATTATAGAAGCAAAGTTGTTGATCGTAACAATATCTATTTGAAAAACTCATTGCCACGCCCATTTATGACGTAATTAGGGATTTTTAGGGGCCAAAGTTCTCAAACTTTGACACAATATATCTAAAGAACGAGACATATTTTGTTAAGCGTTGTAGAAGAGAAAATGCTTGTATTGATAATTATAATCGATTCCAATATTGGAAAAACCAATGTCTGTCCCCATTAAGGATCTACAGGGCTGGCCCCTAATGTATTCATTCATTTGTATCTTAAAAATGAACAACAATTTGAGATGGGTGTAAGAACAAAAAATGTTAGTATTTGAGAGATCTCTTGTATGAAATGAACAAAAAGGGGCTGGCCCCTTTAATTAGGGGTCAATAGACTCGTTAACTCTATTACAATTAATTTAAAAACAATCAAGATTTTGTTATGCATTATAGAAGCAAAGTTGTTGATCGTAACAATATCTATTTGAAAAACTCATTACCAAGCCCATTTATGACGTAATTAGGGATTTTAAGGGGCCAAAGTTCTCAAACTTTGACACAATATATCTAGAGAACGAGACATATTTTGTTAAGCATTGTAGAAGAGAAAATGCTTGTATTGATAATTATAATCGATTCCAATATTGGAAAAACCAATGTCTGTCTACATTAAGGATCTAGAGGGCTGGCCCCTAAAATATTCAATCATTTGTATCTCATAAATGAACAACAATGTGAGATGGGTGTAAGAACAAAAAATGTTAGTATTTGTAAGATATTTCATATGAAATGAACAAAAAGGGGCTGGCCCCTTTAATTAAGGGCCAAGACTCACGTAAAGTCTATCACAAATAACTTAAAAACGATCAAGATTTTGTAATGCATTATAGAAGCAAAGTTGTTGATCGTAACGATATCTGTTTGAAAAAATCATTGCCATGCCCATTTATAACTTTGTTAGGGGCCAAAGTCCTTAACTTTTGATGGAATGTATTTAAAATAGGAGACATATTTTGTTAAGCATTGTATAAGAGAAATTGTCTGCATTGATGATTTTAATCGATTCCACTATTCAAAACACCAATATATGTCCCCATTTAGGATCTACAGGGGTGGCCCCTAAAATATTCAGTCATTTAAATCTTAAGTTTTATCGATAAATCATCGTATCATTTTAAAAAATCAAACGGAAGACCTACTCGTTACTCGTAACGAGATCGTGTCTAGTTATTATTATTTTTTTTTTCCACAAATTTTGTGCAAGCGTTAACTCGAAAACTATTTGACCGATTTTGACCATTTTTTCACAGATGATTACAAGTGGTCTGAATTTATTTTGTTTTTAAAATTTCTGCCGTCGTCACTTCCGGTACCGATTTATTGCTAATTTTGTAAACTTTTACGACCCATTTTGTGAGCAGTTGATCTCGAAGACTATCAGAGATATGAATATGAAATTTTCAGGATAGGTAGTCCATAGTTTGAAGTTGTGCCTATTGTTTTCGTTTTACGCAAGTGGCGCCATTTCTTGGAGCTCGCTAGGGCTCGAAAATTGGGTACGAATTTCAAATCAAAATTTTCATACATTTTGATCTATATCTTTTTATCAGTTGATATTTTGTTAAGACATATATAACAAAAGTGGTAGAGAATCAAAAGTTCTTTCCAACAAAATCAAGAAAAAGGGGCTGGCCCCTTAAATTAGGGGCCAATAGACCCGTAAATTCTATTACAAATAACTTAAAAACGATCAAGATTTTGTAATGCATTATAGAAGCAAAGTTGTTGATCGTAACAATATCTATTTGAAAAACTCATTGCCACGCCCATTTATGACGTAATTAGGGATTTTTAGGGGCCAAAGTTCTCAAACTTTGACACAATATATCTAAAGAACGAGACATATTTTGTTAAGCGTTGTAGAAGAGAAAATGCTTGTATTGATAATTATAATCGATTCCAATATTGGAAAAACCAATGTCTGTCCCCATTAAGGATCTACAGGGCTGGCCCCTAATGTATTCAATCATTTGTATCTTAAAAATGAACAACAATTTGAGATGGGTGTAAGAACAAAAAATGTTAGTATTTGAGAGATCTCTTGTATGAAATGAACAAAAAGGGGCTGGCCCCTTTAATTAGGGGTCAATAGACTCGTTAACTCTATTACAATTAATTTAAAAACAATCAAGATTTTGTTATGCATTATAGAAGCAAAGTTGTTGATCGTAACAATATCTATTTGAAAAACTCATTACCACGCCCATTTATGACGTAATTAGGGATTTTTAGGGGCCAAAGTTCTCAAACTTTGACACAATATATCTAGAGAACGAGACATATTTTGTTAAGCATTGTAGAAGAGAAAATGCTTGTATTGATAATTATAATCGATTCCAATATTGGAAAAACCAATGTCTGTCTCCATTAAGGATCTAGAGGGCTGGCCCCTAAAATATTCAATCATTTGTATCTCATAAATGAACAACAATGTGAGATGGGTGTAAGAACAAAAAATGTTAGTATTTGTAAGATATTTCATATGAAATGAACAAAAAGGGGCTGGCCCCTTTAATTAAGGGCCAAGACCCACGTAAAGTCTATCACAAATAACTTAAAAACGATCAAGATTTTGTAATGCATTATAGAAGCAAAGTTGTTGATCGTAACAATATCTGTTTGAAAAAATCATTGCCATGCCCATTTATAACTTTGTTAGGGGCCAAAGTCCTTAACTTTTGATGGAATGTATTTAAAATAGGAGACATATTTTGTTAAGCATTGTATAAGAGAAATTGTCTGCATTGATGATTTTAATCGATTCCACTATTCAAAACACCAATATATGTCCCCATTTAGGATCTACAGGGGTGGCCCCTAAAATATTCAGTCATTTAAATCTTAAGTTTTATCGATAAATCATCGTATCATTTAAAAAAATCAAACGGAAGACCTACTCGTTACTCGTAACGAGATCGTGTCTAGTTATTATTATTATTTTTTCCAAATTTTGTGCACGCGATTTCTCGAAAACTATTCAGCCGATTTTAACCATTTTTTCATAGATGATGATTCATGATATGAATTTTATATGTTTTGGAAATTTTTGTTGTCGTCACTTCCGGTACCGATTTATCGGCCATTTTGTAGTTTTTTACGACCTATTTTGTGCAGAGCTGATCTCAGAAAGTATCAGAGATATGACTTTGAAATTTTCAGGATAGGTAGTCTATAGTCTCAAGTTGTGCACTATTATTTTGTTTTACGCCATTGGCGCCATTTCTTGGAGCTCGCTTAGGCACGAAAATTGGGTACGAATTTGTATTCAAAATTTTCATACGTTTTGATCTGTATCTTTTTATCAGTTGATATTTTGTTAAGACATATATAACAAAAGTGGTAGAGAATCAAAAGTTCTTTTCAACGAAATCTAGAAAAAGGGGCTGGCCCCTTAAATTAGGGGCCAAAAGACTCGTAAAGTCTTTTACATATAACTAAAAAACGATAAAGATTTTGTTATGCATTATAGAAGCAAAGTTGTTGATCGTAACAATATCGAACAGAAAAAATCATTGCCACGCCCATTTATTACGTAATTAGGGATTTTTAGGGGCCAAAGTACTTAAACTTTGACGCAATATATCTGGAAAACGAAACATATTTTGTTAGGCATTGTAGAAGAGAAAATGCTTACAATGATGATTCTAATCGATTTCACTAATCAAAACACCAATATATGTCCCCATTAAGGATCTAGAGGGCTGGCCCCTAAAATATTTAATCATTTGTATCTCAAAAATGAACAACAATTTTAGATAGGTGTAAGAACAAAAAATGTAAGTATTCATAAGACCTTTCGTATAAAATCAAGGAAAAGGGGCTGGCCCCTTAAATTAGGGGCCAAGAGACTCGTAAACTGTATTACAAATAACTTAAAAACGATAAAGATTTTGTAATGCATTATAGAAGCAAAGTTGTTGATCGTTACAATATCGAACAGAAAAAATCATTGCCACGCCCATTTATTACGTAATTAGGGATTTTTAGGGGCCAAAAGACTTAAACTTTGACGCAATATATCAAGAAAACGAAACATATTTTGTTAGGCATTGTAGAAGAGAAAATGCTTACAATGGTGATTCTAATCGATTCCACTAATCAAAACACCAATATATGTCCCCATTAAGGATCTAGAGATCTGGCCCCTAAAATATTTAAACAATTGTATCTCAAAAATGAACAACAATTTTAGATAGGTGTAAGAACAAAAAATGTAAGTATTCATAAGACCTTTCGTATAAAATCAAGAAAAAGGGGCTGGCCCCTAATATTAGGGGCCAAGAGACTCGTAAACTGTATTACAAATAACTTAAAAACGATTAAGATTTTGTAATGCATTATAGAAGCAAAGTTGTTGATCGTTACAATATCGAACAGAAAAAATCATTGCCACGCCCATTTATTACGTAATTAGGGATTTTTAGGGGCCAAAAGACTTAAACTTTGACGCAATATATCAAGAAAACGAAACATATTTTGTTAGGCATTGTAGAAGAGAAAATGCTTACAATGGTGATTCTAATCGATTCCACTAATCAAAACACCAATATATGTCCCCATTAAGGATCTAGAGGGCTGGCCCCTAAAATATTTAAACAATTGTATCTCAAAAATGAACAACAATTTTAGATAGGTGTAAGAACAAAAAATGTAAGTATTCATAAGACCTTTCGTATAAAATCAAGAAAAAGGGGCTGGCCCCTTAAATAAGGGGCCAAAAGACTCGTAAACTGTATTACAAATAACTTAAAAACGATAAAGATTTTGTAACGGATTATAGAAGCAAAGTTGTTGATCGTAACAATATCTAACAGAAAAAATCATTGCCACGCCCATTTATTACGTAATTAGGGATTTTTTGGGGCCAAAAGACTTAAACTTTGACGCAATATATCAAGAAAACGAAACATATTTTGTTAGGCATTGTAGAAGAGAAAATGCTTACAATGGTGATTCTAATCGATTCCACTAATCAAAACACCAATATATGTCCCCATTAAGGATCTAGAGGGCTGGCCCCTAAAATATTTAAACAATTGTATCTCAAAAATGAACAACAATTTTAGATAGGTGTAAGAACAAAGAATGTAAGTATTCATAAGACCTTTCGTATAAAATCAAGAAAAAGGGGCTGGCCCCTTAAATAAGGGGCCAAGAGACTCGTAAACTGTATTACAAATAACTTAAAAACGATAAAGATTTTGTAATGCATTATAGAAGCAAAGTTGTTGATCGTAACAATATCTAACAGAAAAAATCATTGCCACGCCCATTTATTACGTAATTAGAGATTTTAGGGGCCAAAGTACTTAAACTTTGACGCAATATATCTAGAGAAGGAAACATATTTTGTTAGGCATTGTAGAAGAGGAAATGCTTCCAGTGATAATTTAAATCGATTCCACTAATCAAAAAACTAATATTTGTCCCCATGAAGGATCTAGAGGGCTGGCCCCTAAAATATTCAATCATTTGTATCTCAAAAATGAACAACAATTTAAGATAGGTGTAAGAACAAAAATTGTTAGTATTCGTAAGACCTTTCGAATGAATTCAAGAAAAAGGGGCTGGGCCCTTTAATTAGGGGCCAAGACACTCGTTAACTATATTACAGATAACTTAAAAATGATAAAGATTTTGTAATGCATTATAGAAGCAAAGTTGTTGATCGTAACAATATCATTTTGTAAAACTTATTGTCACACCCATTTCTGACATAATTAGGGATTTTAAGGCACTAAAATCTTAAATTCTTAATGTGCAGTATGTGAAAAAGCAAAACACTTTGTTCAGCATTGTACAGGATATTGACAATCGTATACATTACTTGAAAGGAAAGGGGTTGATTGGGAATTCTGAAATTTCATTAATATTTTTATCGTATCATTTAACATATTGAACGGAAGACCTACTCGTTACTCGTAACGAGATCGTATCTAGTTATTATTATTTTTTCCAAATTTTGTGCACGCGATTTCTCGAAAACTATTCAGCCGATTTCAACCATTTTTTCACAGATAATGAGTCATGATATGAATTTTATATGTTTTGGAAATTTTTGTTGTCGTCACTTCCGGTACCGATTTATCGGCCATTTTGTAGTTTTTTACGACCTATTTTGTGCAGAGCTGATCTCAGAAACTATCAGAGATATGACTTTGAAATTTTCAGGATAGGTAATCTATAGTCTGAAGTTGTGCACTATTATTTTGTTTTACGCCAGTAGCGCCATTTCTTGGAGCTCGCTTAGGCACGAAAATTGGGTACGAATTTTTATTCAAAATTTTCATACGTTTTGATTTGTATCTTTTTATCAGTTGAAATTTTGTTCAAACATATATAACAAAAGTGGTAGAGAATCAAAAGTTCTTTCCAACAAAATCAAGAAAAAGGGGCTGGCCCCTTAAATTAGGGGCCAATAGACTCGTAAAGTCTATTACATATAACTAAAAAACGATAAAGATTTTGTAATGCATTATAGAAGCAAAGTTGTTGATCGTAACAATATCTAACAGAAAAAATCATTGCCACGCCCATTTATTACGTAATTAGGGAATTTTAGGGGCCAAAGTACTTAAACTTTGACGCAATATATCTGGAAAAGGAAACATATTTTGTTAGGCATTGTAGAAGAGAAAATGCTTGCATTGATGATTCTAATCGATTCCACTAATCAAAACACCAATGGCTGTCCCCATTAAGGATCTAGAGGGCTGGCCCCTAATACATTCAATCATTTGTATTTCAAAAATGAACAACAATTTAAGATGGGTGTAAGAACAAAAACTGTTAGTATTTGAGAGATCTTCTGTATGAAATCAAGAAAAAGGGGCTGGCCCCTTTAATTAGGGGCCAATAGACTCGTAAAGTCTATTACAGATAAATTAAAAACAATAAAGATTTTGTAATGCATTATAGAAGCAAAGTTGTTGATCGTAACAATATATATTTGAAAAGCTCATTGCCACGCCCATTTATGACGTAATTAGGGATTTTTAGGGGCCAAAGTTCTCAAATTTAGACACAATATATCTAGAGAACGAGACATATTTTGTTAAGCATTGTAGAAGAGAAAATGCTTGTATTGATAACTATAATCGATTCCATTATTTTCAACGCCAATGTCTGTTCCCATTAAGGATCTACAGCGCTGGCCCCTAAAATATTCAATCATTTGTATCTCAAAAATGAACAACAGTTCAAGAAAGGTGTAAGAACAAAAAATGTTAGTATTTGTAAGATCTTTTGTATGAAATGAACAAAAAGGGGCTGGCCCCTTTAATTAGGGGCCAAGACCCACGTAAAGTCTATTACAAATAACTTAAAAACGATAAAGATTTTGTGATGCATTATAGAAGCAAAGTTGTTGATCGTAACAATATCTGTTTGAAAAACTCATTGCCACGCCCATTTATGACGTTATTAGGAGCCAACGTCCTTAACCTTTGATGCAATATGTCTAAAGGAGACATATTTTTTTAAGCATTGTAGAAAAGAAATTGTCTGCATTTAACTAATTAAAACTCCAATATATGTCCCCATTTAAATCTATAGGGGTGGCCTCTAAAATATTCAGTCATTTTTATAAGGTTTATCGATAAATCATCGTATCATTTTAAAAAATCGAACGGAAGACCTACTCGTTACTCGTAACGAGATCGTGTCTAGTTATTCTTTTTTTTCTTCTAGACGTTTTTTAAAACTCAAATATCTCGCTTGTTTGTCGTCCTATTACGTTCAAATTTTCAGGGTACATTGGAAATTACAAATTCTCAACATCAACTGAAAATCATTGAAATTTTCACTTCCGGATCCGAGTTATTCCCCTTTTTCAAAAAAATATAGGCATTCCTGTGCACGCAAAGGCTCTGAAACCATCCATGGCATGTGTTTTAAAGTCATAAATCTTGAAAATAGACACTTTGAACGTTGTCCTCCGAGTTTTGTTTCTACGATTTTTCCCATTTAAAATTTCAAAAAATTAATCTAAATTTTATGTTTCAAAAAATGCTGAAATTTGGTCGTGTTTTTGTATCGTAGCTTTTTAGTTTAAATTTTTTTCTGAACACATAAAGAACAAAAAATGTGCAAAGTATCAAGGGCTTTCACTTGACACAATTGAAAAAGGGCTGGCCCCTTAAATTAGGGGCCTAGAGCCCTTAAAAGTCTTCCCTTTATAACTCAAAAATGGGTAATATTTTGATATAGCTGTCGCTGGAAAAGTTGTTTATTATGATGTTATTAATGTCGTTACAAAATTATTTTGTACCGGTATTGCGTAATATGAGTGTAAAAAGCTTGTCTTGTTAACATGTACCTGTTTTCATTTTGCAAGTAAACGAATAGTCTTTGTGCGCACAACTGACATAAATTAACAACTGAAAGAGTACCAGCTTATACGGGATGCTTTAATTCATTAGAGAAAGTTTTTTAAAAGCATACATTTTTTTCTTACAGCTTTATTTTTAGTCATTTCTGTTTAGGTCTTCTAGTGGAGAATCCTTATAATTAAGAAAAACGAGAACGAGAAAATATAAACAATCTTTTTCTTTTCTAGTGAAATACATTAACTGGATTTTAAAAAATAATTTCTATGAAATATATTTTAGTCATTTTACTGCAAGCTTTTTAAATCTACCTGGATTCTTAGTTGTGTGTGTCATTACGTAACTCATCCCTCGCCCGTGGCCGAGGAGATCGGTCGCGGCCGGACTACTAAGCGGTCAGCGGTTATCTAATACACAAAGATCTGCATCTTACTTGTATGGGTTTGTTTATCCGTAAACACAAAGGATTGTTTGAATTTTGTTTTCATATAAAAGTTTATTCATCTTAAATTGATTAAACCAATAGAGTGTTAAAGAAATATAAAAGCAATTGAATATTATTCCCAATCTGAAACATCGTCAGAAACATACATATCAATTGTGGTTACAGTATCTAAGTCTAAAAAAATAATACCTATGTAATGCATTTTAATCATTATACTGCAAGCATTTCAAATCTACATGTACCTGGGTTCTGAGCTGTGTGTGTCATTACGTAACTCACCCCTTGCCCGCGGCCGAGGAGTTCGGTCGCGGCTGGACTACATGTACCTAGCGGTCAATGGTGATCTAATACACAAGACTCGCGTCTTACATACATTGTTTTATTTAACCGTAAACACAAAGAATTGTTTGAATGTCATCCTTAAATTGATTTAAACGATAGAGTGTAAATTAAGAATTAGTAAAAACATTATTAGTCCCATCTGAAGCATAGACAGACATAGATAAATGGTGGGTTTGTAAGTCTAAAATGTTCTAAAAACTGTAGAATAATGTTTGAGATCAACGACAAAAAAGATTAACCTGTTAATGATGAAATCTGTTTTAGCTTCAAAATTCAAAAATAATAAATATGTTGGTAAGGCTCTCTTTATAAAAAGTGTTCTTTGAGATTTTGTCGATGTCATGAAATAGTTATATTGTTTAAAATGAAACTGGGATTTGTGTATACATTTACATATTAATCCATCCCTTGCAAATCCCGCGCGAGTGGACAAGAGGTAGTCTAATACACACGTCAAGCTTCGTGTGCTTCTACCCTATCACACATGTGCATGTTTCTTGAATAAATACAATACAACGCCGAAATTTTGACAGGTTCATGTAAAATCGACTAGCGTTTCAACTAAAAGGTTAATATATTTACCCATGATTATCTCCGTTAAATTACTTCTGAGACTTTAATGCATTTACGGGACAGACTTCAACACTTTTTTGACGATATTCACAACCTGCCAGATCAACCTGTCTTATGAATTAATATTTGGCGAACACAAATTAGTGTATAAGTGTATAAAGTTTTATAGGTATTCTAATAAAATGTACAGAGAGAGAGAGAGAGAGAGAGAGAGAGAGAGAGAGAGAGAGAGAGAGAGAATTTGAATGTATTAATTGAACAGGATCCAAAATGGTGATTTTTTTTCTTAATAATTTCCAAGCGTTTTTTGTAAGGCAGTTTAAAATTAAAGTTCCATGTTGCAATGTATGCGAGAGGGGCTCGCACGATACAAAAAACCTCGCTGATCGATGTCCGGAATTAAAGGATTCAGGGATTATTTTAGGTACATATTCACGCGAATTTCCAAAAAGACTATGTTTAGATTCAGGTCGTAAAAGAGAAACGGTAACATGATCGCTTTTGTAGTTTTTCTGTATGGTCGTTTAATTCATTGTAGAAGCTCATTGCAATTACTCTTTTTATATCTTTCATTTTCATTGGAACATGTGTTCAAAGAGTAAAAGATATGTTAAAAAACAATTGATCAGATTCGAGCAGTTGTAGAAGATCGAGTAGCGGTCATATGATTGAAAATGCTGCAAATCCGTAGATTGCGGAGATTTTTATTCGTGCGAACTTTACAAGTCGAACTTGTGCGTATGCGGTGCACGCGCACTCGAATGGTTGATATATTTTTAATTTTCACCGAATCGTTTTGGTGTGTGTGTATGTTGTCTGATCAGCGCTTTTACTTCTTCCGCAAAATGAGCGCACGAAGGTCGCGTAATAAATGTACAACACGGGGCCAACTACATGCTTACAATTTTCAAAACTTTTAACTAAACAAAATCACATAGTCATGGAGTCCGGTGATCCTTAAAGATAGGGCATGATAAATACGACGTCATTCGCGGTTCCAGGATTCCCCCCCCCCCCGGACACTTAAGGGGTGGGGAGGGGGGTCCGTGGGATAATGGTGTTTGCCAGTGGGTGTCCAAGCCATACATGTATATATGATAAGTAATTTTACTAAGTCTATTTAATAAGTTTGTTTAAAATTTCCAGTTACCTACCCATCCGCCCCCTCTAGATCCGCGCATGGACGTCAACCAGTACTAAACATCGCCGAAAATTTGAACAGTTATTCAAATATGTTCAGGATCAGTGTACAAGCTACACTTACGTAGATAAATTGTGACCACATATTTTCTAAACAGATTATTACTGGCAATTGATACTTTCCTAAAACACAAACGAAGCATTATACATTATGTATGAAATAACAATGCAAAAATACGTTTATCCAAGTGTTTGTAACTTGGGTACTTGTGGACAGAACACTTGGTTAATCCCCCTTCTTACATGACAATGGATACTAATCATAATTTATGGTCATAATATCTATCATATATATGTATAACTAGGATCGACGTCCCACTCTGATGGCGCCGTATAATGATGAGTATGTTTACTTTTCCACAAGTGTAATTTCTCTGTAATTGGGTCTGCCTACATTTAACTTACTTACATGTACTTCTAATACTTCATCCACAGAGTGCCTTTGGATAAAGAGTGTGTAGTGACCTTAAACCAAGTTTCTAGGTAAAAGAGTGGAGGTCAGGGGCTCGTTAAATAAAGCATGCTAAGATTTTGACTTAAGTAGGGTCATAAGTAGGACTTAGGTGGAATCTTAGGACCTGCCTAAGTCCAACTTAAGTATGTCTTATATCGTAACATAAAGAAAACTTAGCAATGTCTTTGCTAAGTCATGCTTATGTTAAAGAGTAAAAACAATTTGTTCATTTCTTTTATCGAATTTGAATGTACCTAACATTTTTAAAAAGCTCAAAGCGATGGCTCTCGGGCAATGTATTCAGTCTATTGTTGTTACTTCTTTGTTTTTACGAATATTCACTAGTTCAGTCATTCTCGAAAACTCCATGTGGCGTAATATCGCGATACCGTTAAAACTAGTGGATTTCTTTTTATCTTTTGTCTTGCATATTACATCACCAATAAGGCAAGTTACATACTATGAGTGTATTTTCTTCGTTAAGACGATATCTTGAAATGAGGCAATCGTCGTCTTTAAAATCACTGAGAGTTTTCCTGTCTTTAAACGTCCTTTTTTAATTTCTCAAGTTTCGTGAATTTACATACATAGTCTAGTAACATGAGTAAACTGAGCATTACGTGTTTACAACCTATTCAGCATCCCATTTGCATACTATATGGAAAATGTTACATCTCTTTACAACCACTGTTAATATTTATATCAATTAATCCAAAACTTTGATATTGGTGAATATTATGACATTATTTTTGTGTAAATTATGTGATAAATACACTGTATTCAAATGCTGAATTGCAATAATTAACAATAAAACTTCTAAAAAACTTAAGTCACATTTACCGGCCGCCTAAGTTTTGGGTAAATTGTCCCAGCTAAGCACTCTTCTAGTTACGGACTTAAGTCTAAGAATGTACCTAAGTCCTACTTAAGCACTGTCTTAGACTTAAGGACCCTTTATGTTACGTGCCCCAGGTGTCCAGACCATATATTCTCCCAAGCTAGCCGAGTCTTGCTCCCACATTTATGTAACTTACTTACATGTACTTCTAATACTTCAGATATAGAGTGCCTTAAACTAAAGGGTGTCCAATGACTTTGAACAAAGTTTCTGGATCAAAGGTCAGGATCATATGAGACCTGTTTGAAAAATCTTTGTCTAACCATAATTATATTTTTCTCCCAACAATGATTCTGTCTGGCTCATACATTACTATTAAGAGTGCTTTTAAGTCAAGGATGTACAGTGACCTTGAATCAAGATATTTTTTAAATGTCATTGTCATAACACAGACCACTGTGTAAAGTTTCAATAAATTTTTTAGTCAAAATTTAAGACTTGTTTTTGCTTTAAGGGCATCAATTACCTAAAGTGTCTATTTAGAGAGTCAATGTCATAGCATACAACTGTATACACGGTAGTCTGGACCGTGTGTTCTCTCTCCTGGTAAAAATATAGATCATTGCAAACAGTACTTGTGGTTTATGAGTGTGCAGTAATCATAAACTTAGTTTATGATTCAAAGGTCAAGATCATAACAGACATCAGTGAAACAGATGTCTATTCTATGCCGTCTCCTTCTTTTTGTCAAATCCAGTTTTAGTTTCACCAGAAAAAGTAAGGGGTGTGCTGTGACCTTGAACTATTTTTTTCAGTGAATAGTTACGCAAGTGATTTTCAATGTGTCATCTTTTAATAAAGCGGGGCTATTTGAGAAGTTCAAGATCCCAATGATGTATATAGTTTTGAAATTATACAAAGAACAGAAAATAAATCAAAAATAGGATCTAAAATCATTTGATCGGTCAATCTCTTTGCGGCGAAAATTTATTATTATAAATATGGCTTTGCAGTTAAGCAGTTGCTGATAAATTCTTCATACATGTATTTCGCATACATTTTCAAACATTAATACGCTGTCAAATATATTAAAAAAAAGAAACCACGTGTTTTTCCCTGACAGAATTATTGCTGGATTGGAATTGCTGTCCTCTTCAAAAAGGAAGATACATTCCATCCATTTACTCATTTATAAGCACTAGTATATAACATCATGACTACAATCATATTGACAATCCTTTTTCGACACGAAGCTGCAACGGAAGACCTCCTCGTTGGTTTGCAACGAGCTCGGCTCTAGTCTATTATATTTTTCACAGTTATGGCGAAATGGAAACACACCGTGCGCGACATATACTGGTGACAATTAGGGGTTAATTACGAACAGGCTTAATCAGTTAATTGTGAGACAGTACATTTACATCCATAGACTATTTTTCCTTTATTTCTTAATAAAACAATCACAAAAGTTAAAATTTCACAGAACTTTTAAACAATTAAATCAACTGATCAATGCCCCTCGTACATTTATCGTCCGTTTTCCCCACGTTTCCTCTTATTATGCAAAGTGTGCATTCCAATCACTGAAACTACAGGTGAATAAAGCAACCATTTACATACTAAATACACTTAAAACGATTATTTTAACATGCAGACATTTATAAATTAAATATGTTTTTTTTATAATGAAAGAGTAATGGTTTTGAATATAATATATTGTATATATTTTTAAAAAATTATATTAGCTACATCTGCTTCCCAAGCAAAAAAAATTAAATGCAGTCATTTCTTTTCACGGTTGGATTATTGAACTATCTCATATGTTTCAAATCGTCGTGATACGATAACATACAATTCTTACAATAAAAAATTATAAAAATCTTAACAAAAATATTGCTAGTATGTTCCAGAGAGAGAGAGAGAGAGAGAGAGAGAGAGAGAGAGAGAGAGAGAGAGAGAGAGAGAGAGATGACTTCTCTGATTTTATTATTTTGTTGAATATCATAATCAATATCATAGACCCCCCCCTTTCCAATACGTATTGATTTTTATGAAGAAAAGTTACTTTTTATTGGCATGAGCATTATTAAGCATGACTCCCCTAAAGTATAAAATAGAAAGTTTAGGTATCTACAATATGTATGAAAAGGCATTGTTCATAGTCAAACACCCCACCCTGTCAAGCTGTTTAGAGGATTTTATATACCCCATAACGTTACCTTTTTTGACAGCATGCTGCAACATTGCAATTTCAATGGTTTCATTCATTTTTCTTTCCATTCGACTGTCATTCTGTTTGTTGGAACACTCATTTCCAGGAAGTATATTAAAGATTCTCTGAGCATTTCATTGAAATTATAAGAAGACCCCTATTGTTTTTGAAGTCAAAAGGTCAAGGTCAGAAAATATATTTTTTAAAAAGATGGATTTCAGCCGCAGATACCTGTAATATCATAAGTCTTCGAAAGAAAGTGATTAGTTGACTGTGTGTGCTAAATGTGTTCAGATGTCAGTGTGTGTCAGGCGTGCTCAGTTGACTGTGTGCTTTAGAAGGGTTCAGTTGATACTGTGTGTGCTAAATGTGTTTAGTTTGCTGTGTGTGTTGTACGTGTTGAAATGACTGTGTGTGCCAAACGTGCTGAGTTGACTGTGTGCTTTAGAAGTGTTCAGTTGATACTGTGTGTGCAAAATGTGCTTAGTTGGCTGTGTGTATTATACGTGTTGAAATGACTGTGTGTGCCAGACGTGCTCAGTTGACTGTGTGCTTTAGAAGTGTTCAATGGATAGTGTGTAAATGAAAGTGTTCGCTTGGTTGTGTATGAGTTAAGTGTTCATTTGGTATGTGAAAAATCAAGGATTGAAATAAACCTTTTTTGATACATATTAGGTCTAATACCATTATTAGTTGTTATTTCTAGTGAAAAAATGAACATTTCTTCCCTCTAACTCCATTTTTCAAGAAGTGTCCATTTGCATGTGGGAAGTTAAGGTGTTCAGTTGCCACGTCATACACGTATGTGTGTGTGTGTGTGTGTATGTGTGTGTGTGTTGAACCGGATTTGACTTGTAATGAAGGTATTCTACGATATGTCCAATTATTCATTAATCAAATAAATTGTATTGTCACTTATTTGATGGCACTATAAGAAACAAAGCAAAATTGTACTTAATGTTTATTTATTTACGTTTGCGGATGACATAAAATGTCAGTTTTAATTAACTTATCAGTCTCCGTTGCACTTCAAAAACGTCCAAAAATGGATATCCGTGAATCACGTGCTGACACAAATTTGTTTGCTGAAAGGTAGCATCTCGGTGAATGTGCAGGATCAGATAATTTTTAATCCTCTTAGGGACATATATACGTATATAGGCCCCTGATTCTCTCTTGTGTCATAGTAAATGTAAATTTTCAAAATTCATTTTGATAATAAGATCGTACATGCAGTAACAAAAAATTATGATATGATTTCTGATACTGTGGAATAATTAGATTTCGTGGTGGCTCAATTTTCGTGGAATTCATGGGTACCTCTCATCAACGAATTAACATCCTCCACGAATTCTTAAATAAGGGTTATGAAGTCATATTTCCTTTTGTAGGTATAAAAGAATACACGAAATTACATCCCCATGAACCTGTAAATTTTAAGCAATCCACGAAAATTGGCCCCCATGAACTTAAATGATTCCACAGTATTTACCTAGTCAAATTGTACCATAACTATAGCCACTTACACCATGATGTAACAAGAGGCCTAGGGGTTACATCACTCACCTGAGCAACAATAGCAATAACTGATCAGAAAAGCTTAGACCATTTTTAGAGTACAATCAAATACAAAACCAAATACCCCCCCCCCACCCCCGGGATCATGATGTGAACAAACTTGAATGTACATGCAGGTAAATATCGGTATCTCGAACATGGGATATCTCGAATACCCCGCTTATGTCGAAGTCTTCCGATGGTCCCGGCCGTTTTCTCTATATAAATGATTTAAAAAACTCTTGATAACTCGAATACAGTAATCTCGAATACCCCGCTAATGTCGAAGTGTTTGAAAAGGCCGAAGCCCTAATTTTACCTGGTTTATCTCGAAGTGGAGCCATTTTCCCGGTCAGTTGAACATAATTGGTGTCATTACTTCACACATTTCTGCCCGCGGCAATTTTCACACCTTTCAAAACTAGTGGTATATATCAAACTGCAAGATGTAAGTTAATTAGGATGGTAGCTTGGGTGTTTTTACATTTAGTACCTTTTCATAAAATTCAAATCAAAACACAGCCATGATTACCGATAATGTGTTAAATAAAACACACTGTGTACGAAGAATCGATCTAGCATTGATAACTGCCAATTTCATAAAAACGATTAATTACGTAATCAAGTTTATTTTTTTTGGCCATGTACGCTCCAATAAAAATGAAGCATGATTGGAATACGAAGATTTAAAAGAAAACTTATTTAAATTTAACAGAACCAGTCCATGTATTGAACACGCAGGGTGTAAAGTGACTTCAGGTTCATCGTACACGGGTTGTTTCCTATATGAGTACTAAAGCTGTGAGCGTAATGAGTTAATATAAGATACATAAGTTCACAAACAAAAATGAAATAAAAATATATGAATTCTAATTCTTGATTATTGGTGTTTTTTTTTTTAATTTTCAAATCCCTATTTTTCGTTTCCTATGTGATAAATTTCAAACGTTACATTGCAAGTGCTTCTTCCAAGTTCTGAACGTTGATAGAAAAGAGGATGTGAAGTCGTATTATTTACGGAATATTGATTTCATAATTTGATTGCTTTTACAAATATTGATCATATTTCACAAATAAAAACACATAAACTAAAAATATTTAATCAAATGGTTGATTATTCGTTTATGAGTAATAGAAAATTTCAGTATATACCGGTACTAATACACGTGTTGCTATAAGAACATCACGGAATTAGAATTGGAAAGCCACTTCGGATATCTCAAACCCCCGGATATCTTGAAGTTTTGTTGAGGTCTCTCCAAGTTCGAGGTACTGATATTTAACTGTACTTCAGCATGCTTCTGAACAAGTTACAGCTTATCTGGCCAAATAGTTTTTGAGAAGAAAATTTTAAAAGATGTTTCTCTATATATTCCTATGTAAAAATTCAACCCTCAATTGTGGCCCCATCCTACCCCAAGGGATCAATCATGATTTGTACAAACTTGCATCTACACTACCTGAGGATGCTTCCACACAAGATACAGATTTTCTGACCATATGATGTTTGAAATGAAGATTTTTGAAGATTTTCTTAATATATTCCTATGTAAACACTCCATTTGGCCTCACCCTACCCCCAGGATCTTGACTTAAACAAACCTAAATCTACAGTACCTGAGGATGCTTCCACACAACTTTCAGCTTTTCTGGCCTAATAATTTTTGAAAAAAACCAAGTTTTTCAAATTTTTTTTTGAGTAAATTATCTCCCATTTAAAGGGGACCTGGCCCTTCATTTGAACAAACCTTCCCCCAAGGATACTTTGTGCCAAGTGTGGTTGAAAATGGCCCAGTGGTTCAAGAAAAGATGAAAATGTTAAAAGTTTATGACAACAATGACAACAACAGACAACAGACAAATTTTGATAAAACAAGAGATGTCTGTGAAACACTTATGCCCCCTCCCTTGGAAACATCTGCGAAGAACATGAACGGAAACTGCAAATAATTGGAGTTTTCATCCAAGGAGCATAACTCTGTCAAAAATGGCTCAATCAAATGTGCAACCACTGCGAAGGAAATGGAACGGAAACTGTTGGTGGACCGACCAACAGACAGATAGACAGACGGACAGCAGCAAAGCAATATGCCCACCCTTCTTAGAAAGGGGCATAAAAAGCTTTCTTGAGCCTTTGGCTCAGGTGAGCTAAAAACCAATCATTGTGATTAAATTTCCGGTAGTCTAATTAACTCGAAAATAATCCCAATTCTTCTCTGTGCAACTGATACTGTCAATCATTTTATAACATCAAAACGAACTACAGTGTGATGTTTATGTAGGACACTGTCACAAGTACATCATAGGCTAATTAACCTTCATCATGATTGGCAATAGATAATATCAAGTTTATTTTGTATTCAATATTCTAATTTTATCTGAAAATATTTACATTTTCCAGTGTCTTTTTGTCTGTGATAAAACTACAAATCAATTTTGTAATGTATAACAGTGATTCATTTTGAAAATGGTCTTTATGGGTCCAGAGGACCCGCCCTCTTAATCATATCTATAAGTCTCAAGCAGAAAACCACGACTCCATATTTTAATCCACAAAGAACATGAACATCAAACAAGCTATCTTTATTTAAATCAAATTCTTAATGTCCATACTAAGAGACATGTTAAGTGCAGTCACTGGAACCCTTCCGAGTTTTCTCTGTTTCTTTATCGCCACTTGTCTACTATTTCATAAACTCTGATTAATTTATCCTGGTTTTGGGAGGAATTTTATTAGTTTTATTCGGTGGCATCATGATCAACATCAATTTCCCAGCCCTAATGTCATGTATCATTGGCTCCAATTGATAAATCACCAAGTGTTGACCAATGAGATTTCGGCTTTTGTAGTGTTTTATTTTTAATTATTCGGAACATTTGGGATATTTACTTAGTAGGTTAAGAAAGGAACAATTGATGTTCTGGAACTTCATAGCAAGAAAATGTGTATGTGTATTTCTAAATTTAATGCATCCTTTGGGATTCACATATAATGAAAGTATGCGTCTTGAGCAAAATTTGTGCGTATTTTACGCAGGATTCATGTCAAAATGAATCACTGTGTTTAGACCAATACATTTCATTAACGACTTTTTTAGTATTTAATTATAATGCGGAAAATTATATAAATATAAGAAATAATTCTCTGAATATTATGAGGTGATCAAATCTATCATAGAAGGGCTTTATTGGATTTGATTACCCTAGACCGTAATTGATCTCGTAATACTCAAAGAATGATTTCTTATTCCTTAATCAATTTGTGTGTAGGATATCATGGTGTTCAAGCGTGGCAAAAAACAGTTTGTGTAGTCAGTCCTATGGATTTAATGCACATTTATCAATGAAATTGTAACACATGAACATAAAACAGATGAAATACAATATATTACTCTCTCTAGTAAAAATCTTTAATTTTCAAATAGGAGGCCCATGGATCGTATCCCTCACCTGTGCTACAGAATTAGACTTAGATTAAGATTGGTTACCAAACAAGACAGAATTTCTTCCTGAAAAAGTACCTGACTAGTTCCAGTCTGTTTCGGTTCAATTCATTGAGCTGCTGTTCAGGGTACTTGGCAGCCACAAAGTCATAGTTTGGATTGTACTCTGTCACCATCTGCCTGTGTTGATGTATTCCATTTCTTACAAAACTTGACGAGGAATGAAGAGCAAAATTTTGGCTGGCTGTCTGGAGCTCAATGCGAACTGCATCAAGTCGTAAACGTTTCCTATGATGCTTAACTGTACCAAAAGATAGTCCAACGATAGTAAAAAAAACTCAGTATTGAATAAACGATCTGGCAGCCATGTTATTAAATATCTAGTTAAAGCTGAACACCGCTCGTAAATGGGCACCGTCACACAGGTACCTGGTATATAAACCCTTCGATTTCGTTACACCCGATTGCACATCTTGAAACTCGTGGCCGGTGTAGTATTCCTTTCGTGGTCTTTGGATTTTATGCATTTAATTCCTATTTTATGTGCATATTCTGTGTGTAAATTATATTTTGATCTATTTATTTGATGTTAGTATTCTCCTGGTTTGAAAAAAGTGCGTAAAACTTGATAATTTCATCGTGACCGAGTAATACGGCGAGGCAAGATGTATGTCCACACAGGTGAGATCTCTACAGCAAAGTACTTTGAACTGCTAAGAGGTCCGCAGCTTATAAAGGGGTTGTAGGGATAACGGTGGTGAGAGAGAAATATGGCGGACAGTGCCTATTTACGAGCGGTGTTCACCTTTAAACAAGTCAGAGAATGAATCCTGAATCCTCTGCACCCTCATGGATTTATTCTACCTAGCTGTGTTTCTTTAAAGTTTTGATTTCATTTTATTACATGTGATGCCACACAAAGTACTTACTCAAACAGAGTCCAAAACATGTCATGATGGTGATGAATATGGTGCTAGCCACTGCTATGTATATCACATATCTCATTTCAAATCCTTCTGCTTCCGTCAAATTAGCTGTCAGAAAAACACATAATTGAAAAAATGTTCACCACAATAAAAGTAACTAATTTCTATTCATAAATTGAAAAGGTCTCAGCAACTATTTATCGCAGATGCAATCTCTTGGTTTCATCTGCGATAAATAGTTGCTGAGAAATTACAAAAGTATGGAATTCAAAATCATATATTGGAAACTCACTACCAGATAAGAGACCATTATCTGAGTAAGCATTTCTAAGATTACTTTGTACACTTGATTTCATAGGCCCATTAACTAAGCAACTCTAGTGGCAATAATAGGAGCTCAAAGTGTTTCGTATTGTAAAGTGAGAAGCCAATACGTTGATAGATATTTAATAGATATGGATATAATTTCAAAAAGAACCAGCTTGATAGAAAAGCTATCTTCCAAGAGCTTTTTATTGATTTTTTATTCACTTGATGTTATCCAATGTAAAACATTTTCCGATGTAAAAAATTCAGAAATTTTATGAAGATTGAAGATCTGTATGAGTCCGTTACCAAGTTTTAATCTACCCATTTGATGGTAGTCACTTAAATATTTAGACTAATAACAAATTTCAAATAACCATCTTCTAAAAATGCCAAAATAAAACAAAACATTGTCACAGTCAGGTAATAAACAACCTTAATTATGACAAGTTAATGAGTTTGATATTAATGTTTTAAATTAAACAGGTGAAACAGCCAGACCAAATGTCTACAATGAGGCACTCCAAAATATGTAATTTATAGTTTAATGTGATATCTGATCTGATTATTAAGAAGATAGAGAAACAAATAACATTTTGTGATTGAATTTTTTTTGAAAATCCTTGCAGAAAATAGCACCCCCTGGGATGATCCATAGGTTATTATATCTTTACAGAGCATTTACCTTGCGCACCAGTATAATATAAAGAAAACATGGAATGATAATATATCAAAGTAAACTCTAAACAAAGATAAAAAGTATCTGATGATCAAAGAATTTGAATGAACAATTACCTATGACCCACTGCTCACCTGAGCAGGTGTAGCCATCGGCATTGAGTGTCCTGTCACCCATACAGCTACACTGAAACAGACCCTCCTCCCACTGTTTGATGTGACAGACATCTGTACACTGGCATTTCATGAACATCAGCTGGATTTCCACATACCCATCAGATTTACTTCCTAAAACAAAATGTCAGCGTTGATGGTATATTCGTCTGCTTTCTTTGATACAAAATGTATGCACTGTCATCTTATTTCTCTTTTCATTTTAAAGCAATTTGTATTAATTTGCAAAGTCACAAGAACAAATATTAATGTACAATAAAGATTGTGTTGACCTGTGAATGCTTATTTTTGGATGGATTATAACACACCAGGCCTTGCGGGCAACTTAAATACCGCGCGGTATGCATACATGTTAACCTCCAGTGATGAAAAACCGAAATCCGGTAGCATCGCGCGGCCTTTTTCGCGTATATTTAATAGCACATATTTTTATGTACTACATATGTAGTAAGGGTTTCTGATTAGTAATTAATGATATCAATTAAAATATAAAAGACTTTTGAAATTTAGTAATATCAACACAAGCAATAAAAATGTTTACAAGCATTTACCATTATATTGAGTACTGGTAAGTTATTTTTTTTTAAGGAAAAAATATTTGAGTGCAGAGACTTTAACAATTGCCTTTGTTCAGAAAAATAGGTTAAGTTGCCAAAATTTAACATATAAGAGAAGTAAGAACTAGTAGAAAATCGTATATTCTTTTTCAATATCAAAATGATGTTTATTACAAATCATGCAGCATTCAATAAACTGCAAGTCAAGTTTACTGTTATGGCCAAGTTAAAAGATATAATCAGTCATCGTTAAAGCCACGTGTGGAATTGCAAAGCTTCTTTTTCCTTTGCGAGGATAATATCGACATGTCTTGTAACTAGTGTAATCACGGGAAGTGGCTTCTTTCATCTTTCAATGTAAGACACATGCTTGAAAACTTGTCATTCAAAGCGACTTAATAAAGCGTTTGTGTGCCTCCGATTCTAAATCACGCGCTAATTTCAAACCTGACCAGATTTTTGACCACAATGGCTTTCAAAATGGCTATCTATCAAAACAAGAACGTATTTTGAAGAAAAGCGGTAGGCGGGAGACAGAGCTAAAAAGCGGTAGACTTCCGCGTAAATTGGTAAAGTTAACATGTATGGCGGTATGATAATTTGTCTGCACAGCCTGGTGTGTTATATAAGCCCAGAAGGCTCATTCGAGATTCTAAATATGAGATTCAAGATTTGAAATTCCAGATTCAGTATCTAAATTAACCAATCAAATCATGGAACATGTATCCTAGCGACACCCAACTGTTTTAAATAAAGATCATTTGTACATGCTCTTACCTACAAATAAAAGTCTTAATAGCTCTTATTTAGTGGTTATAATATATTGGTTGAATAAACTTTGATGAATTAACCCTGGACACAATATAAACAATTAAATAAGTGATAACACTGTGTGCTTTGCGAATCTAAGTGATTTTCGCCCTGTATGTAATTCAATGAAATAGTCAACATATCAAAAGATATATTATGATGAAGTTCCAAAAGTTTTTAAACCATAGAAGATAATAATTTACAACCTCGATGACAACAATCCATATACGAATAGTGTATTGTAGTGAACCAATGCCACTGTCGAGATTACAGAGAGAAAGAGAGAGAGATATTTGTGGTGGTAAATTCAATTTTGATTGATATACAAGTACATAATTACATAAGATGATAATTAAGCCTTTTAAAGGAGAAAAGAGAGGAGGAAGCTAGGGTAGGGCAGACCTACTAGCAAGCTTTAATTTTCTTCAACGGTAGTATAGCGCATGTGTGATTTACATCGACTCTCTCTCTCTCTCATCAACTGGTTTGAGGAAGCTTGTGCACTCAAAACCGTGGTTTGCAGCAATGCATTTTTTTCCGTGAGGGGGGTTTGGGGGTATTTGTAATGTCTTATACATGAGCTAGCGATACATGAAATGTATAAAAAAACAAGAGGCCCATGGGCCACATCGCTCACCTGAGGAACAATAGGTATGATGAAATCAGCTTAAAGGAGTCATAATACAAACTATCTGGACAATGTAGTATAATACATGTAGACCCCCCCCCCCATTGTGGCCCCACCCTACCCTCCGGGGTCATGATTTTCAAAACTTTGAATCTACAATACCTGAGGATGCTTCCATACAAGTTTCAGCTTTTCATGCTAATTAGTTTCTGAGAAGAAGATTTTTAAAGATATACTCTATATATTCCTATGTAAAAATTCGACCCCCCCATTGTGGCCCCACCCTACCCTCCGGGGTCATGATTTTCAAAACTTTGAATCTACACTACCTAAGGATGCTTCCAGACAGGTTTCAGCTTTCCATGCTGATTAGTTTCTGAGAAGAAGATTTTTAAAGATATACTCTATATATTCCTATGTAAAAATTTTACCCCCAATTGTGGCCCCATCCTACTCACGGGGGTCATGATTTTCACAACTTTGAATCTACACTACCTGAAGATGCTTCCACACAAGTTTCAGCTTTCCTGGGTGATTAGTTTCTGAGAAGAAGATTTTTAAAGACTTACTCTATATATTCCTATGTAAAAATTTGACCCCAAATTATGGCCCCACCCTAACCCCCAGGGTCATGATTTTCACAACTTTGAATCTACACTACCTGAGGATGCTTCCAGACAGGTTTCAGCTTTCCATGCTGATTAGTTTCTGAGAGAAAGATTTTTAAAGATATACTCTATATATTCCTATGTAAAAATTCGACCCCCCCCCCATTGTGGCCCCACCCTACCCTCCGGGGTCATGATTTTCAAAACTTTGAATCTACAATACCTGAGGATGCTTCCATACAAGTTTCAGCTTTTCATGCTAATTAGTTTCTGAGAAGAAGATTTTTAAAGATATACTCTATATATTCCTATGTAAAAATTCGACCCCCCCCCCCATTGTGGCCCCACCCTACCCTCCGGGGTCATGATTTTCACAACTTTGAATCTACACTACCTGAGGATGCTTCCAGACAGGTTTCAGCTTTCCATGCTGATTAGTTTCTGAGAAGAAGATTTTTAAAGATATACTCTATATATTCCTATGTAAAAATTTGACCCCCATTGTGGCCCCACCCTACCCTCCGGGGTCATGATTTTCACAACTTTGAATCTACACTACCTTAGGATGCTTCCAAACAAGTTTCAGCTTTTCATGCTAATTAGTTTCTGAGAAGAAGATTTTTAAAGATTTACTCTATATATTCATACGTAGAAATTCAACCCCCCATTGTGGCCCCACCCTACCCCCGGGGGTCATGATTTTCACAACTTTGAATTTACACTACCTGAGGATGCTTCCACACAAGTTTCAGCTTTCCTGGCTAATTAGTTTCTGAGAAGAAGATTTTTAAAGACTTACTCTATATATTCCTATGTAAAAATTCACCCCCCCCCCATTGTGGCCCCACTCTACCCTCCGGGGGTCATGATTTTCACAACTTTGAATCTACACTACCTGAGGATGCTTCCACACAAGTTTCAGCTTTCCTGGCTAATTAGTTTCTGAGAAGAAGATTTTTAAAGATTTACTCTATATATTCATACGTAAAAATTCAACCCCCCATTGTGGCCCCACCCTACCCCCGGTGGTCATGATTTTCAAAACTTTGAATCTACACTACCTGAGGATGCTTCCACACAAGTTTCAGCTTTCCTGGCTAATTAGTTTCTGAGAAGAAGATTTTTAAAGATTTACTCTATATATTCATACGTAAAAATTCAACCCCCCCATTGTGGTCCCACCCTACCCCCGGGGGTCATGATTTTCACAACTTTGAATCTACACTACCTGAGGATGCTTCCACACAAGTTTCAGCTTTCCTAGCTAATTAGTTTCTGAGGAGAAGATTTTTAAAGATTTACTCTATATATTCATACGTAAAAAATTAAACCCCCCATTGTGGCCCCACCCTACCCCCAGGGGTCATGATTTTCACAACTTTGAATCTACACTACCTGAGGATGCTTCAACACAAGTTTCAGCTTTCCTGGCTAATTAGTTTCTGAGAAGAAGATTTTTAAAGATTTACTCTATATATTCATACGTAAAAATTCAACCCCCCATTGTGGCCCCACCCTACCCCCGGGGGTCATGATTTTCACAACTTTGAATCTACACTACCTGAGGATGCTTCAACACAAGTTTCAGCTTTCCTGGCTTTATGGTTCTTGAGAAGAAGATTTTTTTAAAATTCTTGAAATTTTTTAATAATTCCTAATTATCTCCCCTTGTAAAAGGGCGTGGTCCTTAATTTTCACAACTTTGAATCCCCTCAGCCTAAGGATGCTTTGTGCCAAGTTTGGTTGAAATTGGCCCAGTGGTTCTTGAGAAGATGTTGAAAATGTGAAAAGTTTACAGACGGACGGACGGACAGACAGACAGACGGACAGACAGACGACAGACAAAATGTGATCAGAATAGCTCACTTGAGCTAAAAACCATTAAATTTTCTGAAAATTGTTTGCAGATGGTTTGTACCACTGATTTTTTTTTTTCAGAATATAAATTTCAGGAGGTGGGGGGTAATTTTCAATGCACAGTATGTGGTTGCATCACCCGTATTTATAACCCCTATAGATAAGACAGTAGCAAGTTGTTTATCAAGACAGGGGTTAACTGAGGCTGTGAAATGCCTTTCAAAATGGATAATTATCATTTTATTGCCTATGGGTTTTATTAACTCAGAATACAGGGTGACTTCAACATCTCTTTCGAAGGAAATTCCGGCGATCTTTACCGATCAAAAAGCGAGCATGTCGCCCCCTAGGTTGGTCCTTATTTATTTATTTTGAGGTACAAAAGGTACAAACAGTTCTTGATTTATCTTCTTTTCAATCAACTGATAGGAATTAAAATGTTCCCATACTATTGCTGAAACTAAATCTAATATTGGAGCCGATGACGGAAAGCGGGGAAAATTCCGGAAAAATTTGAAAATTGGCGAAAAAAAGTTTAGGGTCGGGGGTAAAAAATAGGGACGGTCGGGTGACCGGAACCACAGGTATTTTTTTATTTGGCCTAATACCAATAAATAAAGGTAAGAAAAGAGAACACGGGACTTTCTTGTGCAGATCCGACTGTACCATTCATCTAACACAGCAATTAGCACTCATAGAGTTCAACTTTTTTCCTTTTTATCCACTGGTTTTAAAGTTATTTTAAAATTTGTGACAATAGTTCGTATGTATGATCTGATTAGAGCTGCGCTGGCGCATCTATTTACTCAAATGGACCCAAATATACCCGAATAAACCTATAATTGATGACAAAAGTAATTTAAACTAGATGCTGTCATTAGACAGTAATACCCGCACCAAGTGTTTGCCCCTAAATAACACTGTTTTGTACCAGTTTTAGTAAAAACAAAGGCCACGTGCACATAATACACCATCATCGGAACCCACGGGTTTTCTATCCGTTACACTGCATGCAGTGGGTTCCGACGATGATAATACACATGAGCGGCCCTTTATGTACAGTTGTGGTTGAACTGTTTGCATGTTAATCAATAATCTTTTCATTTCATAGAAAGTATGGTCTATATAATTATTACAAACAAAATTAAATTATGCCCCCTTCCCTCGGCGGTTGCCGGCTTAATTTAGATTTGCTTCTAGGTGCCAACATCATCACAGATTTAGAGAAGGGATTGGAGTGGGTGGGGGTGGGGGGTCCAGACCCTCCCACCCTTGAAAAAAATAATTTATATTAATACATTATATTAATACATGTAGTAAAATTACCAAACAATACACCTCGGACCCCAATCCCCCCATCCCCTGCAAACACAGTTACATACTACTTTGCCACCCCCCCCCCCCCCTCACACACACTCCTTATGGATAAAGAAACATCAGAATATTTTGATAACAACGAAAGTCTGTACATGTATTAAAGTGCATTATAATCAAAATTCTTTCACAGTGACGTTTTATAATTTTAAATTTTTACAATACAGGTATGTAACAAAAAAAGATACATTTTTAAAATTTTGGAATCTGAAGTAAAATATAGAAAAGCCCCAGCAGCATTTGAACTCTCTACAGACATGTAGTTAACGCTCTAACCCATTGCACTTCACTGTTAGGTAACAGTATTTTGGGGGGAATTATTATATTTATACTTTATTGTTTATTTCTGCAATAGGGAGTTCATTACAATATGCAGGTGTCCTGTACGTACCACCTTAAAGCTGAAATGTGTGCTTTACATATTTTTACTGAATAAAACAGTACAAGGGGTTTAAAAGAATAAAGTCATGAAAATACATGCATGTTACAAGAAAATGATCTTTGTCCGAAGTTACGTACACAATACAGGTCTACAGGTCGCATTACCGGGTACTAGTTTTACCCAGCTCTTCAGTTAGATGGCTTTCACGTGGTGTACATAACGGTATGTGTTTTCCATGTGCAGAATAGGATTAATTAACATTCATAAACATTTCTTTTGTGATGATCAGCTAATTAATGGATTCATATTGTGCTCTAATTGGATTATCATTATGATGTTGACCAATATAGGTAAGCATAATACATGTAGTACTCGCACAATATTATGAGACACCGGTATACATATGTATTACTTTCACTTTCTAAATAAGTGATCTCCCTTTGCCAGCATACTGTATCATCATCTTTTTTAAAATATCTAAATAAGCTCATCATTGTAACATATCCTATCATATTTGTACAGTTTCTGTCATTTAAATTGCAAAAGTTATTTTTTCATTTGTCAGATTTAAATATTAAGTTGACCCCATATTGACCCTGTGACAGTTTGTATTAAATTTGTGTATTACATTTAAATAAGCGTAGAGACTTATCATGTCTATATGAGTTTTATTTAATTGGGAGGAAAGGGTCTTTTTTCTTAATGTATTATGATGCATCAAATAAAATGTAGGCCATGACCCTATGGGATTGTTCTGACCCAATGAAACAGGAAAATACCATTAATCTTGAAAACTGTTGAGATCCCCACCACTAAACCAACTATATTCTTGTTTCTAAAATCATTATGATGCATCAAATGGTGCAAGTACATGACCCCCAGGTGTTGTCTTTAAACCACCCCCACCCCTCTGAAATAGGAAATGATGATAAACATTAATTTTTAACTTTTGAGATCCCCCATATTTATTCTTGCTCTTTGTGCGCATCAAATTGTATATAGGTTATGCCCCCTTGGAGACACCCTGACTTTCCAGAACTGGATATAATAAAGTATTTTATCTTATTCATATGTATAGTGTTTGATCCATGTTGGTAATTTCTAGCCTATTGATGACCCTGCTTTGTTTAGGATTACAATTGCCCCGAATACATAACATTTTGTTTATCTTATCGATAAGAATTAAAAAGCAATTTCCAAAATCTTTATGTGCATCTAGAGAAAAATACCAATCAAGAAATGATTTAAAATTTGCTACTGTACACATGTTAGAATGTATTAAGGTGGCTCACTACACCTTGAAATATTTTCTCAAATCAGCAGAAAATTACTTGATTATGATAGATATCATAATGGATAAGAAGTATTTAAGTCAAATAGGCAAAAAAATGTGCAATTTTGGATGAAAAATTACATTTTAGAAAATTTAATTCAGTAAACTTGAATAAAAGCTCCAGGCGGATTCAAACTCATGATCTGCGGTTCAGAAACCCAATACTTTAACCACTGAGCTACGACAATATACAACCGAATCGAACAATATTAACAGTTTAACAAAACATTTAAATCGCCATCTTGTGACGTAGTGTCTTAAAAATTATAAGTCTGGGTGTAGTGAGGTACCTTAAAGAAGACTCTGAATCCGATGGGGGGTGTGGAGGATAAACATTTAATTTTAATCATTTATTGTTATTAATTTTAACTTGTATAATTGGCAGAAAAAAGGACTTGTGATGGTTTATTCCCCGAATGGCTACTCGCCAAAACAAACACCTACTTATTATTATTTTATTTTATTATTATTTTAGACAATTATGGGGTCCTCTAAGGGGTTACAGGTAGAATGTACCTGTGTCCACCTGGATTCCCCTAATCAGTTAAATTAGCATAAATTCAGAAGAAATAAATGCATTTTTTAAACCTAAATCAATGTTGCAGTTTTCAGTCATTTTTTAAAATTCTGTTACTTTTCAACAACATGTATTACATATATATACACTTATCGCAAATCTTACACGAAAGTATTCGCTACGACCGATGTAGCATTGCGTTGAGTGATGACACTTTCTAATCGGTGTGTATTTCAATTGTGATTCGAAATAAAGATTCTGATTGGCGCATTTATATAGACCCGCCCATTTATCAAATGCATGTTAAGAACATGATGCTAACACGTGGAAAGATATGTCGGAGAAAAAACATCTCATGAAGTTGTACTAGCAAGTTAAAAAATTACATACAGAGTTATTTGATATTACACAAACGGGGCGATGTTCACGTACATGTGTAAATAATATTAATGAAAAGAAAAAGAAAAGTTCCCTAAAAGCAGGGATCGGCGCATATAGATTATCAGTCACAGATTGTCTTCGCTTATCGAATTATGTTATTCAGTTCATTGTGAAAAAAAAATCGCCAGAAACTGTTTAGTGAACAAATAAATTTTACGTTACCGTTCATAATGTACCATTTACTGTATGTATGGAAAATCGCAGTTTTTCTTCACAAAAAACTTGTTGCAAAATGTAGATCCACGGGAAAATTCGGGTTGACACGCCGTGAAATCCATTAAACGTTTTACAGCATATGTCTTCACTGTTTTGTTTACAATAAATCTGTACTGAAAATCTTTGAAACATCGTCAACAGCTCCGCAAAATGAAGAAGTGTGGTTTGTTTATATACATGTACACGGAAAACTGTAAAATTGCGACTCGATCTGCACGTGAATTTTACAATCCGAGGTCGATTAGCGTGTTTGAGAGAAAGTCAGTGTCAACGTCAGTAGTAAATATTGTGTGATGAATATCGAAGAACATATAATAAAATGAATGTTTCTACAGACTAAGTGAGTTACAAAATAACGTTTATCACAGATCAGTCCAAAATTGAACACGTTTACATGCCGTAAATTTCAAATTTTTGGTATGATTGAAAACACATGAACACTTGTAGTTTTAAGTGTGTCATATTAATCGGTCAAAGTTCAATAAAATGCAATATAACGTTAGGCTATGTAATATTTATTGTCAATATCTGTTGTGAATTCTTTGGAATAAGCTACAACAAAATAAATACTGGCTCATCTTAAATTGATGCGTTAAACAGTTAAAATGATTTGAATTTATCGATGAAGTATGTATTATATTGAAAAATGAAGTGGGGACTGAACCTGTTTAAACAGCGTGTTTTTGACAATTGTTTACACAAAAAAGAAGATGCGATTATTGTGAGAACTCTGTCTTGCAGTGATTTAGTTTTTGGAGTTCAGATACAGAGTTAACGACACATCTGGCAGTTGGTGCATAAATTATCAATACCACGTTAGCAGGTAAGAGTGGGCGGGTACTAAAACGGCCAATGAAAATGCTTGTTTTATAACTGCAACTCGCGATCCCAATAGTGTCGTCACTCAACGCATCAATTTATCGCTCGCAGCGAATACACCCAAGTAAGACTTGCGATAAATGCTGTAATTTAGTACCTTTTTATATCGAAAAGACTCAATTTTAAGTCCCAAGGTGAATGATACTGTGATAGTGGTTGTCCCAAAGATTAACAAGTCCACTTAAGGGTTCTTCAGATATAGAGATTAAAGGATTCTATTGGCTATAGTAAACCACCTGATCATGTGCACATGTATTAAAGTGACCATACAGGTGAAATGCCTTAAGGCTATAAAATATCAGAAGCCACTAGAATAGATAATTAAATAATAATTACTTGATAGGTGCATAAAAGACAGGGAGTTATAGGGATAATAGTCTGTTTCTAAATATGTACATGTAAAATATAAATGAAATGGAGGATGAAGATGATGATGTTGATGAAATATGAATAATGCATGAATTTAATTATTATCATAAAATGCACCCTATTACAATACTAATCATTTTATCTTTCTAATTATCCATGTATATCTTATAATTTTTGTTACTTTGATTAACATATCAGAATCAGCACCCATAATCAACCACACCACCCCAGTCCGAACCATTACATGTTATCTGTTTTAGCTCTTTCTCTCTCTCTTTCTCTCTCTCTCTCTCTCTTCCTTCTGGTGTTTCCATGCTTTCTTGTGATGAGTCTCTCTCCATGTGTAACATTTAACTAATTCTGATCATATCTCAATAGATCATTTGTCAATTATGCAAGGTGTAATGTGATTTTTTTTTAAAGAAAAACATTTTTTACCAGTTTATAAAACTTTTAGACTGCAAATTATATTTTAATTTTAATACATCATTCAACAATTAAGAAAAGTGTAAATGTAAGGTTTTTTTTAATTTTAAGCAAAAATAAATGCAAGGTTTTTTTATTTTAAGAGAAAAAACCGTCATTTTATTTAAAGTCTAAGTAGGGATACATACATACAGAAAATTTTTCCAGGGGAAGGGGGGGGGGTGGGCAACAGTTATTTGAGTTTGCCGGGGAGGGGGGGGGTGGGGGGGGGGGGAGGGGGGTCCGAAGCATTTTTTCGGCAATTTTTTAAATTAAATGTAATTTAAAGAAATTTGAATTTTGAAGGGGGGATCTGGACCCCTGACCCCCCTCTAGATCTGCACATGGGATATAAATGTTAATTTCATGCTACTATTTGTCTTCCAGGATTAAATTAAATTTTCAATCTTATTGCACATCTATAGGTCAGTCCCTATCATATCTCAAGATATGATGTATCTATTCATTAAATCATAAAAGGAGTTCTGGGATCTAGGTTTTTTAAGGAGTGATAAACGTCAATTTTCTGCTATTATTTGACTCCCTAGATGAAATTTAAATTTTTAAAACCTTACTGCACATCTATAGGACAGCCTCTATCATATCCCAAGATATGATGTGTCTATTCATTAAATCATAAGAGGAGTTCTGGGATGTAGGTTTTGTTTAGGAGAGATAAACGTCAATTATCTGCTACTATTTGACTTTCTGGATGAAATTAAAATTTCTAAAACCTTATTGCACATCTATAGGACAGCCCTAATCATATCCCAAGAGATGACAGAGCTACTCCAAAAGTTGTAAAAGGAGTTCTGGGAACCATACTTTTTTTGCAAAAAAACGTCGTTTTTTGTTGCCCACTGATCCCTGTGTTGAAAAAAAAATTTCTGAAACCTGATCACACTTCAAAATGACACCCCCAATCATATTCTAGAAGATCATTTGGCTACTGCCAAAATAAAATGACGTTTTTTTAATCAGATTTTTTGTAAAAAAACGTCATTTTTCAGCCACCAAATGACCCCCAGGGCAAATTTGAAATTTCCGAAACCTTATTGCGCATCTATAGGATACCCCAAAACATATTCCAAAAGATGATTTGTCTATTGTTGAAAATGTAGGAGGAGTTCGAGGAAGAAGGTTTTTTGTGAAAAAACGTCATTTTTTACCAATTATTTGACCCCCAGGACTACCAGAGAATTTTTGAAACCTTTTTACAAAACAACATGATACCCCAAATCAAACTCCAAGAGTTCAGTTTGCTGGTTTATAAGATGTAAGAGCAGTTTGAGAAAGTAAAACGTGACAGACGGACGGACGGACGGACGGAACAGGACAACAACAATATACCCGAACTTTCTTTAGAAAGTGCGGGTATAACAACTCATTTTTAATTACTGATTGGGTATTTCCTTTAGAAAAAATCTTGAACCAGATTTTTTCCTTACATGTTTAGCAAATAAAATGACAATTGTTTTAACTTTTTTTTTTTTTTGGGGGGGGGGGGGGGGTAGTACTGGTAAAGGATATATATTGCTTCTGCAATACTCTCACAATCTTTGTTAATAAAATAGTTATTACATATTGATATGAAATGAAAGTTTCCAATTACACTGTACATAGCTTCCATCATTTTGGCCAGTGCAATTCCGTCATCCCATTAACTAGAGTTATCGTTACTGAAAGAGTTATCTTCCTCTTATAGCAGGTGTGCATTAGTTCCGGTTAATCGAAGATGAGTATGTGTGGGAGTTTACAAATATGACTTTTCTTACAACAAAAACATTTGATAATATTTTAATTACCAAACAGAAAACATCAAAAGTTATCTAAAATTAAAAAAAAATTAGTCAGCATATCATAAGCACAAGTGGTTGGGAACAGGCCCCCCCCCCCCCCTAATTCCCGAGTTATTTTTTCATCATTTATTTTTTAAATATATAATGATGTATGCTACACTAAAAAATATCACAATTAACGCGAAATAAGCTATGTATAAAAAATATATATACCACTGGTACAAGGCTCTTTTTATACCAGTGGTATATATTTTTTAATAAACATTTTACAGAATTACTTGAAAATGAATAGGGTTTGTCCTTTAACCATGCTTATAAAGTGTACAAAGTTTGATAAACATGCATGCAAGGGTTTTCTTTGAATTTTGGTTAAAAGGCTGAAATGGACACACATACACACGCACACACACAGCTGTGATGCTATATCCCCTTTGCAACAAGTTGCACGAGGTGATAATAAGATAAAAGTTTAATAATATTTAGTAAAATTATTGTTTGCCTTATAAATAGGATAGATTTTTGGTACTCAAAACAATATGTACTGTAAACGTATTACATTTGGCTGTGTATTCTATTTAGCGTTTTTAGCGGAACGCAGCTTCCACTTAATCAAGTACATCGCTAAATCCCATGCACACATGTAAATGAATAGGAACATTTAGGAATACGCTAAATCAAATCCACACCAACTTATTAAAAAACTACTTTCTGCCAAATATCATACACGCCAATTATAATACATTTACAGTATTTCTCCAGTATCATTTTACTAGAATGATCTCTTTTATAACGTCTACATAGCATCCCCATAACTCATATTATAAATTTTAAAAAGTCATTGAAATGCATTTACACTTTTCCCACATGCTACACTCCTATGGTAGCTTGTAATACACTCATTGCTCTTCCAAACTCACTTTGATTTTTACCAAAAGTGCTGGCCAGACAGGATTAGTCATGGCTCACTGCACGTGGCTTGGGTACTTAAACTGTGCACCTGTTAAGTGACACCACTGGCTGTGTATTGTTTTATTTGGTGTTTTAGAGTAAATTGTTTAAAGATTTCACTAATTTTTATATTAGGCCTATGCATTACAATTTTAGTCAAAACTGGAAGTAATCGTAAAAAGTAAACTAGACAATAACATGTCATACTATAATCACTGTAGGCAGTTAGGAGCTTTTTGAGGCCAACATCACAGAAAAACCCTCAGTGGTTGTTGAAATCTGCATGTAAAGATTCAGAAGTTGGTGGGGGGGTTATGTGGAAGACAAAATTTACAGTGCAGGAGAATTTAGTCTCCCACGCGGTAGATTGATTGGATGTGGGAGATTTTAGATTATTAGGCAGTTTTGCGCGAGTCTCTCTTGCAATGCAGGAGGGTTAACAGGTATGAAATAGGCTAAGTGTATTCACAGGAAATTGAACGTCACAAACTTCCAATGCAAACATAAGGGGAAATATACACTGAATGTAAATATTTCTATTTGTTTAACAGATTTGTTTTAATAAAATGAGCAATTAAATGCACTTTATACATGACTACTGGATATGCTCATTGAAGCTAGTACATGCTTGTATGTAATACAAAACCTACAGTTATAGTGTATCATTTATCAATTTTGTTTATTCTTTACATGCACTCAGACAATAAATAAGGATAAGATTTTACTGATGTTTCATTTAAAGGTTGTCACGTTATACATGGAATCAATATCAGCAAAGTGTGTATTGCCTAAAGTTGTATTGCAGAAAGGATGAAATAAGAATGTCAGACATTAACATGCTGTGTGAACCCTACATTGAAGCGCAGTTTAAAAAATTGCATTATTTTCATTATAATGACAAGCAGGGCTTTCCACACAGAGAGGGGGATGTAATTAACTGATCATGCTATTTTATCAGACCCCCAATAGGAAATGCATGCATGTTGCCTTAAATTTACAATTCTATCCTTTAGTATTCCAATACCACACATTGATGCAATTAAGGTTAATTGCCTCATCTAGCTTAACTTCCGAATGAATTCCAAGAATTCACTTCCACTCAGGATTCACTTCCACACAGGAAAGTATGAGATGCACTTGATTAATTTTTTTTTTTTAATAAACATATGAATACCCTTTCATAACCTTATGATTAAGACTTTTTATTACAGTAATTTGTACGGTAATCTTCAACCTTAAAATAGAAATTTCTTTGCAAATGTACAGACCCTGAAACGTGCTACTTTATACACCTCTAAAAGGACATACCTTTCTGTGCAAGAAATGAACCCCACCGTTCACAAAATGAACTGCACCCTGCAAAAAGCGTGCATAATTAATGCAAGACCCGCCCCAAAACGGCCATAAAAGCGTACCGTAACGTGCAACTTCCATATATGGCTTATTAACTAATGTCTTTCGATGAATACGGACGGAGATTATCGCTGACCAGATAAGTTCAATATTTTGCTAGATTTTATTTATACAGGATTAAATAACATACTAAAATTTAACACTGTTATTTTTATTAAAACCGTTACAAAAATGTTTTAATCTCATTTCCTTTCTTAGACCGTAATCATTTCTTTGGTTTTCGACTAAACTTGCATTGTCGATTTCTTAAACACTGTAAAATATTTATGTTCACATAATTCGTGGTAATACTATTTTGATTTTCTTTATTAAATGATTTAAACATTGTGTACATACTGGACTTTACATAGTATTAAGTGATTCTCAGGAGAGAAGAGAGAGAGATTAATTAAAATTATACTTAAATTAAAGTTTTATCACTGAACTATTGTTTTGCTTTAGGTTTCTATAGTCAGTCTTTTGAGCGGGATTTTATTTCAGGACCCCACATGCTTCGCCTGCCAATCAGTTTAAATATAACAGTACAGATCACGCCACGTGATATTTTGGTCCTCCTACATAGCTAGAAGAAAATTATCGAATGAAAATCCTTTAGTTTATGTTTTCTTAAATCCTTATTTAAGAAAGTGTTCCTATTTAAAATTATTCAACAATAATTTCCTTCAGACTTCATGCTTATAACTCATGTACTGGCGTACAGTCTCTATCAATCACTGTCATATTTGTTTTGTTACTAGATAAATTCTTAATTTATTTATCACTTTTAGCATTCATTTGTTGTTTGCCTTGTATTTTTCCGAGTCCTGTTTACAACAAGTATGTGAGTAAAAAGGTAAATGAAATATAAACAGGTTAGCCAGCATTTGTAAAACGTCAGCTAAATCACATGCATACAGTGATAAATATCGCCATTAAAAGCTATTGACTTATTGTGTGTATCCGTTTGTGTACATAATAATTTATCGTAAGAAATATTGTACATGTACATGTATAGTTTAAGTGAATAACAAAAACTAATAGTCATATTTAGACTGTCACGCAATGTTATTTCGGGTAAGAAAAGCGATGACGGGTTACATGTAGGTGTGATCTGTGTATACAGACAAGAGCAGAAAATCATAAAATCAATATTTAAATGAATAAAAATCCCTGTCGAAAAACATTATAAGAGTTGATTTCAAGATTTCATAATTTATCTTATCATTAATTGCGTGTATTTTTACATTGTCTATTCACCAGGGGAATTTGATCGGCAACTGTACGCAATAAAAAATGATATTAAGAATTATGAATAAAGAAATAGAAAGATGCTTGTAAAAATAACAATTAGCTGAAAATCAAGACAGCGAGAAAGGAAACAAAAGAAATATCCGACAAAGTTGGGGCAATTTTTCATAGCAATTTTAAATGGACTTGTTTAATGACTTTTACAATATGTACTTGTATTAATGTATAGAAATAAAAACTTAAGATGCTTGTTAGAATTATTGACAGATAGCTGAATTAACAAAAATATATCGGATTCAAGTCATTCAGTTCTTTTAATCTATTGTAATAATTACATTTATCTAAAATTAAATACGAGTAATCAAAATTAAAACTACCTTCCGCTTCCCAGTTTCCAATGAGTACACGTTTAACGCAACGTATCAAAAATGGGGGACGGATGGAAGTTCTGATTTTAATTATATTGAAATACATTAGTAATATATCATATAAATAAAGAAAAAATGCTCATCATAATTATCACCTTACTGAAGTCAATCAGGCAAAAACTAAACAAAATTATATCGAGAAAAATCAAAGTGTTCAGGCCACCCCTACCTCATTAATAAAGCGCGCAAACTGTTCACAAAGCGTGCAGCTATTTTTAGCAAAGCGTACCGTGCAAGAAGCGAACCGTACCATTCACAAAACGAACCGTACCGTTCACAAAGCAAAATGTTCAGTTCAAAAAGTGTACCGAACCAAACCGTGCAACTGGTGTAGTAGCATGTTTCAGGGTCTGTAGATACAGAAGATTGTTATTTGCAACAGGTATCTATTCTCCAAAGACTGCGTACCTGGATACATGCTGTGTGTTTTCAGAGCTACTGGGGATACATATGAAGATCCTCCCTGGCCATTCATGTCTTGGCTGTCGTCACTCGATGCGTTTCCTCCTACAATGCAAAAATTTACATTACACTAACTACTGATCCATACAAGTATTCAAATAATCAGTTCCAGTGAGACATAATAGACTGCCGAATGATTGATTGATTGTTTGGTGTTTACATCCCATCAAATTTCTTTCAATCTTCTAGACCATTGAGCAGTGAGGCTTCTTTATCATGCCAATCCACTGATATAGATTTGAGAGAGCTAATAAAATCAATAGTTACATAACATCCTTTATTTGAACTTGGAAAATTAAATCCTTTACACATTCATATCAACAGAAAAGCAACCATGTTTCCTTTTTTTTTTTTAATAATGCTTTATTTCTGTGCTATTGATACAAACAGTCAAATATATGTATTATACATTGCACAGACCACCCATACAGACTTGCACACCTCACTCATACCAAGAGATACAAAATAAATTTTTTGTTAAGTTTAAACGCTATGATACATAAAACAAGAGGGCCAGGGGCCACATCGCTCACCTGAGCAACAATAGCCTTAACTCTGATCAGATTAGCATTACAGTATCAAAATCAAAATATCTTGACAACTAAGTACAGTAGATCTTGCTCAATTTTTTTTTAAAAATCTGCTGATTTTTGTCCACATATTTTTATGGTATATACCAAGCCCCTTTTCTTGTTGTACCTGTAAGAAGATTTTTTCTCTATTCCTATATACCCCCCCCACTTTGTGGTCCCACTTTTCTCTAGGGAATCATGGTTTGATCAGACTTTAATCTGCACAACCAGTGCTTTCACACAAGTTACTGCTTTTTGGACTGAAAACTTTCCCAGAATATTTTTAAAGATTTTCTCTATATATTCCTATGTAAAAATTCATCCCCCCCCCCCATTGTGGCCTTGCCCTTCCTCCTGAGACCATGATTTAAACAAGGGGCCCATGGGGCCACATCGCTCACCTGAGCAACAATGGGCGTTCAAAAGATATTGTGCCATATGGCCCCTCAATAGAATAACAAAAAATAAATATTGTAAAGAATTCGAACTTTACACTTATTTTTGCATACACGTAATCTTTGACATTGTAACTTTATGAAATACTATTATTACCCAGAATAAGAAAATCCTACGCAAGATATAAAACTAAACATTTGGTAGGGGTACACTGATAACTTCCAATTCCCTATATTTTCATTCTGCCCCCCCCCCCTCCCCCCACTCTATAAAGCGATCAAAATATATGAGAGCATATAGGTACATTTTCTTCCTCAACTACTAACTAGTTATTGTATTTTTTTAAAAATATCGTATAATAGTTATTGCATTTGATTTAAAAAAATCCTATAGATGTGAAGAAGAATATTGTACCCCAATCCGCTCAATTCCTCAAATTAAAAACATTCAAAAATTTAATTTGTCTTCTCCATTATAATTAAATGACTGTTGTTTACCTGGCCTAAACTCATGTGGCTTTTATAACTTTACTCACATTTGATTGATGAATACACTGGAATGAAAATTGTTGTCACGTGACATGTTAAAGAGCTATAAAAATCAATTTTACAGTATTGACAGGCACATCACTCTATTTTACTAAGGCCCACCCATTATTTTCATCTTTATTCAAAATTAAAAAATGGCTACAGACCAGGATAACTTTCCGCTGTAATATTTTCTTTAAGGAATAGCAATAATTCCTTTATCCCCGCAACAGAAATGTGTCAGAACTATGGAAATTGTTTAACGGTGTCGTTTTTATTTACTCGTGTCTGAAAAACTATCAAAATTGATTATAAAGAATTCACATTATTCATTGTATAAAGAGGTGGCCCCAGAGAGTAGTTATATACAGCATAACATCCTTTAATTTTTTTGTACAAGTATTTAACATTTAGCGAGACATTTCTAATGATCAACCAAAATTTCAGCGTCAATCGTAGAATTATAAGCAAGATACAGAGCTCACAATTTTGCTAGGTTTGAGTCATATTTTGTTCACGCGAGTTTATTACATTCAGCTTAAGATTTTTAACTTGGTCTTTCCTATTCAGCATTGAAAGTGGAAACAAGAGGCCCATGGGGCCACATCGCTCACCTGAGCAACAATGGGCGTTCAAAAGATATTGTGCCATATGGCCCCTCAGTAGAATAACAAAAAATAAGTATTGTAAAGTATTCGAATTTTACACTTATTTTTGCATACACGTAATCTTTGACATTGTATCTATATGGAATACTATTTTTACCCAGAATAAGAAAATCCTACGCAAGATATAAAACTAAACATTTTGTAGGGGTACACCTCCCTCCAATTCCCTATATTTTCGTTCTGCCCCCTCCCCCTCCCCCCACTTTATAAAGCGATCAAAATATATGAGAGCATATAGGTACATTTTCTTCCTCAACTACTTACTAGTTATTGTATTTTTTTTTAAAATATCATATAATAGTTATTGCATTTTATTAAAAAAAAAAAATCCTATAGATGTGAAGAAGAAAATTGTACCCCAATCCGCTCAATTCCTCAAATTAAAAACGTTCAAAAATTTAATTTGTCTTCTCCATTATAATTAAATGACTGTTGTTTACCTGGCCTAAACTTGTGTGACTTTTATAACTTTACTCACATTTGATTGATGAATACAAATTGTTGTCACGTGACATGTTAAAGAGCTATAAAAATCAATGTTACAGTACAGACAGGCACATCAATCTATTTTACTAAGGCCCACCCATTATTTTCATCTTTATTCAAAAATAAAAAATATCTACAGACCCGGATAATTTTCCGCTGTAATATTTTCTTAGGAATAGCGATAATTCCTTTATTCCCGCAACAGAAATGTGTCAGAACTATGGAAATTGTTTAACGGTGTCGTTTTTATTTACTCGTGTCTGAAAAACTATCGCAATTGATGTAGATTTCACATTATCCATTGTATAAAGAGGGGGCCCCAGAGAGTAGTTATATACAGCATATCATCCTTTATTTTTTTTTGTACAAGTATTTAATATTTAGCGAGACATTTCTAATGATCAACCAAAATTTCAGCGTCAATCGTAGAATTATAAGCAAGATACAGAGCTCACAAATCTGCTAGGTTTGAGTCATATATTTTGTTCACATGAGTTTATTACATTCAGCTTAAGAATTTTAACTTTGTATTTCCTATTCAGCATTTAAAGTGGAAAAAAAGAATGGCCTCAGATCTGTGTACATAGAATTGTGAGGAAATATCTGTATCTAGTTTATAATTCGAAGCTTAACACTCAAATATGGTTAGTAAATAGAAATTGTAAACAAACACAATTATGCACTCTGGCACCATAACAAATAAAGTGCACAATTTATTTTTCAAAATATATACCTACATATTTCCGTCAGCGATATTAAACTCTATTTAAACTTATGAATAAATTCGAGAAAATGCTAAGCATCTCAACAAAACACATTGCATTAATCTAATAGGCCTATTACGCAAAAGATTATACCGAATTACCGATAGAATGAATAGTATTTTAGTACTCTTTTAATACATCAGATTTTGCTTAATTTGCTCAGGTTAATAGTTAACTGTCTGATTTACCGAAGTCTCTGTTTGAGTTGATACGTAAAAATTACAAAATACAGGCGATAGTTCCCAGGTTACAAAGCATAGATAATGAAAACGAAACGAAAATCAAAACAAGCTAACACCACCGTCATATGTGAAAACTGTCAAGGCATTGAAATATTTAACCTCAATTTACTTCACAAAATCGGCACCAATGTATTCTGCATGTTTCAAAGATCCCCTTCGTACGCGAACTGTTGCACAACAAACTAATTCATCATTGTCAGATCGACCCGTTTATCTAAACAAAGAACCTCGAATACGAGTCTTGGTAAAATGGGTGGGCAAACCCGGGCCGGGGCAAAATAAAAGCCGGGGCTGATCGGCAATCGTCAATTCCAAAATACGCATTGTTTTGCAGCAATATTTACAGCGAATACAAATATACTGGTCCGTAACATATCCTCAAAATTTTAAAGAGATCGGCATATTAATAACTGCCAATATTTTGTTTTGCCCCGGCCCGGGTTTGCCTACCCATTTTACCATGACTCAAGGAATACCGAACCCGAAGCTATAAACTGATTGAAACACGCATTTCCTTTATTATTATTTTCGTAATAACTCAGATTTGAAACAGAATTAGCCCATAATTTTTGCAATTTATATTTTCCTTTCCATAAGGATTATTTATGCTAAATTACATTGAGTTTGACTCAGTAGTTCTTGAGAAGAAGATTTTTAAAAATGCACCCCCCTTTTTCTACAGTTTCGATGTTTTCTCCGCTTTGAATACAGATCGGTCTTTTATTTTTGCAATTTATATTAACCTTCCAATAAGAATGCTTTGTGCCAAATTTGGTTGAAATTGGCTGAGCGGTTTTAGAGAAGAAGATCAAAATGTACAAAAGTTTACAGACGGACAGACGGACAGACGGACGGACGGACAGACGGACAGACGGACGACGGACAAAATGTGATCAGAATAGCTCACTTGAGCTTTCAGCTCAGGTGAGCTAAAAAAGAATGGCCTCAGATCTGTGTACATTATAGAATTGTGAGCAAATCTCTGTATCTTGCTTATAATTTGAAGCTTAACACTCAAATATGGTTAGTAAATAGAAATTGTAAACATATCCCATACAAAAAAAAGTTATACTTAGTCATAACTTTTCTGTAACTAAAGTGTAACTTTTATGTACCCAAAATTTAGGTACATAAAAGTTATAACTTTTTTGTACCTTGATTGGACTTAAACTTTTTGCACTATAACTAAAATGTACCTCAATTGAACTTAGAAATTTCTCAGTATAACTAAAATGTACCTACATTGAACTTAGAAACTTTCAGTATAACTAAAATGTACCTACATTGAACTTAGAAATTTTTCAATATAACTAAAATGTACCTACATTGAACTTAGTCATTTAGTGTATGCATCAATATCACATTGATTTTTTGCAGTAAATGCCGTTTGGACGTAATTATTTTAGTGTCTCTTATCCAAAAATTTCAAGTCTAAAGTAGACTTTTTTCCCCAATAAATATAAGATAAATATAAAATATAGTTATAACTTGTCTTTTTTTTGTAATCACCGTAAGTGTTGGGGGGGGGGGGGGGCAGTACAAGTAGGTACATTTTAACACACTGGGTAGTTAAAATCACTAAGATGAGTTTAAAAACAATGACATTATAACCATCGTAACGGGAATCCAGTTCATCTATTGCAACAAAAACACCTGTCCAAAATTCCATTGTTTTTAAGACACGAAACACAGGAAATCACTTTCCGCCTGAACGCACACACATCCTAGGTTAACAGTAAAGGGTGTCATGATTAGTCCGTGCTGTGTTGACACTGATGTTTGTTTAAGATAAAAAGTTCTATGCAGAAGTTATTGTCTGTGTTTTGATCAGTAGAAATTTTTATTTTGCTTCTCAGCCTCGGCAAGTATTAGTTTGTTACGTGTCTCTTGAACATCATAAGACATTCATAATTTCGTTTTAACAGTTAAATACTAAGCGGCAGCATAAACTTTATATTATCACTGAACAAACTTCAAAAAGTAACCAGTAGGCCTACCCCATGAATGATGGAATAGAGTAGATTTCTTGAAATTGATTCAGAATTTTCCCATAAACATCGAATGCATGCGAAAAATGGGGTAGGGGAGGGGGGCTGGTGGTATTGTTTGTTATGATGAGATGTATTCACATGGGCTTAAAAAATTCACATATTTGATCAAAAGAAATGTTGTTAACAAAGAACAGTGTTGCTATTTCCATCTGGGTTTTTTTCCCAGCACTGTAACTCTCATCGTAATTTATAACAGGACATGGCTAAAGACTCTGCTATTTACTTTGTGAAACATGTTTTATTAAAAACGATGTTATAATTTTTGGATTAACATATTCATCGCTTGAAAAATGCATTGGTATTTAAATGCATGCAGATTTTAAATTTCCCTCATGTTGAAAAAATTATTCAAAATGGCGGCTCTTTAGACTGGAAATGCCGAGTTTTGATGATCGGTTAATAAACTAAGAGGTTGTATTGAAGGAAAATATTACTTAAATTTATTTCATTAAAATGCAGAATTCTTACGATAATATTTAGTAAATAATATTGTGTTTTAACTAAAAGAAATTTTAAAGATTTCTTCCGGTATTAATCGTGTCTGTAACGTGATTGGTCAAAATTTCAAATTTTGATTACCGTGAATTCTGATTGGACGATTGCCATTCCGCCATAAAATTTTGATATGGACAACTCAATAGGAGACAGGAGCTGTTTTGAAGTTTTCTCCGATTTATTCAAGAAATATGCAGAATTACAGCTTCTTGTATGTAGTGATGAGACTGCAAGCAGTCTTTTCATAAAGATAGACATTTATATGCCCTAGATAATATGGCTTTACTTGTGGAAGACCATTTCAATTCAGGGTAAGTCTGATATACAAACAAGTCATTTTAAACAGAATGTTAAATAAATCATTTGTGTTAATTTGCTCATTTCAATTTTCAGATTATTATTATGTACTTGGAAATGAATCCCATTTTGAATATTTCTAGAATTTTCATATGAAGTGCATGATTTAATTATCTATTTATAAAAGTCTATGCAGGCATGTATATCTAATGATCAATTATGATATACATTCTATAATCAAATTATGGCCGATTTTTTTTTTTTAAATGGTATCATTGTTTTGCAGAAAAATCCCAACTAAGTCCAGCAGACTGTACACCAGATTGAAGACACATCATTAATACAAGATTAAAAAAGTAAGTGTCTGTGTTTATCAAGTATTTAAAAATAAGATATACAGATTTTACCAAATATATATTGTATATTTTTTAGTAAAATAAATTATTGTAAATCAGAAAACATAATGGCAACTGCTGTAATTTTTTTTCAATGTTACTGATATTTAATTACAATTTATGCTACATATATTGAAAATTGTCAAACAGTATCATGTTTCAAATTTTATTGCCTTCTTTTAGATTGATAGAGGACAAGGATAATATTATGAAGGAGATCAAGTGCAGTCCTTCCCATAGAAATAAATGCAGCCGTATGTTAAAAGAAGCCAGTTTTCACCTGCCAGGTGCTGGTCACATATATATTCAACATGGGTATGCTATATAATTTTCTGTTTTATGTAAAAGTTGTCAAGGATTTTAACAGTTTAACAGTTACAATGTAAGTACATGTAGTAAGAAATTGCCATAATAATACATTCTTTTTTATACATTTTAGGAACAGGTTCAAGAAACAGTTTCAAGAAACAGATCCGGTTGTTTGCTGAAAAATTACTGCAGGTCATTGATATCTAAAACCAGGACTGTTTTGAAAATCACTTAGCAACCTAAAAGATGTTTTATAAGAGTTGTGGTCAATTTTTGGTTTACATAAAATTATGTTTTTCAAACTTTCTTTTTAAATTTAGTAAGAACATTTGACATACATGTAATCCCAAATGCTTTTATGTTAGATTATTGCTTTAAATCATTTCCAAAACTTACAAATAGGGTCTGTAATAGTTTGTAATGGTGTATGATTTCACTTGTTGAATGATTTCTATCTCCTTGCAAAGGCTTGGGGATAGAAATCACATAACTTAATTATTTGATAAAAACCATTTACCAACACAAACCATGAGAGATTCTCTTTATCAAATGTTTTAATCATGTTTTATTACTTGTTGAATAGAATTTTCCATGCAATACTTTCGAATGCCATTTCAAATCCCTTGTGACATTGTCACAGTGTAATGTCAAAAATATATTACCCAGTGATATCCAGAAAATATTGAGCTTACAATCTGATAATTTTTTAAACAATCAAGTGCTTTATTTGGTAATTTATGTGGGATATGAATGTGGTGACATTGCAGAAAAAATACATAACCTGCATTAGTGGGTTAGGTATTCTTAGTTCTTAATTTACTGTAGGTTTTGACCAATCAATAAAAGGGGCGTGTAGATTTCAGTCTGGCTGTTTCTATAGAGCTATGAATTAACTATAAATTTCCATAAGAAATGGAGAAAAACATACTCGGTAGAAGAAAATATAATTTGATAAACTCTATAACATATTGACAAAAACAATGCCTTATTGTGTACTTTTGTTCACATGAACAGATACGATTTTAAATTCATATTCAAGAGCAAAAACAATTTGATTAAAAGTTCTTTGTGTCAACATAGGGGACTTTTTTTTCATCTGTATAAAACCTGTACCTGGTGTTTTATTTACCTGAAGTTTATGATAAATATTTTGAGCCTACATCTGTAAATTTTCTGTGTAACTTTTCTGTACCTAAATGATAACTTTTCTGTACCTAAATGATAACTTTTTTGTACCTATATGATAACTTTTTTGTACCTAAATCTATAACTTTTCTGTAACTAAATGATAACTTTTCTGTAACTATATGTATAACTTTTTTGTACCTAAATGATAACTTTTCTGTAACTAAATGATAACTTTTCTGTACCTAAATAATAACTTTTCTGTAACTATATGTATAACTTTTTTGTACCTAAATGATAACTTTTTTGTAACTATATGATAACTTTTTTGTACCTTCATCTATAACTTTTCTGTACCTAAAAGATAACTTTTCTGTAACTATATGTATAACTTTTTTGTACCTAAATCTATAACTTTTCTGTACCTAAAAGATAACTTTTCTGTAACTATATGTATAACTTTTTTGTACCTAAATCTATAACTTTTCTGTACCTAAATGATAACTTTTCTGTAACTAAAATTTGTAACTTTTCTGTACCTAAATGATAACTTTATTATAACTTTTTAATAACTTTTTTATACCTATAAATTTTTATTTTATGGAAAAAATAAATTGTCAATAGTTACACTTTAGTTATGACTTTTTTGTACTTAAGCAAAAAGTTACAATATATTTATAACTTTTTGATGCTAATTTGGAACCATAGTTGATCAGATGGTTCCAAATTGTGCTAGGGAACTTAGTTATGACTTTTTTGTAACTTTTTTAAGGGTTCATAGGTATAACTTTTTAGAGCTATTTTTTGGTATGGGGTTGCACAACAAACAAAGAGTATGGAATACGAGTCTTGGTAAAATGGGTGGCCAAACCCGGGCCGGGGCAAAATAAAAGCCGGGGCAGATCGGCAATCGTCAATTCCAAAATACGCATTGTTTTGCAGCAATATTTACAGCAAATACAAATATACTGGTCCCTAACATATCTTCAAAATTTTAATGAGATTGGCATATTAATAACTGCCAATCTTTTGTTTTGCCCCGGCACGGGTTTGCCTACCCATTTACCATGACTCATGTAATACCGAACCCGAAGCTATGAACAGATTGAAACACGCCTTTCCTTTATTATTATTTTCGTAATAACTCAGATTTGAAACAGAATTAGCCCAAAATTTTTGCAATTTATATTTTCCTTTCCATAAGGATTATTTATGTTAAATTACAATGAATTTGACTCCGTAGTTCTTGAGAAGAAGATTTTTAAAAATGCACCCCCCTTTTTCTACAGTTTCGAGGTTTTCTCCGCTTTGAATAAAGATCAGTCTTTCATTTTTGCAATTTCTATTACCGTAATGTCTCGTGTATAATACGCACTCGTGTATAATACGCAACCCTAAAGTTGCCCAAAAAATTGCCAAAAAACCGTAGGTCCTATGTATAATACGCACCCAAAAAATGTTAAAATCAGCGGCCGCCATTTTTCCCCAAACTATCGATGTTAAATGATAATTTTAAGATCCAAGCGTAATTTCTGTAATTTTGGGGTCGAAATATAGCCCAAGTGATTAAAATCGACGGCCGCCATTTTCCCAAAGAACTATCGATGTTTAATAATAATTTTATAACCCAAGCGCAATTTCTGTAATTTTCCCAAAAAACTATCGATGTTTGATAATAATTTTATAACCCAAGCGCAATTTCTGTAATTTTCCTAAAGAACTATCGATGTTTAATAATAATTTTATAACCCATGCGCAATTTCTGTAATTTTGAGATTGGAACTTAGCCCAAGTGATATTGGTGTCAGTCTCAAATAAAGAAAACACAAGCCGTTTTTATCATAATTAAACCCAAGCGCAATTACCGTGATCGGAACTTAGCCCAAGCGATATTAGTGTCAGTATCTCATCTAAAAAAATAACACAAGCCGCGACAGTGACTGTGAGAAAGAAGAATTCTATGGATTCACAGAAGAAGACGTGGCGATGGGTCGACAGTGAAATAAACGTTTTGTGTTGAATGCGTGTTAACGGTATATCAAAGCTAGTGCTGACTGTTTACGAGTTACATAATGTTTGTGTGTGTCATGTATTATATGTATACAATCAAGATATTCCCTGTCACACCTGTTCTTATTGTGCTATTGTTACATGTTATTGCTAAATAAACAATGATCAAGTATAACGGTGTTCTATGTGAAGTGGAGCGTATAATCAGTCTCTATCAGTGACACTGTCTATTTAATTAAACGTTTTAAGTTAAATTCATTATTACACAAGTTAAAAGAAATCGAACACAAAATGAGAAACAATTTTATTTTAAAACTTCTTTTACCCTACTTACCAAAGTTCATGTAATATCACAATACTTCCTTATATCGTCGGGCACGAGACACAAATATGCTACCGGAAATTGTTGCGTAACTATTGATCACGCGTCAGGTACCTGCTTTGTCAAAATGGCGTTCTTGATCGTAACACAAGAAGACAATAAAAAACATAGTTTATTAAATTTATTTGTTTATATACGTTTCTTTAAAGGTAGGATTTGTAAATATTCGTTAATAAGATGTATAAGTATTCGTTTATAAGATGTATTATTTGACACGATCGAATTTTGAACGGTAGATCACAGAACATGACATGATATGGGTTGTCTTAGTGTAGCTGGAGATGGCTGAATATGTCCTGAAAAAAACGGGGTAGAATTTAGGTACTATGTATAATACGCACCCCCCACTTTTGAGTAAATTTGGGGTGAAAAAAAGTGCGTGTTATACACGATACTTTACGGTAACCTTCCCATAAGAATGCTTTGTGCCAAATTTGGTTGAAATTGGCCAAGCAGTTTTTGAGAAGAAGTTCAAAATTTCAAAAGTTTACAGATGGACAGATGGACGGACGACGGACAAAATGTGATCAGAATAGCTCACTTGAGCTTTCAGCTCAGGTGAGCTAAAAAACTTGAATCTATTTGAGGATGCTTCCACTCCAATTTGAGCTTTTCTGGCCTTAAAGTTTTTGAAAAGAAGATTTTTAAAAATTTTCTCTATATATTCCAATGTAAACATTCATCTCCCCATTGTGGCCCCACCCTGTTGATGAAATGCTGTATACTATATTTGGAACAGGTTCGGAATTCTGGTCGGGTTCGGTGTATGATTTAATTATGGTGTATGTGTATTGAATAAACGCATATGTTTGATCTTCACAGCTATTTAATAATTATTCGTCCCAATAGCACGAATTAACATGGTGGCAGCGATGTGTGGACTCTGAAAACGTCTCAACGCTCCATATCGGCATTCTTAAGGTGATTTTGAACATTACAAACTGATATTTGTAAGAGCAAAGTTTGACTTTTTGTGCAACCACGTGCATCCGCCATTTGCATATATGAAACATGGGCGAAGCAGAACCAACCCCAGTGCAGGTATATAACTGTCCTTTTCGATTACCCCCTGAGTTAGAATTAACAACAGGAAATGTGTCAGAAAATTTTAAGAAATGGAAAAGACAGGTCGAGGTGTATCTCGTAGCTTACGGTGGCACAGAGAAGGCCAAAGAAGTGCAGGTAGCCATAATACTCAGTTGTGGAGGCCCCCACGTGGTTGAAATTTATGACCAATTCGAGTGGGACAATGGTAATGACAAAAATGACCCTGATAAACTGTTTCAGAAATTACAATCTTATTGTAACCACAGATCAAATGAAGTACTCGAATCACACAGATTTTGGAAGCTCCCATACCAAGATCCATTTGATAGTTTTCTCACAGATCTGAAGACCCGTGCAGCGTCTTGCAATTTCAAAGAACCTGACAGAATGATGAGAGACAAAATAGTGTTCATGGTTACCGGAAAGTTACAGGAACTTCTACTCAGAGAGGACAAACTTACACTCGAAAGAACCATACAAGTTTGTAGGGCGTATGAACAATCCAACAGACAAGTAAAGGAGCTACGTGAAGCCACTCTGCAAGTGAACAAACTACAGAGATCTGAAAAGTACATGCACAGCAAACAGAAAACAGAGAAAAAGAAGGAAATTCCAAAGACTAAACAAACTCAGTATAAGAAGAAAGACTGTGAATTCTGTGGGTACAAACACGAACCAGGGAGACAAAAGTGTCCAGCATGGGGAAAATGTTGTGAACAGTGTGGTGGAAGGAATCACTTCAAAGCAAAGTGCAAGAAGATACATTCAGTCAGTCAGGAAGAAGAATTCAACGAGGACCAATGGTTGAAAGCTGTTAGTTCTGGTGGCAAAGAAGTGACTGCAATAATGCGTATCAATGAGTGTGACATTAGATTTCAACTTGATAGTGCCGCAGATTCTCAGCGTTATGTCCGCAAGGAGCAATGCAAGCCTACCAAAATCCGCTTGAACATGTGGAATAAGACAAACATGAAACCACTTGGTGAGGCAGATCTGACAGTCGTCAATCCACGTACAAATGAGAAGCACCAACTCAGATTCATTGTTGTTCCAAATCATTACACATGTTTACTTGGACTTGAGGCGGTGCAGAAATTGAAGTTGATTACCATAAATAACGAGAATTCATAGTCAGTGTATCAAGCAGTAGCCAGTGTATCAAGCAGTGACTTAGGTGATTTGGGAACAGCCCATCTACATGTCGACCCAAATGTGAAACCCAAAGCTCTTCCCTGCAGGAAGATCCCTATCGCACTCCAGAGCTTGGTACGTGAGGAACTTCAGAAGCTTGAAGATAGAGGAGTACTTATTCCGATTACAGAGCCTACTCCATGGGTCAGCCAGATGGCTATTGCTCGTAAAGCCAACGGCAAGCTAAGATTGTGTATTGACCCGCAAGCACTCAACACAGCGTTGATGAGAGAACATTATCGCCTACCTGTTCTTGATGACATTCTACCGCAGCTCAGTAAGGCCAGAACCTTCACAAAACTTGACGTCAAGGAGGCTTTTTGGCATGTGAAGTTGGATGAGGAATCCAGCAGATTAACGACAATGATAACTCCTTTTGGAAGGTACAGATGGGAAAGACTACCTTTTGGACTAAAGGTATCAAGTGAAATATTCCAGAGGAAACTGGATGAGGTGTTCGGAAACATGACAGGTGTTTTCAGCGTGGTAGACGATATCATAATAGCCGGCTGTGGAGAAAACGATGTAGAAGCTGAGCAAGACCATTTTTTAAAATTGAGAAAAGTGTTGGAGAGATGTGAGGAGAGACACATCATCTTGAATAAAGAAAAACAGGAGATTGGACTGAAACAAATCTCATTTCATGGACATGTTATTTCCAGAGATGGAGTGAAAATTGATGACAAGAAAGTAAAAGCCATTAATGACATGCAACCTCCTACTGATGTTTCAGGAATTAAGAGACTGTGCCGCATGGTTCAGTACATGGCGAAGTTCCTTCCAGACCTTTCTACCACAATGGAGCCGCTCAGAAAACTTACTCGCAAAGATAAGGCATGGCATTGGTCTAAAGACTGTGAAGCAGCATTTCAGAGGATCAAGATGATGCTGACAGAAACTCCTGTACTAGCTTACTTTGACCCTGGAAAGGAAGTAGTAGTACAAGTGGACAGTAGTAAAGACGGCATTGGTGCAGTTCTCCTTCAAGACGGTAGACCAGTGGAGTATGCATCTAGATCATTGACAGTGTCAGAGAGAAACTGGGCGCAGATCGAGAAAGAAGTGTTATCTGTGTTATACTGTCTGGAACGCTTTGACCAATATACATATGGCCGTAATGTGACGATACAGAATGACCATAAACCATTAGAGGCCATCCTGAAGAAACCTCTTGCAATGGCACCGAAGCGACTACAGGACATCATGATGAGATGGAACCGGTACGATTTTAACTTTGTGTATGTCAAGGAAACTAACCTAACAATTGCAGATACATTGAGTCGCGCATATCTGAAGAGTGAGGAAGGTAATTTTAGTGAGAGACTAAGAATCATGGCATTGAAAAGTGACAAACCATGTGACATTCCTGATGCTCGACTTAGTGAAATAAAAGAAGCAACAGAGAGTGACGAGGAAATGCAAATTCTCAAGGAAACTGTGATGAACGGGTGGCCGGAGCAGAAACAAGAAACGCCACAGAGAATTCGCCATTACTTTGACTTTAGAGACACTATATCATACAGAGATGGACTTATGCTCAAAGGGGAAGCTGTAATAATCCCTAAATCTTTGAGGAGTGAAATGAAGGCCAGACTTCACAAGGCTCATTTTGGATATGATAGCATGCTGAGAAGGGCAAGAGGAACAATATTTTGGCCAGGAATGAATTCAGATATCAAGCAGTTGACTGATTGTTGCTCAATATGATATAATTTTCAAGAGAAAACCAATGAACCAAAATGCTCCATTGATGCAGCATGCAGAAGGATCTACTCCATGGCAGAAAATAGGACTTGACCTGTTTGAGCTGAATGGAAAGCATTATTTGATTGCAGTTGACTATTTTTCTAGTTTCATCGAAATCGACTTGCTTACATCTTTGACAAGCTCCAGAGTAATAGCTTTACTCAAGAAACAATTTGCTCGATTTGGAATTCCAAATGTAATCATGTCTGATGGAGGACCACAGTTCGTAAGCCAAGAATTCCAAGATTTTGCAAAGAAGTGGGGTATCACTCACATGACATCATCGCCTATGCATCAACAAGCCAATGGCAAGGCCGAGTCAGCTGTGAAAATCATGAAGACATTGTTAAGAAAATGTGAAGTGGAGAAGACTGATCCTTATGAAGCAATTCTTGAACAAAGAAATACACCAAAACAGGATACTGGTATTAGTCCTGCAGAAATCATGTTTAACAGAAAAGTGCGTGGCATGATTCCACATTTTCCACAGAAACTGGAGAAACCAGAAAGTGATGCATTCATCAGGAAGAGGAATCAGCGCAGACAGACAGTAAAGAAATTGTTTGACAAGAAGTCTCGCGAGCAGAGTGAATTGGACGTTGGTCAAGCAGTATTCTTCCAGCATCTAGAGGGACGCAACTGGAAACTCGGAAAAATCAATGGTATTCTTGGACCAAGGACATACATTGTCAAGGACCAGAACGGAACCACTTATCGTAGAAACAGAATTCATTTGCGACCTACCACAGTTAACTTCTACAGTCGTGACCACTCACCGATGCGCTTAGTCCCAGATGATGATACAGAGGGCATACAGAGAGACTTTGTAACAGACTCTAAGCCAGTGAACAATCCAAACTCTACTGTTAGCGGAAGCGCACCAGAAACACCGTCTGTTGAACTTACCGTACCAACGCAAAATGAACCACTCCGTGAGGGAAGACCTGTTCGCGAAAGGAGAAAACCAGCCTATCTGAAAGACTATATTACTGGTTAATTGACTTTGTCTTATGAAATTAAGTCAAGTGATTTTCTAGTCATTTGTGTACATGTAATTTATAATTGATCATTTTGTGTCTATAGGTCAGATACTTTACCATTTCAGTGACATTTTGTGCTAGATAAGTGCACTATTCATTTTATGTTTGTAACATGATGAAAGTCTATTTTGTTTTATGAAATTTGATGTTTTGATGAAATTTTGACAAATTTTCTTGAGAAAAGGGGATGTTGATGAAATGCTGTATACTATATTTGGAACGGGTTCGGAATTCTGGTCGGGTTCGGTGTATGATTTAATTATGTTGTATGTGTATTGAATAAACGCATATGTTTGATCGTCACAGCTATTTAATAATTATTCGTCCCGATAGCACGAATTAACACACCCTACCACCAGGAACCATGATTCAAACAAACTAGAATCTAAACTATCTGAGGATGCTTCCATACAAGTTACAGCTTTTCTGGCCAAATAGTTTTTGAGAAGAAGATTTTTAAAGATTTTCTCTATATATTCCTATGTAAAAATTATCACCCATTGTGACCCCACCCTACCCCCCGGGACCATGATTTAAACAATCTTGAATCAACACTATCTGAGGATGCTTTCCACTCAAATTTGAGCCTTACTGGCCTAATAGTTTTTACGAAGATTTTTAAAGATTTTCTCTATATATTCCTATGTAAAAATTCATCCCACCATTGTTGCCCCACCCTAGTAGAATAAATATGTAGGTTTAGATCATTCCAAATTTGCAAAACTTTTGTGCACATAAAAAATACATGTAAAATAGTTTCACATTCACTTTCATAAAAAGTATATGTTTCGTTTTTTATCAATTTTATTTTCTTTAGTGATTTACAGGCAATATTTTATGTAAAATTATATATTGTGACCATTGAACAGCAGAATCTGTGGATGTCTTAAAAGCAAACTTTGAATACATCTTTCAACTCAATTTTTGGGAAGCGTTTTTACACCAGTTCTGAATTCTACTTAAAAGATGCAGTTGGTTTAACACATTTTATATTGATATTTTTATAAATATGTTTTGTACATTTATTCGTCAACATCAATTTTCCGTATAACATATGCACAAAAGTACGTCATAACTTTGAAAAATGTCCTTTGAAAATTGTGTTCCTTCCATGGTGTTCAACAATGTTTCCTTAGGGTAATAAGTAGTAAGGAGAGTAAATCAAAGAAATATGAGACACCATTTACAGAATATTTAAACTTGTTAAGCTATTCTGGGCTTCAGGAAATATTTCACGTCAAATAAGTGCTTTCCGAATCAAGGTTACTATTATGAGTCTTGGAGTAATGAAAGGTTGCAGAGTTCACAATAATACAATAACAATGTCATAATGATGCATGAAATATATAATTCACTTAAAATTATATCCTTCAGTCTTTTGACACAAACCTTCCAGCTGCCTGGAGATTGATTCTTTAACGAGATTTAAAATGCATTACACATCTGTACAAAAGTTTGCACATGACGGAAATGTCTTTGAATGGAGATTTTGGGATTAATTATATAATGTTCATAATATAGATAAATAATTGCATAGTTTTAAATTATCCATTTAACTACAATTTCAAGGATATTTGGGGAAATTATAAATGAAAAAAAATATATATATATACATGTATTATTTTACAAGACCTATATAAAGTTCACTTTTATTTACTTCATCAGTCTAATCTATTGTAGAAACAAATAAGCTGGGCAGTGGTCACAAAACAAACCAACCCCAAATAAAACGCTTTAACAATTACAATTAAGTCACATATTAACTAACAATAGCATCATTCATCTTCCTTTGTAACCAATGCAACAGAAATTCCCAAAGGATCAAGAGTCAGAAAAATCTAGCTCCAGGGGCCAAAAACTGTAAACTTTTGGTAAAAAGAAACTTGCAGGCTTTTAATAGTCAATCTTTTAAAAATATATTTATATAATTATTATATTATAATATTATTCTAAAATATTCAAAGTTTCATTTAAAATGCACACAAGCATACAATGCACAGGAAATAAAAGTAGATTTCTGAAAATAGAACACATATTGAATTTAATATGGCCAAGTGACAATTTACCTTTCAAGTCTAGTTTTCAAGCTAAAAACGTAAAATTGTTTACAGACAATGTACGACCAACAGCAATAGGCTACCAAAGTATCTCAAGTGACCTAAAAAAATACATGTTCACTGTATAGCATTTGTCACCCCCCCCCCCTCCTTCCCAATAAAAAGTCTCAATTCCTGCTCCATGTGCAGTGAATTTCACTATTTTAAAAAGAGGACATTATGGACATAACAACTATGCATTTCGTTTATCTCTAACAGTGAAAGAAAATATTTAAAATTTTAATAATTTTCACTATGTTGCCATATTGGCCCTACCCAAAGGGCCTGAACCCCTGGTCATGAATTTTACAATTTAGGTAGAGGGCTTTATGGACATCATAACCATGCATTCAGTTTTTCTAAAATATATATTTAATACATTTCACTATATGGCCATATTGGCCCTGCCCTAAAGTCTGAACCTCCAACTCAGGGGCCATGAATTTTACAATCTTGGTAGAGGGCCTCATGGACATAATTACCATGCATTTAGTTTTTCCCCACATGTGTGGGCTGAGTGATTTGACCTATAAATATATGAACTGGTATATTACCAACCAGTGGAATCTTTTTGGAAAAACAATTTTTAAAAGAGTGAAAAACATTTTCAAAATGAAAAAACTTACTTTTGGCTGCAAGTCTTAATTAGTGCAACCAATACTGTGGAATCATTTGAATATGTGCAGGGTCCATTTTTCACAGATTGTGCATTTTGTATTAATTCATGGATAATGCAACAGATTGATTTTCTTAATTCATTGGAAATTTTAAGTCATTGGCAAGGGGTACCAATATAAATTCTTAAAAGTGAGCCACCATAAATTCTTAAGATTCCACAGTACCCATTGTGAGACAACAACCAAACATAGGTAATCAAAGATTACAAAGCTCACCGAGACGAGCCATCAACTTTATGAGGCATCACCTTTATAAAACCACCTTTATCATATTGTATGAAAATCATAGTTAATAATCTTGGATATTCATGGATACTGTTTTGACACAATATTGTATATCATATGTAAAAAAATTGTATGATAATCATATGTTCATTTCATACAATATTATAAGATACAATGTTTATCAATACAATAATATAAAATATGATATTGCATCCAATGATACTTGCAATATATATCATTTATTACAATATAATACTGTAATAAATATTGATGCAATATGATATTGTTACACATAATATGATATTGTATTGTGTTATACATTATTGTATTTAATCACATAATACAATATCATAATACCTAATATAAATACAATATAGCATTATTTGATACTATATCATATCACATAATACATCACAATATTGTAACATATGATAGTATATTGTATAATATAGTATAATATTGTATTGTATGATATTGTATCATATTAAATACACAGTATTGTATCATATGATACAATATAATTTGATATAGTAATATATTATATAATAAAATATTATACAATATCATTTTATACAATATCATATCATATGATACAATATCATATTATACAATATCATATTATACAATATCATATTATAATAAAATATCTTATAATATCATATAATACAATTTCATGTATTATATAAGTTAAACAATATATTATAAAAACCAATATCATATTATACAATATTGTATCATATGATACGATATAATTATAATATACAATATCGTATCATATGATACAATATCATATATTGCAATATAATATGAAACAATATCATTCGACAAAATAATATTTTATACAATATCATATTCTACAATATTGTATAATAATATACAATACTATACATTGTCATAACAATATCATAATACTATATTATATAATAATGTACAAAAAAATTGATACAATATCATATCGTATCATATAACTTTTTACAATTTAATGTATGATATTACATTTTATCATATTAAAGAATAGTGTATCATATCAGAGAATACTATATCATAGGAATCATGTTATATCATTTAACAACAAACACATCTATCAAGCAGGTTTGAGTGAGGTAGGAGAATTTTTTAGCATCCTTGATAATGGAGATCAGGCTCTGCATCTGAAGCTACCTCTGCAATTCATTTATATTATAGTTAAATCAATTATTGAAGCTATTATCTATAAAACATGTATCCTGTTCCAAACAAGAGGCCCATGGGCCACATCGCTCACCTGAGCAACAATAGGCATGATAAAATCAGCTTAATGGAGATCGACATAATACAAAATATCTGGACAATGTAGTAATACATGTAGATATTCTTATGTTTATAATCAAGTCCCTTTTTTGACAGGATGATTTTATATTCATATCACATGTTGAGCATCGCAGTTCTCAACAAGATCCTTGACAATTGTTTATACATGGGATATAAACCTACATCAAACTCGTGAGGCCCAAGAATCGTCCAGGGGCAAAAGTCTTAACAATTTTAAAGAATCACAAATTGGCAAAATGTTTGCATATAAGTAAAACCATATATATTATAACATTTCAGTTTTTGTGAATTAAAAATGTTTTCCTTTGTAAAATTGGATCCTGAATGTGGCCCCACCCTACTCCTCAAAATTTTTATTTTAACGAATTTGAATCTACACTACCCAAGGTTGCTTTTACTAAAGTTACAGATTTTCTAGACAAATGGTTTTGTAGAAGATTTTTCTCCATATATTCCTATGTCAAAAATTTGTCTCCCTCCCCCCTCCCCGTTGTGACCCCATCCTACCCCCGGGGATCATGGTTTGAACAAACTTTAATCTACCTAGTCCTTACCTGAGGATACTTCCACATAAGTTTCACCTTTCCTAGCTACTTAGTTTTAGAGATTTTAAAGATTTACTCTATATATTCCTATGTAAAAATTCGATCCCCATTGTGACCCCACCCTACCCCCAGGGGTCATGATTTTCACATCTTGATTCTACACTAGCTGAGGGTGCTTCCACATAAGTTTCAGCTTTCCTGGCTGATTAGTTTCTGAAAGGAAGATTTTTAAAGATTTACTCTATAAATTCCTATGTAAAAATTTGACCCCCCCCCATTGTGGCACCACCCTACACCCGGGGGGTCATGCTTTTCAAAACTTTGAATCTACACTAGCTGAGGATGCTTCCACATAAGTTTCAGCTTTCCTGGCTGATTAGTTTCTGAGAAGAAGATTTCTTAAGATTTACTCTATATATTCCTATGTAAAAATTTGACCCCCCCCCCCAATGTGGCACCACCCTACTCCCAGGGGTCATGATTTGAACAAACTTTGATTCTACACTAGCTGAGGGTGCTTCCACATAAGTTTCAGCTTTCCTGGCTGATTAGTTTCTGAGAAGAAGATTTTTAAAGATTTACTCTATATATTCCTATGTAAAAATTTGAGCCCTCATTGTGGCACCACCCTACTCCCTGGGGTCATGATTTTCACAACTTTGATTCTTCACTAGCTGAGGATGCTTCCACATAAGTTTCAGCTTTCCTGGCTGATTAGTTTCTGAGGAGAAGATTTTTAAAGATTTACTCTATATATTCCTATGTAAAAATTCAACCCCCATTGTGGCCCCATCCCACCCCCGGGGGTCATGATTTTCACAACTTTGATTCTACACTAGCTGAGGATGCTTCCACATAAGTTTCAGCTTTCCTGGCTGATTAGTTTCTGAGAAGAAGATTTTTAAAGATTTACTCTATATATTCCTATGTAAATATTTGACCCCCCATTGTGGCACCACCCTACCCCCGGGGATCATGATTTTCACAATTTTGAATCTACACTAGCTGAGGATGCTTCCACATAAGTTTCAGCTTTCCTGGCCAAATGGTTCTTGAGAAGAAGATTTTTGAAAATTTCTCAAAATTTTCCAATAATTGCCAATTATCTCCCCTTTAAAAAGAGCGTGGTCCTTAATTTTCACAACTTTGAATCCCCTTTGCCTAAGGGTGCTTTGTGCCAAGTTTGGTTGAAATCGGCCCAGTGGTTCTGGAGAAGATGTTGAAAATGTGAAAAGTTTACGGACAGACAGACAGACAGACAGACAGACAGACAGACAGACAGACAGACAGACGGACGACAGACAAAATGTGATCAGAAAAGCTCACTTGAGCTTTCAGCTCAGGTGAGCTAAAAACTAAACCTCATCCAGCATCCGAAACCTATGGCTCAGATTCAGCATTCAAGCATGTCAGATGCATCAGTATCATGAGACGCATCATCCATGCAAGTTTGGTGATGTAAGGACCAGTAATAACTAAGATATATTTTTTAGCATCCTCGATAATGGAGATCAGGCTCTGCATCTGAAGCTACCTCTGCCATTCATTTATATTATAATTAGATCATATATGCAACTTTGAAATAGTGCTATTACTTACATGAATTAAACATGTGACCTGTTCCAAAAAAACTAAACCTCATCTAGCATCCAAAACCTATGGCTCAGATTCAGCATTCAAGTCTGCCTGGTGCATCAGTATAATAAGATGCATCATCCAAGCAAGTTTGGTGAAGTAAGGACCAGTAATAACTATGTTATAACCATCAGAGGGCACCTGTTTCAAAAACTTTAACCAGTTCTAAAAACCTTAACCTCATCCAGCATCCAAAATCTTTGGCTCAGATTCAGCATTCAAGCCTGTCAGGTGCATCAGTATCATAAGACACACCATCCATGGAAGTTTGGTGAAGTTAGGACCAGTAATAACTAAGATATGATCATCAAGTGGCACCTGCTCCAAAAACTTTAACCAGCTCTAAAAACCTTAACCTCATCCAGCATCCGAAACCTATGGCTCAGATTCAGCATTCAAGCCTGTCAGGTGCATCAGTATCATAAGACGCACCATCCATGGAAGTTTGGTGAAGTTGGGACCAGTAGTAACTTAGAAATGCCTATCAAACAGCACCTGCAACAAAAACTTTAACCTGCTCCAAAAACCTTAACCTCCTCCAGCATCTGAAATTCATGGCCCAGATTCAACATCCAAGTCTCTCAAGTCCATTAGTAGGTCCAGATGCATCATTCATGCAAGTTTGGTGAAGATAGGACAAGTAATAAGTTAGATACAGGACCTGCAACAAAAACTTTAACCAGGTCCGGACGCCGACGCCGAGGGTATAGCATAAGCTCCCCCCGACTTCGTCTCGGTGAGCTAAAAAGAGCCAAAATCTTCTGATAAATTGTTTACTATCCCCCCTCTTTCTTCCAAATAAAATATCTCTGTTGCAAGTGATTGCTCACCTAGGCAACAATAGCCAAAACTCAGATCAAATCAACTTCATAGTAACAAATACAAACTAGAGGTACTGTGAGCAAGCTCATGATTGATAACCCCCCTCCCCACTAAGAAAAAAAATCATTACTCAAGTATTTTTCAATTATAGAAAATGATGGATGCTATCTCATTAACCGTCCATGTTCTATCAATAACAACTGCTCTATTTTTTAAAATTGTTAATGCTAATATGAGTACACAAACCAATTTCTATTATTTAAATTCCATTTTATTTTAACTTAACTGTTAATGCATGAACACATTTGCATCCTTATGATAACAAACATGACTGAAATCAAACGATAATCCACCAGTCAAGCAGCCATTAAATGTTTTGAATTTTTGGTATCCTGAGCCTGATTTTTTTGCGAATTTTTTTTTCCCACAAAAAAAGAAGATAAAATACATCAGGGTGGGCCATTTCTAGATGGGCAGGTGGGGATGATAATCTAACAATTTTATATGACCTAGACACATGGAAGCTTTGTGTCAAATTTTACCTTCTAATCCTTTCCATTAATACAAGACATGACACAGACATGAATAAAGCATTTTTTTTTAAACAATGACCTTGATCTTGTCCAAATGACCTTGGGTCAAGGTCATGACACACCCTCAGGTCATAAGCAATCTTTGCGTGAAGTAAGAACTTCCAATGTTTCTCCTTAAGAAAGATATAGACCAGACATGATTTTCGTACTTTTCCTGCCAGTGACCTTGTCCTACCCCAAATGACCTTGGGTCAAGGTCATGACACACCCTCAGGTCATAAGCAATCTTTGTATGAAGTAGGAATTTCCAATGTTTCTCCATAAGAAAGATATGGACCGGACACGAATTTTGCACAGACAAATGGACGGACAGACGGACGGACAGACAAGGTGATTCCTATATACCCCCCCAAACTTCGTTTGCGGGGGGTATAAATATGACCCTCCCTCCAATTGTGGCCCTACCCTACTCCCAACGATCATGATTTGAACAAACATGAATCTACACTACCTGAGATAGCTTTCACATGAATTTTAACTTTATTGGCCAAATGGTACTTGAGAAGATTTTTTTTTAATGTCAATAAATTTTTCTAATTATCTTCCCTACAAGTAGGGTGTGACCCTTCATTTGGACAAACTTGAATCCCTTTCGCCCAGGAATGCTTTGTGCCAAGTTTGGTTGAAACTGGTCCAGTGGTTCTGGAGATGAAAATGCAAAAAGTTGAAGACAACAACACCAACAACAGACAATGGACAAATGATTAGAAAAGCTTACTTGAGCCTTTGGCTCAGGTGAGTTAAAAATCCTGGTGTTTGAGTATCCCAACATTAATCCATAATGTGCCCTTAATATTTAGTATGTCTACAGTATAAAGATTAAAGTAAAAAAAAACCAAAAAACAAACTGGAAAGACCAATAACTAAAACAGGTTTTGTATGTTTGTTTTTCTTCCTTACAACAATTTTCCTAAACCTAGAACATGCATGATCATGAGTGATGTTAAACATAGAAATAACTTTGGACAGCCTACCATTATTGCTCACCTGAATATCCTCCACCTCCACCCCCTGATGAACAGGCCCCACCCCCTCCACCGAATCCTCCTGGGGTGTCCCAGCCACTGAGGTTGTGTGCAGCCTCACAGGACTGTCCTCCAGCGGCCCCCTCTAGCAGAGACTTGCCTGCCTGTCGAAAAAGAACTGGCTTCTTTATCCTCCACCCTCCTCCTCCACCTAAAAAGCAGTTACAAGTCCATATTACTTTTAAACTAAAAACATTCATACTTATAAGAACTCAAAAATTGAAGATGCATATTAAGAGGGCTTAATGGTCATGGCCATTTTTAGTCTATATTAATTAAAATTATAAAGCCAATATATTTAGAACTTTTCTTTATTTAAAAATAAAATCATTCTGATATCTAAAAAAAAATTTAAGGTACTTCATTACACCTAGACTAATACTTTTTAAGACACTACGTCACAAGACGGCGATTTAAATGTTTTGTTAAACTGTTTATATCACTCGATTAGGTTGTATATCGTCATAGCTCAGTGGTTAAAATATTGGGCTTCGATCTGAACCGCAGATCATGAGTTCGAATCCGCTTGGAGCTTTTGTTCATGTTTACTGAATTAATTTTCAAAAATGTACTTTTTCTTCAAAAATTGCTCATTTTTTTGCTTATTTGACTTAAATACTTCTTATCCATTATGATATCTATCTTAATCAAGTAATTTTCTGCTCCCCCAAACAAATTAAACTCTTTGAAAAAGGCCCATGGGCATTTATTGTTCATCCTATCAAGTAAGAACTCTTAACAAGAGGCCCATGGGGCCACATCGCTCACCTGAGCAACAATGGGCGTTCAAAAGATATTGTGCCATATGGCCCCTCAGTAGAATAACAAAAAATAAATATTGTAAAGTATTCGAATTTTACACTTATTTTTGCATACACGTAATCTTTGACATTGTATCTTTATGGAATACTACTTTTACCAAGAATAAGAAAATCCTACGCAAGATATAAAACTAACATTTGGTAGGGGTACACTGTTAACTTCCAATTCCCTATATTTTCGTTCTGCCCCCACCCCCTTCCCCCACTTTATAAAGCGATCAAAATATATGAGAACATATAGGTACATTTTCTTCCTCAACTACTTACTAGTTATTGTATTTTTTTTAAAATATCATATAATAGTTATTGCATTTTATTAAATATCCTATAGATGTGAAGAAGAAAATTGTACTCCAATCCGCTCAATTCCTCAAATTAAAAACATTCAAAAATTTAATTTGTCTTCTCCGTTATAATTAAATGACTGTTGTTTACCTGGCGTAAACTCGTGTGACTTTTATAACTTTACTCACATTTGAGTGATGAATACACTGGAATGAAAATTGTTGTCACGTGACATGCTAAAGAACTATAAAAATCAATGTTACAGTATTGACAGGCACATCACTCTATTTTACTAAGGCACACCCATTATTTTCATCTTTATTCAAAAATAAAAATGGCTACAGACCAGGATAATTTTCCGCTGTAATATTTTCTTTGGAATAGAGATAATTCCTTTATCCCCGCAAAAGAAATGTGTCAGAACTATGGAAATTGTTTAACGGTGTCGTTTTTATTTACTCATGTCTGAAAAACTATCAAAATTGATGTAGATTTCACATTATTCATTGTATAAAGAGGGGGCCCCAGAGAGTAGTTATATACAGCATATCATCCGTTAATTTTTTTGTACAAGTATTTAACATTTAGCAAGACATTTCTAATGATCAACCAAAATTTCAGTGTCAATCGTAGAATTATAAGCAAGATACAGAGCTTACAATTCTGCTAGGTTTGAGTCATATTTTGTTCACATGAGTTAAAAATTATTACATTCAGCTTAAGATTTTTAACTTGGTATTTCCTATTCAGCATTTAAAGTGGTACATAGAATTGTGAGCAAATCTCTGTATCTTGCTTATAATTCGAAGCTTAAAACTCAAATATGGTTAGTAAATAGAAATTGTAAACAATTAAACATAAGAAACATGCACTATAACAAATAAAGTGCACAATTTATTTTTAAAAATGAATCATATACATGTATATACCTACATATTTCCGTCAGCGATATTAAACTCTATTTAAATTTATGAATAAACCCGAGAAAATGCTAAGCATCTCAACAAAACACATTGCATTAATCAAATATTACGCAAAAGATCATACCGAATTACCGATAGAATGAATAGTATTTTAGTACTCTTTTAATACATCAGATTTTGCTTAATTTGAGCAGGTAAACAGTTAACTGGCTGATTTACCGAAGTCTCTGTTTGATTTGATACGTAAATATTTACAAAATACAGGCGATAGTTCCCAGGTTACAAAGCATAGATAATGAAAACGAAACGAAAATCAAAACAAGCTAACACCACCGTCATATGTGAAAACTGTCAACGCATTGAAATATTTCACCTCAATTTACTTCACAAAATCGGCACCAATGTATTCTGCATGTTTCAAAGATCCCCTTCGTACGCGAACTGTTGCACAACATTGTCAGATCGACCCGTTTATCTTAAACACGAGTCTTGGTAAAATGGGTGGGCAAACCCGGAACGGGGCAAAATAAAAGCCGGGGCAGATCGGCATTCGTCAATTCCAAAATACGCATTGTTTTGCAGCAATATTTACAGCGAATACAAATATACTGATCCGTAACATATCCTCATAATTTTAATGAGATTGGCATATTAATAACTGCCAATCTTTTGTTTTGCCCCGGCCCGCGTTTGCCTACCCATTTTACCAATCTCATCATGCTCATGGAATACCGAACCTGAAGCTATAAACTGATTAAAACACGCCTTTCCTTTATTATTATTTTTGTAATAACTCTGATTTGAAACAGAATTAGCCAATAATTTTTGCAATTTATATTTTCCTTTCCATAAGGATTATTTATGCTAAATTACATTGAATTTGACTCGGTAGTTCTTGAGAAGAAGATTTTTAAAAATGCACCCCCCTTTTTCTACAGTTTCGAGGTTTTCTCCGCTTTGAATAAAGATCGGTCTTTCATTTTTGCAATTTATATTAACCTTCCCATAAGAATGCTTTGTGCCAAATTTGGTTGAAATTGGCCGAGCGGTTTTAGAGAAGAAGTTCAAAATGTTAAAAGTTTACAGACGGACAGACGGACGACGGACAAAAGGTGATCAGAATAGCTCACTTGAGCTTTCAGCTCAGGTGAGCTAAAAACTAAAAACTCAGGATGGAAATTTTGCTTTTGCATTATTCTGTTTTCTTCACTAAGGGAGGAACTCACAGTCTTTGTTTCTTTGGAATGAAACTGAATATAAGCTCGTGTAAACCCACTTATCTTTCTTATTTACACATCATAATCTAAGTTTTAATGTAGTGTGTATTGCATGCAAGTTACCTGGCTAGACAGAATATAAAATAAAACTTCAATTTAGTGTGAAAGAAAATAATTTGCAATTCATATTATCTTGCTAAAACATCCCATCCAAAAATAATTGCTTCACTGAATGGAATTGTAATAAATTGAATATTAGATTTACAATAGGGATAAGAAATAAACATCATGCCCTGAACACACAAAACTTGCAATTTATGGTACAAACTTGTTATAATTTTGAACTGATTGGTGATCAGACAATTTACTACTGATGTTGATGCTTAACTAGATGCAGACTTTCCCTAAAACACATTAACCAACCTTGAATTGTTAAATTCATGTGCAAATCAAGTCGTCATAAACCACACTTCTCATTTTCCTTTCATAGTTTCTAACAGCATTTACACATGCATGTTCACATTGCCCCATTTGTTCTCCAATCTGTAACTTTTAACTTGCGAGTTAAATGTTTTCTTACTCTGAAGTTTGTTTCCACGAGTCTGGCTTCTTGTTGTCAACATGCATTTGATAAACCCCGTCTTAACTATAAGATATGGTATAATCATGCAAAAGCCTAATTTTTGTAGTTTTGTAATAGATTATTAATATAGCATTAATTCTTTTATCGCAAATCTTACTTGGGTGTATTCACTGCGAGCGATAAACTGATGTGTTGAGTGACGACACTATTGGGATCGCGAGTTGCAGTTATAAAACAAGCATTTTCATTGGCCGTTTTAGTACCCGCCCACTCTTACCTGCTAACGTGGTATTGATAATTTATGCACCAACTGCCAGATGTGTCGTTAACTCTGTATCTGAACTGCAAAAACTAAATCACTGCAAGAATTGACTAAGAGTTCTCACAATAATCGCATCTTCTTTTTTGTGTAAACAATTGTCAAAAACACGCTGTTTAAACAGGTTCAATCCCCAATTCATTTTTCAATATATTACATACTTCATCAATAAATTCAAATCATTTTAACTGTTTAACGCATCAATTTAAGATGAGGTAGTATTTATTTTGTTGTAGCTTATTCCAAAGAATTCACAACAGATATTGACAATAAATGTTACATAGCCTATATTGCATTTTATTGAACTTTGACCGATTAATATGACACACTTAAAACTACAAGTGTGCATGTGTTTTCAATCATACCAAAAATTTGAAATTTACGGCATGTAAACGTGTTCACTTTTGGACTGTGATAAACGTTATTTTGTAACTCACTTAGTCTGTAGAAACATTCATTTTATTATATGTTCTTCGATATTCATCACACAATATTTACTACTGACGTTGACACTGACTTTCTCTCAAACACGCTAATCGACCTCGGATTGTAAAATTCACGTGCAGATCGAGTCGCAATTTTACAGTTTTCCAAGTATATAAACAAACCACACTTCTTCATTTTGCGGAGCTGTTGACGATGTTTCAAAGATTTTCAGTACAGATTTATTGTAAACAAAACAGTGAAGACATATGCTGTAAAACGTCTAATGGATTTCACGGCGTGTCAACCCGAATTTTCCCGTGGATCTACATTTTGCAACAAGTTTTTTGTGAGGAAAAACTGTTCAACTCATGCGATTTTCCATATATACAGTAAATGGTACATTATGAACGGTAACGTAAAATTTATTTATTCACTAAACAGTTTCTGGCGATTTTTTTTTCACAATGAACTGAATAACATAAGCGAAGTACAATCTGTGACTGATAATCTATATGCGCCGATCCCTGCTTTTAGGGAACTTTTCTTTTTCTTTTCATTAATATTATTTACACATGTACGTGAACATCGCCCCGTTTGTTTAATATCAAATAACTCTGTAATTTTTTAACTTGCTAGTACATGTACAACTTCATGAGATGTTTTCTTTCTCCGACGTATCTTTCCACGTGATAGCATCATGTTCTCAACATGCATTTGATAAATGGGCGGGTCTATATAAATGCGCCAATCAGAATCTTTATTTCGAATCACAATTGAAATACACACCGATTAGAAAGTGTCATCACTCAACGCAATGCTACAACAGTCGTAGCGAATACTTTCATGTAAGATTTGCGATAAAATGTACTTAACAAAAAACTCAAATGGTAATGAGACAGAGATACTATATTTATATGGATCATTATAGAAAGATAGCATCATCCAAAACAACAAAAACTCTGTTTTTAAGTACCATAAACAATAGCACATGTAATCCCACTTGAAATGTATAATGACTCCAGAATTAAAGAATTTTGAATTCTGCACACTTACATCAATTTAGAGAGCATTGAATGAAGAGTGAATCTTGTTTGTGGGATTAAGGTATCAGTGGAGAAATAGAAAACCCATGTTACTACGGTGTCAACCAACAGTTCACAGGACTTTTAGTTGGGCTCTGACATTATGTGCCATTAAATTGGATCATCCAGCTGTAAAATGTAAATCTTAATGGGGATTTTCACTGTCGATCCTTCCTGGATTTTGTTGCAATTATAATAATAAACATATCATTGACAATGTGGTGCTTTTAGCATCTCTGTGTTCCCAGTATAAATTTTTACTAGAACACACTTTAAACAGTTTTTGAGACACCTGAAAATGTAGACAGTCTATTGGGTGGGGTGCTTATTTTTGCAATTAATGTCAAATCTCAAAAATAAAGATGCTAAGAAAAAGATCTGATATTCTTGCATATGATAATAAATTTTAAAACTGCAAACACATGTACAGTAGAACACGTTTATAACGAAATCCCAGGGATGGGCAATTATACTTCGTTGTAATTCGTTATATCCTTCAAGTTTACATCATGTAATAAAGTCACAGGGAATGAAATTCACTTCGCTGTAAGCATCAATTCATTATATAAGCCTGTTTCACTGCAATCTGATTTTTCCAATACATTTGTATTTGAAGGGTTAATATAATTGCTATATACCATATACATTGTAAATGAAAGAAAAGTGAGCAAGCTCACATACCCCATGCTCCCCCATTACTTGACAATGATTATGTGTTGACACTTTTTCTGTTACTAAAATTTTCAAAATTTGTAAAATACATATTGGCAACACTTGAGTACTCTAAGAAATTTTGCAGGCAGATGCATTTCTGCAAAATCTCTTAGTTTTAAAAGTTTCAAAGAGGTACTCAGGGGTGGCCACATTCAAATTCGGGAAATACTGCAGTAAAATCTACAATTTTCAGCTATTTTTAACGACCATGGTATGTTTAAAGATGTGCATGTGCTAAACGGTGGGGCAGAGGTGAAAAAATTACATATGCATAGAAGCAGAATATTGTGACCTACATTATAAGCAATTGCAATTTGTATTTGTTTAAAACTTCAGTTTTGTGAAAATTTTGAGGCACATTTTGATGCTTTGTGGCTCTAGCTCTTTGGTAATGACTGCATGGAAAGTGTTTCATGACGGTAGAGTCTTGCATATTCAGCTGAAAAAGTATGTCTGACTTATAAGCAAGACGTTATAGTACTCACAGGTGAGCATGTATCCCTTATATGGTATATTGAACATATTTGCTGAAGCAGCTGGGTTTTTTTAATGTTTTCTTCTGAATGTTTTGATGACATTAAGTTTCCTGTGTCGTAAGACTCCAGGATTTCAAATAAGTACACAAAAGCAAATTTCCTAGCACTATTTTTATCCTTGCATGGGCCATCCATAGAATGCTTATCACAAACTTCTCAAGGACAAATGGAAGACAGAATTAAAATGTCATTAACCTAAGTTAATATTTTAACACGAAGTAACAAACAGTGTAAATCTGCTCCCAAGGTATTAGTTTTCCATTTACCAGATAAGAAAAACATGTTTTAGTTAATTAATAAGGAAATAAGACCTTTTGTGGACTTCTGGTCTACAGATTTGTAATGGATTGTTTTGGACATGGCTTTGCAGACTGTTATCTATATTGAAATGGACTGATACTAAATATACTTCTCATCTCTACTAATGGTATTTGAAATACTAATTTCAAATTAATTTAAGCATTTTCATATATATATATATATTCAGTTTAGGTTTAAAATTGTGTATAAAAGCAAAAACAAAACAAAACCAAAAAACCCATTTTATACGCATTTTTAAACCTAAACTGAACTGTCTGTAATAATTATGTATTGCATTGTATACTATTAATTATGTTGCATAGAACTTTTTTTTTTTTGACATGCCCATTTTGTGTCACTCATGAAGTTATTGGGTTTTAGGGTTCAAAATTGATTAGTAATGTTATCACAGACAAAGACAGTTGAAAATGTAAATATATAGAATTAAGGTCAAATTAGACACATGGTGAACATAAATTGTTACTGTATATACTCGCCTACAATAATTGTCTCCAAGTCGGTTGCCATTTTTTAGTTTTAATTAGAAAATTTTGCTGTTGACTCACTTATAAATCGGGTCACTTCTGATGTACAGATACTTTCAATAAAAGAACCACATTTTATCATAAAAAATTTTTAAACATAGGTAAAAACAACAGATTAAAAAAAGCTCACCGAGACTAGGCATCACCTTTACGAGACCAACTTTATCATATTATATGAAAATCATAGTAACTGTCAATGATCTTGGATAATAATGGATACTGTTTTGACACAATATCTTATATCCCATGTTAAAAAATTGTTTGATGATCATAATATGATAATTTCATTCTGTATTGCAAGATACAATGTTTATCAATACAATAATACAGAGGCCCATGAGCCAAATCGCTCACCTGACAACAGTTCCTTAAATTTTAACATTCAGTTTTGTAGCATATGCTATTTCTATTTTAAACTTTGAACACCTTTCTGGGGCCCTAGTATTGGTCCATGGTTTATGGTTGGCTTTAACAATTTAAATCTACACTATCTTAGGATGCTTGTATAGTAATCTCACAAACTGTAGCCTTGTAGTTCTTGGAAAGAAAATTTCTAAACATTTTCCATAATATATATTTCTATGTTAAACTTTGAACCCCTCTTGGAGCCCCAGTATTATTCTGGTAGTCACAGCTTTATTGATTTAGAATCTACATTATTTAACAATGCTTGTATAGTAATCTCACAAATTGAAGCATTGTAGTTCTTGATAAGAAGATTTTTAAACATTTTTGCTATATATGTTAAACTTTGAACCCCACCTCGGGCCCCATTTTCGTCTGGGGGCCACAAATTTTTCACTATTTATACTAGCCTTTGTGTAAATGTTGACATTTCTGGTGCAGTGGTTCTCGAGAAGAAGATTTTAAAACATTTTTCCTACATATTTCTAATGATAAAATTTGAACCCCACCTGTGGCCACAGTTTTGGTCTGAGGGTAATGATTTTTACAATTATTTAGAATCTTCACTATTTAACAAGCTTTTGTTTAAATATTGGCATTTCTGGTGCAGTGTTTCTCCAGAAGATGATTTTTAAACATTTTTCCTACATATTTCTATGATAAACTTTGAATCTTGCCTGGGGCCCCAGTTTTGTTCCGAGGGTCACAATTTTTATTATTTAAAATCTTCACTATACAAACAAGCTTTTGTGTAAATATTGGCATTTCTGGTGCACTGGTTCTTGAGAAGAAGATTCTTAAAGACACACACCCTATACTCACTGTTTCATGATTATCTCCCTTATAAGAATTTAAAGGTCATATGAAACGATTTTTAACACTATGATTTTCTTTCATAAATTAGAAGCTTGGTATAAACGAATGTTAAAATACGTGTAGCAAGATTTTTTTTTCATTGTATTATTGAGAAATAACCGTGGAAACTCGGCATCTGAAAAAATTCTTCCCCGCTTATCGTTCTTGAATTTGTGGATTTATGACGTCACACAGATTCACCGATGTAAACAATGCAATAAAACTAGTGTAATTTTACAGTAGCTTATCGATTTGATTTTAGTAATTTTTGCATATATGAACGCGTCTTTCTTTTCATATGAGATGATCTGATTTCATAGTACAGATGACTTAGTTTTAATTGGTCGTTAATGAATAAAACTATCAGCTTTTCACTAGAGTAATATCACGATGAAGATCCCATACTGCAGTGTAAATTTAACGAAAGAAATGCTCCAACATTAACAGCTGATTAACGAACTATCCTAATCCTTTTTAAACAGAAACACCCTTTTCTTTTTCGATACGTATCATGATTGAGCTACATTTAAATAGAATTAAATCATTTGATTTATTTTGTGACATAAAAACGTATAAGGCAGACCAATGAAAATGTTTGAGGCTTTGTGTATAGTCTGTATTTAAAAGCTACTGTAAAAAACCGCAAAAATAATCTTAAATTTTATTTTAAAAATAGATCTATTGATATAAACTCTAATTAATTTGGCCTATAAATTTCTGACTTATTGATTTATACAAGTAGCAATATCTTTAGAAAATTCTTAACGTATTAGCGTTTTATCAAATTAGATCGCGGAAATATGGCATTTAAGGATTTAGAAATGTACCGGTTAAATAAATTGGTTGTTTGATAAAAATATGTGTGAACGAATGGGAATCAACAGATTTCATTATAAGAACAAGCATTAATAAAACGAAAGAAAAAATTGCGGAAGAAAGGGAGATAGAAGGAATCTGTGAGTAAACACCGCACATACAAGTACACGTTTCAAAATCAAAACATTTGAAGAAACTTCTCTTAGACTAAAAATTATTAAATGGTAACATATTTGTGAATTTGAAAACGAAACAAACAATTTAATCATGAAGCTAATGAGTCGATCAGCATGTTGCCTGTTTAGAAAAAAAAAACCCAGTACTGTTGAATTGCACGAACGTGCAAATTGGAAAAAACGATCAGTTATTTTTTAATTTGACAATTTCATTTAAACTAATTGAAACAAAACATATACATGCATATATTAAACTTATATTATACTTGCATGTAGATCTATAAAGAAAATCATTTATTCTCGAGTCTCTACTCTAAACTGAATATGTACATATACACGCTATCAAATATAGACGCATGCGATTGAATTTCTTGAGAGAAAATTATACTGCCGTGGTTGATTATTGCATAATTATATAAGTTTTTATAAAAAATAGTATTTTTTTTTCTTTTAAAATACTGCAAAATGACATGGATATTTATATTCACTACAGAGCGTTATAAGGCCATTGGGTCTTACTGACGTCATAAGCAAGGGAGGTAAGCCGCGTAAGTCAATGTTCCTTTTCCCGATTAAGGGATTTTGATCGACTGTGGCGCTGACATTTTGCATAAAATATCCAAAAAAAAATGCCAGTCTTATTAAATAAGCACTTATGAACTCATTCCCGTATATAACTCAATATGGTCAGGATATTGTTTCATATGACCTTTATCGCAAATCTTACTTGGGTGTATTCGCTGCGAGCGATAAACTGATGCGTTGAGTGACGACACTATTGGGATCGCGAGTTGCAGTTATAAAACAAGCATTTTCATTGGCCGTTTTAGTTCCCGCCCACTCTTACCTGCTAACGTGGTATTGATAATTTATGCACCAACTGCCAGATGTGTCGTTAACTCTGTGTCTGAACTGCAAACACTAAATCACTGCAAGAATTGACTAAGAGTTCTCACAATAATCGCATCTTCTTTTTTGTGTAAACAATTGTCAAAAACACGCTGTTTAAACAGGTTCAATCCCCAATTCATTTTTCAATATAATACATACTTCATCGATAAATTCAAATCATTTTAACTGTTTAACGCATCAATTTAAGATGAGGCAGTATTTATTTTGTTGTAGCTTATTCCAAAGAATTCACAACAGATATTGACAATAAATATTACATAGCCTATATTGCATTTTATTGAACTTTGACCGATTAATATGACACACTTAAAACTACAAGTGTGCATGTGTTTTCAATCATACCAAAAATTTGAAATTTACGGCATGTAAACGTGTTCAATTTTGGACTGATCTGTGATAAACGTTATTTTGTAACTCACTTAGTCTGTAGAAACATTCATTTTATTATATGTTCTTCGATATTCATCACACAATATTTACTACTGACGTTGACACTGACTTTCTCTCAAACACGCTAATCGACCTCGGATTGTAAAATTCACGTGCAGATCGAGTCGCAATTTTACAGTTTTCCAAGTATATAAACAAACCACACTTCTTCATTTTGCGGAGCTGTTGACGATGTTTCAAAGATTTTCAGTTCAGATTTATTGTAAACAAAACAGTGAAGACATATGCTGTAAAACGTCTAATGGATTTCACGGCGTGTCAACCCGAATTTTCCCGTGGATCTACATTTTGCAACAAGTTTTTTGTGAGGAAAAACTGTTCAAACTCATGCGATTTTCCATATATACAGTAAATGGTACATTATGAACGGTAACGTAAAATTTATTTGTTCACTAAACAGTTTCTGGCGATTTTTTTTTTTCACAATGAACTGAATAACATAATTCGATAAGCGAAGTACAATCTGTGACTGATAATCTATATGCGCCGATCCCTGCTTTTAGGGAACTTTTCTTTTTCTTTTCATTAATATTATTTACACATGTACGTGAACATCGCCCCATTTGTTTAATATCAAATAACTCTGTAATTTTTTAACTTGCTAGTACAACTTCATGAGATGTTTTCTTTCTCCGACATATCTTTCCACGTGTTAGCATCATGTTCTCAACATGCATTTGATAAATGGGCGGGTCTATATAAATGCGCCAATCAGAATCTTTATTTCGAATCACAATTGAAATACACACCGAATAGAAAGTGTCATCACTCAACGCAATGCTACATCGGTCGTAGCGAATACTTTCATGTAAGATTTGCGATAAGGGTTTATCCCTTTATTTTAACTTTTTTGAGTCCCCTTCCCATAAGAATGCTTTGTACCAAGTTTAGTTAAATTTGACCCAGTAGTTTTAGAGAAGAAGTCAAAAATGTGAAAAGTTTACAGACGGACGGACAACAGGTATCAGAAAACCTTCGGTTCAAAATACGATATTGCATCCTATGATACTATACAATATATATCATATAAATACAATATCACTCAATTTTCTATTCCCAAAAATCCGACTATAGGCGAGTATATACGGTAATTGAACTTCAACATTGAAGATATTAGCTTAAAGGGACTTAGACCCGATTTCACCTAAAATTTTTCAAAATTAGATTTTTCATTTTTAATGTCTAGAATGGTTAATATGGATGTTTTTGATGCTAAGTCAAAATTTGAAAGTCAAATATCAAGTTACAAGCGAGTTACAGAGGTAAAAATTCTTTGTTTTGTAAACAAAGCTCGAGTCCTGTTATTTTTTACATATGTGTTGTATTGGTTTAAGTTTCAATCTGATGTTGGTTTTTGTTGTTGATAAAATTATTTAAGAACACATTGAATGAGTTTATCCTGTTTCCACAAATTATATGTGAAAGAAATGGTAAATTCCTTTACATTATTTGTAAACAAATATAAGACTCGAGCTTTGTTTACAAAACAACGACTTCTTTCCATTGTATCACGCTGTAACATGACTTCTAACATTCAAATTTTGATAAATTATTCAAAATACCCAAGTAAACATTTTTAAACATAAACATAGGTAATCACAGATTACAAAGCTCACTGAGACGAGGCATCACCTTTATGAGGAATCACCTTTACGAGACCATCTTTATCATATTATTTGAAAATCATAGTTAATAATGATCTTGGATATACATGGATACTGTTTTGACACAATATCATATAACTATATCATATGTTAAAAAATTGTATAATAATCATATGTTCATTTCATAGGGTATTATATGATACAATGATTATCAATACAATAATATAAAATACGATATTGCATCCTATGATACCTACAATATATATCATATAATACAATAAAATACTGTAAGAAATAATGATGAAATATGATATTGTAACATATGATATGACATTGTATCTTGTTAATATACATTATTGTATTTGATCACATAATACAATATCATAATATATTATGATATTGATATTATATGATACAATATAATAATATATGATACTATATCATATCACATAATACATCACAATATTGTAACACATGATATTATATTGTATAATATTAGAGTATGATATTGTATTATATTTGATACATAATAGGATATTGTATCATATGATATAATAAAATAAGAAACAACATTGTATCATATCAATTGATACAATATCATGTGATATAGTACTATATTATATGATACAATATCATATTATACTATATTGTATTATATGATACAATATCACATTATACAATATCATATAATACATTTTCATGTGATATAATAACATATTATATAAACCATTATCAAATTATACAATATTGTATCATATGATACAATATATATTATACAATATCATATCATATGATACAATATTATATGTTGCAATATCATATGAAACAATAGCATGTCATAAAATAGTTTAATACAATATCATATTATACAATATTGTATCATAATAAACAATACTATACATAACAATATCATTATACAATATCATATCATAATGTACAAAAAATTGATACAATATCATATCGTATCATATAACTTTTATCGATATAATATATGATTTAATATTGTATCATATAAAACAATAGTGTATCATATCATACAATACTATATCATAGGAATCATATTATATCATTTAACAACGAACACATCTATTAAGCAGGTTTGAGATAGGAGAATTTTTTTAGCATCCTTGATAATAGAGATCTGCATCTGAAGCTACCTCTGCGGTTCATTAATATTATAGTTAAATCAACTATGCAAGCTATTATCTATAAAATATGTGACCTGTTCCAAAAAAAACAAATCTCATCCAGCATCCGAAACCTACGGCTCAGATTCAGCATTCAAGCCTGCCAGGTGCATCAGTATCATAAGATGCATCATCCATGCAAGTTTGGTGAAGTTAGAACCAGTAATAACTAAGATATAATCATAAGAGAGCACCTGCTCAAAAAACACCAGCTCTTAAAACCTTAACCTCCCTCCAGCATCCGAAACCTATGGGTCAAATTCAGCATTCATTCCTGTCAGGTGCATCAGTATCATAAGACGCAGCATCCATGCAAGTTTAGTAAAGTTAGGACCAGTAATAACTAAGATATATTTTTTAGCATCCTTGATAATGGAGATCAGGCTCTGCATCTGAAGCTACCTCTGCGATTCATTTATATTATAGTTCAATCAACTATGCAAGTTTGAAATAGTACTAATATTTATTAAACATGTGACCTGTTCCAAAAAACTAAACCTAATCCAGCATCCGAAACATATGGCTCAGATTCAGCATTCAAGCCTGTCAGGTGCATCAGTATCATAAGACACATCATTCATGCAAGTTTTATGAGGTTAGGACCAGTAATAACTAAGATATAATCATCAGAGGGCACCTGCTCCAAAAACTTTAACAAGCTCTTAAAAACCTTAACCTCCTTCAGCATCCGAAACCTATGGCTCAGATTCAGCATTCATGCCTGTCAGGTGCATCAGTATTATAAGACGCACCATCCATGTAAGTTTGGTGAAGTTAGGACCAGTAATAACTAAGATATAATCATCAAAGGGCACCTGCTCCAAAAACTTTAACCAGCTCTAAAAACCTTAACCTCATCCAGCATTTGAAACCTATGGCTCAGATTCAGCATTAAAGCATGTCTGGTGCATCAGTATCATAAGATGCACCATCCATGCAAGTTTGGTAAAGTTAGGACCAGTAGTAACTTAGAAATTGCTATCAAAGGGCACCTGCACCAAAAACTTTAACCTGCTCCAAAAACCTTAACCTCCTCCAGCATCTGAAACTCTTGGCCCTGATTCAGCATCCAAGTCTTTCAAGTCCATTAGTAGGTCAAGATGCATCATCCATTTAAGTTTGGTGAAGATAGGACAAGTAATTAACTTAGATACAGGACCTGCAACAAAAACTTTAACCAGGTACGGACGGCGACGCCGATGGTATAGCATAAGCTCCCCCCAACTTCGTCTCGGTGAGCTAAAAATCAAAAATAAAAATTTTCATCTGAAATCGTGTCTAGGTCCCTTTAAAGCTGAAGGGTATATATAAACCAGTCAATTTCGTTTCACCCATTTGCCAGCCTCAAACTCATGGCCACTTTGTAGTATCCATTTTTATAAAATGTTTCGCAGTTTATTAAGTGTAAACTACCTCAAGTTTTATGTTATATTGTATAACATATGTAGAAATTAAATTCATTCCTTAAATGTTAATACCATGTGCGAAACATATAAACAGGAAAACGTTCTACAATTATCGAGGAATTTTGAAATATGTGTGCCTGGATTTCAATCTGTCTTGTTTCGTCGTTCAATGGATAATCCTTACCAGTGCAGTGGTTGTCGTGTTATTTTTGCTCAAAACGCGTTTCTACAAGTCTTTTCGTTAAATGTAACGTGTTCAGGTGAACAAAATACCTGAATACGGTGAAGCATGAATAGTACTATCGGCCTTATATAGGGGGTGTGTAGCGATGAGCAAAACAATAGAAATCGACAACTAAATGGCGGTAGTCGGAGATAAAATGGGAATAATGCGTATTTATGAATTCACGTCAGCTTTAATGCAAATATTCTAAATAAGGTAAGCAGTTAAAGCTTGCTAACTGCTTTCAAGTAATTTCAGGTCTTTGATTATTTAAAACTTGAATTTGGATATTTTTGTCAACATGAGCTCCAAGATTGATCAAATATCACTGATTGACTAACCTGCACCATTAGGATTTGTAAATCCACTGTAACCTTGACCTGGATTCTTGAACTTGTGTCCTGCAGGGTCCAGTTGCAGGGGATCAGTGTAGGTATTCCTGTGAGCCAGCCCTCCTCCCCCACCTGCTACCATCAGCAGATCTATCTCATCATTACCTCCTTTAACCTGACAAATGATTAAGAAATTACCTGTTAAGACACTTTTAATAATTTTAAAAAATCTGCACTATTTAAAAGGAATTTTCGAACTAAGTTGATAGTACAAGTTTTAAAGATAAAAGTAACAGTGCATCTTGTGCAACGTCATATGCTGTCCCTTTCCATTTTTTATTACTACTACTATGTGCCAAAATGCTGATTAACTAGGCTATAATGTAAGAAAAACAAGAACCAAAACATTTCATTTTTCACTATTAGATAAATTTGGAAACATGTCTTCAATCCACTGGGTGGATACTAAATCATTTTGTGTTTTTCTTTCTGCATCAATATTGCAATACAAGCACCAAAAATAGTTGCATTCATATCTGAAAGTGCTTAAGAAATAGCGTCAACTTTTACACACAGAAGACTCTCCTATTTGTTTGTACAAATTAAGGGAAATTATTAATCTGACAATATTTTTTAACAGAAAGTTTCCAATCTTCAAATGATATACATGTAATTCAATACAATGTAGAAAGTCTTTATCTAGAAAATTTTCTGATAACTTTCCATTCATGATGTTAAAATCAATTGAGAAAACAAATTCACAGAATTCTTACTGAAATGAAAAAGAAAAATGTCAATCAGTATAGATATTTAGACTCAATAAACAATGTACAAACCAAAAAGGTATCAATAAGATCATAGGAGTGCCAAAGAGAGAGAACATAGGATCAGAACAAGAATTTGGTCACAGAAGTTTGCTATGACCTTGATCTTTGACCTAGGAACTTTTTAAAGTTATTTAAGTCATTTTATATCCTAAACACACAAACACTAGTACTTCTTATGAGATAGATGGGACCAGAAAATATGGTTCCAAAATAGATTTCAAAGAGACCTGCTCTGACATCCATCTATGACTCAAAAACTTAGTTCAAATTCACTATACTTCCTTTTTATAATCAGACACTCACATAAAGCAACATACCCTGAACACAAAGGATGCCCCGCCTCCTCCACCTCCTCCCCCAGCCACCAACGAGTGGGGTACAGAACTGTTCAGGGAGTCCCTTGCTTCACATATCTTCAGCACCGACTCTGGCATCTGTTAAATAAATGTCATGTATAGTTCATAAAAGTTCTCATGTTATTCATGTGAAGATATATATTCATTGCTTCCAAATCCAGACAGACTAGATTGAACATATCAGCCACTTTTATAGCCGCATCAGTAGAAAGTTACATCATGGGGAATACATTGTATTCATCAACATTAAATCAAATCTTGCAGTAAACATGTTAATTGTCAGTGGCATAGCTAGGACTTTTTTAGTGAATGCAAAATCGGCAGGAGTGCAGTGCCTTGGAGAAAGCTCCTTGATTTTAGGTTTTAGCTTTTGGATTTTCAGGTCTTTAGATGAGGCCTAAAAAAAAAAAGGTTTGTTTCCGCTTTCCCGAACGACCTTAGCTTTTACTGCTGACTCAAAACTTTTTTTTTTCAAGGATTTTTGATGGAAAATCTTTTATTTTCTTTTTTACCTGATTTGAAAAAAATTCACTCAAAATTTTGGTCACAAAAACGCTTGTAGCAGTTACTCCTTTCAAATCAGTGTAATGTTTTGTTTCAAAATGGCTGTGTTTCCATGTGTTGTAGATATTAATAATGCTCTCATCGCTGGCAAAGGAAGTATCTGATATATAATATCATTTTTGTGTTTTCTTTAGACCAGCTTAATAGTCAGGAAAGATATTAAAAGTATTTCTAATTTTATACCATTCTGCAGTGTCAGTATCTAACTGGCATGTATGGATACTGCTCAATATAATACATACTGCAATATTAAAGTAAAAAAAAATTATTTGAAAAAATAAAAAAAATTTCCGACCAACCATCCCTATTTTTTTTTTAAGCTTGAAAGCGGAAACAAACCATTATTGTTTTAAGGCCTGATGAGATATTGTCTCAATTTTTTTAATTTTAAAAGATCTAGAATGTGTATATGAAACACGGATGCACCAGTGGAAACCAACTGCATATGACTTGATATAAGGGGTATCAAAACAGCTCTATTTACATACAAACTTTTGATGACAAACTTTTGATCGTTTTTTAAATCTTTGAATCATCTAACGACTTTAAGTATAGACAGAATACAATTACGGACAAACAGGCAGTCATACATCCAAAATTTATTGTGTTTCCAGATTTTAGTATGAATATATAAACTGAAAAGGGGTTAAAAGTTGTTCATTTCATTTTAATAATTTTATTGTAGATCATTTATTTAGCAAATAACAATGTCAATGTGGTATATAAATATATTAATATATATATAATTTCCTCTATATATTGATTCAAACAAATTTACGATGAAAATTAGGTACTTCAATATACATATTATTTTGTGGAGCCTAAGAGGTAATTTGATGTGTTAATTTACTTACAAACAATAAGAAAGTCTTAAGACCTATGCTTTGCAAACTTCTGTGTATTCATTTGCATTTACATTTTTGAATAAAGGGGGCTTCGCCACTGATTGTCAATCAAAAAGACAAACCATGAAAACAAAATGAATCAAAAATGCATGTAATGGAAAGTGTTTAACAGTAAAAGAGGACGAAACAGAGACTACATTCACTGCATTAAAAGATGAAGAAGGACAATACAGAGTTTACAATGACTGCTTTAACAGATGAAGAAGGGCAATGCAAAGTCTACAATAACTGCTGTACAAATGAAGGAGAACAACACAGAGTCTTCAAACACTGGTTTAATAGATGCAGGAGAACAACACAGAGTCTTCAATCACTGGTTTAATAGATGGAAACAACAGAGAGTCTTCAATCACTGGTTTAATAGATGAAGGAGAACAACACAGTCTTCAATCACTGGTTTAATAGATGAAGGAGGACAACACAGAGTCTTCAATTACTGGTTTAATAGATGAAGGAGGACAACACAGAGTCTTCAATCACTGGTTTGACAGATGGAGAACTCAATCACTGGTTTAATAGATGAAGGAGAACAACACAGTATTCAATCACTGGTTTAATAGATTAAGGAGAACAACACACAGTCTTCAATCATTGGTTTAAATGATTAAGGAGAACAACACACAGTCTTCAATCACTGGTTTAATAGATGAACGAGAACAACACAGAGTCTTCAAACACTGGTTTAATAGATGAAGGAAAACAACACAGAGTCTTCAAACACTGGTTTAATAGATTAAGGAGAACAACACACAGTCTTCAATCATTGGTTTAAATGATTAAGGAGAACAACACACAGTCTTCAATCACTGGTTTAATAGATGAAGGAGAACAACACAGAGTCTTCAAACACTGGTTTAATAGATGAAGGAGAACAACACAGAGTCTTCAAACACTGGTTTAATAGATGAAGGAGGACAACACAGAGTCTTCAAACACTGGTTTAATAGATGAAGGAGAACAACACAGAGTCTTCAAACACTGGTTTAATAGATGAAGGAGGACAACACAGAGTCTTCAATCACTGGTTTAATAGATGAAGGAGAACAACACAGAGTCTTCAAACACTGGTTTAATAGATGAAGGAGGACAACACAGAGTCTTCAGACTCTGGTTTAAACGATAAAGGAGAACAACACAGAGTCTTTAATCACTGGTTTAATAGATGAAGGAGAACAACACAGAGTCTTCAATCACTGGGTTAATAGATGCAGGAGAACAACACAGAGTCTTCAATCATTGGTTTAAATGATTAAGGAGAACAACACACAGTCTTCAATCACTGGTTTAATAGATGAAGGAGAACAACACAGAGTCTTCAAACACTGGTTTAATAGATGAAGGAGAACAACACAGAGTCTTCGAACACTGGTTTAATAGATGAAGGAGGACAACACAGAGTCTTCAATCACTGGTTTAATAGATGAAGGAGGACAACACAGAGTCTTCAATCACTGGTTTAATAGATGCAGGAGAACAACACAGTCTTCAATCATTGGTTTAAATGATTAAGGAGAACAACACACAGTCTTCAATCACTGGTTTAATAGATGAAGGAGAACAACACAGAGTCTTCAGACACTGGTTTAATAGATGAAGGAGAACAACACAGAGTCTTCAATCACTGGTTTAATAGATGAAGGAGGACAACACAGAGTCTTCAATCACTGGTTTAATAGATGCAGGAGAACAACACAGAGTCTTCAATCATTGGTTTAAATGATTAAGGAGAACAACACACAGTCTTCAATCACTGGTTTAATAGATGAAGGAGAACAACACAGAGTCTTCAAACACTGGTTTAATAGATGAAGGAGAACAACACAGAGTCTTCAATCACTGGTTTAATAGTTGAAGGAGGACAACACAGAGTCTTCAATCACTGGTTTAATAGATGCAGGAGAACAACACAGAGTCTTCAATCATTGGTTTAAATGATTAAGGAGAACAACACAGTCTTCAATCACTGGTTTAATAGATGAAGGAGAACAACACAGAGTCTTCAGACACTGGTTTAATAGATGAAGGAGGACAACACACAGTCTTCAATTACTGGTCTAATAGATGAAGGAGGACAACACAGAGTCTTCAATCACTGGTGTAATAGATTAAGGAGAACAACACAGAGTCTTCAATCACTGGTTTAATAGTTGAAGGAGGACAACACAGAGTCTTCAATCACTGGTTTGATAGATGGAGAACTCAATCACTGGTTTAATAGTTGAAGGAGGACAACACAGAGTCTTCAATCACTGGTTTGATAGATGAAGGAGAACAACACAGAGTCTTCAATCACTGGTTTAATAGATGAAGGAGGACAACACAGAGTCTTCAATCACTGGTTTGATAGATGAAGGAGAACAACACAGAGTCTTCAATCACTGGTTTAATAGATGAAGGAGGACAACACAGAGTCTTCAATCACTGGTTTGATAGATGAAGGAGAACAACACAGAGTCTTCAATCACTGGTTTAATAGATGAAGGAGGACAACACACAGTCTTCAATTACTGGTTTAATAGATGAAGGAGGACAACACAGAGTCTTCAATCACTGGTTTGATAGATGGAGAACTCAATCACTGGTTTAATATATGAAGGAGGACAACACAGAGTCTTCAACCACTGGTTTGATAGATGAAGGAGAACAACACAGAGTTTTCAATCACTGGTTTGATAGATGAAGGAGAACAACACAGAGTCTTCAAACACTGGTTTAATAGATGAAAGAGAACAACACAAAGTCTTCAATCACTGGTTTAATAGATGAAGGAGGACAACACACAGTCTTCAATTACTGGTCTTATAGATGAAGGAGGACAACACAGAGTCTTCAATCACTGGTTTGATAGATGGAGAACTCAATCACTGGTTTAATAGATGAAGGAGGACAACACAGAGTCTTCAATCACTGGTTTGATAGATGAAGAAGAACAACACAGAGTCTTCAATCACTGGTTTAATAGATGAAGGAGAACAACACACAGTCTTCAATCACTGGTTTAATAGATGAAAGAGGACAACACAGTCTTCAATTACTGGTTTAATAAATGAAGGAGAACAACACAGTCTTCAATCACTGGTTTAATAGATGAAGGAGAACAACACACAGTCTTCAATTACTGGTTTAATAGATGAAGGAGAACAACACAGTCTTCAATCACTGGTTTAATAGATGAAGGAGAACAACACAGAGTCTTCAGACACTGGTTTGATAGATGCAGGAGAACAACACAGAGTCTTCAATCACTTGTTTAATAGATGAAGGAGGACAACACAGAGTCTTTAATCACTGGGTTAATAGATGAAGGACAATACATTCTCCAGTCTTCTTGGGATGAATTGAAATTCAGAAGACTTTTTTTTTCAATATACACAATTCTTGCCAAGGGTATTTACATCACAGTGCTCACACCACTGTTTCATAGACATTTTTATTCAAATTTTGACTTTAAATACTTTTCAAATCTACCCAAAAAAATGTTTTGTTGTTTTATCAAAATACAATGTTAACAAAGCAAATTTTTATTTTAAAGGAATGAATATTTTTTGGACTAAACATTTGATTTAAAAGAAGGATCTTATTTTATTTTATTTAACCAATACCTGCATGTGAATTGTTCACTCAGTTTAATTATTGAAGCTTAATATTATTAACAGATGACATACCTTTAGAGTGCAGGCATCAGATCCTTTCTGGCCAACCAGTATGTACAGGTGCTCCCCTGCAGACAGATGGAACAATCCGCCCACAAGAGTACCCATGGACCCGTCCATTGTCCATACTCCATTACCACCTGCTGCCCCAGAGGCATGGATTCTAAAATGTAATCACATTATAGAATATAATAGAGCATTAAAATGTACTCACACCAGAGAATACCAAAAAGCCTCCAAATGTATTCACAACAAAGAATACAAAGCATTAAAATTAAAATGTAATCACACCAATAGTAATCATAGCATAGAATATCAAAGAGTGTTTAAATGTAATCATACACATCACATAGAATATCATAGAGCAACCCCATAGAATATCATAGTGTTCAAATGTTATTACACTGTAGAATACCATTAAGCATTCAAATGTAAATAACACCATAGAATACCATAGAGCGTTTAAATGTTATCACAACATAGTATGTCATGGAACTTTAAAATATAATCACACCATAGAATATCATTATATAGCATTCAAATGTAAATAACACCATAGAATATCTTAGAGCATTAAAATAAAATCACACCATGGAATACCATAGAGCATCAAAATGTTACCACTCCATAAAATACAGTACCCGCAACGTTGAATTTTACAACATTAACAATATAGGATAGGATTCACGCACAATAGGATAGGATTAACGCACAATAGGATAGGATTAACGCACGACAGAACAGTATACACGCACGATACGATAGGATTGATACACGACAGGAAAGGATAAACAATGATCACGATAAACATATAATTGCGTTAAACAATCTTAACGATTAACCTGATGATGGTAGAATTTGAGAAAGAACATATATGAATCAAGATATATGCAGAATATCTTGTTATTAACAAATGCTGAGTTGTTAATCTTCGCTGCATCATTTATAGAATGTATAAAAATGACCAGTTAAAAAATTATTAACAAAAATTATGAGCTTAAATGATCAATAAATTATCTGTATTGTTAACATTGTTTTCATTCCCGAACACCCTAGCTGATCGTCGGAACATTTCAGCTCGAGATCAAATCACACGGAAAATAGCTGGATTAATCAAAATAAAACTCTTGTTCTAAATAAATATAAAATATATTATAAATACATTCTTTCTGTATACAATTGATGCATTAAAACAAAGTGTATTACTTACAAATAAAATAAATATTTTCGAGGATATACTAAGGACGATCTTTTATAGCGTATCGTAGATCGAGAAGCGGTTTTACAAGTCTAATTTTAGATTAACTTTTAATTTGATATCCAGAAACCAATTATTTGTTAACATTGTTTTCATTACCGCACACCCGATCCAATCGCTGATACCATTTTAGCCCGAAATCAAATTACACGGAAAATAGCAAGTTAAAATTTAAATACAACTCCTTTTTCTAAAAAAATATGAAATATATCATAAATACTTTCGTATCTGTTAAAAATGATGCATAAAAAACAAATTATATTATATACAAGTTAATGTTTAAGCAGGTATACACTCTGCGTTCGATTTAATATTTTTGAGATAAAGGTAAATATGTTACTTTGTTCCAAAGAACTTCGATAGTTTACATTAATTTTTCATTTTCACTGCTTACAGATATGATTTACACATAATGTTGTTTAATTTTGATCTAGAGAATTAAGAAATTAATATCATGATAGAATGCTGGAATTTTTTTTTGTTCGATAAATTATCGTATACGGTGTATTAAACGAAGTTTGTACCTTTGAATAAAATTACTTGTTATAAAAAGGCCCGGAACGATTAACACGATAGGATAAAAGGAAAAACTGTTAAAATTGAACGATAAACCCAATAGGATTCAGGCACGATAATGATAGGATTAATGCACGATAGAACAGTATACACGCACGATAAGATAGGATTGATACACAATACGATAGGATAGGATTGAAAAAAATAATGTTGCGGGTACTGTATTTTGGGTAAATATATTGTTGTAACTATACTTTACAGTAGATATTGAATCTTGGAAAATATATTAACCACTGTGGTTATACTATAAGTGCCAGAAAGTAGTAACCTGACTCACTCATATGAGCCATTTTCAGGAACTGTCCACTGTTGTACACCTTTCAAATAGCCGCTGCTTAAGACTTGGACCACAGTCTTGCTGGATTTATATACAGAGTTGCACTTTGACTGTATAGGACCCTCTGATCCAAAGGCATTACAACTGTTAAACTTGTATTCTACAAGAAAAATTAAAATCTTAATGCTAAGTTTTAAACATTTATATTAGGTCTCTGAGACCTATAAAGATTGATGCTTAATTGACACCAAGTGTTTTATTTATGGTATTTTACACAATGAGATGAAATTCTTTGTTGAATTAAGATACATAACTGCAGGGTGTCTTGGGACCATATAAAGCTCTTGCACATCTAATTCTGAGGAGTTTTAGAACTCTTGGGAAAATGCTTTTAGTAAATGCATTGGTTTAACATAGCACCAACTTAAATGCACCTTTGGAAAGCAATAATGAACAAACCATCATTTATGCTCTGAAACAAAGCAAAAATTATATATGTTAATAGCAGCTGCTTTTCTTTAAGTTCTTTATCACCAAAATGAAATGCAAGCATGTGGGTCAAATAGGTATTTGTGGTCTGGAGCATTAATTACCATAGTTTTTTATGGACTTTTTTTTTTCAAATCTATAACAAGTATTCATCATAAACAGACTGACTCTCTTTAAATAAAGTAGTTAAGATAGATTTTTTTTGGAGTAAAGCCAACTGGCTACAACTTTACTGCTACCTTAATTTGAACAAGGATTTGCAAAATTTGTGAATTTAACATATAGCAGTAATTTTGGCATTCTGCAGGTTTGCTTTATTGGATAATTTAAAAAAAGTCACCAAAGGGTAAACTACCTATAAATCCACATACATACAGAAAATAAACTTGCTTGGTTACAATAGAAAATTTTGTTCTATGTAAATTCTTAGCACTCATTAAGAAGAAAAATTAACTTGCTTGGTTACAATAGAAAATTTTGTTCTATGTAAATTCTTAGTACTCATTAAGAATATTTTCAACTCAATTTTTGCAGTTTTGAGACCACACCTTTAAAAAAAAATGATTCAATGCTTAAGTATTCTTATATCATACAAATGTTATTGTTAGCTGGGGTTGAGGGCAACACTGATGTTAGCCCATTTATAGAGACAAAAATTGCCATAAAACATTGTCAACAATTGTTTTGTTATATGAAAAAAAAAACATAACAAAATGCCATAATTTTCTCAATTTAGCATAGAATTCAGGAGTTTAATTTTGCATTCAGTCTTATGAGAGTTATAGTTACAAAGAACAAAAAAACACATAAGGCCTAAGAAAAATCTAAGTACTTTCAAAGTACTGACTATTTTCAAGGTATTTACAAATGTGTTTCCTTGAAAAACAATACTTTAATGGAAATAATATGAAATTCACAATTGGATTAAAACAGACAACTAAAAAAAGTAGGATCAGGGCATTTTTGTAGGTTAGGTTGAGTTACCAGGTCCGAAACACAAAGTATTTTTTTTTAAAGCCTAAGCAAAAGCAACAGATGGTTTTAGCATATCCAATTCCCCAACTCAGTGTGATATCCTCATTAAATATGAGACCGGTATTTAATTCATAATTTCATGCCTAATCATTTTTTGTGATAACACAAAATAAATTTCTGCACATGAATATAATTAACTTAAAAAATTGTAGATAGACTTGGTATTATGAAATCCTATATGGCATACATGTACAAATTCATTGAAAATTCAGAAGACAATTACCGACATTATCTGGTGATAACCACATTAATGACAATGACTGATATAAGCACAATGTTTATCTTTTGCCCAACTCTAATTACATCTACATTCACCATCTAACAATAATTCACGTATATAGAATTTCGGTAAAATTTTATATGGTACATATCCAGAATCTGACAGTACTGCATATTGCTCAACTCGTCAGATGTCTATTAAGGCCATTAATTTTTGGATTTGGGCTATTGAAAAACATGTTAATGTTTTTTTTTAAATTAATTTTTGCGTGCATATGAATTTTTTAAAACATAAATACAGTGAAATTTTTTAATACAAGCACCTCTTAAAACCAGCACCCCCTCAATATCTACTGATTTATAAAGAAGTGACTCGGCTAGCTCCATCTTAATTTTTTTTTATATAAACCCTTAAAAAACCAGCACCCCCTGAAAATTGGGCAGACATTTTTTGTCAGTTGATCTTTAACGAACGTGTGAAATATAAACTCACAAAACCGGGGGTATGCGGACTATACAGTAGGTGTCTATAAGAAAGGTGTTAATTACACGTTGCAAATGGCTTTATAACGGGTTGTGTAATTAATTTGCATCTTTATGTTATGACTTTCATTGTTTTTGTTTTATTTTTTAATTCATTGATTCGTACTTATTCACTGTATTCTATTTATACTACACTCAATGATTATAACAAGCAGCAAAAATGTTTAAACAATGTTTACGCTTTATAAAAAGCTAAGAAAGTCAGCCAGCAGAATATTAATTCTAGGCAAAGAATAATACACAATCTATTGTTTAAAATACAAGATATATAATAGTTTCTGGAACAATCATAATATCAGGATGTACATTCAGTTTGCACACTTAAATTATTTTTCATGACTGTAGGTGAGGAGAAAAGTGTGTAGGCTAGCGGTGTACACATGTATGACTGCAAGCCCACTTATTTTGATAAAGGTATCTACAGCAACTGTGCATGCTGTCTAAAGAGGTTTGTTCCTCTGTTTTATGGTAGCCATTTGGGTCACCTCTATAAGTCTGAAAATTCTGCATCATATATTACTACTCCATTTATATTTTACAATGCCAAGTACACTATATTGAATGAAACAGTTAAGGAAAAATTACATATTTACAGATATTTGAAGTTATTGGACTGTATAGTACAAAATCGATACGTAGTGTCATCACAGGCAAAGAAACTGAAAAAAGTAAATATAAAGTGTGTATTTAATTTTTAAAAAAATGAAGTATTCTAATTTTCTAACTTCAAATGACGTATAATTTAATAATATAAGCGGGGTTTGCTTATTTATATTCAAATATTTAATCATACAATTACTGAAAATTATATAAATATAAATAATAAGGAATCATTCTTCGAACATTATGAGGTGATAATTTCGGTCGGTGCGTGATCAAATCTATCATAAAGCCCTTTGGGCTTTATTGGATTTGATCATGCCCCGACCAAAATTATCATCTCATAATACTCAAAGAATGATTCCTTATTCCTTAAGTCAATAACTAGTTTTTATTGAACCTCTGTAAACCTGGAGTACCCCCTGTAAACTGGCCATTTTATCTGCCATTACATAGAGACGGAATTTGATCCTAAAAATCAGATTATAGAGACGGAATTTGATCCTAAGAATCAGTCATGTCGAGTGGCCAGGCGAAAATCATCAGATCAAATGAAATGCAAAACTTTGAGTTTGATGTGATGATTTGCACTGCATCTGATAATGAGACGTAAATAGTCTGGCTCTTTGGATTAAGTAACTGTTATGATGACAAGTAAAGCTTTCCAAAAAGCTTGCCTGCATGACTAAACAAAATTATTCCATAGGAAGCATGTATCAATTAGGCTATCTTATAAGAAACAATTTTAATTATCGCTGCTGTTCATAAATTCATAAACGGAACATACAGATTCAAGAAGCAACTTAAGTATTTTTCTTATCCATTGTATATATATGTATATTATTTGCAATCAAATTATTTCGTATTTCAAATTTTTTTTAGGAATGTACATGTATCAATAATTGTACGCTTGAAAGTGGAAAAGAAAAAAGTCAAATTTTAGATTATACAGGTAACTCTCGATGGCTCGAACTTCGATCGCTCGAAGTTCTTGATCGCTCGAATTGAGTCTAGGGTCCCGATTTTTTTCCCTATATAACTAAGCAAATTTACTCTTGATTTCTCGAACTCTTGATCTCTCGAAACCCTTGATCCCTCGAAGTCAAACTGCAGTCCCGTTATTCATAATCTATAGTTTTTTACTCTCGATACCTCGAAGTGGCTGTGTATATCCAAGCGTTACCTAATTAACACCTACTTGGTCATTTAAATGGCTCCAGGCGTTAGACGCGGGACCCGTGTCACGGGTTGTTTATTCAGGCGACACTTGTCCTGCCAGGTGATAATTGTTTGATGATTAACCATACCAATTAACACCGACCGTTTTACGATAATTTGAAGGCGCAGTGAAAATGATAAATTAATTGAGACGGAACGATAATTTTGAGCCATGGTAAAAATTTTAGAATTATAAAACTGTAGAAATTATGCTTATCAGCATCATTGTCATTTTAATGATTATTGCTGAACAAGTTCTTACAGCTGTTGAAGGACCCGTAAAGTGGGAACAATGGGTGATATTCAATTATCTAATTCACGACATGAGGTCTCGCAGTCCAGTAGTACTAAGCAGTCTGATCACAATATGATGCATAAAATAAATAATTACAGTGTATCATGAATTTATTCAATATTTGTTTCTATTTAGTTTTTAAAACATCTAACTGAAAAGAAAACATTGTTTAAGCACGTGCCTAAAGGTAAGCACTTAATAAATGGCTTAATCATAACATCCGGTAAGACTAATTTTAAAACCCGTCAGTCAACCCGGAAAACTCCGAACTCTTGAAAACTCGAACTCTTGATACCTCGAAGTTTTTCCTCGGTCCCATGGACTTCGAGTTATCGAGAGTTACCTGTATTTGTTATATTAAGATGCAAAATCAAAGGTCTTTTTGTCATTTCCAAACATAGGAAAGTAATAGGAAAGGTTTTTGTTTTCAAAAAAAGCTGCACGTGTACACACGGTGTGCTCTGGAGTATTCCCATGATCCTGTCCACTAATCGGTGAACTCGTCCACTAATCGGTGCGCAAGAATTATGAATGAATGTGATATGATGGCGTGAAGTCCTGCGCTTTACCTTTCAACCATAGGATAGGAGATCTTCGATTTATTTTAATCCAAACTGATGATTTTTTTGTTAATAATGATTATCCATGCTTTTGAACATCAATTATACATTCTATCATAATAGACAATAGGTAACAACTTGTGTGATGACACCCCCCCCCAATCACCGTTCATTGCTATCTATTTTTAGCTCACTGAGACGAAGTCAAGGGGAGCTTATGTTATACCCTCGGTGTCAACGTTTTGTGTTAATAATTATCATGAAAGTAACTGTAACATGTTAATTCAGGAAAGTTTGGCTGATATTTGCAAAATTTTCACATTTTATTATTTCAGCCCCGTCAGTTTCTATAGCGCTGTGAATTGCAATCGGTTTACTTAAGAATAATTGGAGATCACACACTGTGAATGTAAACATTTTGTAGTAAATGTTGAACATGTCATTTTTGTTTTATTTTAAACATTTCAAATGTGACTCACAAAACATCATGAGAGAATGTTTCTTATCTAGTGTAAACCAAGATAATTTGGCTGCACAGTGTGACAGAAAGTTTAATTGTTTTAGATATTAGCCGTATACAAATTGGGAATGGGAAAAAATACATGTGCAGTCTTTTCTCCTATACTGTGGAATCAATATACTGTGGCTCAATATTTGTGGTATTCGTGGGTGGCCCTCCCCCACGAATTTACATCGATCCTCCCCCAAAACTAATTATAAAAGATTAGTGTTCCTACTGAAAAACCGACGCATTAACGAAATTACATCCCCACAAAAAATAAAAAATCCCACGATCCACCAAAAATTGGCACCCACGAAATTAAATGATTCCACAGTGTTAGTATTATTACATATTTTATCACTGAAGACTCATGTGACTTCATAAATAATCAACATCTATTAAAAATTAAGAGACAATAATGCATGTAATGTATTTTCCATTAATTACATCCTATCCGCTTCATGCCTTGTGGCACAACCCGACACATAGTTTTTTATTTCCATTATATGTCATCACAAATCAGCTTGTATCTAGTATTATATCTTATTGATGCAGCATCACACTTTGTGAATTAAAGGTTTATACAGTATCAAGGTACGAATATTGCTAATTTTAGCTTTAGCCACATTTTAGAAGTTCACTTGGGTCAAATGCAAGTTAAGATACATGTAATCTCCAATAATACTTCCTGTTTTGCCATTCCATTTGTCAAGTGAAATGAATCCCTGCCTTAAAAGCTAATGTCTTTTAATCCTTAATTCCTTCAAGTTCACTTTAATATACAATGTAGCATTAAAAGAAAGACTTAAAGCATAATTATCTAATACTTCAAGCACTGATCAAAAAAATTATGGCTTAAAAAGGTTTTTTTATTAATCTTTTTGACAGAAAATCTAATTAAAGGATATGATAGAAGGAAAATTACATCATTTCCATCCTGTACAAAAATGTTTTGCTGTGATATATTTTAGTTCTGGTACAAAAATCTAGGTATTAAAATTAAAATGTGGTATAATACATGTAGAATCTGCAAAACAAAAATCCATTTCATTCAAAATGCTTGCATACAAGTAAAACATATATTATAACATTTCAGTTTTTGAGAATAATTAAAATGTTTTTCTCAGTAAAATTGGATCCCCAATGTGGCCCCACCCTACTCCTCAAGATTTTGATTTTAACCAATTTGAATCAACAAGATTTTTCTCTACATATTCCTATGTAAGTTTTTGTCCCCCCCCCCCCCCCCCCACACGTTGTGACCCAATCCTACCCCTGGGGATCATGATTTGACCAAACTAAAATCTATCCTAGCTACCTGAGGATGCTTCCACACAAGTTTCAGCTTTTCTGGTCAATTGGTTTCTGAGAAGATTTTTTAAAGATTTCTATCTATATATTCCTATGTAAAAATTCAACCCTCCATTGTGCCCCCAACCTACCCCTGGGGATCATGATTTAAACAAACTTGAATCTACACCTAAGGATGCTTCCACACAAGATTCAGCTTTTCTGGCCAATCCTATTTTGAGAAGAAGATTTTTAATTAGATTTACTCTATATATTCTTATATAAAAATATGACCCTGCATTGTGGCCCTGCCCTAGCCCCATGGGTAATGATTTTAAGATTCAGCTTTCCTGGCCAAATAGTTCTTGAGAAGATATTTGAAAAATTCTCAAAATTTCTCAATAATTCCTAAATTATCTCCCCTTGCAAAAGGGTGTGGTCCTTTATTTTCACAACTTTGAATCCCCTTTGCCTAAGGATGCTTTGTGTCAAGTTTGGTTGAAATTGGACCAGTGGTTCTGAAGACGATGTTGAAAATGTACTGAAAAAGTTTACCAACAGACGGACGACAGACAAACAGACGACAGACAGACGGACGACAGACAAACGGATGACAGACAAACGGACGACAAACAAAATGTGATAAGAAAAGCTCACTTGAGCTAAAAAAACAATTCGCTTAAAATTAACATCTTTATCATCTGATGAACAATCTTTAAAAAAACTTTAAAATTGATCTGTATTGTCTAATTTAAAGCTACATATCAAATTAAGTTTCAAATCAATTCGCTGAACCATAACAAAAGAAATTCTGGAAAACGATGTTGGAACAGGATGACTGACAGAAAACAATAAAGACTAACACTTCCTTTGACAAATAAAACAAAAAACACTAACATTATTCTGCTAGTTTTATTTTTATTTATTTTAGATGTCAAGATATCTTAACAGAATTACATTATCTTGGCAATAACCAACAGTGTAAACACAAACTATGGCTATCAATAATACTAGGGCTTTTATCAAGCCTTTCGAGCTAATGACTTTGAACATATACTGCATAGCATCTCACTGCACTGTGGATCAATCCAATAGCATGCATGCATCACTCCTAGGCAAACTATATACTAAAAATATACATAAATCCCGGCCTTTCATTATACTTCATTATCTAAATATCATGAGGTCCTGTGAGAATACCGCTTGCTTATTTTTAGACAGTGTTTTCTCACTTGTATCAATATGAAAACAAACCAGCTCTGCCATGCAGTCACTCTCTGACAGCAGTCCTACAATCAGACGCATCACCATGAAACCCTCTGATCATCTCTTTCACAGGGCAGCTATAGCTACTCTACACTAAGTACAGTTGCCTTGATATGTGTGACGGTTATTTGCTTCTAATGATTGAATTACTTAATGTCACCTAAGGGGCAATTGTGTCATATAATTTCATATAAAAATTTTTTTTATTCAACTTGCCCAGAGAGGTGAATGGATCAAGTCAATTAGTAAAGTGGTCACATATGAATGATAAAACTTTTTGATTCAATCAAATTTGTACTTTGACTAGATCTTTAATTTTTTTTTCTTAATTATCACAGAAAAGAATTTGTGATAGTCGTGAAAGTTCTCAACTCCAAACAAATTTAGATATGTCTTTAATTTGATTTTCAATAATTAACTTCAAGTTTATAAACAATTAACAAGAGTTGAGAGGAAGCAAAAAATTTATTGGGTCTTATACCCAAACATCTAGTATAGCTAAATAAACAAACACTGCAAACCGAAATACAATCATACATAAAACAATCAAAGGCCTGAAGGGCCACAATGGCGTCGAGTTGACATTAATTTGAAGAGTAAAAACCTGAATATTATTTTTAAATTCAAAATAAACCCCTCACCTAACAAAAATGCATATATTTTTTTTTATTTGTGTTGTTTATGGTTCTCCTTCATTTATCACACATACATTTAGGTACTATAGATTAAAAAAAATCCTTGAAACAAAGTATGATCTTATATGATTGTACTTGAGATCAACTTTTCTTATTGTTTTGCTGGAGATTAATGTTTATAAAAATTGAGTCGGATGGTCAATTTTAATAAAACAGATATTTTATATGGATTTTATGCAGTCAACTTAATACGGAAAACTCAAAATGAAGTATGATTTTTTTTTTCAGATATCATTCTAATTTTGTTATTGACCCTTCATTTAGAAAATTGGTATCAATTATACTTACTATTTAAAACAAATATAAAGACAAATACATTAGTTGACTACTTTCAAATAAATAAAAATTATGTTTTTTATCACATATTTCATTAAATTACAATTCATTACAATTTGACTCACCTAATTCTTAAAAAAATTTGAATGCTAGTTAAAAATATCTTAGAAGTTAAAATTTTTTCAGATATTTTTTCTCTATTCAAATAGAATATATTTGTATATCAAAAGTATGATTGTATTTAATTCTTTATATTGTATACTGCTGATAAACACTCTGTTTCTTATTATCAATTTGATTTAAAATTCACATGGGTCCAAATGACGCGGGCCGAAAAGAACAGGGGTAGAAATAAGAAAGCACCCATTCCTGTTGTTTACGAAGTGAAAGTAGAGGGTTTAGAATTACTTTTGGTGTAGATATATCACCGTTGTAGGAAGTTTTGTTTCTAAAAGATCAACATCTGTGCATTGTTAACATTCGATTTGGAAACAAAATAATCTGTTTTGCAGGCAGGTATGTTTCAAAAACAAATTGAGTATGTAGGCCTAACTATCGCATGTTCTTCGGTAAAAGTGTATTCATCCGCCGAAACACACATATTGTTTACAATAAAATATTAACATTATCAAAGACCTCAACAATTTTTGTATCTGCCAACTTGTTTTGTTGACGTACAGTTCTGCTCAAAATGGAAGTATGTCATCTTTTTTTCTTCGAACACATAAGAAAACTTTGCACTCATTTGAGTTGTTTGGCTCCTTAGAATTGGCAACTTCCGGCCGTACGATCCCTAGATGGCTTTCGAGCTTTGCTCGACGCCATAAAAATAAACATATATTTGTAAACACCAAAAAATACATATGTAAATAGATTGGCGCTTCGGGGCTACTCATTCCTTCCCTAACAGCAATAGCCTGGGCTGTTAGCATGACAACGACACAAGACCCATGCCCGGGGCTGATCTCCAGCGGGCATCAAGACTAGAATAGATTGTGCTCGGGGCTGATCCCAGCGAGCATGAATTAGAACGAAGCATGACCCGGGGCTGATCCCAGCGGGCGTAAATTAGAACGAAGCATGACCCGAGGCTGATCTCCAGCGGGCCTTAAGACTAGAACAGATTGCGCCCGGGGCTGATCCCAGTGGGCATAAATTAGAACGAAGCATGACCCGGGGCTGATCCCAGCGGGCTTAGATTAGAACGAAGCATGACCCTGGGCTGATCTCCAGCGGGCCTCAAGACTAGAACAGATTGCGCCCGGGGCTGATCCCAGCGAGCATAAATTAGAACGAAGCATGACCCGGGGCTGATCCCAGCGGGCATATATTAGAACGAAGCATGACCCGGGGCTGATCTCCAGCGGGCCTTGAGACAAGAACAGATTGCGCTCGGGGCTGATACCAGCGAGCATAAAGGAATAAACCAACTGCAAGGTGTAATCAAAGCTAAAATACTAACTAGACAACTAGACTACATTAACCAACATATGCATAACTCCTATAGTATAAAAAATAGATAGAAAATGGTTGTAACAGTATAATTAATATCTCTAAGTGCCTTTAAGAGACTTCAAACAAAATTTTTTTTAAAAACGTAGACTTGCATGGGGAAATACAAACAAATACAGAATATACACAGGTACACAGATTAATTAAAAATTGTTTATAAACCATAATTTAACACACTTTTGATTTTGGGTGGTCACACATTAAAATCTTAGTTTTAGTTGAATTTTTAAAGCAAATCGATTAGGAAAATTTAATTAAAGACAAGTACATTCTAAGTCCATGACATAAATTATTTTTTGTTACAATATATAAAATTCAAAGGGCCTGAATAGATACTGTTTCAAATATATTGTTAAACTAAAACCTTTGTTTGGACCTTGGACCTTGCCTAAATGAAGGTATTTTTTAATTCATAACGAGACACGAAGCATCGAGTTTGATCTGATGATCCGCGCCTGGCAAAGAGACGTGATCCAGCTCTTTGGATCAAGTTACTGTTATAATGATAAATTTATAATATACCCTTGTCCATGTTTAAGTTTTAATTACAAAACTATCTTTTTAAAATCAATTGTATGATGTTTACTTATATAACAAAACTAATTTTATATGAACTCTTTTAAAACGCGCCAAAATACAGATGGTATTTAATGTGTACTAATGTCATCAGTTTCAGAGAGTGGTGATACGGAATCGAAAAACCAGTGTGGTGATCTGGAAAATCCTATCCCACTCTGTAAAACTGACAGTATCAATATGGGAAAATTGATAGGTATATAATAAAAGACAATATTATATATCACAATATCATATTATATATCACAATATCATATGATACAATATCATGTGATACATTATATGTTATGTAATACAATACTAAATTATACAATATCATAATATATGATACAATATTATATATGACACAATATTGTATAATATGATATATTATATATTACAATATCATATGAAACAATATCATGTCAGTGATACAATATATATTATATAATAAAATATAATATGATAAAATATCATATCATAACATACAAAAAATTTGATACAATATCATATCATATTATAATTTTTTCAATATAATAATTATTATATCATATAATACATATAGATCATTACATGGCGATTTTTATATCGCATCCTATATTAGCCAGAGGTTGCTGTATATCAGCCCGACAGCCGTCAGGCTCTAGGGCTGATATATAGCGACCGAGGGCTAATATAGGATGCGATATAAAAATTGCCATGTTATGATTTTTATATCATATGCTTATAGAAAATATGAAAGAAACAATAAAAAAACATCATGTGATGAATAATAATTGTTAACACATCGCCCTGTGTCTACATATTCCGGCCATCTCTTATAAACTTCCCTGAATTTTTTGCGCCAGCTGTTTGTATACCAAGTTAACGTCAACGTAACTATTTGACGTCATACTCGGGAGATCGGAGTTGATCGACGCATACCGAACTCTACGTCATAATAGCCGATGATTAACGGAAAGGGGTGTGATATAACATTCGAAGATTGCCAGAGAGGGGTGTGATATAAATCTTATATCACACCCCTAAGGTTTATATCACACGGGTAGGCGAAATTTTTGTTTATATCGCACAGGGCGGAAAAGGGTATATTTTCTATAAGTATATGATATATTAGTGTATCATATCATACAAAACTATATCATAGGAATCATGTTATATCATTTAACAACAATCATATCTAATCATATCTAAGTTTGAGTGAGGTAGGAGGTTTTTTTTCAGCATTCTTGATAATGGAGATCAGGTTCTGTGTCTGAAGCTACCTCTGCTATTCATTTATATTATAGTTAAATCAACCATGCAGGTTTGAAATAGTACTATTACAGTACAGGCAACGCGGATCCCGTGTTTCCCGCGACCCGTCACGGTATAAACACATCTAGGTAATCGGCCAGGTGAGACAGGTATACCGCGTTTCCATCACGGTAAACTCATTATCTACCTGTCCCCGCCACGGTAAAATTATCGATGGAAAAGTATCGTATACAAGCGGGAGTTATCTCCCCGAATGACAAATAAATTACATGTTCATTTATATTTAATGACGCTATTTAACCAGATTTTCACAGAGATTATAAACGAAATACTTGGAGTCTTTTTTTACTGTTATTTTTGATTTCATAGCTATTAAATAAATCATTAAAGTATTTAATTTAATACTTGTGCAGCAATTGCAAAAAAAGTATTTTCGATTCCATTATCATATTTTAAGGAGGTCGTTAAAAAAATTTATCATGAAATGATATTAATTGCCAATAAATTATATATGTGTCAGCTGTGTGGTTTTTTTTCTTAGCAATTAATTGGTCCGCCTACATTTGTATTGTTTGTTGTTGAAGTCCATGCGTGTCAGCTAATGATGAGCAAGTGATTAAAAATTAGGGCTTCCTACAATTAGCAACCCGGTATTTGTAGCACGTTTGGTTCATTTCCTACATGGTCTTCAACGTGTAAAGAACTTTATGTGAATACACGTTTTAGTGAAATTTGTGTTCCGTTACTTTAAGTATGACTCGTCGTTTGTCATTGCGCGGAGATTCCCACTTTCTTGTGCATTACGTTTGCGACGACAATCTTCAAGTGCGAAGCCGTGTGTTTTTTAAGACTCATTGTTATGCGAAAAAATCAAATTTACGTGTACATGTATCTCTCTGAACTGAATTAAAACGAATAGAGAGTAAGGACCCTTAGAGATACCCAGAGTTGCATAAAATTATGTAATCGAAAGATATTGTGGGTATCCCTTGTCATGTTGTGACCGGCCGTGACAGAGGTTAGCGTTCGCTCGCGACCTGGCCTCTCTCTCTCTCTCTCTCTTTCTCAAGCACTAAACAGAATAACTAGATAATTATTGTGAGAAATAAATGTAGTTAAACCATATTCTTATGTTCTTAACATTTCAAACCGATTAAGAACATGTTTTTAAAACTTTGCTGTTAATTTTTCATGTCGATAAAAAAAAAATTCGGTTAAATGTATTGATATCAATTTATGTGTGCATGATGAATATGAAGCTTCTACACATAATTTTATGTAAAACTACCCCCCCCCCCCCCCTTTCAAAGTTCTAAGACTGTCAAAGTAAACTAAATTTGACTTTAGGTTCCAATTGTTTTACACAAAGGTGTGAAATCATCGCACAGACAGGAAATTACTCTACGCTTGAACGCACAGAATACACAGGTATGAGGCAGGTAGATAATCCGTGTAACGAGTGACCATCAAGAATTCTACATGCATATCAAATAATTTTACTAATAGTTATAATAAATAATTGATTCATTTTACTGCGTTCTTAATCCGGTAAACGTGTATAAGATGTTCCTTTGTGGTGTAAAAACCCCCGAGGGCATGTCGTTTTCTACCCTGGGTTTGTTACTCACTATACACAGGAAATGATCGTGACTTTATATACACAAGAAAGCATACTGACATAACACGTTATGATTCAATGTGCGTTAAAACAACCAACAATTGTATATGTGTATGATAATTTGATCATTTAATGGAAAAATAGATTTGTAAAGTTGAATCCCGACATCTGTTCATTATTCAATTTAGGACATACACATGTATTGACAGTTTACGGCGCTATGTGTGTAAACTTATAAAATGAGAAGATGAAATTGCTCCGCATTGATACAATATGTCATCTAAGTAAAATATTTAATTTTAAGATTGTTCTTAAAAGATTAACAACTAATAGAAATAAAAACTGAAATAAGCACCAAAAAAATCAAATAAAGTGATATGTGTTCTTATTTACACAACACAGAATTTACCAGCGTAATAATCGTGTTATGTTGTAATGCTAATGAAGTTTCCAATTTTAATTTAATTTTATGAAATTCTATTACATAAATCTTATTTATTAATTTTAAATTAATATGAATCACAATTGATTAACAATGTAGCTGTTATGCTTAAATCTGAAGTCGCATTTTTCACGTGGATTTACGGGACCCACATGGCCTGTAATGTACAGTACAGGTAAAGTAACAACAACAAACAGCAGGAATAACGGTAAATCACACCGTCGCGGTGTCATAATGGTTGCAACACCGCGATCAAAAACCGCGATGGTGTATCGCGGGAACGATAAAAATACCGTGACGGTAACGCGGGCCAATACGGGATCCGCGTTGCCTGTACTGTATCTATTAAACATGTGACCTGTTCCAAAAAACTATAACCTCATCCAGCATCTGAAACCTATGGCTCTGATTCAGCATCCATGCCTATGGAGTGCATCAGAGTCACAAGATGTATCATCTATTCAAATCTGATAAAGATTGAACCAATAATAACTAAAATTTGTCTATGAAAAATAACAATAACAAACTGTCAACCATCTCAAAAATCCATAAAGCGAAATACAAATTTAGAGCAGACAACATGGACCTCTTAAAAGATAGAGGTGGGATCATGTGCCTAGGAGGAGTAAGCATCCCCTGCTGACTGGTCGAACCCGCCGTGTGCTCATTGTCAAGATCATGAAAAATGAAAGAAATTTAACTGTAGTCAGTCCAGTGTATAAATAATGGTCTAACATGTATGAAAAACATCAGTCAGCATGTGTCCTAAATGTGTCTGTCAAAGGCCAATTGCCCTAAAAACTTTAAGCTTCTCAAAAACCTAAACCTCATCCAGCATCTGAAACCTTTGGCTCAGATTCAGCATTCAAGCCTGTCAAGTGCATAAATATCATAAGACACACCATCCTTGCAAGTTTGGTGAAGTTAGGACCAGTAATAACCAAGATATAATCATCAGATGGCACCTGCTCCAAAAATCTTAACCTCATTCAACATCCGAAACCTATATTGGCTCAGATTCAGCATTTAAGCCTTTCAATTTCATAAGTATAAAATAATATATCCTTCTTTGAACAACGAAATCATGTTTCAGATATGATACTTTAACGATTCATAAAACACTTTAACGATCCATAAAACAAAGGTTTGGTGCAGCATTCCATCTTAATAACTGATAATTTGTCTAATTCTTTAGATTAATTATCAAAAAATAAACATGCATTCACAACAAACTGCTTTAGGTTGTATAATGTCATTTTTTGAGCTGTACAGATGTCATCTATCAATTTAAATTGTTTCTGTATGTCAGAACATATGCATTACCATGATTATGGGACACAATTTGAGGCAAAAAAAAAAACTCTCTCACCATTGATAAATCTCACTATACAGTTGCTTCAAAACTGTGAAGTTGTATGATCAAATAAAAGTTGGTTAACAGTATATGCACAGCAATCATATATATATAAATGTGTTGTGCTTTTAATGAAAACTAATCTGTAAGAGGATTAAATACCGGATTTTACGGACGAATCGTCGATGCGGACGACTAATCAAATTGCTTATTTTTAGCCCAAATTATTTTTAAAATCCTACAATACGTCGATTCAGACGATACATCGATCTTATTGCTTCAAAATGGCGTATCAAACTGCAAGTTACATTATCAGTGTATGATGCACAGGACGTCCCCGATATTGCTACCAATTATTATTAGTGATTAACATTTAAACAATTACGCTTTATACTTATGCATCGTATTTTCAAATACCGGTAACTTCTATAGAGTTGCTTGCATTATATACAATTTCCAATATCGCGTGTTATGTATGTTATACGAGTGTAAATTAAATTTACTTTGTCAGAAATATTTTATTTCCATGTATTAAAATGATTATCCATTCTGACCATCGCCAGTGTATTTTCCATTATGTAACCAGCCACCTGTTGACTCGGCGCGTGGTCAATGTTTGTTTAACAATTTCCGGTGTCAGAAGCATGCACCTGTCAAAGGGGGATCTCAAATGCAGGGAGATTAGCAATTAATATGATTTGATTTAAATTGTTTACTTTGTGTCCAGTTATGCGGTTAAACATTATTCCTTTACATATACATTATAAAAAATAGATCAATCATTTGTACAACTTGATAATTATGACATACGACATACATACGTTTCTTCACAATGCCTATTTAACAACAATCAAAGAATGGACTACAATTTATCAACCCTTATAATGGTACGCTGTATATACACAGAGAGTAAACGCGTATAGATCTCAGCCTAGGGCATGATAGTTAAAAAAATAAAAATTGTCAATTGCCGTTTTTCCCTTCTTTCGTACGATGCTCAAGACAAAAATATTTATGCCTGAACATTAAATAGAAATACGTTAAATCTCTAGGATGATTATCAATTGAAAGATGAACTCTAATACAACCTACACACATAAGATATGTACTTTAATATCTGTTAAAAACTTTCCCGGGACTTACTGCAATAATTTGTTCCATTCGAATTTGGTTTCAATTTTACTGTGCGATGTTATTTTCCCACTAGTGATATTATATGGATACCATGTGACATACATGTTAACCTCCAGTGATGAAAAATAGGTAGATTTTGAACGAAAAGCGGTAGCATCGCGCGCGCAGCCATTTTCGCGTATATTTCAATTAAAGCACAAATTTTTTTTGTACTACATATGTAGTAAGGGTTTCTGATTAGTAATTAATATGATATCAACTAAAATATAAAAGACTTTTGAAATTTACTAATATCAACACAAGCAATAAAAATGTTTGCATGCATGCATTTACCATATATTGATTACCGGTAAGTTTATTTTTTTTTAGGAAAAAATATTTGGGTGCAGAGACTTTAACAATTGCCTTTGTTCAGAAAAATAGGTGAAGTTGCCAAATTTTAACATAACAAAGTTTACTTTTATGGCAAAGTTAAAAGATAAATTCAGTCATCGTTAAAACCACGTGTGGAATTGCAAAGCTTCTTTTTCCTTTGCGAGGATAATATCGACATGTCTTGTAACTAATGTAATCACGGAAGTGACTTCTTTCATCGTTCAATGTAAAACACATGCTTGAAAACTTGTCATTCATTAGCGACTTAATAAAGTGTTTGTGTGCCTCCCATTCAAAGTCATGCGCTAATTTCAAACCCGACGAGATTTTTTGACCACAATGGCCTCCAAAATGGCTATCTATCAAAACAAGGAAAAGCGGTAGATTTTTTAATAAAATCGGTAGGCGGGAGACAGAGCCAAAACGCGATAGACTTCCGCGTAAATTAGTAGAGTTAACATGTATGCCATGTGACGATGTGTTTATAAAAATGGAATGCATAGATTGTTTTAATTTTAAATTGATTAAAGACTGTACCATTTTTTAATTACCGGTATTATTATGTATACTAGTGTTAACAAATGAGTGAAAACGACATTTAATAAAGATGAACAAGGATTTTAACAAGGTACTAATTCCAATCAAACAACCTAATTTAGTTGGATAAAACCAAGATTTATATGCTATTTTTCAAAGATTTTCCGACTTCAAGCCTTCGACAAGTCGCCCTAGACAATACGTCAGGTGCTCTGCTTCAGAGAAAAAAAATATTGTCTAATAGTCCGAAAAATATGGTAATGATCGTATTAATGTTTGGATCCATTTTACTAGCTATGCAGGGATTAAATATTTAGAATCACCATGAGCTAGTGGTTCTAGATAGTGATATTCTGAATATATCTTACATGAGATAGTTTTTTTTTTCTACCTTAAGACATATTGATTCCCACCTGAGTACCTTAGTCACCACATACATCAAATATTAATATAAATCTTCACTAAATAATTACCATTATTTTTAAACAATTGCAAAAGAATATCAACATGCCAAAGTTGTAAGACAAGAAGGAGTTATTTGTAGGTTTGCAACCCATTTTCCACTTTATTTCCTTCAAAATTTAATATTTTGGTCCCTGCAGACACCCATCTGATAGCTGATAAAGACATTTTAAAGTATGATTTCACACAACTTCTTGTGCTAATGTACATCTTCGATAGAAAAGATAAGGGTCATTAGTAGAAATAGGGCCCTTATGCAATCACATTTCTTTCTATTAACTGTGTTTTTATTGACTTTTTTCAAACACTTTAAAATCCCCAATCAACTAAAGAAAAAGTGCAATCAATATGACAATTGTCCATCTAAGTTACTTGATTCAGGCACAAGTCTGAAATTATATTCTTTCAGTATATAAACTGTTATTTTAATTAACACTTGATCCAAACTTTAACAAAGCTTTTTTAGCGATTATATGAATCAGATAAACTCCTGGTATTGAATTTAGAATTTTTTAAAAAACAAATTACCGTATTTTGTATTCAATTTATTCCTTCCCTAAATAACATCAAAAATTCTAATTAATCATGAAAAATGTAACATCACATCAATTAATTAATATCAATTCATAAATCTAATATGATTTTTTTTAAAAGAGTAAAAAAAAAAAAAAAAAAAAATAAAGACTAACTTACTGCTAGTTTTGTTTACATCATCGTTGATTTCAAATGTAGAAAAAACCTGCTGTTTTGCATTCCCAGAACCTACTATAGTGATGGAGCTCAACATAAACCACAACCATGACAAACAGGCCATCTGCATCCTCCGTCTAGCGGTTTACAACTCTATCAGACCAAAAAAAATATATGGCCAGGAAAACTCGCAGTCAAAATCAATAATTTTGTGGAATGTCCTCTAAAATATCACCAAAAAGTTTTCTGGAGCAGATTTTATAGTTGATTGAGAAAAATAAGTCCAGGTACAATCTCGAGATGAAGTTAATTGCATCCCATGATGATTAAAATAAGATCTAAGGGTTTATATAGTGTAGCTTCAGTTTCTTCATTTAACCAAGTGTCAAATTTCAAAATTGGAAGAAGAAATGACTTAATTATGAAGACAGCATGGTTGTTAGTTCAGCCAGTAAATAAATTATGCTGTCTTCAGTAGCAATATCTAGGGAAATATATTATTGCTGCAGATAAAAGGTTTAATTATTCAAAATGTATTTATTTAGCACAGGAATTAATCCATAACAATAAAGTGTAATATCTTTGATCTTTTACGATCTTCACAAAACAACAACAAACACAATAACATCAATCTCTGATAACAATTGAACATCTGAAGATTTTCATTTATTTTTTATAAACCTACCCTGATGACAAAGAGCTTAAATGTCATAGATTAAATTAGGGCTTAATGAATTAACCATGAAGTAGAGTGATTGAACAAAAAGTTTCCACATGCCAACAACTTGTATTACAATTTTGCATAGATAATTTAAATTTTAAAATATTGCACTAGTTAAATACAAATTGAACATATTCCATATGGATCACAGCTAAATTTTTCTTCCTATATACACAGAATTCAGAGATCGAATTTCTTTTTATATTCCATTCTTTTTACTTAAAATTATTTCTTTATTAACAAGCTGACAAGTCTGCACCAAAGAGGGAATACTCTAGCTAAAATCACATAATAAAAATCAATGAACATATACTTATGGTCAGAATCATTTCATTTAAAGGTATCTAGTTTATGGTGAATGTATTTTGATCTTATAAAAGACAAATACTGTTAAGTAATTAATGAGAAAGAGGCCCATGGGCCACTTATCTCGCCTATTATATATTTTAAAGCTGACATGAATTCATAAAAAAACATAATATTCCTTTTATCTCCAACTATTGCTTTGTTCGATTTTAATTTCTATTGTTATAGGTTCATCGCTACACACCCCCTATATAAGGATAAGAGCATCATTCATTCTTCACAGCATTCAGGTATTTCATTCACCCAAACATGTTGGTACACTGGACTAAAAGATTTGTAGAAATGCGTTTTGAAAAAAAAATATGACAACCACTGCACTGGAAAGGATGTCCGATAACACAAAATAAAACAGACTGAAATCCATGCAAACATATTAAAACAATCCTCAATCACTGTAGAACATTTCCCTATATTGTACTAGCTATTCATATCATTGCACATACGCAAACCATTCACTGTAGTAGCTCGTGTAGTGACAACAGGGACTTTTGAAAGCGTATTTTGTGGGTACCTGTAAAGTGCGAAACAAAACAATGAAATCGAAACAAAACCGAACGAAACGAAACCAATCGAAACAAAACCAAAAGTCGAAACAAAACCAACGAAACAAAACGCAAAAGAATTAAACAAAACTAAAAATCAATTATGACTACATAAAAGTGAAAATAAATTCATTGAAATAAAATTTTAAACCATAAATATAACAGCGTGTATGTTTCAGATTACTGTTGTAAAATCTTAAGCTGCTTACCCAGTATTTGCAAAAATTATATAATGATTTAAATAACTGATCTAAATTCTAATATTTTTTATGTTTCTAATTTGTTTCATTAAAATTATTTTAATGTAATTAAATTTAGTTTATATAAACATATCAAGTTTCACTGTGGATAGATTACCAACATCACGTGATCGTTTTAGCCGATCAGATTACTCATTGAGTTTGGCTCGTCTCTAAAGCATGGTTCCTGCAAGTTTCAATTAAATTCCTATGGATTTTATTAATTTAACTTATTTTTCAATTAAATTCCTATGGATTTTATTAATTTAACTTATTTGACATCATCCATTGTTTCCGAAATGTTTCTTTATTCTCGGTTATGGATTATGACATTTACGTGTTAGATACATTATCGGATATTCCAATCTAGTTCCACGTGCGTTTGCTTTTATGGACACGGGCGAACAGTTTCATAAACTTTGACCTATTGTATGTGATTATCAACTATTTCTGTATTATTTACAAGTTAACACTATATCGGGAAGGAAAAGAAAACGCACAGAGACACCCGCAAGGCAGTCAGGAAGCGATCTTTCTCGTTGGGACTTTAATGAACCTGAGAATTGGACATCGTTAGAATTAATTCAAAAACTTAAAGTGAAAGGAATCCTGCTGCCACTGTCCCTCAAAAAGTCGCAATTGATAAATATATACTGCGATAATGTTACGTCTAAAGAACCCACTTTGACAAATACTATTTCTGACAATGAAATCGAATTAAACAACCAAGATGGCGCAGGAGGAGAGACACTTCCGGCATCTTCATCGCAGATGTCTGATAACGAGGCTGGGCGGATGCTGACATCGGGACACGAGTTGAATGAACTGTCAGCAGCTATTAGAGGAATTAGAGACTCCGTCTCGAAGTAATCAAATGAAATTGATGTTCTAAAGAAGAACCAACCATGCAGCTCCACCGAAAACAGAAGTTCCGAGAACATGCATTTTCTGGAAGGGAACTTTTCTCAAAGTAATCCTACCCGAGTTTCCTCAGACTCCGTGCATACGTGGAGACAGTATCTCCCACGCTAAGGAGTAACAGATATAAACTTAGCTTCCCTTATCATGCAACGAGAAATTGAAGAACAAAGAGTGACTGACAGTGAAAGTAGATACATATTGTTAAAACAAAATCAAGATGCTAGGTTATTGAGGAATCTAACTCTAAACGAGTTTATTATTGCGTTCTCTAAATACAAAAACATCATGTGCGAGGTATACCCTTCAAGAAGACAGGAATTAGATGCATATGAACGAGATATAGTAGAAATAGCATCAACCACCAGAGGATTAGCCTTCTAGGAGTATCACAAGGCCTTCTCAGCCCGAGCAAGTGCACTCTTACTACAACGAAACATAAACATTGACTGGTCTATCAGAGACACAAAATTGTTTACCACTATATTTGCAGGCCAGACTGTCGTTAGATGTGAGCTGTGTGGTAGTGTGACACATGCCACACATTTCTGTTCAAAGGCGAAGATGGCCGGGGTCTAATCCTTATGTTGGAAATACAAACGGCAAGACAAAACAAACGCCTAGTAATATGGATGTTCAGGGAAGACCCAGAATTTCATTCAAAGGAAAAGAGATTTGTAATAACTTCAGTGGACCAAACAGATATGCCACAGAAATTTGTGCAATATTCTCCACATTTGTTCAGAATGTAAAGTAAATAACCACTCTGCGTCCATTTGCAATAAAGCCAATATAAAACCAAGGATCATCCTCAAACAGATAAACAATGACTAACTTGCGAAGAAAATGGTGACAGTGTCTGTGAAACGGAAAGTATTTCCCCTATAAATACCAATTTACTTGAAAGTAAGTACCCCGACAGGATGTTTGTCGAATTATTAATTGTAGCTTAAACTATTTTTATTTAAAAATTTTAAGCGTAGTTTATTTCATACAATTTGCTTAAAACTACCCCCTTTTACATCTGTATGTTGTTATTCTTAATATTATGCAATAGTTATGCAATTATCACTGTCCATTGGTCATTAGCAAATTGGCCACGTGACTCCTTATCTTTCGCTGGTTCCGGACAGCGTCAGTACCAAGCTATTATTTACCTTCGGTTATCAAAAGGATTTCTCTCGAAATATCGATCATCCTGATTTATTGATTGTGTATAAACTTCCATTGAACTTTTATGCTACTAGAATCGATGTTATTTTTGGACGATGACTTTTGTATTGTTGTGAAGTACGGATTTTAATCGATCTTTGTGAAGAACAATGGCGACCAGAAAAACTTCTAAGAGACAGAAAACTTCAGGCAACTCTCTTGACATGAGTAACTATTTAAATTGGCCTGCCGGTATCCTAAGAGAAAAACTTTCAGAAGTGAATATAAGTGCCGCTTCAAACTTCCCTATATCTGTTTTAAGGAAATTGTATGTGGACAATGTATTGGGGAAATCTTCTAATTCTACAGATGAAATCGGGACCGTCTCTGCTGTTTCTACAGACAATTCCGTTCAATCGAACCTTCCATCGTCAAATCAGCAAAGTTCATCGCTAGTTGCCGAACAGTCAAGTTCATCAAGCTCGATGCTATTAACCGAACAAGCTTTGGGTAGTCGTACGACTTACTTAAACAATGCGACTTCCGGTTTACCCAACCCAACTGACTCGAGTTCCCCAACAGTCATCGAGTCTCTAGTACACACAGTACAGAGTCTACAAACGATGGTTTCCAGTCTAACTTCACTAGTCACGACTAAAGAACCCAACCTGAAAAGTTCTCCTGCTTTCAACTTACAGGAGTACTACAAGTCGGATGAAATCAGTCATACATCGAGGAAATTCGGAACACACCCCGAAGATCTGCCCCAAATGGAACTGATTTCAAACTCCATAAGAAAGCAAATCCTAGAAGGTAAGGACGTTAACCTCGCTTCATTACTCATACCTTACTATGAAATCCGCGAATCTGAGAAAGAGAAGACTGAGAAGGAGGACAGCAGACTGAAAAGAAATCTTACCATCGCTGAATTTCTCACTGCTTTCGGGAAATACAAACGCACTATGTGCCAAGCCTTTCCAAACCGTAGAGAGGAACTTGATCACTACGAAGCAATCATAGTAGATCTGTATAATGTATATGGAGAACGTTTCTATGAGTATCATAAACTCTTTTCCTTACGAAGCGCAAATGCTTTGGCAGTCCACAAGATAAAAGTAGATTGGTCCATGAGAGACAGAGATCTCATACAATTGATAGCCTCAAGATCTAAATCCTGCTCCATTTGTGCAGAAGTTTCCCACGACACTAAGTTCTGTCCGCAACTGCAAACCAGTTCTGTAGAAAATTCCTTCCAACCTACCAATATAGATAGGCATGGTAGAAAGAGGACCGTACATAACGGACAGGAAATTTGCAATAATTATAACTCGTCAAAAAGATGTGGAAGAAACAACTGCCCTTTCCTTCACATCTGTAGCCTGTGCAAGAACAAGGATCACTCATTACCAACTTGCAACGTGAAATCCAAATCAAAGAATGCTGCATCTTCAACTTCCAATCATAAGTGACTATCCGTCCGATCGACACCGTGCTCCACTATAAACATCCAACAGTTGAAATTAGAGCTTCAAAATCATGAAAATCAAAACTTTGTTTCATATCTCATCAACGGTTTCATAAATGGATTTAATACCAAAGTACAGGAAACAAACTTGAAAATAAGAGAATGCAGAAACTTGAGGTCAGCTTTACAGAACGTGGATACAGTTGACGAACTATTATCAAAAGAAGTTGAGAAGGGATTTCTTGCAGGACCTTACGAAGCTCCTCCTTTTGAAAGCTATCGCGTGTCCCCTCTTGGAATTGCCGAACACAAGTATTCGAAAAAGAAAAGGCTTATCGTGGACCTTTCTGCTCCTCACAACAATGAAACTCACCCTAGTATAAACGAACTCATTGATAAACAGGAATGCTCCCTGTCTTATGTAAAAATAGATGATGCTATCCAAATTATTGTCCAATGTGGTCAAGGTGCCCTGATGTGCAAGACCGATATATCCGACGCCTTCAAACTTATTCCTATACTACCATCCCAGTATCATCTCTTTTGTGTGAAGTGGAGAAATTCATACTATTACTATACTCGTCTGTCGTTTGGATGTAGATCAAGTCCAAAGATCTTTGATCAGTTTTCTCAAGCAATTTGTTGGATAGCACAAAACAATTATAACATTGAATTTATTCTTCATTTACTCGACGATTTCCTGACCATAGACAAACCAGATTTCCATGCGGATAGGACCATGGCCCTCCTGACTATGATCTTTAAGAAGTTAAACGTTCCTATTGCTCAACATAAAACTACAGGCCCGGATACCGTCGTGGAATACCTAGGAATCATATTAGATTCTATGAATATGCAAGCTCGACTTCCTCCAGATAAAGTTCTTAGAATACGAGAAATGTTAGAAACTTTCTGTGTGAAACAAAGTTGTACTAAACGAGAACTTTTGCAACTCTTAGGGCATTTGAATTTTGCTTCTCGTGTCATAGTACCAGGAAGATCATTTGTATCCTATCTCTTGCGCCTAGCCTCTTCAGTGCGAGAGCTCCATCATCACATTCACCTGACTGCAGAGTGTAGAGAAGACATCAGGATGTGGAAATTATTTCTGGATCAGTGGAATGGCATATCATTCTTCTATGATATAGAAAGAACTCCTGCCAGTAGCATGCATTTATATACAGATGCTTCATCTACCTTAGGATTCGGGGGATTCTTCAAAGGTCATTGGTTCTGTGACAGTTGGCCAGAGAAGTTACCAAGTGAACCAGACAGGGACATATCTATGGCACTACGTGAACTCTACCCTATTGTTGTAGCTGCCATTCTCTGGGGAAAATATTGGTCTACAAAAAGAATACTATTCTATTGTGATAACGCAGCTACAGTGAATATCATTCAAAAGGGACGATCTAAAGTCCTCTCTATTATGCAATTGATGAGACGGCTAACCTGGTGTTCAGCTAAATACAATTTTTGTATATATTCTGAGTTCCTTCCAGGCAAAACTAATGTAATTGCTGACGCTTTGTCTCGATTTCAGATGAACAAATTCAGAAGACTGGCTCCCCAAGCAGACAGACTACCTCATTCCTGCCCACCCATGAAGGATGTTCTCTGGAGACCTCTCACAGAATTAAAGAACTGATGAAAGACTCCGTGTCAGTTTCAACTAGAGCTACTTATAATTCCGGTTATCAAGCCTTTTTAAAGTTTAGCTGTATGAACAACCTGTGTGACGACGTGTCAGAAAATACTTTGATGCAGTTCGTCACTTACTGCTATGATTCCATGAATCTGTCGTACCAAACTATAAAAATTTATCTATGTGGGATCCGACATCATCTTACCCTGCTTAGTAAACCTAATCCTTTCACCGATATGGCAGGAAATCTACCTAGATTGCACATGCTAATGAACGGAATTAAAAGACAAAGTCAATCTTTCCAGCCGAGCCGACAACCGATAACTTTTCCCGTATTAACTGACTTGTGCAACATACTTCAAAAAGGAGTTTTCTCGAAATACATGGATACGTTGATGACAACAGTGTGTGTAGTCGCTTTCTTTGGTTTCCTTAGATGTGCAGAATTTACATGCAGAACATCTTTTGACCCTTTTGTGAATCTGTGCATAAATGATGTGCAATTTTACAACGACCATGCAGTTCTTTTCCTGAAACAATCCAAGACCGATCCTTTTCGAAAAGGAGTTGCAATCAAGTTGTTTAAAAATAATACCAATTTGTGTCCATTCGAACAACTAAAGAGCTAATTATCTGCAAGAAACATCATTTTCGACCCAAAAGTGCATATTCCCCTGTTCATAACCGAGAATGGAAGTGCCCTTAATAGGTGTAACTTTTTGACTATGTTAAGAGACATTATAAAGCGCACCAGCCATGCTGACAGCCACATCACTGGACATTCATTCCGCATTGGTGCTGCTACATCTGCAGCAAAAGCGCGTATTGAAGATCATCTCATCAAATCCTTAGGAAGGTGGACTTCCGATTCTTATGTGCGATATATTAGAACACCAGACTCTGCTATTAAACATGCTCAACAGTCAATGAGCTGTGTCAGCGGACTTTAATTGTGCCTGAACATGTAAACCTTGTTATTTAGCACCCTTATTGTATATGGTAAACTCTTACTTTTTGCTAGTGTCATCTGTACATATACCATTTTCCTTACAAACACTGTCCTAGTGTTTAAATACTATTACATGGTCTGCTTTGTTTTAACATTTGTTTAAATTCTTTGATTTCTATACTGTAATACATGCACTGTATATATCTTGCGAAGTCTTCGTGTTATTTGTATGTATTACCATGGCGTAAATGTTATAAATACTTATGGGGCACTCAGTCACTCATGTTTACTTATCGTTCCTGAGTTTTGGCCTTATTATTGTCATAATTTCCCCACCAAGAATTTATAATCAGCTAAAACTTGCATAGTCGTACATTTTATAGCAGAGTTTACAACTTCCGTTGTTGCAGTACACACGTACTGGGGAATTTCTACCATGTGGATCTTCCAACTCTGTCTTGCTGGGTTCAACAATTTTCGTTGTGGCGATGTCTCATACATCGGGAAGATTCTTCCATGAGGATTCTTCAATCCAGCAAGTCTCTCTATTTATACATGGGTGACTGAGCCAGTTTTGTCCAATATTATATATTTGACATGTGATTTGTTTACCTGTATTTGTTTCTAATTATCCAATTGTCATCTTTCTATGCCGGAATGTTTAGATAAACTACTTTGAATCTTCATACTCTTGTTTTGTATTGTAAATAAATTGTAGCTTAAACTATTTTTATTTAAAAATTTTAAGCGTAGTTTATTTCATACAATTTGCTTAAAACTACCCCCTTTTACATCTGTATGTTGTTATTCTTAATATTATGCAATAGTTATGCAATTATCACTGTCCATTGGTCATTAGCAAATTGGCCACGTGACTCCTTATCTTTCGCTGGTTCCGGACAGCGTCAGTACCAAGCTATCCACCACCATCCCCGCCTCTCTTCCTAGATACGCCATGGTAATGCCTAACTGGTTCAGCACTAGCAATATTCTTATTTGTCAGCCTTATTATTGTCATAATGCCTTATTATTGTCATAATTTCCCCACCAAGAATTTATAATCAGCTAAAACTTGCATAGTCGTACATTTTATAGCAGAGTTTACAACTTCCGTTGTTGCAGTACACACGTACTGGGGAATTTCTACCATGTGGATCTTCCAACTCTGTCTTGCTGGGTTCAACAATTTTCGTTGTGGCGATGTCTCATACATCGGGAAGATTCTTCCATGAGGATTCTTCAATCCAGCAAGTCTCTCTATTTATACATGGGTGACTGAGCCAGTTTTGTCCAATATTATATATTTGACATGTGATTTGTTTACCTGTATTTGTTTCTAATTATCCAATTGTCATCTTTCTATGCCGGAATGTTTAGATAAACTACTTTGAATCTTCATACTCTTGTTTTGTATTGTAAATAAATAACAGGATTACAACAGGGCTTTAACACCGGAATAACCGTGCTAACTACTTCTACGTTAGAGTGCAAAAACTTACTTTCAGCTAGAAATCAACCTGCAATTGTAGACAGGTTATTATAGCATTGAATCATGATTTTTTGAAGTATACAGTCTCATAACTGCCGCGATGTGTGCATACAAATTGAGTAACGCGCGTTAGCGCGTTATGAAAATTTGTATGCACACATCGCGGCAGTTATGAGACTGTATACTTCAAAAAATCATGATTTAATGCTTATATTTACATTTTTAAACTTCTTGCCTTGTCTGCAAATGTGATTCATACCTTAAAATTCCTATCTTATCCTAAGGGTAAGTTAACATTAATGGAAGAGCCACAGTAACAGCCACAAGCGTGAACTTTGATTTTCGCTTGTGACGTTGCAGTTTACAGCGTTCAACGTTTGTGACGTCATAATAAAACTCGACATTTTAACCTTTGACTACTTGTTGCATTTAGAGGCATTTGAAGATCACAGAATTTAATGGAACAAGAATAGAATTCCTGGGTCCCCCGCCGTTCAAGCAGTATACTAGTATACTGTACTGTGGAATCATTAAATTTCGTGGGGGCCAATTTTCGTGGATTGCTTAAATTTTACAGGTTCGTGGGGACGTAATTTCGTGTATTCTCTAAAACCTACAAAGGAAATATGATTTTATTACCCTTATTTATTAATTCGTGTAGGATGTTAAATCGTGGATGAGAGGTACCCACGAACTCCACGAAAATTGAACCACCACGAAATCTAATGATTTCACAGTATATGAAATTGCAATATTTTCAAACATTCAGGGCTGTTCCAGAATTAAATGTGTGGGGAGGTTGGGAGGAACATTTTTTTACCCCGACCACCCATTTTTTCCAAAATTTGTAGGCATGAGAGCGCTTACAAGGTCAATTTTTGGATAAAACGGAGTCATTATTGTGGTCAGAGTCCCATAACTCCAGCAAAAAGTATCGACCAATGCTGATTTTCGAACTTGACCAAGGTAATAGGTGTATAAACATTTGGTATAAATTTAATGAAAATCTGTCAAAATTTGTAGGCATGAGAGCGCTTACAAGGTCAATTTTTGGATAAAACGGAGTCATTATTGTGGTCAGAGTCCCATAACTCCAGCAAAAAGTATCGACCAATGCTGATTTTCGAACTTGACCAAGGTAATAGGTGTATAAACATTTGGTATAAATTTAATGAAAATCTGTCAAAATTTGTAGGCATGAGAGCGCTTACAAGGTCAATTTTTGGATAAAACGGAGTCATTATTGTGGTCAGAGTCCCATAACTCCAACAAAAAGTATCGACCAATGCTGATTTTCGAACTTGACCAAGGTAATAGGTGTATAAACATTTGGTATAAATGTAATGAAAATCTGTCAAAATTTGTAGGCATGAGAGCGCTTACAAAAAAGTGTGACGGACGGACGCACGGACACACGGACCCACGGACCCACGGACGGACGCCCGGCATTTCTATGTCCCCGCTCCGCGTTGCGGCGGGGGACAAAAACACACTAGAATGTAAATATTAGAATATGAACTCCAGAAAGGATACGTATATGATGCTCCGGCCACCATATACCATTTATCGAATTAGCCCCATAGGAATCTCTCAAGGGAAATACTCCAAGAAACATAGAATGATTGTAGATTTATCATCGCCACATAATCCATCTTCGGAAAAGAGTATTAACAATCTTATTGATAAAACGAATATTCTTTGCAATATGTGTGCATCGATGATGCTATTAGCATTCCAAAGACACTAGGTAGTGAGTCGCTAATGTGCAAAACAGATATAGTGGACGCATTTAAACTAATTCCAATCTCACAATAACAACACCCTATTACGGCATTAAATGGAGGAATAAATACTTCTTTCAAGGAATAAGTATGAGGATTTTCAAATCCGGTATACGCGTGTGGCCCGTCAATGCAATGGTGGAATATCTCAAGATCCACAAAACCTGGAACAACGGCAGAGTATCTCCCACACTTTTCATTGAAGAAAATGGAACCCCGTTGACTAGAAATTTCTTCATCAGTAAACTTATATAAAACACTACTTAACTCGTTGGGATACAGAGATGAAAAGTACAATGGACATTCCTTCAGAATTGGGGCAGCCACATCCGCAGCATGTCATTTGAAAGTTAAATGCTGCTCTTTAAATCATGAACAATGTTTGACAAATTCTCTAAAATTTTGCTAGTACCGTAATCCGGTGAATATAATACGCACTTTTTTTCCATCATTTTTTACCGTGAAAAAGGGGTGCGTATTATGCATCCCTATAGGATTTTGACATATTTTTCCCTATGTGAAGCACGGGGTATCATACTAGCGTATTATCGATGCTGACCACAGACAAGAACCAATACCCCGCTAAACATCGTAACTTTACTTCATTATCACATATAATAATATTTAACCCTTAGGAAAACATTGTTATAGCATGTTATCAAAGAAAATGTATACTTAAAGTCTGTTAATCAAACAAACGATTTTAAAATGGCCTTTAAAAATTAATTTGAACTGCCTATACTTTATCTCTGTGTATGCCGCCATTACAGCTGTTATTAATAGAATGCGGGCTTGGATGGCCACGTGCTATTTGTAACCGATCTTTGAAAACAGCTTGCACATCACTTGGCTCACTTTTAATCATTTACATGTAATGATAATTGATTTATTGCAAATAATTATGAATATAAATAATTCTATAACCTATTCCGTTAATTGAAGCCATTGTTGTGCTCCCCCACCGCTACGCTTGACACCTTGGTTATCTCAGACACTCCCCCTAGGCTATAAACTGTGTACTATACACAACACACTTATTTGTGCACATATTTTTAATATATTCCAGGCCTCTAATTGATCACTTTGATCGGCATCATTTAAGAATTTAATTAGCTCCGTCATCTCCTATATCTGTACACCGGCCGTTTTTCACTACACAGGGGTTGTAGTGACTAAACAATTATATAACACTTGTCAAAAGTAGTTGATTTTATTTACGGTAGAATATTTAATACTAGGTCTATTTAAAACATTGATTATGAAATAAAGATATTACCGCGATGTGTTAGTTACAATAAATCCGTATCTAAAAATTTATTGTCACTTTCTTATTTCCGGTAGTGTATTTCCACGATGAAATTAAGCGTGTATACAAAGTATAACTGCTTTGTTGATACTTAGCATAACCATTTGGTAAATTTTTTGGATGCGTATTATACATCCGAACTAGCTTTTTTTCACCACTTTCAGGCCCAAAGTGGGGGGTGCGTATTGTACACTACTGCGTATTATATTCACCGGATTACGGTATATGATACAGGTCTATCAAGTGCATCAAAGCGTTGCATATATGTGGTTGTTTTTGTTATCGGTTTATCTTCTCTTTGCATCCCCTAGGTTTTAGAGAATTATCAAATTAAGGATGGTGATGATTTACTTTCTTTTGGGGACTCTCAGCTACCTCAAACACATCAATTATCTGTTTGTGTTATCTTCCTTTTGGGTATTTCACACATGAGTAATTATGTCATGTGTTATTCAACCCCCAAAAAATTGCATTTTCAGCATACATGGTACATTTGATTTCAAGGCCATCGGCCACAAACATATGCACAAGGCCATCGGCCTACTTCATTTCCAAGGCCATCGGCCATGCAGATTCACAAGGCCATCGGCCAATCGTACAAGGCCATCAGCCAATCACACAAGGCCATCGGCCACAAACAGGTTTCAAGGCCATCGGCCAATGAGATATTTTAATGTTTTATCTTATGCAAGTGTTAATTGTGTATGTTCATAATGTTTAGCATTGATCATGTGTATAGCTGATTAGTTCTCAAAAGGCAAATAAATATTTCAAATTATTTCATATTTTTGTTTTTATAAAGGGGATAGTCAGCTGGAGAGAGAGAGAGAGATGATGATGATGATGATGATAAAATTTCAACCACAATTTTTAATGATTTGAAATATTGTGAAAATAAAATGACTGGCTACAATGTGATTTAGAGCATACTTATTGGTTACCAGTTTCTAACATACACACGGTGTAGTACCTAAACGGCTGCTATTGGTAAAAAAAGGCGTTCGGTGTTTCTATTCGAAAATTGAACGGATGCTAGTTGATATAGATTCCATGGGTTACGCCACAAAATCAACGAAAAGTGTCCCAAATTCAAGTAAGTTTTAGACAATCCATGTTCACGGAACATGTAAGGAATTATTGCATGATAATAAATGTAATTTGCTAAATGGCCTAATAAGTAACCAAATACAGAGAAATTTCTTCCGTGGGTCACGAATCAAAAGGAACATCAAACAAAGTTTTATGCTAATATTTTCATTTAGAAAACAGATTGTGTTGATTCTGACCCGTGAAAATATGTGTTAATGTATTCTGATTCATGAAGGAAGACAAAATGAACATGAGAGTATAGTTTAAAAGAAATATATGGAATACAAATGACTTTTAGAAGTTACGATTGCTATTTGAAATAGTGAATTGTTAGCACCGGCTATAATCTGAAAACAATGCACCGGCTGCTAAATGAAAGTTTTGACTAAATGGGTGGGAAGTTCCGTAAAGCCTGGGGATTTTTTTAATGACCCCCCCCCCCACTCCTTAATCTCTGGACAAGTCTATGTTTATACATGTACTTAGTTTCGATGGCAAAAAGTTAGTTAGCACCTAAACAGTAGATTTACAGCAGGGCGGTCAGTGCCTATTTGGTCATGAGAAAGTAGAATGTTTATAAAGAAATCAAGGAAGGTAAATTACAGGACAAAATCAAAGTGTGGCAAAAAGTAGAAATCAGGACATACGCGGATCCAGATTAATTTTTTCAATCTTTTTGTTCCACTTAAAGGATAAGAAAACTAATGTGGCACTTTTTGGATATTATGTATCTCTTTGTAAATGAAATGATAATTCTGCACAATGTCTTTTTTATTTGATTTTTACCTATCATGAGTTTTTTTTTTTAATTATAAATTAACAGGAAAACATGTATATTGACCATTGAATAAGAGAGAAAAGGCCCAGATTTAAGTGATTACTTTTACTCAAATGGGTTTACAGATTATAGAACAAGAGCTAGCAAAATTCTTTTTGTATGGAAAATCAATTAATAAACACATTAAAAAACTAAAATCCTACTTTTTTTTAATCCTGCATGAATTTTAATGTTTTTAAAGATCAATTCTCTGTAAATAACAAAATTCAGTGGCAATGCATAATCAGCGATTTTCTTCATATTTCGTATTTTGACACCCTTTTGTGAATAAAGATGCAAGACCACCTAAAACGGTTGCTACGGGGGCGGGTTGCCATGGTAAGAGAAGCAAAAGATTGAAAAAATGGCCATTTCCAGCTATTTTGAACACGAATTGTAAGAGATTGCAGCAGTTTCAGCTATACAGAATAAAATCATCGCATACAAAATATTGTGAATTTATCAATTATTAAAAATTTTTCATGGGCAAATGAATACTAGTTGTTTAATAGTGTAAATACCATGGTTCCTAAACAGCACTTTAAAAATATTTTTTTAAATTTTATTCGAACTTAAATAGCTTTAAATGAAAAAAATTAAACCTTTTTAGTTTGGCAACAAAGACAATATAACTGAAAATTGAAATCCCCTACACTGAATGTAAATATAAGCATTTAATAAACCAGCTTCTTGCCGAACGATTTTATTTTCATAAAAAAAAAATTTACTAAACGATGAAAATATTGACAAAGGTACGCATTGACAATGACAGTAAATACATACATGCAATAAGTATGGTATGTGCAAGTTTTTATAGTATAGAAACCTATTGATGCATAATTTATAGATCATATATCCAATAGAATATAGAAACACTGAACATAATTGATTAATTCAATACAAAATGGGGATGTAACTTCATTAAAATTAGGAACTGCACATTTCCAATAGAAACCGGTGTTGTTGTCTAATAGTAGCCGTAACATTAGTTCTTTGAAGTAAAATCGTTATATTTCCTTAATAAAAGATCAAAATGGGAAATTCTGACCAGCAAACTATACAGAGTACTAATATCAAGCAACCTGTCGCTTCAATTTCTTTGAAGTGTCTTTAAATATGGCGCAATCAAGTTCAAAAGACTAGTTTGCTTGGACATGTGCCCAAATCAACGACAGTTATTTGATAAGTTTAAATGTAAATTCTTTATTTTGTAGAAAAATAGACTGATATCATAGTGTTAAAATGTCAATCTGATTAAAATCAGCCGTTCTGATATGCTACAGCTCTCAAACATCTGAAACAAGCCGATTAGAGGTCACGTCCGAACGACCCGACAATCTAAATATTTAAATATTAGGTCGTGACCTTTTTGACCAATGAGAATCCCCGTCTCTTAAAGACTATTGAGTGAAGTAACAGCAAGGTAAATAAAACCGCACAGATTTATGGGAAATTATCTGCTGGCCGAGTTTTGCTAACTACAATTTGATTGGCTTATCGAAAGGTCGTTCGGACGTGACCTCTAAGCGGCTTGTTTCAGATGTTCGAGAACGGTAGCGTATCAGAACGGCTGATTTTAATCAAATTTTAAAAATGTGTGTTTTGTTCCGTAAGGGTTGTCAACTACACTTCTTAGCTAAAATATTTGAATAAATGAGCAGTTTGTTCAATGTGCGAAGAAAAATACTTACTATTTCGACCATTTTTTGCAGCTAGTAGCCGTATAATTTTCGAATAGATACATTGACCGCGTTATTTTTACCAATAGCAGCCGTTTAGGTACTACACCGTGATACAATAAGAATTGTTTCAATATATATATAGCATGAATTTTGTTTTTTGACAAAATTAACTTGCGTTACAAAGAGCTATTATACCTGTATTTTATCTTAACTTAAACATAATCCCCTTTTTCTCTCTCTTTCACAAACACACACACACACACACACACACACACACACTTTGTATTTGTTTCATTTTTACAATATTTTTTATCATTATAAAAAATATTGTGGTTGAAATGTCTCCTTAAGTATCAACATTCTCTCTCTCCTCTCTCTCTCCAAACTTTAGTGCATATAAGTGTGTGCTATGATCATGTGATGCCATGAAAGAGTTCATACAGAATTGAAGGTTTTCGCTATTCTATAGGTTCATAATTTAATTCTGGTTGTAACACGATTTCTGATTCGCAAAAAATTTATCTATATCGTATAAAGAATGTTGCCTATGTCACAGTTAAACTAACGCCAAAAACGTATCAATCCGCCTGACGTTACGTTTGAATTCTGTACATTTGGATGTCATTTTAAAGGCAAAATAACTGTTTTTTCTACATCTTATTACAAAAAATTGTATTATAAGCAATGCATGAATTCAATATTTATTAGTTTAATACGATATAAAGTGGTTTGGGACAGTTTACGGTTTTTCGTGGTTTAACTAGTAAACTGCTCAAAACCATTTTATATCGTATAAAACAAATAAATAATGAATTCATTCCTTAAATATAACGAAACATATTTGCAAATGTAAATATTCTTTGATATGTCACTAATAATTTCCTAAGGCATATCATACAGGTTTATGTAGCCACATGTACATATCCACATAAAAATAGTGTTAAATCTAAAGCAAACTAGCGTGGCGCGGCGCTTATGCCCCTTTTTATCAGCGCCATGCCCTTTTTCAAAACGCCATGCCCTTTAAATAATAAATAAAAGTGATGCCCTTTTTATCGAAAGTAAATTTAATTCAAAACCACCATTGCCCTAGCCTCTGTTTTGATTGCAAAGTTAACATTCGCTGGACTTCACGCACGAGTGACCTGAGACAATAGACGATACAGGTAAATTGGAGAGACCCAAGCTGAGGGGGTATACACAGCTGTCCTGTATAAATGGGTGATTTGACACCTAATTACTGGTACAATAATTTGATAAATAACAACTGAATTATCTCCTTGAAATTAGTAATTGTACAAGCTTATCATTAAGACATCGTAAAGTTATCTATAAATAGAATTAACACAAAAGAATATATTTTATGGAGATAATTTGAAATTTTAACACTGAGGCACCTAAAACCATGTTTAGACTAATGAAACAATTTAATAAAAATCTAGATGTGAAGTTTTCTTATTCTTTTTTAACTTTTAAACAATTGTCAGATAAACCAGAATTTTCTCTGTTTCCCAAAAAACGTAACTCTTCTTGAAGAATGCAGAAACTTAATTTATAATAAAAGATTGTAATGCATATTTTAATGCAAATTAATTTTTAAAAAGCTTAAAACAACTATTTCAATATCCATATTTCTGTAGTAAAAAGGGATTGATAATTTTGCCATCAGTTGTTTACATATTCTCTTTTGACTGACAGGCATAGCCTAATTGCTATGCCTGTCCACTTCTCAAAAGAGAATATTGTTTACATTATACATGTTCTATGATTCATAACTGGATACAGATGTGTTTAAGTTCACATATTACATAAAGCCTAAATGAAATAGAGAATTTTTAATGCATTATACTTTAAAACTAGTCAGACCAATGCCATGGCTGTTCTAAGGGATAAAAATAAATGTAAATCAATTTAAGAAAAAAAAAAAAGATTGAAAATAAAATTTTGAATAAGACTTATGTGAATGCAAAAGCAAATCATTTATTGTTTAATAATCTTGTTTCATTACAGATCATCTCGGATCACACTTGATTACGATGCAAAAGTTTCCTTAAAATACGCTTGTTTCAAGGATTAATGATTTATAATATTACCGCAGAAAAAGGTGCCCCTTTCAAGGTTTTATAATATTTACTGCGAAGAAAAGTGCCCTTTTCACCATTATTTAACATGCCCTTTTTAAATCCTAGATTTAACACTAAAAAAGTACATCTCTCTCTCCCTCTCTCTCAAAACATCTGAAAACATCTTGCATATTTGAAAGATTCCCTTCGCACGTCAACTGTTGCAAAACAAATAAATTCATCTTCATCAAATTGACTCATTTATCATACGTTCAACATGGCTGCTTCAAACAAAGAACATAATTTTCGAAATATGGAGTTATAAACTGATTGTAGCTCACCCCCTTCTCTTTATTATTATTATTTTCATAATAACTCAAATTTGGAAAAAAAATTGCCCTTAATTTTTGCAATTTATATTTTCCTTTCCATAAGCAGTGATGATTCTGTAAATTGTTTAAAATAACTGAAATAGGCTGGGAGTTGAGGGGACAAAATTTAAGCTTAAGTACACCCAAAGAGTTTTCCTCTTCAACAACTCGCGATAACCATAGCCATTTCCAAGCGTTTTTCATACTCTTGTCTACAATTTTAATATCATGGCTTGGCAGGATAAACCGCGCCATGTTAAAAATTCTCAATCACCCTCAGGTTTGCGTTTACCTTACTAGGATATAAAAGAAAACGTCTGGCTGATGCAGACAAGATCACGGACTAAACAACTTTTTAACGGACAAAAACAGAAAATGATCCAAAAAAAAGAAAAAAGAACTGGAATATCAGAGAATACTTGTAAATATCAGATTCTTTGATTCAAATTAGCAGAATTCCGCTAAATATCAGAAAAGAATCATCACTGCATAAGGATAATTTAAACTAAATTACACTGAATTTGACTCAGTAGTTCTTGAGACTTAAGATTTTTAAAAACGCACATCCATTTTTATTACAGTTTCAAGGTTTTCTCCGCTTTGAATATAAACTGGACATTCATTTCTGCAATTTATATTCATCTTTCCATAGGGATGTTTTGTGCCAAATTTGGTTGAAATTGGCCAAGTGGTTTTAGAGAACAAGTTCAAAATTTGAAAAGTTTACAGACGGACAGACAGACATACGACTGACAAAATGTGATCAAAAACGCTTACTTGAGCTTTCAGCTCAGATGAGCTAAAAAGGTTACAAATAATGGAGAAAAAAAACGCCCTATAATGCATAGAAAAAACAGCAAACGAATTTTTCTGATACACGCACGATCACCTATGGTACACGAACATTACACGACTGGCTAATGTCAACAATAACGTTATTCCCCTGTATGGTACTAGATTTATGTTTGTTTGTATCATGACCCCAGGGCTCAGGAAGAGGACATATCAACATTCTGCAAGGCACCAATAGAACAGAACCCCAAAATGATGTGAAAAAGTGTTTAACCCCTTTGACTTCTTAATTACCTCAACCCTTACTGATCCAAGCCTCTGACATTTGACACCAAATATGTCTGAAATGGGGAGGTGGGAGAGGGGCAGTTGAGGCAGGGGGTTGGGGTTTTGGTGCTAAATAAACTATGTGGTATCATCTTAAATGAAAATGCAATGTTATATCTGTAAAAACTTGTTCAATATTTTTCTTTATATCATAATTTATTAAAAGTCTCCAAAAAATTACACATACCTTTTTTCGGATCAAAATCAAATATTTTGCATTTGCAGATAAAAAAAAGGAAATAAGGTTCAACTTCTATGCAATTGATACAGGTAATGTTAAACGTGCCTCTAGACAAAGAGACAGACATATAGATTACACATCTAGAAGGCATTCATGTTCTAATTATGGACAAAGAATGATTAATGTCATCATTAGATGATACAGGTGAGTAGAACAAGACATCAGGGAGACTGTTTTATTCAGCATCTATCCATCTACCTATAAGCATTGCTGCCTATGCACTAGTGAATCTGAATATAACGTCGCAGAACTCTAATTCCCTGTAGCATGTTTAATAATTTCACAGAGCTCTAGAAGATAAATTCTCAAATTATTGGCCTTATAATGAACAATACACAGAAAATCCCCATTTGTATTCGAGCTTGAATCACACAACACAATTCAACCATTGAGATTACAAATTGAATCAAATTAATAATTCAAAATATTTTTCTCGATTAAACAACAACTTTGTGAATTTCAGATGGTTGTCAGAAAGTGTTGCATACCGCAACTCTTCTTTCTTGGAGTGTTCATGCGTTAGAAGTTTGGATTCTCAAGAGATGTGATCATGCATACAACCTGATAAATGAATCTAATAAAGAAATAAAATAAGTCTTCTCCATAATAAAACTCAATCAGAAACTATTGAAAAAAATTTAACCTGAACTCTTGACTGTAGACCAAATTGGCTTTGCCGTCTTTCATTCTTTTCGACTTGTTCAGCTTAAAAGGAATAGTCATTACTATAGTGTGGTATAATGGAATTTCATTAAGGGGACAAGATTCACATTCTTGGTCATGGCTTAATCTACCGTTAGTCCTACACTGCGACTCAACCTTGGCCTGGAGGTTTAATTTTTCTCTAAATCCCACATGACCATATAATGATGATTTTTCTCACAAAACATAAATAATTTGTGACTGATATTCACAGTATAATTTATAGTTATTACTCTAATCAAAATAATAAATCAGTCATCATAAATATCATACCCCAAAATGCCTAACAGAGTACCATTAAGTTTCCAACTGTAGTATGCACTTTTTTTCAGTGGATAAATTTTTTTCTAAAAATTAGGGAAGGAGATGTATCATAGATAGCTTCAAAGTTTTCCACTCTTTTACATAGTCTCTTTTCCAGAGGTAATACTTTATGTAATGCAACTTGTACGAGCTTAAAAATGTTCTCTTAGTCTTTCAGTGTCAAAATTATATATTCGTGCAGCTGTTAATTAAATTACACTGTCATTTTTATTGAATATATATCCATCATACCATATATGAAAGAACAAGGTACACTTAACATATAATTTTGGCCTATGAAAATCATAAACAAGAGGCCCATGGGCCACATCGCTCACCGGAGTAACAATAGGCATGATAAAATCAGCTTAATGGAGTCATAATATAAAATATCTGGACAATGTGGTATAATATATGTCGATCCTGAATAAATAAAAATTCATTTTCCCCCTGAATATTCTTATGTTTATAATCAAATCCCTTTTCTAACAGGATGATTTTATAGTCATATCACATGTTGAGCATTGCAGTTCTAAAAAAGATCCTAAACAATTGATTATATATGGGATATAAAACTACATCAAACTCTGAACCCCTTGTGAGGTCCAAGAATCGTCCAGGGGCTAGAGTCTAAACAATTTTAAAGAATCAGCAAAATGTCAAAATGCTTGCATATAAGTAAAACCATATGCTTCCACACAAGTTTCAGCTTTTCTGGCCAATTGGTGTCTGAGAAGAAGATTTTTAAAAACTTTAATCTATATATTCCTATGTAAATGTTTGACCCCCCATTGTGGCCCCACCCTAAATGGTTCTTGAGAAGATTTTTGAATAATTTCACGAAAATTTTCAATAATTGCTAATTATCTCCCTTTGTAAAATGGCGTGGTCCTTAATTTTCACAACTTTGAATCCCCTTTGCCTAAAGGTGCTTCGTGCCAAGTTTGGTTGAAATTGGCCCAGTGGTTCTGGAGAAGATGTCAAAAATGTGAAAAGTTTACAGATGGACAGACAGACAACAGACAAAATGTGATCAGAAAAGCTCACTTGAGCTTTCAGCTCAGGTGAGCTAAAAATGAAGCAGCAGCTATTTTGTCGTTACCCCTCAAAGTTAATTTTGGACAGTCCCCTTAATGAAACATGCAGTGGAAATGGCGCCAAAATGTCACATATCAGAATTATAAACTCCCAACTTAACCCAGATTTCACTTTTTGGCAAAAAACTACAAATTTGTACACACATATGTGAATATTTTGATATGTGCACTGGCAACTTGATAGATAATACTTTTTGTCAAAGCATGTCAAAGCTATTGCCATGACTAGTCAGAAAAACATTTCGTAAATCGCTTTCATTGTGCTCATAGTGAAATTTAAACATTTGTCATTTCCAGAACAAGTTCCATGGCTTAAATACATTTTTAATGAAAAATCGCTAAATTATGTAACAAAGCTATCTACAATTGCTGCATTTCATCCAAAAGTACAAATAATAACAATAATAACATAAACAATAGTAACAATAATCCAAATTTTAAAAATATATTTGATTAAATAAATGCAAAATCGTAATCACTGTAATCAGCATTTTTAATTTCGTTCGGCGGTTTCTGGGGAAAAAATCGTAGCGTACCAGGGCAGAGAACAAGTTCGACAATGATTGAATGAATGATGGTGATTGACGGAACTCTGATGATTGTCGATAGACACATTCAACTAGTGTAACTCATAGGGATTGTATTAGGTAAGAATTGATTGTCAATTTTTTTAAAACAATGAAAGCAACAAAATACATGTTAATTTGAGATTCCTCTGACTCGAAATCCTGATCGCCGCTAATGTTTTGACATGTGTTGTGGGGATGGGGATCAAAACAAACAATTTGCCACTGTTTAAAGATTTGTCAGTTTGCATCATACATGTTAACCTCCAGTGATGAAAAATAGGTAGATTTTGAACCGAAAAGCGGTAGCATTGCGCGCGGCCGTTTTAGCGTATATTTTTCGAAGCACAGATTTTTATATACTACATTATGTAGAAAGGGTTTTCAATTAGTAATTAACAATATCAACTAAAATATAAAAGATTTTTGAAATTTAGTAATATCAACACATGCAATAAAAATGTTTGCATGCATTTACCATCATATTGATCACGGTATTAATGCTATTTTAGGGGGAGGAAAAAAATCTTTGAGTGCAGAAACTTTAACAATTGCCTTTCTCCAGAAAAAAATAAGTTAAGTTGCCAAAATGTAACATATAAGAGAAGTAATGACTAGTAGGAAATCGTATATTTTTTTTCAATATCAAAACGATGTTTACATGCTTATCACAAATCATGCAGCTTTGCAAGTCAAGTTTACTGTTATGGTCAAGTTAAAAGATATAATCAGTCATCGTTAAAGCCACGTGTGGAATTGCAAAGCTTCTTTTTCCTTGGCGAGGATAATATCGACATGTCTTGTAACTAATGTAATCACGGGAAGTGTGGCTTCTTGCATCGTTCAATGTAAAACACATGCTTGAAAACTTGCCATTCACCAGACTTAAAAAAGCGTTTGTGTGCCTCCGATTCAAAGTCACGCGCTAATTTCAAACCCGACGAGATTTTTTGACCACAATGGCTTCCAAAATGGCTATCTATCAAAACAAAGAACGTATTTTGAAGAAAAGCGGTAGTTTTTAAATAAAATCGGTAGGCGGGAGAAAGAGCTAAAAAGCGGTAGACTTCCGCGTAAATCGGTAGAGTTAACATGTATGGTTTGCATGTCCCCTTCACATGATATCTGTATTTGGAAATATGATAAAATTATTTTTCTGTAGGCCTAGTGATGCTATTTTGTAATGTGTATTTATGAATATATTCCTGCAAAACTTTCATGTGTGAACATGTTGAAAGCACAAATTAAGGCATATGTGGCATGTTTCTGCTACGTATCAGGGAAACAGCCCAAACACACATGCAGTAGCCAAATCAAGACTATTTACTATTAAGAGAGTTTGACATTTAATCTACAGATGTGTACTATCAATATTATACATTTATCACATGATTGTGAGGGAGCCTTCAACTCAACATTCAGGTATATCAACGATGTATTATCAATTAACAATTGTTATTTCCATACTTATGTCGACTCGATATATCAGAGTGAACTTGAAATAAAGATACCACAGAGTCTGCGTCATCTGTTTCATATTTGGATATTTTACTGAAAATGGACATTGATGGTAACCTAACAACAAAACTTTATGATAAACGCGATGACTTCAATTTTCTATAGTCAACTTTCCTTACTTATGTAGCAATATACCTTCACCACCTGCATATGGTGTTTTTGTCTCTCAGTTAATTCGATATGCAAGGGCATGCTCTTCATATGAACAGTTTCTAAGGCGAGGCAAGCTACTGATAAACAAGTTGATATTTAAAACAGGACTATCAACAGTCTCGTTTGAAGTCATCTTTTCATAAGTTCTATGGTCGATACAACGACCTTGTCTGCAAATACAATCTTCCACTGGGTCGCATGCTGACTGACCTTTTTTTCTACCAATTGTTAGACCATAATTAATCACCTAATTGTCTATGGACTTTTCCGTTTTTCCAGATTACGACAAAGAGCACACGGCAGGTGTGACCAGTCAGCAGAGGATGCTCACTTCTCCTAGGCACCTGATCCTACCTCCAATGTAATGGAGGTCAGTGTTTGCTCGAGGTTTTTTATTTTGACTATCACAAACAAACCAAATCATCAACGTTTCATTTTTTCTCTATTATGACATTTGTCCCGATTTTAACATTTACTTCAATTATGACATGCCCAATTGTGACAAGGAGCACACAGCAGGTGCGACCGGTCAGCAGAGAATGCTTACTCCTAGGCACCTGATCCTACCTCTATCTTTTTGGAGGTCCGTGTTGCTCTGCTTTGAATTAGTATTTCATTTTATGGATTTTTGAGATGGTTGATGGTTTGTTATTGTCATTTTTTTCATTGTTCCATCCACTGTTTCAAAATTTCTTTGACGAGTAGAAAATATGCGGTTTTTTTTTTGAGTATGTAATGAAACCATCTGTACATGTATTTTCCCCCTAATTTTTGGATCCAGAAAAGGGGGTGGGTGCTTTTTTACACCAACACTTTAATATTCAGCGAAATACATTATTATGAATATTCAAATTTATCATTTTGTGAATTTATAGCAGAGGACTGATTACCAAGGTAGTAAATCTAATATGCCAAAACTCTCTTGGGTGCATTTTTAACACCAAAAATTGCAATCATTTTGCAAATTGCATTATTGTGAACATTCAAATTTGTCACTGTGAATTTACAGCAAAGAACTGATAACCAATAAAGGTAGTAAATCTGTAATAATCATGTACTAAATGCTAAAACTCTCTCTGTTTAGCTGATAACTGGTCCCGAACCAGTACACGTTACAATAATAAGTTGGTGAAGCTTTAAAACATGTAATGGAGTGCTTAATCTCCAGGACCACTTACTTGTCCCATTCTTATCTTTTACAGACTGTCCTGATTGGGTGCTTGATGACAGAATAGAGGTGGTCGTCTCCTCGTTCAAAGCAGTCGTCTTCAGATTTTCTTTGCAAATTCTCTTGTTGCCAGATTTTTCTTTAAATTTAAAATAATAAATACATCAGTTTGAAGCAAGAAATGATTTTCAATTAACATTAGACATTTTGATTAACTTTTATGGGAATTGTTTTGTAGTTTTTTTTTACTTTTCTTTATGCCTAAAAAATTACCATGTGGCTGTTTTTGTAATTTCAAGTGGTAACTGCATGTGTCTTTAATTCCGTTTTTTGCTACTCTCTCTTAATGCCCCAAAGAAACACCGGCTGTAATATGTTTAGGATCACAATTTTCATTAAAAGTTTTTGCATTTTTATCGAAAGGTAAATTGGACAGTTGAAACTATTCATTGGCCTTAATGGTCACCTGAGTAACATAACCCATACACAGATTTAGCTGTTGAGGAATCTTATATATGCATTTTATTATGCTTCATTCTGGATAGCTGCAGGTCTGTAGCACTTGGTCTGAAAAAATTTGGATGGACGACCTAGGAGCTACAGTGCCACCCATTAAAAAAATTGTGTATTTATTGCGCACAAAATTGTGCACTAGTTTTGGACTGATTAACCTTATTTATAAATACGCAAATAAAATTTTACACCATTGCAACATCAATGGATCAACATTCTTCGTTTGGTGTTTATAATGTATAATGGCATATAATCATTACATTTTTGAAACTACACCATAAAAAAACCAGTTACATGTATGGTAAACACTCATATAATCAGGGTTTTAAACTCGATCATCAGAAAACTAGCTAGATCATATCAACACTTAGGGCTGACAGCTGGTGTAAGTTGTCAGCCCTGTCAAAACTCAACAAGCCTAGAGAAAACAGTTGACATTTGTTTATTTTTTTCATTTGCACAAAGCCTCGTCCTAGACAATGAATCCTGTCCCCTCGGTGAAATTTTCACTATCCCACACTCATAATTATGAATCAAATCACAACCTTCTATATCACAGCTTTTAACTGACTAAAATGTGAATGACATGGGGTTTTTTTTACATTCATTTCTTGATGACAATAAAATTACACTCTCTGAGTATCATTAATTCTATAATAAAATGAAAACAAGTTTTATAGAGTACCTTTATTGGAGTATTGACTGAAGCACTCAGGACTAAGTGATATATCATCTATGGCAATGTCTCCTTGCTGAGTCAGCCCCCGAAATGCTTTAAATTGTATAAAGTAGCTACAATAAAATAATACAGGTTAAATAGTTTGTTTTCATATTATCAAACACTGACATCCAATAAACACTGTTCAGCCAATTCTGCCAATTTTGCATGACTTATTGGAACAACACTTTACCCTTAAATTTTTATAATAATTAAAAAATCTAACACATATCAAAAGTTTGAAAATTACTCAACTTGAAAAGTGCTGCTAGAATCTTGTGATCTGTATGCAAAATGTGCAACATACCATTTTCATGCAAAATGCATAAAAGTTTGCAGGGATCTAAATTTTTTTTTCCCTATTTGTCAATTTAGCCAAGTGTTCAAGACATTTTCTTTTTCCAATTGAACTTGACTTGTCCAAAAAATTTCAATAAAGATTTATTAAATACTTTCAACTTGAAAACTACTGTGCTGTGTCATTTTAATTAAAGTCCACTGTACGCACGCTTCCTTTATATGCTCTTGACTTTTCCAACGAAAACTTAACATATCTTCGTTTCCTGAATGCATTTGTTCAAAGAATTAACAAATAATTAAAACATGATTTGTCAGCAATAACTTTGTTATTTCTGCAAATTTCACAAAACATTTTTAAACTGCATCTGAGTTTTGCCCTCAGATGTAAAATTATCAGCTAGCTGTTTCTTACATTAAACTGGAAAGTGAGTGATTTATCTGATACCTGTGTATTTGATCTGGAGAAGAACTAAATTCACGCCTTTGAAATTTAAAATTGAAAGTAGTATGTAGTAGACCTAACATAAGTAGTAATGATCCCAATAGAGTGTGACTCAACTACATAATAAACCAACAACTTGTCACCAGTCAATTTTTTTGAATATTTACATTTTCCAGTGTCTTTGCCTGTGATAACACTACATATCAATTTTGTACTATATAACCCACAACTTTAAATGTCGCCAAATTGAGGCGCCAGCGGGGTTTGCTTATTTATATTTAAATATTTAATCGTATGGTGGCTTAAAATTATATAAATATAAGTAATAAGGAATTGTTATGTGAATATTATGAGGTAATAATTTCGGTCGGGGCGTGATCAAATCGATCATAAAGCCCTTTGGGCTTTATTGGATTTGATCACGCCCGATCAAAATTATCACCTCATAATACTCAAAGAATGATTCCTTATTCCTTATTACTTTGAGACTTATTACATTAAAGAGCAGTTGTCAAATTGGACAAGTGCTCAACAATATTTATTTGTTCATTATTTTTTTCCTGGTACCAGACAAGTAGACAAGCGTTAAGTGTCGAGCCGTGGATTGGAAGGATTTTTAAATCGGCTAAATAACCCTATTGTCCAAGAGAACAGGGTTTTTATAAAAACCAAGATGTATAGTTCAGCTATATGCAGCCCACATAATGTTACAGGGTTACCAATTATTGCTTCAAAAACATCCTTATATATATTTTGAAATGGGCTGGGTTTTAACTCTTTCTGATAGAAGAATGACGTCTAAACTTACCACTATGTACAAAATTCACAGTAAGTGTGTTCCTGAATACTAAACTCAGATTATTCCTAATACTAGGAGTAATGACTCTGCATATAGAACTAGAAACAGTGAAAATTATAGTTTACCTAGCTGTAGAATAGAATTATTTAAGAAATCATTTGTACTGGACACTATTCAATTGTGGAATACATTAACTATAGGAGTAAGAAATGAAACATCTATACAAGGATTTAAGAATTCATTATATAAACCTAAAAACATAGCTAAAGCTCCCTCCTTTTTTACACATGGTAAGTGCAAGATAAACATAATACAAACCAAGTTAATAAGACACAATTGCATACTCAATTATGACTTACACAAAATAAATATTATAGAAAGTGGTAATTGGCCGTTTGGATCACCCGAAGATGCTTACCATCTTTTCTTCAAATGTAAAAATTATACTATCGCTAGAAATAAATTTTTTCCTAATCTGCTACAACTTTACCATTTTCATATAATTTATACTTTTTTTTTTATTTTGGGGCGATGAGTCATTATCCTTCAATATTAACAAGCAATTATTCTCATTAGTTCAATTGTATATCAACGAAACTGGTCGATTCGTTTAATACAGATTACCGTATTTTTCCGACGATTAGTCGGTATTTTTTTTCTCTGAAGCAGAGCACCCGACTTATCGTCTAAATCGACTTGTCTTAGGCTTGAGGTCAGAAAATTGTTAAAAATAGCATTAAAAATCTTGGTTTTAATCATCTTGACTTGGCTGTGTGATTGGAAATTACCTTGTTGAATTCATCGTTCATCTTTATGAATTATCGTTTTCACTCATTTGTTAACACCAGTATACATTATAATAACGGTAATTAAAAAATGGTACATGTCTTTAATCAAATTAAAAGTTTTACCGTTCCGTTTTCATAAACACATCGTCACATGGTTCCATATATGACACTAGTGGGAAGATAACATTGCGCAGTAAAATTGAAACCAAATTTGAATGGAAAAAATTATTGCAGTAAGTCCGGGGAATGTTTTTAAGTTTTATTATTTTATTAGTAAAGAGTTGTTAGTGGAAAGTATAAATAAGAAATATTTTATGGTCAAATTCAATCTTAAAAAACGTAATCGGCAATTATCAATACTAATGTTTATACAGTAGGCTGGTATCGGTTGTGCTCTATAATCATTCCCTAAGGCTGAGATATATGCTGCCTGTTCACTCCCTGTGTATATAAAGAGTACCGTAATAAGAGTGATTAAAGTTCATTAATTAAATATTGTTCAATTCTTCGATTGTGGTTAAATAAAAATTTTAGGAAACGTATGTATGTCGTATATCGTCATTATCAAGTCGTACAAATGATCAATCTATTTCTAACAGTGTCTATGTAAAACAATAGCGTGTAACTGCATTACTGGATACAAACTAAACAAGTTTAATCAAATTATAGTAATTGCTAAGCTTTCTACACTTGAGATCCCCCTTTGAAGTCCGACACGAGACAGGTACATGCTTCTGACACCGGAAATTGTTAAACAAACATTGACCACGCGCCGAATCAACAGGTGGCTGGTTACATAATGGCGAATACACTGGCGATGGTCAGAGTGAATAATTATTTTAAGGAAATAAAATATTTCTGACAAAGTAAGTTTAGTTTACTCTCATACAACTTGCATAACACGCGATATCGGGAATTGTTTACAATGCAAGCGACTTTATAGATGTTACCGGTATTTGAAAATATGATGCATTAGAAAGAATAATCTTACCGTGACCAGGCTACGCTCAGGTCACAGTAAGAATTCGTCCCATATACTTGCAATGTAGCAGCCGCGAAGCGGACCAGCTTCGCGTCGATTTTAAGTCTGTTAAAAATAATCTGCAGGGGAAAAACACATTTTTATACACTACAAACCTTTTTGAACATGCATATGTAGTTAAATCCACAAAATATCCATTTAATTAGTCGTACTTAGGCATTTTGTTAATAAACACGTTTGAATTGCCTGCCATTTTGTAGGAAATCGTACTCGGAATGTCTCGGATTTTATCGTAAACATGGCGACCGTAAACAGCGAATTTTCAAATGTGATGTTACAAGTGGCTGTGATTTCGTTACAAAAACAGTTTATGAGGTAAAATGGGATTATAAAAGAGCAACATTGTAGGTATTTGAGACCAATCATATGAAAATTTAGGCGAGATATAGCGCGACGAAGCGAGTATATGGGACGAATTCTATCGTTAAACCGGGTCCGTAGGACATCTGTCATTTTAACGATAGAACATTCTATCTAATGATGCATAAGTATAAAACGTAATTGTTTAAATGTCAATCATTAATAATAATTGGTAGCAATATCGGGGACATCGTGGCATCATACACTGATAATGTTACTGCAGTTTTTTATACGCCATTTTAAAGTGATAAGATCGACGTATCGTCTGAATCGACGTATCGTAGGAATTTGTTAAAATTTTGGCTAAAAATGCGCAATTCGACTAGTCGTCCGCATCGACGATTCGTCCGAAAAATACGGTATGTGCATGTTTCTTAAACTTGTAGATATCACTTATTTTGCTATTTTGTAATTACAAATTTAAATTATAACATACGTATATATATATATATATATATATATATATATATATATATATATATATATATATATATATATATATATATATATATATATGTTTATTGTTTTGTGGAAATTTTTTTTTTTAAGGATTATTTGCAATCTATCCAATGGCATATAGTCATCAAGGGATAATACAACATGAAAGTAATGTGCTACCAATTTCATTGCATAAAAATTTCAACAAGAGGCCCATGGGGCCACATCGCTCACCTGAGCAACGATGGCTTAATGTGGGTGTTCAAAGGATATTGTGCCATATGGCCCCTCGGTAGAATAACAAAAAGAATGCCGTATTCAAATTTTACACTTATTTTTGCATACACTCAATCTTTGACATCGTACCTTTATGAGATACCATTTACACTTCATAAAGCGATCAAAATATATGAGAGCATATAGGTACATTTTCTTCTTCAACTTCTTAATACCGGTATTTTTTGTATTTTATTTTAAAAAATCCTATATGTGAAAGAAGAAAATTGTACCTCAATGCGCTCATATTAAAAAAAAAAACATTCAAAAATTTAATTGGTCTTCTGCATTATAAACGAGTGTTGTTTACCTGGCGTGAATTCGTGCGATGTTTTAAAACCTTACTCACTTGATCAATGAATACACTCGAATGAAAAATGGTGTCCTGTGAAATGTTAAAGAGCTATTATAATCAATGCACAGGCGTCGGAACGGGGTGGGTGGGGGGCTAAGTTTTGCAAAGTTAGACATAGCTATACTCAAAATCCTTTTTTTTTGGCTTGTCAAGATTTCTGATAAGGTCAAGCCCCCCCCCCCCCCCCCCCTACCTATTTTCAATTTGCTTCCGACACCACTGCAATGTATTGACAGGCATATAACTCTTTTTTACTAAGGTCCACCCATCATTTTCATCTTTATTCAAAAACAAGAATTTACAAATGGCTACAAACCAATGATTTTCCGCTGTAATATTTCCTTAAAAGGGATACTACATTTATCTTCGTGACAGTAATGTGTCATTAAACTATAAAATAAGTTTTAAAGCGATCGTTTATATTTGTGTCAGAAAACCATCAAGGTTGGTGTAGATTTCATATAATACATCGTATTAGGAGGGGGCCAAAGAAAGTAGCTACAGCATATCTTCTTTTAATTTTTCTGTACACGTATTTAACGTTTAGCTAGAAATTTCTAGTGATCAATCAAAATTTCAGCGTCAATCATAAAATTATTAGCAAGATATAGAGCTCGCAATTCTGCTAGGTTTGAGTCAATTTTTTTGTTCAAAAGAGTTTATTCAACTTTAGATTTTTAAGCTTGGTATTTCCTATTCAGCAATTTAATATGTAAAAGAACAAAAGCAAGGCCTCAGCTCTGTGTGCAAACAGAAAATTGTGAGCAAAGCTCTGTATCTTGATTATAATTCGAAGCTTGACACTCAAATATGGAAAGTAAATAGAAAATTGTAAACAATTAAAACAGAAGAAACGTGCACTAAAAGAAAGATCACAATTTATTTTTCATCAGATATATACCTATATATTTCTAGCAGCGAAAACAATCTCCGTTTATACTGAAAATGCTGAGCATCTTAACAAAACACGTTGCATTAATCAATCATTCCGTAGATATCGTACCGAATTACCAATAAAATGTATAGTACTTTATAATATGTTGTAAGTGCAAATATTAACGCATTGAAATATTTAACCTCAATTTACTTCACAAAATCGGCACAAATCTATGTTGCATGTTTCAAATATTCTCTTCGCACGTAAAGTGTTGCACAACCAGCAAATTCATCTTTGTCAGTTTAACCCACACAGTGACACACATCATGGCTGCTTCGAACAAAGGACTTCCGTTTTCGAGGTATGGAATACCGAACCCGAAGTTATAAACTGATTGACAGCTATTATTTCTTTATTATTAGTTACGTAAATAACTCAAATTTGGAACTGAATTAGTCCATAATTTTTGCAATTTATATTTTCCTTTCCATAAAGATTATTTTTCCTAAATTACGTTGAATTTGACTCAATGGTTCTTGAGAAGAAGATTTTTAAAAATGCACCCCCCTTTTTTACAGTTTCGAGGTTTTCTCAGTTTTGAAAAAAGATCAGTCTTTCATTTCTGCAATTTATATTCACCTTCTTATAAGGATACTTTTTGCCAAATTTGGTTGAATTTGGCCAAGTGGTTTTAGAGAAGAAGTTCAAAATGTAAAAAGTTTACAGACAGACGGACAGACGGACGGACAGACGGACGACGGACAACGGGTGATCAGAAAAGCTCACTTGAGCTTTCAGCTCAGGTGAGCTAAAAAGCACATACACATTCTAAATTTTTTGTCTGAATAAAAACAATTTATTTACAATCTGAATAAAAGAGTCTGATCGAATGAGACAATAAATTGCTTTTATTCTTCCTTCACTCCCCTGCGCAAGAATAAATTTATTCTGGATCCCTTTGATGACATCCAAGACACCTTAAAATCATACAAGTGAGAAAATTGGAATGGTACGTGTTCAAGCAGCAACCAAGAATCCTCAATTGCAAATCTCTCGGATGAGACTTAACAAGGTTCTAAGTCTCAGCATTGTTTAGGATGATAAATTATCCTATTCGATAAATGGCCTTGGGCACCTTATAAAAATCCATTAATCTTATCTGTCAATTATGGTATGGTATAGATACACAACATATGTCATTTCTTCTCCTTTTATGAATTGCCCTGGTACCATGCAGGAAATTTCACATTGCTATCATAGCTAAAATGTAAGAATCAAGTAGGCACAAAGAAATCAGTCAGATCCTCTGTAGTGCACTTAAATGCAGACTTCCAGTTTATGGTGTCTTAGGCTAGGAGATGATGAACTCTCATACAAAAAACAAACCTCTAAATTTTTGGTTTGGACAGAAAATAATGGACAAAAAAAGCTTGAAAACAAATATGCAATTCTAAGTCTGTAATATCTGAATCATAATTTCCTTTTAATATGCACATCTACACATATCGTCCTTATATTAATAACATTGTTCCATGAAAATCTGTCTTTTTAAAATTAAGAGTTAATGCATGCAATGACAAAATATATCAGTAGTACATTCTATAGTAGCCAAACTGAGCATAACTCCCCAAACAAGAGGCCATATCGCTCACCTGAGCAACAATAGCCATTATATATGAAATCAGCTTTATGGAGTTATATACAAAATATCTGGACGATGTAGTTGAACATATTCTGTACAAAAAAAAAATTAAATTTTCCCCCCTGAATATTCTAATGTTTATTTATAACCCCTTTTGTAACAGGGTGATTTTATAGTCATATCACATATTGAGCATCACAGCTCTCACTCGGAAATATCTTAAAGAACTGTTTATATATAAGATATAAATCTATAAATCAAACTTTGAATTCCTTGTGAGGCCAAGGAATTGTCCAGGGGACAAAGTCTTAACAATTTTAAAGAACAATTTGTCAAAATGCTTGCAAATAAGTAAAACTATATATTAAAATATTTGAGCTTTTTTGAATAATTTACAATGTTTTCCTTTGTAAAATTGGAACCCCCTATTTGGCCCCACCCTACTCCTGAAGATTTTGACGAATTTGAATCTACACTACCTGAGGTTGCTTTCATTAAAGTTACAGCTTTTCTGGTCAAATGGTTTTTGAGAAGAAGATTTTTATAGATTTTTCTCTATATATTCCTATGTAAAAATTCATCCCTACGTATACCCCCAGAGGGTCCTGATTTTCACAACTTTGAATCTACACTACCTGAGGAAGCTTCCACATAAGTTTCAGCTTTTCTGGTCAAATGGTTCTTGAGAAGAAGATTTTTAAAGATTTACTCTATATATTCCTATGTTAAAAATCGAGCCTCCCCATTGTGGCCCCACCTTACCCCCCCCAAGGGTCATGATTTTCACAACTTTGAATCTACATTACCTGAGAATGTTTCCACATAAGTTTCAGTTTTCCTGGCCTAATGGTTTCTGAGAAGAAGATTTTTAAAGATTTACTCTATATATTACTATGTAAAATGTGGACCCCCCCCCCCCATTGTGGTCCCACCTTACCCCCAGGGGTCAAGATTTTCACAACTTTGAATTTACACTACCTGAGGATGCTTCTACATAAGTTTCAGCTTTTCTGGCCAAATGGTTCTTGAGAAGAAGATTTTTAAAGATTTACTCTATATATTCTTATGTATAAATTCGACCCCCCATTATGGCACCACCCTACCCCCGGAGGTCATGATTTTCACAACTTTGAATCTACTCTACCTGAGGATGTTTCCACATAAGTTTCAGCTTTCCTGGCCATATGATTCTTGCGAAGAAGATTTTTAAAGATTTACTCTATATATTCCCATGTAAAAAGTCGACCCCCCCCTCCATTGTGGCCCCATCCTACCCCTGGGGGTCATGATTTTCACAACTTTGAATCTACATTACCTGAGGATGTTTCCACATAAGTTTCAGCTTTCCTGGCCATATGATTCTTGCGAAGAAGATTTTTAAATATTTACTCTATATATTCCCATGTAAAAAGTCGACCCCCCCCATTGTGGCCCCATCCTACCCCTGGGGGTCATGATTTTCACAACTTTGAATCTACACTACCTGAGGATGCTTCCACATAAGTTTCAGCTTTTCTGGCCAAATGGTTCTTGAGAAGAAGATTTTTAAAGATTTACTCTATATATTCCTATGTATAAATTCGACTCCCTATTCTGGCCCTACCCTACCCCTGGAGATCATGATTTTCACAACTTTTTATTAACATTAACTGAGGATGCTTCCACATAAGTTTCGGCTTTCCTGGCCTAACGGTTTCTGAGAAAAAGATTTTTAAAGATTTACTCTATTATATATTCCTATGTAAAAAGTCGCCCCCCCCCCCCCCCACCATTGTGGCCCCATCCAGGGTTTGACACTAATTTTTTTACTTTGGTGGACCGCAGGTCCACTGGTCAAGAATTTTTGGTGGACCTTCACAAATTCTGTTGGACCTTCATTAATGTTGGAATTTTTTTTTTTAATTAATTTACTCCATGCTATTCACACTTATTAAATGCAATTAATTTGAACACAAACATGTGTAACCTTCTACTTTACTGAATTTGTTTCATTTTCCTACATCATCATCATTTCCACTAGCAAAACATATATTCAAAATATTTTTACTGGGTCACAATTTTTTGTAGGAAGGTTTCACTTCTCCCCAACAGAAAAAAATATAGAAAGAAGTTTGAGAATTAAATCAGGGAGACTTCATTTTATTTATTAAGTTAACAATGATATAAATTTAAAATATTGTTAATTTTTTTGGGACAGACTATACTTATGTAAAATACATGTAAATTGGATTATAAGCATGTCCACAACGTCTTATAAAAATTAAACTATTTTTGAAAAAACAAGATATCTGTGAGCCAATGCTCACTAGTGATACCCCCGCTCTGATGTGAATATGCAAAATAAGCAAAGTCGACATTTAACAGAAAGTTGGCATCCGATTGGTACAAAAATATATCCCACGATATGGCATGCCTATACAAATACTGTGTAAAAATTTCAAGCATCTGCGATAAACAGTTGCTGAGAAATCTTTGACAGAAATTTGTTTGAAAATTTTGGCTAAAAATAAACAAAGTCGTCATTTAACAGGAAGTTGATGTCCGATTGGTACAAAAATATATCCCACGATATGGCATGCCTTAACAAATAGTGTGTTAAAATTTCAAGCATCTGCGATAAAAAGTTGCTGAGATAAATGCGACAGAAATTTTTGTTACGGACGGACAGACAGACACACAAGGGTAAAACAGTTTACCCCCTTCTCCTTCAGAGCGGGGGTATAATAAAAAGCTAATCTAATTTGAAATTTGATTTATTTAATGTATTTATATCTCTAATAAAGGAAATGTTTCATCATTTTGTAAGCTAAGTGACAAATAAAAATTTGTCTCTTTACTAGTTTACTTCAGTGTATTTAGGGGTATTAGTCCAACCCAATGACCCACTTACCACCGTTATGTAGAGAATAGCCAACTGGTTAAATTATATATTATTGTTTAAGTTTTTATTTTGCATTAAAAATATCTTTTTTATTAATCAACTATCATTTATTGCCAATGAAGTTAATTTACACTATCATGAACTCAGAGGACAAAATAACTTCAACTTCTTTTTATGAGGAAATTCTGGTGAAGTTACCCCGAATACAAAACTTCATTAATTCATTTTTGGTTGTCAATTTTAATGTAAGAATTTGCATTAATAATTCAAAAATAATATGATTTTCATAATAAAATTTTAGTGGACCACCAGGTCCTGAACAATTGGTGGACCTTAATTCCCAATTTTTGGTGGACTCGGGCCGCCGGTCTACCGTTAGTGTCGAACCCTGCCATCCTACCCCCAGGGGTCATGATTTTCACAACTTTAAATCTACATTACCTAAGGATGCTTCCACATAAGTTTCAGCTTTTCTGGCCTAATAGTTTTTGAGAAGAAGATTTTTAAAGATTTACTCTATATATTCCTATGTAAAAAGTCGAACCCCCATTGTGGCCCCACCCTACCCCCAGGGGTCATGATTTTCACAATTTTGAATCTACAGTACCTGAGGATGCTTCCACACAAGTTTCAGCTTTTCTGGCCAAAGGTTCTTGAGAAGAAGATTTTTGAAAATTTCTCGAAAACTTTCATTAATTGCTAATTATCTCCCCTTGTAAAAGGGGTTGGTCCTTAATTTTCACAGCTTTGAATCCCCTTAGGCTAAGGATGCTTTGTGCCAAGTTTGGCTGAAATTGGTCTAGTGGTTCTGGAAAAGATGTTGAAAATGTGAAAAGTTTACAGACAGACGGACAGACGGCGACAGACAAAATGTGATCAGAATAGCTCAGGTGAGCTAAAAAAAAATTAGAACCTTTTAAATTACCTCATCCCCTTCCAGACCAGGCTTCGGGGCCACCAACGCTGAGATTTTCTCAAATTTGAGATTTCTCAGAAAATTTGAGTTTTTCTCACCAAACCGTGTCACCAAATAAAGTTTTTCTCAAACTCAGACTTGTCTTTGAGTTTTTTCTCAAATCTGAGATTTTTCTCAAACGTGCGTGCCACCAATGTTTTTTCTGACTCAAATGAGAAAAAAATTTGAGATTTCTCAGAAGATCTTGAGATTGGTATAGAGCAACCTCAAATAAAATCTCACGTGAATTTACTCATCCAAAATGGCTGTCAGACGACGTCTGCAACGTCAACGTCGCCGTCGAAATAGAGTTCCTAGACGTATTAACGATCGTTCGAATCCCCTAGAGACCCTCAATGAAGCTGAGGTATTCGAAAGGTACCGATTTGTTCCCGAAACTATTATGTTCCTTGTCAGTTTTATGCAAGATCAGTTAATATACCACAGCCATCGTAACAACCCTCTTACCCCTCTGTATCAAGTTTTAGTAGCGCTACGCTATTTTGCTACGGGGTCATTTTACATCACCATTGGGGACACGCTGTTAGTATCAAAAAGTACTGCAGGGAGAGCCGTACGTCGGGTGACCGACCTTCTCTGTCATCATGTCAAGGAATTTATTCGGCTGCCTGGCAGAGATGAGATTTCTAGCATCAAAAACAACTTCCATAAACTTGCAGGTAAATAGAGCGTCTGCATTTTGTTGACCTTCACCCAATAAATAAAGAATCCTGAACCCGATCACACATAGACCTACATTATTGCAAATGTTTCACCGGTATATAACGGTACTTATTTAGTTACAGTATACATTATAGTATTACACTGCTCATACAAAAAAAAATATTCAATAAAAATCTTTACATACAACAGCATTACATTATGCATGGCTGAAGCAAATAAAGGTTACATCAATGCAGCGCGGATCTAGAGTTTTACCTACATTAATATCGAAAGGTGCCCCATACCACCTTAAATTCACAACATGAAGTGCACCATAAATAAGCCTCTGACCCCCATGACAAACAAGTTTATCCCTATGACCCCAATGGGAAAAATTTATGGATCCGCGCAAGTAGTATTATGATCTTGACAAGAACAATAGTGGTGGATCAAATGACTTGTGAAAATTTGCCGTATTCCATTTCATTTGTTTCATAAATATTCAGTGTTATTTAATTTTTAATTAAGTCAAATGTTTCTTAATTAAAATTATTGGTATCACAAGGGCAGATAAAAAGATCTAAAGAAAGTACAAAAATGAGGACCCCCCCCCCCCACCCCAAATCTTAAAATAACACGTGCTGTTCATGCAATTTAATAATTTCATCACAGGATTCCCGGGTGTTATTGGTTGTGTGGATGGAACAATGATAAAAATTGTATCCCCGTCAGAAAATGAAGCAGATTATTTATGCCGTAAAGGTTTTTATGCGCTCAATGTACAGGTAAATAAACAATTAAAATTTTGAAAGATAATACATCTGTTGTTCCATGTATTTTTTAAAAACTATTTAAACAGCAAGTCAAATTTAAAATCTTTTTTTAATTTTCCCATGTTTTAGATATACCCTTCTAAAAATATATAAAAACATTTTCAGATGACATGTGATCCTCAGTTTAAAGTGTTGGATGTCGTTGCGAAGTGGCCTGGAAGTGTGCACGATGCTCGGATTTTCAGGGAATCCAACTTATGCACACTTATGGAAGAAGGCATGTAAAATTTCTGTAACAAAGATGTCTGGTATTTTTTAATTCTTGATACACTGTGTGTCAGATATTTCACGAAGTATAAGCTGAAATTTCAATAATTATTTTAAATATATTGATATACAGGGCATCTATCGGGCTTTCTATTAGGAGATTCCGGATACGGCCTGAAACCATTTCTGTTGACCCCGTATATGGCGGAAGATGCCCCTGGAAACAGACGCTATAATGCAGCACATTGTAGAACAAGGTTATAATGGTTTTCTGCCTCAAAACCAAAGAGGCAGAGAAACATAAACTTTGTAAAAAAAATTGAAATCTTACAAAAATCAATTTCAGACACACCTGTCATTTTTTAAAATCAGCCACAATGCTTGCGTTTGTAATTAAATTATTGCTACCTCTATAAGGCACATACGTGTAGTATTACACGTGCAATCATGTATAGTGGAATATGATAGTAAAGCGTTATTGCATTTCTCTTTAAATATCTTATTTATTGCTGCATGTAAGTTCTTCAATAACATTTCAGAGTCACGATTGAGCAAACATTTGGCATTTTGAAAAAGAGGTTTCATGCCCTCCACTGTGGCCTTCGGACCAAGCCAGAAAGAGCGTGCAAAATAGTGACGGCATGTGCTATTCTCCACAATATAGGGATTCAACGGAGGGACATTCTAAAAGACACAGACTTGAATGCAGTTGATGTAGCCGTGGACGTCCACGTTAGGGTTCCAGAAGACGCTGTAGGACGCACTGTGAGGGACCATGTGAGAGACACATACTTCTTATGAGTACGTTTCTATGCAAAGTCAACATCTTAGAATTTCAATTATAAAATTACAGTTTACAATTTACTACTTTATGTACCGGTACCTTATGCATATTACTAACATGGTGAATTGATTAATGAATGACCTGGGTATTTCACTGACTACAAATAAATACAACAATTGAAGCTAAAATAATCATTAATGATAATATTTAATAGAGTTGCAAACAATCAGATAAAGCAACTTACGTATATACATATAGTCATGTATATCCGCCATTTAACCAAATACATGTACATGTTAACTACTTTTACAAACATTAAACAAGCATTACAATGCATCATCTCAACTTGCTCAAATAATATCATTTTCAAATATTTAAAGAAGAAACAATTATTCTCTCATTACAACTTCATATAATTCTTACTAGTTTTACAAACTACAGTGAATAAATCATACTAGTATAAACTTGAATACTTGTACACCAACTGTATTGCTAAAAGTGCAATGTATCACAATCGTATCAAATAACATTCTTAAGTGAATATTGACTAAAAATGCACACATCATTAAGAACAAAAATGGCTCATTCTCAAAGAGGAAGCTTATCACCCAAAGCTAAGAGTGGCATAATATATTTTAAATAGTAAATGTAAATATTAATAAGAGGCCCAGGGGCCACATTGCTCACATGTGCAATATAAATAGCTATTACTTTGATCAAGTCAGCTTTATGGGATCAAATACAAAATACTCGTATAATTTACATGGGTAGGTCTTGTTAACAAAGATGATCCAATTTTTCTTCACATATTCCTATGTTAGACATAAAGCCCCTTTCATTGTTTCATTTATCAGAAGAAGATATTATAACATTTTTTCTTCTATCCTATAAAAAAATTCAAAACTGAAAGGTGGCCCTCCCTGCCCCCTGTGATCATAAATAGAACAAATATGGATCTGCACAAACTGAGGATGCTTTAACACAAGTTACAGTTTTTCTGGCAAAATGGTTTGGGAGAAAATTTAAACATGGGTAATCACAGATTACAAAGCTCACCGAGCATAGGTATCACCTTTAGAAGGCATCACCTTTATGAGACCACCTTAATCATATTATGTGAAAATCATAGTTAACGTTCTTGGATACTGTTTTGACACAATATCATATATCATATGTTAAAAGCTGGTATGATAATCATATGTTCATTTCATACGGTATTACAAGGTACAATGTTTATCAATACAATAATATAAAATACGATATTGAATCCTTTGATACTTACAATATATATCATATAATACAAAATAATACTGTAATAATTTAATTTTGGTTGTAACGCGCTTTCTGATTGGCTAAAAAATTATTTTATATCGTATAAACACCCCTGCGAATGTGTTCGGAATGTTTTCTTTATCGTTGCTAAGTATGTAATAAATCCAGAGGTGCTCGAATGAAAGTTCACGAGACTTCGCCGAGATTTGTTCAGTTCCTGTGATAATTCGAGCGGAAGTATAAGTGTTCGGATAATATTCTCAAAATACGTAAGTACAGGCCGTTTTTCATATCATAACATATTTAGATTTATGTTAAAACATGAAAATCTATTAAGATATATGTCTTATTTCATCATCTAGTGGTTATTTAAAATAAACGATGAAATTCAGAAAAGAGTTATCGTTCGTGTTCAACCACTCTACACGTGGTTGAAAATGTAAACATTGGGTTGCTTGATAAAATCATAGCCACGTTTTATGCTTTTGGTGTGTGATACCATGCTTTTTAAAAAATGAATTGGTGTCTGTTTTGTATAAAAACTTAGTATATCGAGCCATTTTCAAGTAACATTCTGCATAAAATAATATAGTCTGTTTCACCATTGATGCTATTACTAGGTCAGGCGCGGATCGAAAATTATTCCTTAGGGTGGATCGCTTCTAAGCACGTTAATTGTTGCAACAGCAGAAAAACCCTAAATTTTCTATTGTCACATTTATTTCTAGAACTCATTTTATCCACCAATTCATGAAGGTAAAGTCTAAAATCAATAAACATCTAGATTTTATATTTGTTTACAAGTACCTAACTTCTAGGAAATAAACTATAAACACGAGGCACGATTTTTACTGCGAAACTGAAAGGGTCAAATAAAACCACATGGTCTAAATTTGAATGACAATAACATTCGCAGGGGTGTAAAGAATGTTGCTACGTCATAGTAAGACTAACGTCAAAAAACGTATCAATCCGCCTGACGTTACGTTTGAATTTTGTACAATTTGATGTCATTTTAAGGGTCAAATGACCCTTTTTATCTACAGTTAATAGAAAAAAATTAAATTATAAGCAATGAATTCAAATATTTATTAGTTTTATACGATATAAAATGGTTTGGAACAGTTTACGCTTTTTTATAGAAGCGTAAACTGCCCCAAACCATTTTATATCGTATAAAACTAATAAATATTGATTTCATTCCTTAAATAAATGACGATGCAATATGATATTGTAACATATGATATGACATTGTATCATGTTATACATTATTGTATTTGATCACATAATACAATATCATATAATATATGATACAGCATTCAAGCCTGTCAGGTGCATTAGTATCATAACACGCACCAGAGGGATCTTAAGATGAAATTGTGAAAAAATTACAACATGAACAATGACAACAACCACAAAAGACAAATTTTTTATCAGAAAAGCTCAAAGTTATATTTTCAGTTCATTATGAAAAACTCTTAAAAAATAAAAAGTGGATATGTGATTAATAATTAGTGAAAATGTCATTATATGGCACCAGAAATGTGCTGATATATCAGCTCTTACCTATCGTAAATTTCTATGGCAAAAATTTCAACATTCATTGCTCCTCAACATTTGAGCTACTACCTCAGGATTATTATTACATAAAATTTGGAATTTTAGGTCATAATAAGATTTCTTGGCCACAATGAGCTGTCTCTCGTCTTTCAGTTTCTCTATTTCTTCCTGAAGTTTATCATTCTCTAATGATAGGTTCCTTTCCTCTAGCTCTTGGATGGTAAGCTTCCTCTTTCTCTTACCAGAATCTATATTATAAAAACAACAACAAAATAAAACAAACAGCCCATGGGCCAAATTTCTCATCTGAGCAATAATAACCATAACAAGATATCTGTGAGCTAATGCTCACTAGTGATACCCCCGCTCTAATGTGAATATGCAAAATTAGCAAAGTAGACATTTAACAGGAAGTTCACGTCCGATTGGTACAAAAATATATCCCACAATATGGCTGGCCTAAACAAATAGTTTGTATAAAATTTCAAGCATCTGTGATAAATAGTTGCTGAGAAATCTTTGACGAAAATTTTTTTGAAAATTTAGGCTAAAAAAAAAGAAGTCATCATTCAACAGGAAGTTGACGTCTGATTGATACAAAAATACATCCCATAATATGGCATGCCTAAACAAATAGTGTGTTAAAATCTCAAGCATCTGCTATAAATAGTTGCTGAGAAATCTTTGACGAAAATTTGTGTTATGGACAGACAGACAGAAGGACAGACAGACCGACACACAAGGGTAAAACAGTATATTATATCATACAATATCATATTATACTATATTGTATTATATGATACAATATCATATTATACAATATCATATAATACATTTTCATGTGATATAATAATATATTATATAAGCCAATATTATATTATACAATATTGTATCATATGATACAGATACGATAAATATTATACAATATCATATCATATGATACAATATTATATGTTGCAATATCATATGAAACAATATGATATGTGATAAAATAGTATATAATACAATATCATATTATACAATATTGTATCATAATATACAATACTATACAAAACAATATCATGATACAATATCATATCATAATGTACAAAAAAAATGATACAATATCATATCGTTTCATATAACTGTTTACAATATAATATATGATATAATACTGTATCAAATAAAACAATAGTGTATCATATCATACAATACTATATCATAGGAATCATATTATATCATTTAACAACAAACACATCTATCAAGCAGGTTTGATTGAGGTAGGAGATTTTTTTTAGCATCCTTGATAATGGAGATCAGGCTCTGCATCTGAAGCTACCTCTGCGGTTCATTGATATTTAGTTAAATCAACTATCCAAGCTATTTTCTATAAAATATGTGACCTATTCCAAAAAACCAAATCTCATCCAGCATCCAAAACCTATGGCTCAGATTCAGCATTCAAGCCTGCCAGGTGTATCAGTATCATAAGACGTTCATGATTTGAATAAACTTGAATCACGCACACTACCTATATATTGTTTGCAGGGGTATAATTATAAGATGTAATTTCTGGAAGACATTGCTCTATTTTCACAGCTTGGACACTGATGAAGAAATAAATATCAATGTTGGAATGATCACATGGATATGGACTTGGTTTACACGTGATCAAAACATGTGAAGCCAGAAGGGCTTCTCAGAGAATTTGATCATCTATTCTACCAACTAAGTTCATTGCCCTGTGTACCTTCTATAGTTGTTTCTATCAAAATATAATTTAAGAATTTATTTACCTTGTACATCCTTCTTCTTTGCAGGCACATCTGAAGATGCTGAAGAAGAGGTGGAAGGCTGAGTTTCCACAGGATCTTAAATAAAAATTGTCGGAGATTTTTAATATGCTTGTTCCTATTTTTTTACAACATTTTGGACATGAAACTTCACATACAAATAAGTGTTGGGGTTTGATATACCAGTATATACTTAACTTTCTTATAAATTCAACAATTGGTTCATTTTCTTTATATCATATACAAAGAAGTGGATCAGTGCCATGAAATCGTCTCTGGTTTACATTGTGATAGAAACACCACACTGTTATTTTTAATCTCTGCCCTTCAGGCTATACATGTTAACATAAACTCTCAGAAGGACTTCTCAGAAGATTTGATCACTTACTAACCAAGTTCAAATCCCAGTGAACTTTTCAACATTGCTGTTTATTACTTATATTTACATTTCAAAAATGCAAATTGTTCAGAACTGTTAAAATTACTGAGATTTTATGTTAACAATAATCCAAGACTTTTTGACATCATGAAAAAGTTCATACAGAATTGAATGTTTTGCTATTCTATAGGTTCATATAAGGAAACATTTGCAAAAGTAAATATTTCGATATACAACACAATATAGTTACCCGCTGTATCTATTCCTCCACATATTCCTTCGAGGGAAGGCCTTCCTTCCAGTTGTTCCAAAATGGAAAGCTCAACTGGTGTGGGGCTTGGTGGCTTGGGACCCCCTCCTGTCTTAGGGCGTTTTGACTCCGATAACTTTCCCTTGGCTACAATTGATCATCATTCCTTGTTAGTGAAATTTATAGATAAGAAGATTATTCAACAATAATCATCATTATGGAAACCAAATATATCACCTAATTTGATTGGCTAAAAATTTCATAATATATATCATATAACATAACTTGCCTAGTAACGTCATGATATGACATGCATGCCAAACGTTATAATCTGCTTGACGAAGTTGACGTTACATTTAAATTTAACACAAATGGTCATTTTAACAAACAATATGCCTCATTTTCTGATTTCAGTTGTTTAAAAATTAAATTATTAGGAATGAATTTAATTTCTACCTATGATGTAAATTCATGGGGAAGCGCTCATACCCACAGATACCACAAAAATTAAGCCATTATAACAAATTCTAATGATTCCACAGTATATATGAATCAGTTATACTACATGTACCTACCCCTCTGCTTCAAGTTACTGTACTGCTTGGCAGCCTCCCCACTTGTCCTCAATATTCCCGAACCACTGCTCCTAAAATGGTGTTTATTGTCATGCTTGATTTGGGATAAATAATCTGTGTACATTTCACATCATTATACAATTTATAATACATAACGAATGAACTGTCTTGACAATGAAAAGTTTCAATAATTATGCCCCTAATTAAGAAGAAATTTTTATAGTAAATAACATTTTTTTCATTGTGTACTGTACTTTGAAATGTTCTTCTTCATAAATGATATTCAAATTACTAATGAGCAATGTACAAAATCAAGACAAGATATACATGTATAACAAAAACTGTTTGGCTTGCACTTTTAGATTTAAGATGATTATGGGCCTGCTTCTTTTACCGGTAATCACATTTGATTTATAGAGCAGTGTACCGTATTGTACCAAGTTCAAATTAAGCCATTAAGCAATTAATTTATCACTCAAAAGGCCTATAAAATCAAAACTTATCGCATTTTTTTTTGTTGAAGACTGGTTTTGCATCTGGGGAAAAACCATCCAACTCTGTGAACCCGCATGGAAGTATCAGTCGCCATGTTTATTCTATATTTATCGGTCAAAACCATGTGACACTTTGGGAATTCCCTAAAATAAAAACAACAATTTCAACTGGTGAAGATAAACATACCCGTTCACTGCCTGTGCAACCTCTCTCCAGGCGACATCCTTCGCAATCTTCCCACCCCCAGCACCCTTAAACTTCCCAAACAATACACCCTCCCTCAAATGCACTTCTTCCACCAAAATTTTCTTTTCTAACTCGGTCCAGTTAGGTTTTTTAATTTTTAAACTGGCGTCTGAGACGCTCTCTGAACACTCGCTCGCCATTTCTGAACGTAATGAATAATATTTACATGCAGACGACTATCACATGTGACGTCAGTTATAATTTACACATGTAATTTACATAAATAACGCGATAAACCAGAAAATGAAAGTAGAGTTGACTTACCCGATCGACGCCATTTTTCCTGAAAGGCCGCTTGCGGTAACGAAAATAAGCTGAGATTTTTCCGTAAAACTCAACTCTCGTGAGGCGACTCTGAGAGAGTTTGGTGGCACACCGTTTTAGCAGAATCTCACCAGAGTCAGAAATTTAAGATATGAGGCTGAGATTTGAGCTGAGATTTTTACATGTTGGTGGCCCCGAGGCCAGATAGTTATATTTTCTGATATCTTATGACTGAACATACATCATTTTTGCATCTTTGAGGACTGCACAACATTTGAATATATAACATTTTAAGGGGGCTCAATATTTCTTGAAATAGTTTCTCAAATCAGCAGAAAATAACTTGATCATGCATGTGCATAAGTGTATTAGTCAAAAAAGCAAAAGAAATAATCTATCTTTTGAGGGAAAACATGATTTTCTAAAATAAATTCGGTAAATATGAACCAAAAGCCTTAGGCAGATTTGAACTCAGGATCAGCAGTTCACAAGCTCGATACTATAACCACTGAGCTATGATGATATTTAGTCAAATTGATCATTATAAACACAAGATATTGAAATCGCCATCTTATGACGCATCAAAATAAAAAGTATTTGCTTTGCTAAAGTGAGCTACTTTAAGACTTTATTTGAGAACAATGTAGACCAAATTCTATTTGCAACACTTCATAACTTAGCAGTGAATAACTGATTTACAATGACTAGGCCAATGTAGATAATCTATAACAAATCTGAGACTTGGGTACTCAGGTGAGCTGCCAGAAATTTTGGCCATGCTGTTGCTCATATAAACCTTACATAATTTTCTTAAAGCCAAAATAAAAGTTGGATGACAGTAATATGTGTATCTGAAACAAGAGGTCCATGGGCCACATCGCTCACCTAAACAACAGTTCCATGTATCATTTTTTATTAGTTTTTTAAACATTTTACCATTATGTTTCTATGTTAAACTTTGAACCCCTCTTGGTGCCTCAGTAATTGTCCGGCCACCACAATTTTAACAATTTAGAATCTACATTATTTGAGGATGCTTGCATAGTAATCTCACAAAATGGAGCATTCTAGTTCTTGAGAAGAAGATTTTTAAACATTTTCCCTTTATATTTCTATCTTAAACTTTGAACCCCTCTTGGGGCCCCAGTATTGGTCCGGCAGTCATGATTTTCACAATTTAAAATCTCCACTATATATACAAGCTTTAGTTTAAATATTGGCATTTCTGGTGCATTGGTTCTTAAGAAGATCTTTTAAGACATGCACTATATTTTCACTGTTACGCAATTATCTCCCTTTTAAAAAGGGATTTGCCCTTTATTTTAACAATTTTAAATCCCCTTCCAATAAGGGTGCTTTGTACCAAGTATGGTTAAATTTGGCCCAGTGGTTCTAGAGAAGAAGTCAAAAACGTGAAAAGTTTACAGATGGATGGACAGACGGACAGACGACAGGTGATCAGAAAAACTTACTTGAACCTTCGGATCAAGTGAGCTAAAAAGTGCTCTATTTCTGACTTACGGTCCAAAGTTTCTAGGAATGTCCTGCGTAAGGGACACAGAGGCACTTTTCCATTTGTTCTCATTGACAGATCCATTTAGCCTCAGAATTTCTCTTGTTGTGTTGAACCCCAATCCACACACACTCACTAAAGATATGCTGAGGCTGTTCACTCGAAATCCAAACATATGGTAGTAGAAGGCAAGCTGCAATGTTTACATAGGAAAATGCCAGTAAACTAGATATCAGTTTGAAGTCATCTTTTCGTAAGTTCTATGGTCGATACAACGACCTTGTCAGCAAATACAATCTTCCACTGAGTCACATGCTGACTGACGTTTTCATACTAATTGTTAGACCATAATTAATTACCTAATTGTCTATGGACTTTTGCGGTTTTTATTTTCCCGATTACGACAAAGAGCACACAGCGGGTGTGACCAGTCAGCAGAGGATGCTCACTCCTCCATGGCACCTGATCCTACCTCTATCTTGGAGGTCCGTGTTAATTGCTCTGCTTTGAATTTGTATTTCGTTTTATGGACTTTTGAGATGGTTGACGGTTTGTTATTGTCATTTTTTCATTCAACAACATTGTATCTGAGATTAAACTATTGTTCTACTTATAAATAAATAAATAACAAATCTTATAAACTATGAATAATGAAAATATACTGAAAAATAGGTATGTTTTATGTTATATTTTGCAACCAAATTCATTTACATTGTTAATTTTATTTTTGTTGATTTATCATAATTCATTGTTTGATCACATGCTGCGCTCACCCCAACGGTCGCACCGTAAAACATATTATTTATAGAATTATACTTGATTTTATTGTTTATTTTGATAGGAAGTACGTCACAATATGGAGGTGTCCCATACCACCTTAATTCAAGCTCATTGCACACCCCATACCTACAGGCATTTTTTGTTTAATCTGACCAAGATTAATTACCGTAAGCCAATGGTAAATAATTTACAAACTTTATTAGATGAAACTTGATTAAAGGTTTCTGCACAACCATTATCTACAGGCAGTCTGTTTGGTCTGAGCAAGACTGGACTATAGTCCTATATCTGATATAAAGGTAATGGTAAAGGTAGGGGTTTATAGTCTTGCTCGCAAATAAATTGCCTCGCATGACTTCTACATATGACCCCCTGGCAAGACCAGTAAAATCCATAGCATCTTCAACTCCCTGGGGAGCATACAAGCAGAGCTGCCAAATTACAGCAGCTCATGCTTTTCATTCACATAGCCAGCTCATCTCATGTGCCAGGTACCCATTTTAACCCCAGAGTGGAGAGAGTGCACTAGTAAAGTAACTTGCCCAAGGTTACAATGTTACTGCGATAGCGACAGAACAGACTCGAACCTGAGGCTACCCGTACCAAAAATTCTAACAAATGCTCATGAGCAGCTCATGAGAAACACATGAGAATCTAGTAAGAAATGTATGCAAATTAGGTAGAAATTCATTTTGCTCATGTGCAGATTGTTAGTCTCTGTTAGGGAAGGAAATACTAACCAAAATGCACATGTGAAAAATAATGCTCACTTGGATGCTCATGAGCAAAATTCTATTCGAATTGCTCACATAGGCAACAAGCTATACAGATACATTGATGGTAGATTAATTTTTCTAAGTTCAACTTTCTCACGTGAGCAAGAGGTTAGGAAATATGACTTAGTCAGTATATGCGGTATCAAAGTTTGGTCAAAACGAAAGAAATTGCAAGATCATTTTCCTCACGTGAGCAATGGAATTGCTCACGTGAGGAAATCGGACTGTTAAAAAAATTGGACGTTTCGTTTTATTACTTTAATCTTAGCTTAATTAATACCAAAGCTTTACCAGAAATTAGACACAAGATTTTACACACTCATCACAAGTTTACTTCTGTCAATTTCAACTGAACCCAAATCCCATACCAAAAAAAAGTACAAAAAAGTATACTTTTTTCGGCAGCTTTTAGTACAGTCTTTTTAGTACTTTTTTGAAAAAGTACAGAAAAAGTATACTTTTTCTGTACTTTGTCAAACAGGTCCTCAGATCTGAAGACCTTTTTCTGTACTTTTTTGGGACTTAGAATTTTTCCACTCTACTTTTTTTGTACTGTTTTGGACTTAGTTTTTTTTCAACATACTTTTTTGTGCTTTTGTGGGACTTAGATTTTTTACAGTGTATTTTTTCTGTACTTTTCTTGGACTTATCATTATTTCTGCTCTGTTTCAACTTTGTATTTTTTCAGCATAATTTTTTAGGATTTAGAATTTTTTCTTGCAAAGACAGTTTAAACTTACTAGTATTTTAACCAACCTATATGTATTTTTATGCACTTTCTTTCTACATATGATGAATTGATTATTAATATATAAGGGATTTGCATTAGTTAAAATTCATTTAATGAGAAAAAAATTAAGAGTCAAGCAAAAAATACAAATTCAACTTAGCAGCAAGCTAGTTCGCTTTGAATTAAAAAAAAACACCATTTAATTTAATATACCTCCTTTCCTATTACATTTTTTTGTAAGGGGATATGGGTGGGGGGGGGTAGGGTAGGTAATAATAATCAAGAAAAGCATTATGTTTGTTATTTTTTTTTAAACATAGTATATATGTAACTAAGTTTATCAACACATTAAAAAAAAACCACCTGTCCCAAATTCCATTGTTTATATAAGACACGGAACTCAGGAAATCACTTTTCCGCCTGAACGCACACACATCCCAGGTTAACAGTAAAGGGTGTCTAAAGAGGTCATGATTAGTCCGTGCTGTGGTGACACTGGTGTTTGTTTAAGATAAAAAGAACTCAGTGCAGTAGTTTTGTGTGTAATGAGATCAGTGAAAAACAATTAATTGTTCATACGTAAATTCTCTGTGTTTACGTTGGATAACATTAGACAGTATGGAAACCATTATATACTATGCAGAAGCAGTTCATTTAACTACTTTCTACTAAAAAACGAAAATGTAGACACAATGCAACTTGAATAATGGATATATTGCTAGATTTAATAATCAATTCAGACTATTGATGAAATCTATTATGGCATATTATTTTTTCAACGCGGTGATGGTAGGGAGGTGGGGGGGGGGGGGGGGTTGCTGTTCATGGAATGATGTTTCACCGTATTATGAACAATTTTTGAAATAAACGTATGATATATTGACTAAGAACTATGAATAAAACCCCCAAGTATTTTTTTCCCATTCTCATGTTTAATGAACAACCAAAATAATCTGATTGCTAAAAACTCGTTTTATACGTTGGGAAGCACAATGGTGCATTTCAAATCGATGTTTTAACCCCCCCTTTGCATATTCAACTATTATTTGAAAGCCTGGAATTGAGATACATTTTATTTTTGAATTTCCCACATGTTGTTAAAATTTATTCAAAATGGCGGCTCTTGAAACCGGAAATGCCGATATCTGATTATCAGTCAATATTAATTAAAGGATTATGAACAATGAAATAGAGGTACAAAATTGTTTATTTAAAATTATGTTTGATAACCATTATTTTAACAAAATAATACAGTTGTTTTTAGAAAAAAATGTTTATAAATGTTTTTAAAAATAGCCTCGGTAATCTACGTGGCTGTACTGTGATTGGTCAAAATTTAAACTTAAATTTTCGTGAATTCTGATTGGACAATTGCCATTCCGCCATTTATTTTTGAAACTGGCAAAGAAGACTGGAGCTGTTTTGAATTTCTGCCTGATTGTTTTAAAATAAGCAGAAATGCAGTGTGCTGTAAATGTTTGGAACCTACATGGAGTGTTCTTACAATGATGTACACATATATTACTTGGAAAATATAAGGCTATAATGCAGGATGACCCATTTCCATTTGGGGTAAGTTTGATGAACAATATATATTGTTAAAAACTTCACATGATTGTGTTTTTTTAAAATCTTAAGATAAAGTTTTGGACTGGTATTGAAAATTTGTTATTTTTTTTTACTTCAGAATTCTCATTAGAATTGCCAAATAGACTTGAGAATGAGACTTAAATCTGATTGAAGAGCAGTTCACTATGGTGTTTTGGTGCATGTATGGTGAAGACAAAAATGTCAACATGGGTAAATCAGCTTTTTCTGTCAATTAGAAGTAAACATAATGTATGTATATTTATAAATTATATATAATATGTTATGATCTTTTTTTTAGAAATACATTTCTTGATTGCAAGAATAAAACCAATGTATCATTAATTTATATTGCAGAAAAAATCACAACAAAGTCCAGCAGACAGTACAAGAGATTGAAGATCTTAGTACCATTATTAATAACAGATGAAATATACAGTAAGTCATTATGTGTGTGTATGGTAATTAAATAGTAATACATAGTATATAAATGGTCTTTTTTTTTCATGTATGTTTTACAAAATGCAATGCAGGTAAACTATACTGGCGTGCGACCAGTTCTCGCCGAGTACCATTTCTCGCCAGTGCATTGTTTCATCATTTTTTCGTATATTTGATAAAATGATGTCACAGTGCACTGGCGAGAATTGGTACTCAACAAGAACTGGTCGTACGCATGGCAGAATAATAAATATACATGTAATACATGTACGTAAAATCTATATTAAAAAAAATTGACCACAATTAAATTTTAATTGCCTGTTTTCAAATATGATAAGCAAGTCATATTATAGAGACCAGTTTTCTCAAGGTAGTGGCCACATGCATTATTAAACATGGGTGCGTTATTCTGATTAATGAAAAGCTACCACACATGTAAGTTTAGGGTTATTTACAGCTAAGTGGTAATCACTATATATAATATTCTTTTATATACATTTTAGGAAGGATCGAGATTCAAAATACAGTTTCGAGTTGTATGCTGACCCATTACTGCAGGACGATGGTATTTAGAAACGGGGGAGATTTCAAGACTTTGTTAACTGTGTGATATGCTAGTGACTTATCAACTTGAGAAGTTATTACAATGTGCTGTCTTCCAAAAAAGATTTACAGTCTATAACACTGCTGAAATATTGAAGGCAACATATACTAGATGACAGCCATGGCATAATTCATCATGCTTTTGTATAGATTTTTAAGTTTAATTACAAAACCTATATACCATTACAAATTATCAGACTCTTCTTGATGATCGAGGTATAAAATTATTTGATGTTTTGTAATGTACTTTTTTGGTACTTAAAATAGTACTAAAAAGGTACCTTTTTTGTGCTTTTTGTATACTTTTTTAAATACTTATTTGTGCTTTTTGACTCTTGACCTAAATTTGTACTTTTTTGTGCTTTCAAACTAAACTATATGTGTACTTTTTGTCTACTTTTTTTGTGCTTTTTTTAAATTACACTGCTTTTTTTGTACTTTTCTATTCTTTGTACTTTTTTTGTACTTAATACTTTTTTGTACTTTTGAATCATACTTTTTTTATACTTTTGAAACATACTTTTTTATACTTTCGAAACATACTTTTTTTGTACTTTTCTGTATACTTTTTCTGTATTAAAACTGATTAAATGTGCTAAAAGTATACTTTTAGTACACTGTATGTTTTTTATACTTATACTTTTTCTGTACTTCATAAATAAATGAAATGATATAAAAGTATACTTATTTTATACTTTTGATTTTAACGAAAGTACTTTTTTTGACTTAATTTGGAACGACCAAATGTATGGTTCCAAATTTAGTCGAAAAAAGTATACTTTTTAAGTGCTTTTATTGTACTTTTTTTTCGTACTTAAAATGTACTTATTTTTGGTATGGGATGCCTCAATTAATTTATAACTTTGTACATGTGTATATTTTTCAAAGAGAATTAATACCGTAAATTGAAAAAAAAAAGAAATATTTTATAATCAATAAGTCTTAATTCTAAGAAAGTCTCAATTGAATGTTCCATTATTTACTTGCAACTTCAATTGCATAGTTATGATGTTTCATTAAACATTCATTTGTTAAAAGACGTTTTGACACCAATTTGATTAAAATACAGATCACCCCCTCCCCCACCTCGTTTTTTTTTTTTCGTGAACACTAACCTGACTGGGTTTTTTTTTTTGTAACGTTATATTTGTTTTTCCTAAATTCAATTATCAGTCTCCTTTCTAATTAATCTAATTATATATGAGTATCTAAACCGCTTTGAGAATTTTCGTAAGCTGTTTGTTTCTACTTTTACTTTTGTTTCGATGTTACATTACGCGCGCGCTGATTGGTCGATCAATTGAAAGCCGCCAATTTTCATATTCGATACCGCCATGTTGTGTACCATCACAGATGTCGGAGATGACGGTGAAATGAATTAAATACGGGAATTATCTGATTCTGTACCGGTAAATGAGGTAAAAAAGCATGTTGTCGATAAAGTGTTTGAACCATGAAAATTCTATGGCAGAACAGAGGAAGAATCTGAATGAATCGAGTGTCAACACCCTCTGCATGCTGCACGTACTGGACCCTCCTTCTGTAGGAGCACGTAAAGTAAGTTTAGCATCAAATTATATTCATTGAATGGCAGTTAAAGCATGTCTGTTATTCAAATATAAAACGGAAGACTGTAATTTACTTTTATAATGGGTTTAACAATTTACAGCTGACCCAAATACCGGGGTATCGAATCGAGCAAAATGCCCGTTATCATATTTTTTGGTACTTTTACTTGACATACGATTTTTGAACAAATAATTCAACATTTATTTAAAATCAAAGTCAAATTTAGAAAATTATTAATAGATAAATATATAAATGCTTGAAAAATAAAAACATTAACAATTGTACTGATATAAAATTCATTTATCCTTCCAATAGGTCTGCCCTGAGTTACACAGACCTGAAGAAAACCAAGAAAAGCTCACAGATTTTATGAATGATGCATCAAAAAAGAGTGAAGACATTATTTATAAGGATTATGGAGAACTATATATATATGCTGAAGTCCGGCTGAGTCAATGTGGATTTTTTTGTGATATTCTGGTAGTCAGCTGTTTGTGTGATTGTTTATGTGTGAAATCAGAGAGCATGCAAACACAATACTGTCAAAAAAAGAACATTGGGAATGTTGAAGACAAATGCCATGATCGATCGAATACAACCAGTGGTCGTGCAGCACTTATGAACTACTGTGTATGGTTTGAACTTTGCTTACTTGGAACTGTGATTATTATTCCAAGTCCATCTGTGCACTTGCTATGATCAAACTGCAATACATGTTTATCTGTGTTTTCTATAGGTTCATGTCAATGTAATTATAAACAATGTATGGAATTATATTTTTATATAATGACAGATGTAAATATATATTAATGTTAAATATTTGAATTCTTGTCCATAGTCTTTTCAGTGAGCAACTGTTGCACATGAGGCTCATGAGTCTCATAAGCCTCATGTGAGCAAAACTGTTGGTGAACAAATCTTATTCCTCATGTGAGCAAAAAATGCTCATGTGCAGAATTTTGCTCACGTGAGCATTTTACCTAATTTGCATGTTAAATTGCACATAAGACTCACATGAGCAACTCACGTGAGGAAATCTTGTTAGTCCTCACGTGAGCCGCTCATGAGCAAATTGTGAGAATGTTTTGGTATGGGTACCATGTCCAAAGTGGTTGACGCTATCAAATATGCAACACCTCTATAAATATATAAACATAAACCTGAATATATATGCCACATGTAGAATGCATATAATAGATAGTATAACTTTGGCTGAAAAATGTCCAATATTGAAGGCTTGCCTGACATTTTCCATATATCAGTGATGAAGAGTTCCAAAGACTTGCATCTGCAGCTGGAAATATTGGACTCTCAAGGACGCCTGCATCCAGATGTTTACCATGGTCCATCTCCACATACAAATAATGACCTAACAAAATGAGAAACCAACTAGTAAGTGCTAAACAAATTTTTATTCGATGAAATACTGCATACATATGTAAAGCATACGAGAAGTTAGTGAATGCTATACTGAGCAGTTAAAGTGAATGCTAAAAATTCAGTCAATGTTATGCATAAATTGAGTGCTTAAATGCTTGTGCAAAATAAAGGTTTAATGCACAATATTTACAATCCTCATATATTTCACCTGTAAAATGTAGGGTGAGCTACAGAATTCCAAATACCATAACTAGACTTGGAGGTCAAAAGGTTAGATAATGTGTACTGTTTTAATTTTGACTTAACAAATCACGCTCTGTGCAAATTCAACGTCATCAACAAAACCCAAAATTCTTGCTCACATTAAACGGTTGATGGTTGTTGTTGCTGAAATGAATTTGAACTTACTCTATGGAAAATACAGAGATTTTGAAATACAAATCACATTTAAGGACAAAAGTTAACAAGAGGCCCATGGGCCACATCGCTCACCTGAACAACAGTTCTTGTATCATTTCATTTCAAAATTTTTAAATATGAAACTCGATCTTTAAACAATATTGTAATACTCTCATATATTCCAAAATTTGACAATACAATAAACAGTGCATAGAAGAGCCTACTTCTTTGGACATCACTTCCTAAGATCTAAGATGCTTCAACTAACTAATATTATTATCCTAGGTCTCAATGTATTAAAGATAACAAAATTATAAAATGACCTATAAATAATTATAACAAGAGGTCCATAGGCCACATCGCTCACCTGAGCAACAACAGCAATGATAAAATTAGCTTTTACGTAGTCATAAATTATACAAAATATCTTAACAATTAGTAAACTAGACCCTATATAAAAAATTTCAAAATTTTCTCCAGATATGCATATGCTTAACATTAAGCCCATTTTGTACCTGGATGATTTCATAGTCATATAACATATTCAGAGAATTGCAGTTCTCAAGAAGATCAACACACTGGATGAAAAATCCAGTTTCAGCAAAACTGAAACTATATGGAAACCTTGCTGAAACTTGAAGTTGAAGTTTCATGTATAGTTTCCGCAATGCGGAAACCATTATATCGATTCAGCAAGTATCCGTTAGGTTTCAGTCAGCAGAAACTTAAGTCTAAGATTACTGATGGTTTCCGCAATGCGGAAACCAATACTGAAATGTATGAAAAGTTGTGTAAATTATTATGGAAATATCAATCAGTTTCATCACATTTCCGCTAGGTTTCAGCATGCGGAAACCTTAAGTTAAGATTCCAAATGGTTTACGCATTGCTGAAACTATTACTAAAATTGATTTGAGTTTAAAAGTGATATCAATTATTTTCAACAGGTTTAATTCTAGCCTAATGATCATGAAGCCGCACATGCTTATATGTACAGTTATTGTAGGTTTCAGCGTGACTGAAACTATATGTATACATGTTACTATCATTAAATGTGGAAAATAAGGCGATTAACAAATTTACTAAGTAATTAATTGAATGTGAAAAGAAAAACTTATGTCTGATCTTGTTTAATGATGAAATCATTAATCTTAGGTACTCGGGCACGTGTATACATGTGTATACATTCTTTGTCCAGGTGAACTCCTCTTTGTGATTTTCCTGTATATTCTGTGTGGATTGCAGGGTTTTTCTGTCAGGAGTGAACAAAAGACTGTTACATAACATATACACGGTACTAAGCATGAGTTTATAACTGTAGCCCGGCAGGGATTTGTTTTTCAATATGTGTGTATCTGAGTTAACAAAACTAATTAGTAAATTATAATTAATTAGTAAAATAAATCTCTAGCTAGTTGTATATTGGATACATTGTATGATGAAGTATTTTACTTACACTCATTTACTTAATATACCTATTTTGTAAGACTCCTTCTTAAACCCTTTAATTATCAACTTAAGGTAAAGTCGTTGTAAATGCTACATTATTACAAACCATACCAAATAATCGTACAACCTGAAGTTTAAAGTTAATTCATTTTTTTTAAATATCACGCCAATACATGTACACAGAAAAAAACATTTTATGTCTACAGTTGATAATGATATTAAGTAAAAACCACTTAGAGTTTGTTCCTAATATAATAATTGTTTATTTACATGCATTTTAGACTTTACTACATGTATATACATGTATGTGTGACTGTATCATGATTCGTGTATTTCTATACTTAATGTATTTACTTTCTGTACTACGGTTAACACAATCATTGATATATGTTTATGAAACAAGCACATGTTTCTGTAATAAGATATAATAAGCATTAATTATAATTTCACTGATGTTATACGTTATATTACAAAATCAGTTTAAAATCCAGCACTAGTCATGTAGTGCGGGTGATTTCAATCCCATTTTTTTAATTTGATGATTCATTCGTATACATTTGATATAGAAAGTATACCAAACACTTTTAGCACAGAACAGCTCCTGTCTATGTCAATTAATACTTCTTAAACCTATAACATGTAAAGTTATGAATTTAAAATACTTATTTTATTCATATGTACGGGTCAAGTTCCAATAAAATTTGTCAAAATCCATTGACGTAATGGTTTGCAACATAATCTGTTATTGACAATTTTATATTTGTTTATATATCAGTCACACATGTACGTCTTACTTCCCGGCTTGTTTAATGTTTAATGCTTTTGTATTTTATAAGTATTTTTAACGTACTGTTCATCGTATGACCAAGCAGTGCACATGTGTAACTGTAAAATAATTGCCTTCAATTCATCGTATAGTTGTAAATTGACCGTACGGGTGAACCCTGTTAACCAGCCCACAGTCAAGACCCCCGTTAATTGATCGGCATCTAATTATACTTGTGATTTCTGTGTATTCATGCGGAACCTGCTCTGTGTTGAACATAATATTTTCACACCTCTATATTTTGAATAAGACAATGACCATGCTTAGGATTGCGGTGAAAATTGGACAAGTCAAGATTACCTTGTCAGTTAACTATATATGGCTCTATCATATTAAGTTTGGCAAAATCATCAGAACATGTAAATAAATAATAGTTATAAAGACAAAATCTGAAACATATGGCTCATTAGAATTATTTTAGCATGTTTAATTACATAAAACATTTGTAAACAAACGGTCGGCCATTTTTTTTGTTAATCACGTGTTACAACTGTAACAAAACCACCCCAATAATTTGTCGTATTTAACCAGGAAATATTGACTCTAACAGTTCCTATTTAAAATAAATATATGTAAAAAGTATTCTACTCAGTAAAAAGTGATAATATTGATTAAACATTATTTATTTTAAACTATCCCATGATGCACTTCTCCAAGATTTAGCGGGTTCTGATTGGTCAGTATTGGCGCACTTTATAATCCTGAGCGAAGGTTGAAATGGACAAGAAGGTGCTGTTGTAAAATGAAGAATTGAGAAACATGAATAGCCTCTACAACAAGAAGATAATACAGGAACGAAGAACTTATATCAAGGTACTTAAATCATAATATAGATACTCCCAATAACATTTTCAAGGCTCTTAATTGTCTCTCATTTGTAAACGAGATCTCGCGCAATCAAATCAAAATGGCGTCATTTTTTTCAAACTTGGTTCGGCATTTTAATTGTTATTACCGTTTCTCTTTAAAATATACGTTTTCACCAAGTTAACCATTAACCAAGTTTATATGCATGATACTCAAGATAAAGTTTCTTAGAATATCCAGGGTATACGTATATATAAACGTCCCTGGAATATATGGATGCTTGGTTGGTAAACAAGACGAACAATGAATCTTTTTCACACATTACACAATTTACAAACTCTAAATGTAACGTACGTAAGTAAAAAAAATTATTATTTATTAAATCCGGAAAATGAAATCTTTCACGTTTGTCTTTTTTTCAGCTTTGACAGCATACAAAGTCAATGTTTCCGGTGATTAGTTGCATCTTCTCTTCGGTGAATGTTTTGACCAGCTGGACGATGTGAACTCAAGGTATTGCTTTGAAATTGATTATTTTCACCATTAACTTATACATGTGTTGAATGTTTATAACTTTACTGTAGTAATTTGGGGGAAATCCAGGTCTAAGTTTTGGAAAAGGAGGTTGATGGGGGGGGGGGGTGGTGAAACACACTTTTTGATGATTAGTTTTTCCATTGTTCAACAAACATTTATTGAATCAAAATGAAAATAACATAGTTTCAAACATAAAATGAAACATTTTCGACCAAATACTAGCTTCTTCTATATTCAGAATAAATTTTATGCTTTTAGAATGAATGTTTATTGTTTAAAAATGTAAATGAAACTTTATCATTCTTGTTTAAGATAAAAAGAACAGACATAAAGTACAGTCCAGTGAAAGGAACAAGTTCATCGCAAGAAGAAGAATTTTAATGCTACCACTGTCCAGAACTACCAAGTCTGCTGTAACCATGTCAATGTGATCTTATGCTAGTGCTTCACAAGCCTGGAGAATGCTCGAAAATCCCTCCAAAAGGCCTATTTCCATAAACTACGACTCAGGTTACATCAACAACAGCCAAGGACACTCCTCATTGATTTTAATGGACACATCTCTACAACCTGACTAAACCTCAGTCTGCAGAACAAGACTTTGTAGCTGTAAAGTATTCCCATTTCAACAAGAATAGAATTCCTGGGTCCCCCGCCGTTCAAGCAGTATACTAGTATACTGTACTGTGGAATCATTAAATTTCGTGGGGGCCAATTTTCGCGGATTGCTTAAATTTTACAGGTTCGTGGGGACGCGACCAAGGCTGATTTAAGAACTTAACCAAGGTATTAGTGGTATAAACATTTGGTATAAATTTCATGTAAATCCATCAAAATTTGTAGGCATGAGAGCGCTTACAAGGTCAATTTTTGGATAAAACGGAGTCATTATTGTGGTCAGAGTCCCATAACTCCAGCAAAAAGTATCGACCAATGCTGATTTTCGAACTTGACCAAGGTAATAGGTGTATAAACATTTGGTATAAATTTAATGAAAATCCGTCAAAATTTGTAGGCATGAGAGCGCTTACAAGGTCAATTTTTGGATAAAACGGAGTCATTATTGTGGTCAGAGTCCCATAACTCCAACAAAAAGTATCGACCAATGCTGATTTTCGAACTTGACCAAGGTAATAGGTGTATAAACATTTGGTATAAATGTAATGAAAATCTGTCAAAATTTGTAGGCATGAGAGCGCTTACAAAAAAGTGTGACGGACGGACGCACGGACACACGGACCCACGGACCCACAGACCCACGGACACACGGACACACGGACCCACGGACACACGGACGGACGCCCGGCATTTCTATGTCCCCGCTCCGCGTTGCGGCGGGGGACAAAAAACTTATAAACTATAAAAGAACTTTTTTATATGATCAAATACCAGTAAATTACAATGTCTGTCTGTAAGCTAAAATCTTAGAAAATCACATGGTTTTGACTAATCAAATGATTGATTAGACTTTGATATTAACTTTCATTTTCTTAAATAATTTGTTATATTTGCAAATATTGCATAAAATATTAGACTCCAGGTAACATTTATCCTTCCACCTCCAGGTTGATAAGGCCATTGCAAGTTTTTTCTTTGTTTAGCGTCCACCCAAAACTCAAAAACCTATCTTTCAATCAGGAAAAAAAACACAAACCTTAGAAAAAACACACAACTTTTAAGGTTCAACAAAATAAAATTTATAATATATTTTTTAGCATTTTCTTCATTTTGTAACAAAAATAATAAATAACCACTATGGTTTCCATTTTGAATGTTGTTATTATGAATATTTGATTTCCGATTCGATTTAAAAATGCGACCCCAAGCCCGACATATGAAAAAGTGATTTAATTTTATAAAAAATTATTGTGTTTTTTTTTTATTTTAACATCTCAAAACCAATCCGTCCGCGGACGCTAAACATAGAAAAAACTTGGAATGGCCTAATATACATGTATTGTTAATGATGTTGTTGATACCTATTAGTTGATTCATATATTTTTTCACAATCCAAACACAACCCCGAATGTTTTTTTTTTTTTGCCAGTATGATGTGTAACTTTTTAAATAGAGAACTGAAAAGACATATCTATTTATACTAACCAACCGTTCAACAGGTTGTCTGAAAAATCATAATATAAATCTATTCCTAAATCAGATATATATATATATATCTAAGTGTGAAGTACATTTTGTTTTCTTTCATTTTCTTTGATTAAACATTTATTGATAGCTTATTTCTTATATGCAGCAATATATGAAAAAATTATGAAACCAATCTTAAATACATGTAAAAACACTGCATTAGGAGATGAATGCATGTGTCAAAGAATGATCAAATACACCAAACACTATTTAATTATGTCGGATATGAAAATATATAAAGACAACATATACCCCATGTATTACAATTTTTATATAACAAAAGTACATGTACTTGCATGGAAAGTTGTTTCCATGTGGATTTTTTTTTTTATCTGTGTTATGTAACTAATATTGGAATTAGCTTTTATAACATAAGTAAAATACTGGTATTGATGAGAATTGTAAAGTGAATGATCTGTGTGACAGTTTGTATTTTATACATTCATGCTACAAAAAACAAGTACATGTACATGTAGTAACACTTGACATATATAAACAATGTATATATTACTTGGATTTAAAAATATCAATGTAGGTTAAAAAGTAAAATGTAGGAAGGTAAACCGTGTGTAAAGAACAATATTCATCAGGAATGAAGTGTGTTGCATAATTATTTTAAATGTGTACATCATATTTTTGCACATGATTTGACAGACTGCTCCATTGTTTAGCTTTTCATATCTCCCTCTGGGTCATCTCTTAAATACTGATAAGATTAGGACATTCAAATCTGATCAGTTGATACATCAGGGAAGGGGGGGGGGGGGGGACTGAGAAGTTCACTTTGGACTTTATGGATTATCTAATAAATGCTGTCAAATCCTGTTCTAATGTAAGACATTAGATTATATAACTAACAAAGAAAAGGTTTATCCAAACTCGAAAGTAGGTCACTTTGACCTCATTTTGGAATTTATGGACATACATATTCAAATCAAATCTTGGTCATACCTCTATATTCAATTACTACCTTGTAGTTTATGTTTTTTACAAAAGATGGACACTTTAGCCTTTTCAAAAATATTTTATGGTGTACATATTATTGTAGTTCAAAACAAATTAATACAAGTGTATCATGTTCATGTAACAGTAATTTTTTTTTTGTTTATTTATGTACATGCAGTTATTTTGTAAATTGCATTCATATTTTTTAAAAAGTAAGATCTTTTTGCATTTTTAAAGGGAAGTTTGATATGCATTTGATCCAGAAGAAAACATGTACAAATGTAAAAATTTTTATTGGAAGTTTTTGTGTTGTGCAATTTTATCATTTTTAAAATGAAAGTCCCTGATAAGGGAATTGCCATATGGATGTTTCTCCATTATTGTATCTTGGCTGTATTTTATTTATTATAATTGGAAACAATTTCAGTTCTGTGAACAAAATAAATTTGGAACTGTTTGAAATTGTGTTGTTTTTACATATAGTAGAAACCTTGCTGAGTTTTTGTGAAAGCAAAAAAAAAAAAAATAATAAAGTTTCAGTAAGTTTCAGTTGCGGAAACCCTTTGTAAACAATATGTATCCCAATCGTATATGGAGGTTGAAACTGTGCAGAAACTTCATGTTTCAGCAAGTTTCCGTTGCGGAAACCCTTTGTAAACAATATGTATCCCAATCGTATATGGAGGGTGAAACTATGCAGAAACTTCAAGATTCAGTAAGTTTCCGTTGCGGAAACCATTTGGATTCGTGGACAGCCTAAGTTTCAGCACTGCGGAAACTTAATGAAACTTGAAGTTTCCGTGCTGAAACCTGTCGGAAACTTAAAGTAACCTTAAGTTTCCGCAAAGTTTCCAAAGGGTTTCCGCAGTGCTGAAACCAGATATTTCATCCAGTGACATATAAACAATTAAGAATAAAAAAAGTCAAGATTCTTGCATGTAAGTAATACCATATACTATAACATTTGAGTTTTTGAGAATAATCAAATTTATTTCCTTTTTTTAAATTCAACCCCCCCCCTCCCTCACCCAATTGTGGCATCTACCCCCAAAGATCATGATTTGACCAAACCTGAATCTACACTACCTACGGATGCTTCCACACAAGCTTTATCTTGTCTGGCCAATTGGTTTTTGAAAGATTTTTTAAGATTTTTCACTATATATTCCTATGTAAAAATTTGACCCCTCATTGAGGCCCCACCCTAACCTCAGGATCATGATTTGAACAATCTTGAATCTACACTATTTGAGGATGCTTCCACACAAGAAATTGAAATGAAATTAAGTAAATATTAAGAGTAATATTGAAAATTACAGTTATAGGTATACTACTATGCCCCCCCCCCCCAATTCTCCCCAAAGGGATTAGGAATATTCATGATTTTGAGAATTTTTTTTTTTTTTGCTTGTTAAGATTTTTTTTTCGAGTTGAAGTATACTACACTACCCCATCCTTCTGTTTTGCTTGTCAAGATTTCTAATGATAAGTCTTAAGCCCCACCCCCACTTTCAATTTGCTTCAGATGCCGCTGCTGTTAATTTGAGTAACTTTTTCCTTTTTCTAGGTGTATTATTCCACCTTTAACTGCACTGATGTATACAAACAAATTGTCATAATGTTAGTTATATAAACAAATGCAAGACAAAAAAGCACTTTGTTTAAAATGCATCTGGTGTTTTATAATCCATGACCATAAAAAAATTAAGGTATGGAATTTTATTGAAGGAATTATTCATTTGAGTGTTTGCAGAAAATTAACAAGCATAAACATGACCAAAGAGAAGTAACTCTTGGAAGTTAAGAAACTTGAAATCATTGCCATCTGTTTTTTGTTTAATGTCAAATGGGTTTGAGAAAAAATTTATATATTGTACAACACACTAGAACTTTGCTACTTTTAAAACAATTAAATCACCTTTGTGAATATAAAAAGTTTTTTACATTTAAAAATGAAAACAAACACATCATCTAGATATCACTTTTATATATAATTCAACAGAGCAATGGGTAAATGTAAGGTTTTATTTCATTTCTAAGATTTACCAATAAAGTACATACATGTATTACCTTGTAATCTTAAGTTTTTAATTATATTAAAATAAAAGTTCCTTTCAAAGAACTTTATTCTACCAAGCAATCTCATTTTTTAAACTGCATTGCTGTTAAAGTAGTGTCTATAAAAGTTCAAACCAATTTGGTTGAATTAATGCATAGGAGACTGTGGTTTTATCAATATTCATGGGGATCCATGCTTTGAGGACATGTAGATGCTTAGACATAATGGTTCTTAACCAACACAAATCATTGTCGTAGGTTACAAACTTCAGTGAACTTTCAATTTCATGGATGTATCAACAATAAAATCCACAAAAAATCTGCAGTGCTCAATGAACAATGAGAGGACCACATTAGTTGATAAAATCAACTAAAAATAAACAGATTCTTTGTCATTCAAACAAATCTTAAATAGTTCTCTCTGTATTGTCTATGTTGATGAATGCACTCACTCACTCACAGTGACATCAAAATTTATCGACTAGAATTACAGAAAACTTCACAGAGTTCAACTGGGATACTTATCGCAAATTTAACATGAAAGTACACTCCGGCCGATGTTGCATTGCGTTCGGTGATGACACTAGTCTATCTAATTGGTGTATATTTCAATTGCGATTCACAACAAAGATTGGTGCATTTATATTGACCGCCCATTTATCAAATGCATTTTGAGAACATGATGCATACAAAAAAATTGTGGAAACAAATGTTGGAGAAAGAAAACTTATAATAAAGTTGTTTTTGCAATTTACATACAGAGTTATTCAAGAACAAACAGGGCGATGTTTACATACATGTGTAAATAATGTTGGTGAAAAAAAAACCCACAAAGTTCTCTAAAAGCAGGGATGGGCGCAAATACTACTAGACTGAAGTTGCATATTGTACTTCCGCTTATTGAATAATGTTATTCAATTTATTGTGAAGAAATTCGCCAGAAACTGTTTAGTGAACAAATATTTTTTACGTTGCCGTTCATAATTTAGCATATGTAGAAAATCGCTTAAGTTGAACAGACTGTTTTTCCTTACAAAAAGCTTGTTGCAAAATGTAGATCAACGGTAAAATTCTGGTTGACATTTTACAGCTAATGTCTTTGCTTTTTTGTTTACAATAAATCTGTACTGAAAATCTTTGAAACATCATCGCCAGCTCCGTAAAATGAAGAAGTGTGGTTTGTTTATACATGTTAATGTAAAATGGCAACTTGATATGCACATGAATTTGACAATCCAAGGTCGATTAGCGTATTTGAGAGATAGTCAGCGGCAATTAAAGAGTCAACATCTGTAGTAGATATTGTCTGATGAATATTGAGGAACATGTAATAAAATGAATGTTTCTACAGACTGAGTGAGTTACAAAATAAGGTTAACCACAGATCAGCCCAAAATTGAACACGTTTACATTCTGCATACATGCCAACTATCCCGATTTTCGCGGGATTCTCCCGATTTGACGTCGTCAAAAATACAAATCCCGATATCCCGATAGGGATTGTCAAAATACCCCGAAATCCCGATTCTCAAAAAATCTAACCCGTTTTACAACAATATTTCCGGATTTCCATCCAAAATTTTAAATCCCACGCTGCTTGTCTATGCTAATCAATCAAAAAGCGGGATTATGACCGCCATTGCTGTTTACCTGTATCATGTGTATCGCGTGTGTGGATATATCGGGATGTGTGAATTAGAGTAATTACCTGTACGGTACCTGTGTCGGGATGTTTGCAAACCTAATGAGGAGCATGTTTTGATTGTAATTGATCAGGAAGTATTGGGATGAGTAGCAAAATGCCACAATATACACCAGCTTCGACAAGTACGGGGGTTACACCACCAAAGAAGAAAGCGAAACTTTTGTTCCGATAACTCGGCAAGTGGGAGGCAGATTCCCGATTTTCGGGATGGTTATCGGGATCCGAACTGGGTGACAACCATGCATATAGGTTTGTTTAACTTATATATAGTACAATTGAATAAATTTATTGACTATATGGTAGGAGGTCGTACAATTAAAATCGACAGCTCGAAGTTTTATGCGTGTGATTTTTTTTTTTACGTTTCGCTTGTACGTACTATTGTATACACATGACACTATATAGGACAGATTGACAGCGAATGGAAATACAAATATACAAATATTTTATTGGCACAAACCCAATTACAATAATTGGCAAAGGTCCAGTATATACATTATCTACTAGAAGAATAGATATTTTAAACTTTGTAAGAATAAAATTTTTTTTTTTGAAGGATTTTAGGGTGGACCATGGTGGAATAAATGATGTTACAAAGCACACGAAAACATGCAGCCATCCATCAAGCCAGCATCAATTCCCAGAAATCAACACCTGCTGCTACCAACTTCTTAGTGAAATCAAAATTGGATCAAATGAAGGTAACTATAAATTTTCTTTTCTTGAATTTTTGAGCATTAATTTGTTTACTTTTTATATTTATTTTTTAAATTAAATTATTTAATATATAATATTTATAAAATTTCTTAAGTCAGGAAACAATTATAAATACTTAATTTTTTCACTACCACTTTATTTAGCAACTTTACCCTTAAATGCTTTTTCATATTTAAAATAATTTTATTTTATTTTGTAGATGTCAAGAGAGCAGAAGTCCTATTTGCCAACTTCATTGCAGAACTTATTGCTTTTTGTGCTGCTATACCTTACTTTTTATTGTATGTTGAGATTTCAAAGATTGATATTAATATATAAAAATAAAGTTATGTACTTTATTCTATTCTTGATTTCATTTGAAAGAGGAGATTGATTGATAAACAAATAAAGATAAATGATAAATTGATAAAGAAACAGATTGATGAATTTCTAAGAGCTCAATAGTTTATGCAAACCATTTACACGACAAAACGCCGCGAAATTTTCTTCTAGGAAAATGTCGTCGCGCGTAAAATCCCCCATGGAGATTTTCAAAAGTTGGCATGTATGATTCTGTAAATTTCAAGTTCTGCCAAAGTTTGAAAACACATGTGCACACTTCTAGAATTAAGTGTGCCATTGATCGGTACCGTTTAAGTTCAACAAGGGAACCGCAAAGCGGAGCATCCCCTCGCAAAATAAAAAATTGTGGGGGGGAATGCATTATTTAGGATATACAAGTAATTGAAGAGACCAAATATTTATCTTCTTAAAACCTCTTTGAATTACCGGTAAAATATTTCGTTATTTCTATCCCAATGCACGTACGCTCTGGGGTGTATCCATGGGGCAGGGATTGTACAAGTCCAGTGGTCACAGCTTTATTAATTTAGAATCTACATTATCTAAGGATGCTTGCATAGTTATAATCTCACAAATTGAAGCATTGTAGTTCTCTACAAAAAGATTTTTAAACATTTTCCCTCTATATTTCTATGTTAAACTTTTAACCCCTCTTGGGGCCCCAGTATTTGATCGAGGGTTACAGCTTTATTAATTTAGAATCTACATTATCTAAGGATGCTTGCATAGTAATCTCACAAATTGAAGCATTGTAGTTCTCTACAAAAAGATTTTTAAACGTTTTCCCTCAATATTTCTATGTTAAACTTTGAACCCCTCTTGGGGCCCCAGTATTAGATCAAGGGTCACGGCTTTTATAATTTAGAATCTACACAATTTGAGGATGCTTACTTAGTTATCTGACAAACTGAAGCATTGTAGTTCTCGAGAAGGTTTTTACACATTTTCCATATATACTTTTAATTAAACTTTTAACCCATCTTGGGTCCCCAGTATTAGTCCAGGGGTCACTATTTTAAAACTATCGAATCTACATTATCCAAGGTTGTATGCATAGTAATCTCACAAATTGTAGCATTGTAGTTCTCCAGAAGAAGATTTTTTAACATGTTACCTATATATTTCTCTATTAAACTTTGACCCCTCTTGGGGCCCCAGTATTAGTCCAGGGGTCATCAGATTTTACCAATTAAGAATCTACATAAGCCACGGATGCATGCATAGTAATTCCACAAACTGTAACATTGTAGTGTCAAGAAGAACATTTTTAAATCAATACCATGTTAGCAGGTACGAGTTGGCGGGTACTAAAACGAGCAATGAAAATTAATGCTTGTTTTATAAACTGCAACTTGCAATTACAATAGTGTTGTCACTCGATCAATGTATCAGTCCATCCCTCGCAGCTTGTACACCCATGTTAGATTTGTGTTAAAAAAAACATTGATTCACCTCACAACCATTACATGGTATAAATAAGTTTTGTTTTTGGGGTTTTTTTTTTAGCTTGTTGTTTCCCTAAGTTGTTTCCCTACAGTTTCTCTAAGCAATTTATGAAGAATAACTCTTCGAACCTTTATAACTGACAAAAATTTAATATCTGATACCTGGTAATCTTATTTCAAATATTTAAGTCCATTATTTTTTTTTAGCATCAACTGTTTTATAATCTTGTAAATCAGATTTAATTTTTAAACTGTGCAAACTTGAAAAATAAAAGAGAAAAATTGCTATGTGCAGAAAATTTTCAATATGCAATTTCACTGCTGCTGGACCATCAAAGCTGTGGGATTTCACCCTTTAATTAAAAATATAACTTTTTAAAAGCTTTTTTGGGTCACCCAGATGAAGTCCTGAGGAGCTTATTCTATACCCTTATGGTTGGGGTCCAAGGTTTTGGAGCAGGTCCTATATTTAAGTAAATACTGGTCACATCTTAAACAAACTTGCATGGATGGTGCATCTTATGATACGTATGCACTTGACAGGCTTTGGGTGCTGAATCTGAGCAAAAGGTTTCGAATGCTGGAGGAGATTAAGGTTTTTATAACAGGTTAAAGTTTTTGGAGCAGGTGCCCTTTTCTGACCATATCTAAGTAATAACTGGTTCTACCTTCACTAAACTTCATTGATGGTTCATCTTATGATACATATAAACCTGACAGGCTAAATGCTGAATCTGAGCCATTAATTTCGGATACTCAAGGAAGTTAAGGTTTTTGGAGCAGGGACCCTTTAATCTATTTAAGTTAGTTATATATATGTACACGTTAAATTTAAATTTCTTACATACATAAATGTTACCAGTGAGCCTCTCTGCACTGAGTATTTAAGGATATTCTAACTTTTTAAAACATCTGCATATAACTACCATGAAGCGTCTATACTTCATTCTACACGACATGAGAAGGCAATGCAAAATCCAGAAAAACCTGCAACTATGCAAACACTGCAAAACAATTTTATAACTTTTCGTAAACATTGCTTAAGTAAACAAGATGCCCATGGGCCACATCGCCCACCTGAGCATCAATTGCAAACTACTTATAATTGGCTTAAAACACTTTAAATAATCAAGAACTGTTATAGTAAAATTTAATATTTAGCAAAGTTAAGTAAATTAAAGAATGCCAACATTTTATTTCATTAGTATTTTGTCTCAGAGTACATGCAATACTTCTATTTTATATGATGAAAATACTGCAAAAGCTGGTTACCATTTACCTGCAACATTTTTTGTTTGGTGTATTGGTATTTATGAAAAAAAAATCGAACTTAAATTAGTGTAATTTTCATTTTTCACATCTAAGTGAATATTTTTTTGTGAGTTTATTTAAGATGCTAAGCTCTATGAATATAACATGCCAATGAAATACATTTCATTTTCACAGCTTGTATCTCATATGTGAAAATTAACAAAGATTGACAGACAGAGGATCGCCAGATAGTCTGGAAGCCAGTACCCAGTGTTTGAACTCTGTGGCAAAAGTTGCTAAGGCTACAGTCAACAAGAGGCCCATGGGCCACATCGCTCACCTGAGGAACAATGGGTATGATAAAATCAGCTTAATGGAGTCATAATAAAAACTATCTGGACAATGTAGTATAATACATGTAGATCCTGTATAAATAAAAATCAATTTTTTCCACTGGATATTCTTATGTTTATTATCATTAGTCCCTTTTCTAACAGGATGATTTTATAGTAATATCACATGTTGAGCATTGCAGCTCTCAAAAAGATCCTAAACAATTGTTTATAAATGGGATATAAACCTACATCAAACTCTGAACCCCTTGTGAGACCCAATTGTCCAGGAATCATCCAGAAGCCAAAATCTAAACAATTTTAAATAATCACCTGGCTGATTAGTTTCTAAGAAGAAGATTTTTAAAGATTTACTCTATATATTCCTATGTAGATATTTGATCCCCAATTGTGGCTCCACTCTACCCCTGGGGGAAATGATTTTCACAACTTTAAATATACACTACCTGAGAATGCTTCCACACAAGTTTCAGCTATCCTGGCTGATTAGTTTCTGAGAAGAAGATTTTTAAAGATTTACTCTATATATATTCCTATGTAAAAAGTGGACCCCCCCCCCCCAATTGTGGCCCCACCCTACCATCGGGAGTCATGATTTTCACAACTCTGAATCTACACTACCTTAGGATGTTTCCACACAAGTTTCAGCTTTCCTGGCCAAATGGTTCTTGAGAAGAAGATTTTTAAAGATTTACTCTATATATTTCTATGTTAAAAATAGACCCTCCGTTGTAGCCCCACCCTACCCCTGGGGGTCATGATTTTCACAACTTTGAATCTACACTACCTGAGGATGCTTCCACATAAGTTTCAGCTTTTCTGGCCAAATGGTTCTTGAGAAGAAGATTATTAAAGATTTACTCTATATATTCCTATGTAAAAAGTCGACCCCCCCCATTTTGGCCCCACCCTACCCCAGGGGGTCATGATTTTCACAACTTTGAATCTACACTACCTGAGGATGCTTCCACATAAGATTCAACTTTCCTGGCCAAATGATTCTTGAGAAGAAGATTTTTAAAGATTTACTCTATATATATTCCTATGTAAAAAGTTGAAACCCCCATTTTGGCCCCACCCTACCCCAGGGGGTCATGATTTTCACAACTTTGAATCTACACTACCTGAGGATGCTTCCACACAAGTTTCAGCTTTTCTGGCCAAATGGTTTTTTAGAAGAAGATTTTTAAAGATTTACTCTATATTTCCTATGTAAAAATTCGACCCCCCCCCATTGTGGCCCCACCCTACCCCAGGGGGTCATGATTTTCACAACTTTGAATCTACACTACCTGAGGATGCTTCCACATTAGTTTCAGCTTTCCTGGCCTAACGGTTTTTGAGAAGAAGATTTTTAAAGATTTACTCTATATATTCCTATGTAAAAAGTCGACCCCCCATTATGGCCCCATCCTACCCCTGGGGGTCATGATTTTCACAACTTTGAATCTACACTACCTGAGGATGCTTCCACATAAGTTTCAGCTTTCCTGGCCAAATGGTTCTTGAGAAGAAGATTTTTGAAAATTTCTCGAAAATTTTTATTAATTCCTAATTATCTCCCCTTGTAAGAGGGCTTGGTCCTTAATTTTCACAACTTTGAGTCCCCTTAGGCTAAGGATGCTATGTGCCAAGTTTGGTTGAAATTGGCCCAGTGGTTCTTGAGAAGATGTTGAAAATATGAAAAGTTTACAGACAGACAGACAGACAGACAGACGGACGGACTGACGGACGGACGGACGGACAACAGACAAAATGTGATCAGAATAGCTCACTTGAGCTTTCAGCTCAGGTGAGCTAAAAACTTAATTGGTCTTCCCTTAAATAATTGTTTACCTGGTGTAAACTTGTGTGACGTTTTATAACCTTACTCACTTGATCAATGAAAACATTCCACTGGAAATTGTTGTCTCATGATATGTTAAAAAGATATATAATTCATGTATTGTCAGGCAATACAGGTATCATTTTTGTACTAAGGCCCATCAAATCATTTCATCTTTCCTCAAAAACAACAAATGGCTACAAACCAAGATGATTTTCTGCTGCAATATTTTCTAAAAAATAATGATAATGCAGATATCCTCATAATTTATAATGATATGTCAGAACTGTTTAAAAGACCTTTAATTTCTATTTACTGTTGAAAACTACCAAAATTGTTGCAGATTTCATATAATTCATCAAATGAGAAAGGGACCCCACAAAGTTGTTATAGCTCATCATCCTTTTGATTTTTCTGTACACAAGTATTTAATGTTTAGTAAGACAATTCTAATGATCAATTAACAAACACTTCGGCATCAGTTGTAGAATTATAAGCAACTTTTAAAAACTTATCCAATTTGTTTAATTTCATTTTTAATGTATTCATACATTATATAGATAAAATGTTTTGTAGTCACAAAAATTAGTTTATGCACTTCTGTGTATTTTGAAGGCAGCAGTACTACCCTATGAACCAATTATAACAGTTAGGTAGAGGATCTTTTTATTTTGAAGATAATTGTAAACAAACGGTTTTGCATTAATTTGGCAGAGTTTTTAACTACCGTAAAGTCACGTGTATAACGCACACTTTTTTCAGCCAAAATTTGATCAAAAGTGGGGGGTGCATATTGTACATAGGACCAAAATTTTACCCCATTTTTTCAAGGCGCCATGATTCTTGATACCACGGGAGTAGTGACTGCCGATATAGCGTGTTATGCAAGTTGTATGAGTGTATACTAAATTTACTGCATCAGAAATACCTTATTCTTACTTTAATTTCGATGTATTGAAATATTTATCCTCTCTAAACACTATTCCTTGCATCAAACAAGTTTAAATATCGCCAGTGTATTGGGCATTACATAAGCAGCCACCTGTTGACTCGGCGCGTGGTCAATGTTTAACAATTTCCGGTGTCAGAAGCATGCACCTGTCTTGTGTCGCCCGACTCCGACTTCACAGGGTGTTTTCAAGTGCATGAAGATTAGCAATTATTATGATTTTATTTAACGTGATTACTTTGTGTCCAGTTATGCAGTTAAACGTTATTGCTTTACATAGACACTGCTAAAAGTACATCGATCATTTGTATGACTTGATAATGACGATATATACGACATACATACGTTTCTTCACAATGTTTATTTAACAATAATCAAAGAGTTTGACTATAATTAGTCAATTAAATAATTTCTCTTGGTGTTGTTTTGGTTTATATCCGCAAACATTATTACTTTTATGCACTAAGCCCGGTTGCCGTCCTTCTCTACATATGCTGATCTTCAACTTCTCCGCTGCTGTACAAGAAACTGTTTTTTTACGAAGTTTTAAATGATATTTGATACCGCCCATATAAATCATACCGTCCTCTTTACGTAAAAGTTTAAGAACTCTGACTGTAATATTGCTTGGGCCATGTTCCGATCACGAAATTACAGTAATTGAGCTTAGGTTATAAAATTATCATTAAACATCGATACTTATTTGGAAAAATGGCGGCTGTCAATTTTCATCGTCTGAGCTATGGTCCGATCACAAAACTACAGAAATTGCGGATGGATTATAAAATTTATCATGAAACATCGATAGTTTTGGGGGAAATGGCAGTTGTTGATTTTTGCCATTTTTTAAGTGCGTATTATACTTAAGACCTGCTATTTTTTTCATGATTTTTAGGTCAACTTTGGGGGTGCGTATTATACACGAGTGCGTATTATACACAATACTTTACAGTAATTCAGGTTACCAATTAATGTAATATCAACACGAAATGTAATAAATATCGTTTGTAATTTTCAATGCACGTTATGTGTTTGCATCACCCATATTTATAACCTCTAAAGATAAAACAGTCGCAGGTGATTAATCACAACAGGGTTTAACTGAATCTTTGAAAACGTTTTTTCAATTACATAAACATTGTTTTATTGTCTTTGGAGTTAATTTAAACAATTATAAACTTGGAATACATGGCTACTTCAAATTTTCTTTCCTAGGAAATTCTGGCAAAGTTACCGATTAAAAATCAATTATTTCAACCAAAGTCACCCTTTGTTGGTCCTTGTTGACACTCAATTAGAAATTAATAAACAATAAAAACAGAGGGAAAATGTACTTAATCAGAAAGAGCACAATTTATTTTTAAACTCATATATATACCTACATATCTCCATCAACGAAAATAATTAATGTCCGTTTAAAATGAATAGACTCAAGAAAATGCTACGCATTTTAACAAAACACATTGAATTAATCACCATTGCAACCCCAATGATTGCTAAGATATCATACCGAATTATCAATTGAATGAAATGTACAGTTTCGAGGTTTTCTCCGCTTTGAATACAATCTGGCCTTTTATTTTTGCAATTTATATTCATCTTCTTATAAAGATGCTTTGTGCCAAATTTGGTTGAATTTGGCCAAGTTGTTTTAGAGAAGAAGTTCAAAATGTAAAAAGTTTACAGATGGACAGACGGACGACGTACAACAGGTGATCAGAAAAGCTCACTTGAGCTTTCAGCTCAGGTGAGCTAAAAATAACAGACTGCAAACTGTGTGGGCTTAAATATGAGCAATAAAAAGTGTATTCACGTGTAATATGTGTATTTCTGTCATTTTATTTACTTGTCTAGAGAATTTTCAAGATGTCTGGCAACATTTGAAAATAGGACACATTGGCCGATGGATTTTAGACCATTTCACAAAGTCTATCTTGTCTTGGTGAGCTCTGTAATCTTTGATCTATACCTATGTATAAAGATATGAATTGTTTGTCTCGTAACATGAATACTAGATAAATCTTGTGCATTGAATCCAAATCCCCTTCTTATTTCCAAAATATGGCTGATTTGCAAGCATAGCTAAGAGCTACATACCTATAAGTACACAAATAGATGTTTGGCAGTTGCAAAGATTATCTTTAGAGATAAATGTATCATTTTTGGATATTTTGGATATATTGCATGATCCATAAAGTCAGAGATTTGCAGACCTAGTAAATGTCAAAATTTATTACAAAAATTAAGGACCAACTTTAAAGCCCCTTTATTATACAATGTATTAATCTATTGATCTATACAACACACATCAACCCCGTTATTCACCCCTGCGAATGTTATTGTCATATAAATTTAGACCACGTGGTTTTATTTGATCCTTTCAGTTTCGCATTATAAATCATTCCTCGTGTTTATACCGTATAGGTACTTGTAGTCAAATGTAAAATCTAGACGTTTATTGACATTTAACTTTATCTTCATTAATTAGTGGATAAAATGACTTCTAGAAATAAGTGTGACAATAGAATAGTGTTGTAAAATCGGACAAATTTTACTATCAATAATCAAATTGAACTAAGGTTAAATTTCTTCCTCCTGAGGCCAGCATTTTTTAATTTTTAGATTTACGAAATATTTTTCAAAATATTTGGGAAGGAGGAGAGAAAAAATAAAATTGAAAAATTTTTCTGTCGAGAAAAAAAATAAAACAATTTTTCAACAACATTTTTTTTATTTTTAAAATAAGAACACATGTCCAGGAGCTGCCATTTTTTAAATATATAAGTAGTTTTGGTTGTTGATGATGTTCTTATCATAACATATTTTATACATGGGCACTGAAAATTTATGTTAATATATTGTATATGCATGTAAAAAAAGAAGGGTTTTTTTTTTGTTTTTTTTTATACAAGCACATACTATACATGTACATTAAGACCCCCAAAAAGTATTTAATTTTAAAAAACTGATCTCATTTTTTAAATTTTATTTATTTATGTAATTATACCTTTAATAAAGGAAATGTTTCGTGATTTTGTTAGCTTAATGACAAATAAAATCATTCTCTTTTCTTCAGTCATAAGACTCATGTGCTTCAGTGTGTTTAGGGTTATTAGTCCAACCCTATGACCCACTTACAACCATAATGTAGAGGATCTATAAATAAATTTCCAAACAGTTAAATTATGATTACTTTAGTATTTATTTTGCAAAAATGTCTTTTAAATTAGTAACTTATCATTTTCTTGCCAATGAGGTTTTTTTTTAATTTATGGAATTGTGAACTTAGAAAAAGACCTCAACTTCTCTTTCTTGAGGAAATTCTGGCTAAGTTGCCGATCAAAAAACTAAATAGGGTCGAAAACTGTAGGGTTGGACGAAAGCAAACAGGAGTAGGCCCTATAGTTTTGGGTTTTTTTGTAACTTCTAGTGCCTGTGACTTGATCGGAAAGAAGTTGGTCTTTTTAATCAATGCATGAACAACAATAATTCAGACTACACATACATGATTGCATCAACATTTATTTTAATTTTTACCAGAAAAAAAATTTCGGGTCTGAGGTAAAAATAAAATTAATAGCTAGTTCAGGTCCTTTAATTTTTATTTGAATTTTTAAAAAAATAGGGTCAGCGGGTTTGTGAATCGAAATTTCAAAAAATATATACTCAGGGACCAACCTTATGAGGGCAAAATTTTAATTAACATTTAAATTGGATTAGAAGCAAGTCAATTAAAAAATAAAACAACTTCTGAAAATATTAAGATCAATTATCTGTAAATATCAACATTCGGTGGCCACGTTAAGTCACTGATTTTCTTCATATTTCGTATTTTGATACCCTTTGATGAATAAAAATGCAAGACCACCTTAAAGGGTTGCTATGGGGACCGGTTGCCATGGTAACAGAAGCAAAAGATTGAAAAATGGTCATTAGCTTTTTTGAACACAAATTGTACGAAATTTCAGCATTTTCAGCTATACGAAATAAAATAATCGTATGCAACATATTGTGAATTTTTAAATTATTGAAAAATTTTCATGGGCAAATAAATAGTTTAATAGTGTTACCATGGTAACTAAAAAGTACTTTAAAAATAACATTTTTACATTTTATTCAAACATAAATATTCTTATCGCAAATCTCACATGGGTGTACATGCTGCGACCGATAAACTTGTGCGTCGAGTGATGACACTATTGGGGTCGCGAGTTGCAGTTTTTAAAACAAGCATTTTCATTGGCTGTTTAGTACCTGCCCACTTTTACCTGTATCGTGGTACGTATTGATAATTTATGCACCAAATGCTAACTGTCGTTTACTCTGTATCAGGAATACTAAATCACTGCAATAATTGACTAAGACTTCTCACAATAATCGCTTTTTGTTTTTTATGGTGTAAACAATTGTTTAAACAGGTTTTCCATTACATTTTTCAGCACAATGCTTTATCGATAAATTCAGTCCTTTTTAACACATCAAAATAAGTTGAGGCAGTATTTATTTTGTTGTAGCTTATTCCAAAGAATTCACAACAGATACTGACAATAAATGTTACATAAATATTGCATTTTATTGAACTTCAACCATTCAATGACACACTTCTACAAGTGTGCATGTGTTTTCAAACATGTACACAAACTTGAAATTTACACACAATCGCCTTCAATTTTGGATTGATCTGTGATTAATTATTACGTGTATCTCGATCAATATTCATCAAACAATATTTACTACTGATGTTGTCGCTTTACTTGCCACTGACTTTCTCTCAAACACGCTAACCGACCTCGAATTGTAAAATTCACATGCAGATCGAGTCGCCATTTTACAGTTTTATTATTTATAAACAAACCACACTTCCTCATTTTATGGAGCTGGTGACAATATTTCAAAGATTTTCAGTACAAATTTTTACAAGCAAATAAGTGAAGACATATGCTGTAAAACGTCTAATGGATTTCACGGCGTGTCAACCCGAATTTTCCAGTGGATCTAACATTTTGCAGCAAGCTTTTTATAAGGAAAAACAGTCTGTTCAACTCATGCCATTTTCCACAAATGGTACATTATGAACGGTAACGTAAAATATATTTGTTCACCAAACAGTTTCTGACGAATTTCTTCACAATAAGCTGAATAACATGTTATTCGATGAGCGAAGTCCAATCTGTGACTTAAATCTATAACGGTTACATGTATGAGCCCATGCGTGCTTTCTTTGTCTTTGTTTTTTTCACTTACATTATTTACACATGTACGTAAACATCGCCCCGTTTGTTCTCAAATAATATCTGTATGTAATTTTTAACTTGCAAGTACAACTTTTCTTTCTCCAAAATTTGTTTCCACGTGTTAACATCATGTTTTCTACATGTATTTAATAAATGGGCGGTCTATATAAATGCGCCAATCAGAATCTTTGTTCCGAATCGCAATTGAAATTCACACCGATTAGAAAGTGTCATCACTCAATGCACTGCAATATCGGCTGTAGAGTGACTACACCCATGTGAGATTAAATGAAAAAACATTTAATCTGTTGTTTGAGTTTGGCAACAAAGATAATATAACTGAAAATTGAAATTCGTTGCTATGGTAACAACAACTAAAATTCACAAAAATCTGCACATTTTGAGGTACTTTTGAAGAGATACCTGAATCATGATACTTTAAAATAAATTGACCAAAATGACTAAACATGTCCTCAACTTTAATGCAATATCAGTTGAAATTGCATTTAAGCAAATAAAATGGCCGTTGCTATGACGTTTTGAACAATTAGAAATTTCTGAATGATTATCTTAAGTCCACAAATTTCCTTAGCAACAGCAGTTTTAAGATGCTGAATAATGCTTGAATATATATTATTTAAAAATTTGGCATGTTTCTCACGAATAGCAACAAAAAATGATTCTAAATTGTGTTCAAAACTAGCAATTTCGCTTGAAAGAATCACTATTGTTTTCTTCATTTTTTCTTATTTTTAACCTTGTTACCATAGCAACATGTGTCAATTTTTTATCTAACATGTATATTTTAAATACAGCTATAAATCTATGAGTTAAGTTCAATGATAACTTCTATGATATTTAATCTATGATATTTAAAATATATGAAAAAATCATGTTTTGAAAATAATTTTTGGTTTCCATGGTAATATTCTTAAGATTTTGATTTGCCCACCAATGTTTTGCAATAATTTGAAAATTGATCATATAGTCAATTCAATATTTTATATTTCATAACTTAATGGATAAGCTGCAATTACCTTTTATATTGCTTTGAATTTGCTAAGATTTGCCATTTTTCTATCTTTCGCCTTCGTTACCATGGCAACGGTAGCCCTTAGCAACAAATTTATGGCATCTTGCTACTTGTTACATCAATATGTATCATTGTATTCAATATAAAGAAAAATTGGTGACTATGCGTGCCGGAACCTCTATTAAATATTTTGATTTTTATACATAGAATGTGATCTTTAGAACTTATCCAATTTGTTAAATTTAATTTATTTGATGTATTCATACATTTTCTAGATGAAATATTTTGTAGCTGTGTTAGCTAAATGACAAATAAAATCATTCTATGTACTGTGTATAAATTTTGGAGGTATTAGTCAAACCCTTTGACCCAATTACAATTGTAGCGGATCCGTTTAATTTTGAAGATAACTGTAGACAACTGGTTTTATGATTATTTTAGCATTAATTTGGCAGAGTTATTAACTAATTACAAGTTACCAACTTATTGTAATAACAGCAAAGTAATAAACATCGTTTGTAATTTTCAATGCACAGTATATATAATGTGTATAATATATATAATTTATAACCCATAAAGATAAGACAGTCGCGAGTTATTAATCAAAACAGGGGTTAACTGAGTCTTTCGAATTTCAAAACTATCATTTTATTGCCTTTGGGTTTAATTTAGACGATCGTGAACTCAGAATACAGGGTGACTTTTACTTCTCTTTCGGAGGAAAATCCTATGAAGTTAACCATCACATTTAGCGAGTCGCCCCGTAGATTCATCACTGTATAATAATACTTCAGTCATCTTATGGATACTCTACGCATTAAACAGATAAATGGTTATCTGTCAACTGACCGAGTTTAAGCGACTATGGACGATGAAATTTATTATCGATTGTCACCGATTTGCTGCCTATCGACTATTTTTTCGATAGTCGGCAACTATCGTAACAACACTAAAATAGAAAATATAGGGTTTTTTTGCTGTTGCAACAATAAACATGCTTAGTAGCGATACCCCCTAAGGATTAATTTTCGATCCGGGTCTGATCTAGTAATAGCATCAATAGTGAAACAGACTATACTATATTATGCAGAATGTTCCTTGAAAATGGCACGATATACTAAGTTTTTATACAAATGAGACACCCATTCTTTTTTTTTAATTAGCATGGTATTGCACACCAAAAGCATCTGACTGTTGCTTAATTTGATATAATAAAGGACTGAAAACCTTACTGTACTTAATGAAGACCACCAAGCTATATAAAGCTCCAAATGCTGTTGATCAACAAAAAAAAAAAATACTATTTAACACCACACAATGTTTATATTTTCAACCACGTGTAGAGTGGTTAAACACGGATGATAACTCTGTTCTGAATATTATCGTTTAGTTTAACTTACTGCTAAATGATGAAATTAGAGATATATCTTATTTGATTTTTATGTTTAAACATATATCAAAGTAAGATATGATATGAACAAGTTTTGAATACATCTTGCAGTTGGTGGTTTGTCGCAGTTTAAACGCCCACTAGGATCAGCCCTGGGCTTACTATTCAGTCTCTGATGCCCGCAGGAGATCAGCCCCGGGTCATGCTTCGTTCCAATTTATGCCCGCTAAGATCAGCCCCGGGCGCAATCTGTTCTAATCTTGAGGCCCGCTGGAGATCAGCCCCGGGTCATGCTTCGTTCCAATTTATGCCCGCTGGGATCAGCCTCGGGCGCAATCTGTTCTAGTCTTAAGGCCCACTGGATATCAGTCCCAGGTCATGCTTTGTTCCAATTCATGCCCGCTGGGATCAGCCCCGGGCGCAATCTGTTCTAGTCTTAAGGCCCATTGGATATCAGCCCCAGGTCATGCTTCGTTCCAATTCATGCCCGCTGGGATCAGCCCCGGGCGCAATCTGTTCTAGTCTTGAGGCCCGCTGGAGATCAGCCCCGGGTCATGCTTTGTTCCAATTTATGCCCGGTGGGATCAGCCCCGGGTGCAATCTGTTCTAGTCTTGGGGCCCGCTGGAGATCAGCCCCGGGTCATGCTTCGTTCCAATTTATGCCCGCTGGGATCAGCCTCGGGCGCAATCTGTTCTTGTCTTGAGGCCCGCTGGAGATCAGCCCCGGGTCATGGTTTGCTCTAATTTAGGCCCGCTGGGATCAGCCCTAGGTCATGCTTCATTCTAATTTATGCTTGCTGGGATCAGCCCCGAGCACAATCTGTTCTAGTCTTGGATGCCCGCTGGAGATCAGCCCCGGGCATGGGTCTTGTGTCGTTGTCATGCTAACAGCCCAGGCTGTTGTTGTTAGGGAAGGAATGAGTAGCCCCCAAGCGCCAAACTATTTATGTATATGATTTTTGGTGTTTACAAATATTTGTGTATTATTGTTTTATGTATTTTTTTTGTTTTTGTTTTTTTTTTTGTTGGTTTGCAGTGTTTGTGTATTTAGCCATATTAGATGTTCGGGTTTAAGACCCAATAAATTTTTGCTTTCCTTAACTCTTGTTAATTGTTAATAAACTTACTGCTAAATGATGAAATTAGAGATATATCTTATTAGATTTTTATGTTTTAACATATATCAAAGTAAGATATGATATGAACAAGAGGCCCATGGTCCACATCGCTCACCTGAACAACAATAGCCATTTAATTGTAAATAACCTACATATGAAATATCAGCTTTATATATGCATCCCTTCAAAAGTTAGAGAGCGGAAACTGAGAATTTTTAATTTTTTTCTAAGTTCATGAGGCATAACTCTGTCAAAAATCATTGGACCGGAACCAAACTTCAAACTCAACCTGTATATTCATAAGACACATCCATGTATCAAATTTGAGTTGAATGTGTGCAACGGTTGTTGAGATAATGATTGGAAAGTGAATGATGACGGAGTGACAGGACGGAATGTCGGAATGACTGAATGGGGTAACACTATATGCCCCATCCATTTTATGGCGGGGGCATAAAAATCATTAATTTCATCAATTTTAAGAAGGGAATGTAAATATCAACATTAAATGATTTATTTTTTTATGTCATTACCGTTCTATGATAATTTGTCATCTTAACTGACAGTTCTTGACATGACAACATCAAGAATTAATCATTTAATGCTATAGTACACAATAAAAAACAGAAAAAAAAATCTGACCAAAATCGTGACCGTGCCCCTTCAAAAACATATCCCGAACAACATATTGTGTGGGGTAAAATAACACACTCATTACAACTTATACCTGCTAGTATCTAAATATCCTGACTAAAATGCTGAATTATAGGGAATACACTATATGGGTATTACTGTCATTTGCATACATTTTCTCATAAGAAGTGGACAGGCATCATCTTCATACACTTCTCTTCGCAAACCCTCATTGATTCTGGAAAATGTGTAAATGCTTTGATTCTGGAAAGCGTGTAAATGTCGAAACTCTTCGACCCATGTTTTGACTCCATGCAGTTTCCCTAAATTTTCGTAACAGATCTATAATTTAATCCACATTTTAAACATTAAAGCACACTTTTATCCCAAAAAATCAACAGTAACCTGTGGTCAAATCATTTTGACGTTTACACGTTTTCAGAAATCCAACAAGAGATGTTGTGAAACACTTATGCCCCCTCCCTTGGATATACATTATAAGGTGCATAAACCCTTATCATGGGAAGCATACATACATGAACTTAAAATCAATAGGGATCATCTTCTTGTACTATCCGAGATGCATCAACCTATCAAGTATGACATCTCTAAGTTAACATATTGTGGACTTGTATCCCAGATACCTCAATTCAAGAGCATTCAAGAAATAGCCTTCTACATCACATCTTTAATAAAAACACTTTTTTTGTGATATCAGTAATTAATTTGGTCAATTTTCGAAGAGATAATGAACGGAAAGCAAATAATTGGAATTTTTCTAAGTCCCAGGGGCATAATTCTGTCAAAATTTGCTTAATTGTACAAAAAACAGAACTTGAACTAGTTATTCTTATGATAAATCTGCATACTAAATTTAATTTCAGTATGCGCAACCTCTGCAAGATAATGAAAGGAAACTTTTGGAAGACCAACTGACAGACAGTAGCAAAGCAATATATTTGTGTGTGTGTGTGCATGTAAATTAATTTTAAACGATCTACGATCCTCAGCAATGTTCCAGAACCTTAATATAACTATTAATTTTGTTTTTTATAGTTCATACTTATTAATAAAACAAAAGATTCAACAAAATCAGTCTAACAATTTTGATGTTGATCGGCCTGCCAATTTAACAAAAAGTAGATTTAACATAGTTTGACTTCAATCACAGCTTAATATATAAATTATGTTCATTCTAATGCAATACAGTCATGCAAATTAATTATTCAAGACAAAACATTGAACAAGAGGCCCATGGGCCACATCGCTCACCTGAGCAACAACAGACATAATAAAATCAGCTTTATGGAGTCATATACAAAATATCTGAACAATGTCGTATAATAGATCCTGTATAAAAAAAAAAATTCCCCTGCATATTCTTATGTTTATCATTGAGCCCCTTTGTAACAGGATGATTTTACAGTCATATCACATATTGAGCATTGCAGTTCTCAAGAAGATGATCAGACTTAAACAACTGTTTATATATGGATTATAAACCTACATCAAACTTTAAACCCCTTGTGAGGTCTAAGAATTGTCCAGGGGCCAGAGTCTAAACAATTTTAAAGAATCAACAATATGTCAAAATGCTTGCATATAAGTAAAACCATATATAAAAACATTTGAGTTTTTGTGAACAATTTAAATTTTTTCCTTTGTAAAATTGGACAAATTTGAACAAACTTGAATCTACACTACCTCAGGATGCTTCCACACAAGTTACAGCTTTTCCGGCTGATCAGTTTCAGAGAAGAAGATTTTTAAAGATTTACTCTATATATTCCTATGTAAAAATTCGACCCCCCCATTGTGGCCCCACCCTACCCCCGGGGATCATGATTTAAACAAATTTGAATCTACACTACCTGAGGATGCTTCCACACAAGTTATAGCTTTCCTGGCTGATCAGTTTCAGAGAAGAAGATTTTTAAAGATTTACTCTATCTATTCCTATGTAAAAATTTGACCCCCATTGTGGCCCCACCCTACCCCCGGGGGTCATGATTTGAACAAATTTGAATCTACACTACCTGAGGATGTTTCCACACATGTTTCAGCTTTTCTGGCCGAATGGTTTTTGCGAAGAAGATTTTTGAAAAATACCAAAAAATTTTTAATGATTTTTAATTATCTCCCTTTGAAAAAGGGCGTGGCCCTTCATTTTAACAAACTTGAATCCCCTTAACCTAATGATGCTTTGTGCCAAGTTTGGTTCAATTGGCCCAGTGGTTCTGGAGAAGAAGTCGAAAATGTAAAAAGTTTACGGACAGACAGATGGACAGACAGACAGACGGACGCCGGACAAAAAGTGATCAGAAAAGCTCACTTGAGCTTTCAGCTCAGGTGAGCTAAAAACAAAAACGATTTCTTTTATGTCAATTTATGCATGTCAAAATGTAGCATCATCGTGATATGAACATCTGCAGAATATCTAACCCCGATTTTAATCCTTCATTGCAAAAAAAAAAAATCTCCAACATCGATACCATTCATATATACCAAGGTCGTGGTTAACCATTTTGTTTGATTTGATTGGTATAACTTACATGTGAAATACGCAACAATTATTCCAATTATCAATGACAAATTAAAAAGCTTCAAGTATAAACCCCAAAAGAATCTCAACAACGCAGTGTAAAAACAAAGGGAATAGTCTATTGTAGAACAGAATTCGGAACTACGATCTACCAGTATTTCATTAAATATTCTTATTTAATATCATTGTTTGTTATAAACGTTAGCTTTAAAGTTTAATAGACAAATCACAAACATTTCTTTAATCAAAATTGACGTCCGAATTCTTCTTCAAAATGGCAGTTAGTACAGAGCCTTGTCTTCGTAATTCAGAATATCGAGCCTGATCATAAATAAATGAACACATGGTCAAAACACGCTTACAATGCATACTTTAAACCCTTCTAAGGGTCCCAGTATTAGACTGGGGGGTCATCATTTTTACAATTTAGAATCTGCCTTATATAAAGAAGTTTTCATATAAATATTGGCAATACTGGTGCAGCGGTTCTTGAGAAGAAGATTTTAAAAGACACCCCGCCTCCCGGTCTTTTCACAGTTTCATGATTATTTCCTGTTTGAAAAGGGTTTGGCCTTTGAATTTTACAATTTATAATCTCCTTTAAATAATAATGCTTTCTGCAAAATTTAGTTAAAATTGGCCAAGTGGTTTTGCAGAAGAAGATGAAAATGTGAAAAGTTTACAGACGGACGGACGATGGACAACGAGTGATCAGAAAAGCTCACTTGAACCTTCGGTTCAGGTGTAAAAACGACCAATACCTACGTATTTTGAGAATATTATCCGAACACTCATACTTCTGCTCGAATAAATCTGGGGGAAGTCTTGTGAACTTTTATTCGAGCACCTCTGGATTTATTACATACTTAGCAACGATAAAGAAAACATTCCGAACACATTCGCAGGGGTGTAATTTATTTGGGCACTTCATTTTCTCTCCTGGGATCAATCCGCAGTTTATTTCAGCCTGCAGGGATCAGCCCCGGGTACTTCAATGATCAGCCTGAATACCGTATTTTTCGGTATTTAGGTTGATCTGGTTTATAGGGGGAAGGAGCCCATTTTTGGCAAAAAAATATAAAAAAGTATAAATAGGTCGACTTCGATGAATTGGTCGAAAAATTACCGCTAGTTTGAATGAATAAAAATAGCAGTGTTTTAAATCAATAATGTTTTTCTTATCTTAAAGGTTAACAGTTTTAATAAAAGGTTAATAAAATGCATTTTTTAAATTTACACATCGTAATAAAACGCGTGAATGTGCACCATGATTTTCAACCCATTTTATTCAGTACGTTTGTTATAGATTGTTTACACAGTATTTGTTAAAGGTGATCGAGTTCACTTCCCTGTCACATGTTCAACTGGTGTCAATCGGATGGTAGTAACCTAGCCCAGAAGCATGTATAGCACATGCAACCTTGTGTCTTTGTTATTCGAGTCTGAAGAAATGTATTAATTAGTTTACCAGGGTAAGGCGGGTTTTTATTTCACCAGCTTATGTTACCGGCCATCTATCATCATTGTAATTATTCGTCAAGACTTTTGGTCAGTCTAACTTTTAAACTTTTACTCAAGTATCATACCGCATGAATTAAACAATGTTTACGTAATCTTGGTAATCGTGTGACTTTTTTACTGTGTATATACACATGGATCAACCTCTGATCTTATCAAAGCCTGCGGGCATGATTGGCACGTGTGTATAGCTCAAATGTGTATAAACAGGTACATTGATTATTTCCCAGACTGAATTCAGACACTCATATACTAAGTTTTAGTATCGATTGGAAATAAACACACAAATCTTAGTTAACAAAATTTCATTTTCAAACATAAGATAAAAGCAATAAATAATAATAAATAAATAGCACAACATTTAAAAAGTATTGTTCTTTGTGTACACATTCCGGAATTACATTTTGTTCGGTTCTCATTTTACTTTTATCACCCAACATCGATTTCCTGTTTATCGTAAGCACATGGTAACATGCCTGTTGATGATTGCAAAAAGCCTTTCTATCAGACTCGGCGATTAAAAAAGAAATTTATGAAGGAAATAGATTAATTCACATTAGGTTTGTCATGATAAATTACTACATTATATTGATAAAAATTCATATGATTTTTACACAGAAATTCAAGCGGTATTATAGTAAACTCTCATGATTTTATTAGGGGTTTTCATAATTTTTTCAAAATTTCTATCAAATTAAAAAAAAAACGTAAATAGGGCGAAGCGATGAATAGGGCGAAGTCCACGTGCCAGAAAAAAAAAGTATCCACCTAAATTCCGAAAAATATGGTATATTATTCTCTGTGCATAGTAATTAGTGTTACCTACTAGTTTCTAGACGTTGGAGGTAGTTATTTTGATAGTTGAAATGAGTAGCCAATGAAAGTAAGGATACTGTCAGAGAAATTCCTATCTGAATCTGATCTTTGTGTGTTAAAAGTCTTTTTTTCTAAATTTTAATTAAATTGTGCAGTTTTCTTTAATTGTGGTAAATCTAAAGTGGCATTGTAATAATTTGAACTAGAATTTACAAATCTCATTTTTCCATTTCCTTCACAGTGGTAACAAAATTTGAAAGTCAGTTGTCAAGTTACAAGTGAGCTAGAGAGATTACAATTTTTTGTTCTGTTAACAAGTCTCGATCTTGACATTTTTATTTTTACATATAAAAATAAAAAATATTTGCAAGAATAAAACCAATGTATCATTAATTTATATTGCAGAAAAAATCACAACAAAGTCCAGCAGACAGTACAAGAGATTGAAGATCTTAGTACCATTATTAATAACAGATGAAATATACAGTAAGTCATTATGTGTGTGTATGGTAATTAAATAGTAATACATAGTATATAAATGGTCTTTTTTTTTCATGTATGTTTTACAAAATGCAATGCAGGTAAACTATACTGGCGTGCGACCAGTTCTCGCCGAGTACCATTTCTCGCCAGTGCATTGTTTCATCATTTTTTCGTATATTTGATAAAATGACGTCACAGTGCACTGGCGAGAATTGGTACTCGACGAGAACTGGTCGTACGCATGGCAGAATAATAAATATACATGTAATACATGTACGTAAAATCTATATTAAAAAAAATTGACCACAATTAAATTTTAATTGCCTGTTTTCAAATATGATAAGCAAGTCATATTACAGAGACCAGTTTTCTCAAGGTAGTGGACACATGCATTATTAAACATGGGTGCGTTATTCTGATTAATGAAAAACTACCACACATGTAAGTTTAGGGTTATTTACACCTAAGTGGTAATCACTATATATAATATTCTTTTACATACATTTTAGGAAGGATCGAGATTCAAAATACAGTTTCGAGTTGTTTGCTGACCCATTACTGCAGGACGATGGTATTTAGAAACGGGGGAGATTTCAAGACTTTGTTAACTGTGTGATATGCTAGTGACTTATCAACTTGAGAAGTTATTACAATGTGCTGTCTCCTCCAAAAAAGATTTACAGTCTATAACACTGCTGAAATATTGAAGGCAACATATACTAGATGACAGCCATGGCATAATTCATCATGCTTTTGTATAGATTTTTAAGTTTAATTACAAAACCTATATACCATTACAAATTATCAGACTCTTCTTGATGATCGAGGTATAAAATTATTTGATGTTTTGTAATGTACTTTTTTGGTACTTGAAATAGTACTAAAAAGGTACCTTTTTTGTGCTTTTTGTATACTTTTTTAAATACTTATTTGTGCTTTTTGACTCTTGACCTAAATTTGTACTTTTTTGTGCTTTCAAACTAAACTATATGTGTACTTTTTGTCTACTTTTTTTGTGCTTTTTTTAAATTACACTGCTTTTTTTGTACTTTTCTATTCTTTGTACTTTTTTTGTACTTAATACTTTTTTGTACTTTTGAATCATACTTTTTTTATACTTTTGAAATATACTTTTTTATACTTTCGAAACATACTTTTTTTGTACTTTTCTGTATACTTTTTCTGTATTAAAACTGATTAAATGTGCTAAAAGTATACTTTTAGTACACTGTATGTTTTTTATACTTATACTTTTTCTGTACTTCATAAATAAATGAAATGATATAAAAGTATACTTATTTTGTACTTTTGATTTTAACAAAAGTACTTTTTTTGACTTAATTTGGAACGACCAAATGTATGGTTCCAAATTTAGTCGAAAAAAGTATACTTTTTAAGTGCTTTTATTGTACTTTTTTTTCGTACTTAAAATGTACTTATTTTTGGTATGGGTAAGTATTTTGGTACAAAAGTTTCCTTCAAATAAGAGATTTTTTTTGATTTGCAGGTTTATTATGCATTAGTCTCGTTCAACCAGACCTCGGCTGTCTCCGTAAATCTCCGACGAGCAGAGAGTCTGGTAAAGCGTCACGTTGATAACCGCTACCGATAGGGGGCGCTGATTTAGTTTCATTTTGAATCGTTGTCAATGTGTGCCGTTTAAAGATTTGTGTGATATACAGCACTTTATTTTATTGCCGTGAAAATTATGAAACTTACGTTTTTAAACTTTCCAGTCGTAGATCTTTCAGTTTAAACGGCAAATTCATTCCATCATAAATATTTGCTTCTGTCATTGTTTACATGTTTATAAGAGGTGTGTTTCTTTCAACCAATCAAATTCAATACCAGTATTTTGGTAAGCCTCGTTTTGACGTTACAAACATTAACGTGACGCTTTACCAGACTCTCTGCTCGTCGGAGATTTACGGAGACAGCCGAGCGTCTGGTTGAACGAGACTAATTATGCATCTGAAACACCATTAAACAAACACCATTTTTTTTTAATTTGACCTTGAGATGATAAATTTGGGTCAAGGTCAAAAATTTTTATACAGTGCATCTTTTCTTGATGTCACCTTTCTATGTTCCAAGTTTCACAATGGGTGTTAAGTTCGGGCCAGGACAAAATTTGTAAGAAGAAGAACTTCTTGTACACCTAGCTTAATATTCTCATGCCTGAAGTTGATTTATTGCAGTAATGGGAAAAGGCACTACAACTCTTTCAGTTCTCAATGAAAAGATCACATGCTACATTTTACCTGAGCCATTTCCTTTAGTGTGATCAAAGCTTGGCCCAGTGTTTAATGTTGGTGTAGAGTTTTTGTGTTGAATCCATTGAAGCTCGTCCCCATGTTGTACATTATGCCATCCACACAGGTCAACTTCAAAGTCACAATCTGCTCCTTGTGGAAGCTCTTCTGTGTAAAAGAACAAAATGATACATTCTAACTGTCAAATGCTTAACTTTTCAAAAATCAAGACATCCAATGATAGAATAGGAATTCAGATTTCCTAAATAAATTTGATCATGTAAGCAATAAACAGACCATATTTTATAATTCTGGAAGTTTGTGAGGGTCATTACAGTCATAACACATCTGTAATCACTATGTGTGATCTATGAGATATACAGAGGCGAGTTCAACAGAGCGAGAGCTCATGAGCGCTCGCCAAATTTCCCTATACCTGCAACACAAATTTTGGCGAGTGCTCGCTCTGCTGAATATATATACTCATAAAATACTGAAAAGTAGTAATCAAATAATCAAAGTGACTGGACCTACTATTTTTACTTGTGATATATTATAACTGGCATTACGCAAAATGTACTGTTTTTTCGACCCCATTCACATAATCACGGCAGGAGACCAAAATTCATTGAAAATGAAAATTTGTACAGTATTTTGAATTTTTCACTAAATGCAGACATTTTTTGATATAATTTTCCCTTGTGAGACACTGAAAAACATCACCTTGTTTGACACATAACCTTCTGATACCTGTGTAGTGTACACAAACTGTCGCATGTAAAGGTGTGAACTGTCATTTGGGATAATTATCTTGCCACAAAAACGTACATGTACATGAATCAAGATACTCCTTTAGGTGCATGTAGCTTTGTTTTTTAAGGGACCTAATTATAACTGTTAATGTTAATGATAAGTGCTTCGTAACATGATAGAATATATTAAGTCAACTATAGAAATGTACATTCATCTGATCCAGCTCCCTATTCATAATTTATATGATGATTAAATTTAAATTTAAATTCATGATAAATTGTCTGCACCGCATTGGTGTGTCATAGGACCGGAGACATCCAAAAATAAGCATTCAATGCTTATATTTATATTCATACTGATGTTTTTTTGTATGAAATATATGTGTATCGTCGTTGTAAAGCCATTATATACGCTCTCAGTCAGGGATATGAAACATACATAGAACAGCCATATTAACATGTTATTCAGTACGCTTCCGCAGCTAAAAATATACAGGTAACTCTCGATAGCTCGAAGTCCATGGGACCGAGGAAAAACTTCAAGGTATCAAGAGTTCGAGTTTTCAAGAGTTCGGAATTTTCCGGGTTGACCAACGGGTTTTAAAATTAGTCTTACCGGATGTCATGATTAAGCCATTTATTTAGTGCTCCTTACGCACGTGCTTAAACAACGTTTTCTTTTCAGTTAAATATACAGAACTGGATATTTTAAAAACTAAAATCAAACAAGAATAGAATTCCTGGGTCCCCCGCCGTTCAAGCAGTATACTAGTATACTGTACTGTGGAATCATTAAATTTCGTGGGGGCCAATTTTCATGGATTGCTTAAATTTTTTACCCCGACCACCCATTTTTTCCAAAATTTGTAGGCATGAGAGCGCTTACAAGGTCAATTTTTGGATAAAACGGAGTCATTATTGTGGTCAAGAGTCCCATAACTCCAGCAAAAAGTATCGACCAATGCTGATTTTCGAACTTGACCAAGGTAATAGGTGTATAAACATTTGGTATAAATTTAATGAAAATCCGTCAAAATTTGTAGGCATGAGAGCGCTTACAAGGTCAATTTTTGGATAAAACGGAGTCATTATTGTGGTCAGAGTCCCATAACTCCAACAAAAAGTATCGACCAATGCTGATTTTCGAACTTGACCAAGGTAATAGGTGTATAAACATTTGGTATAAATTTAATGAAAATCCGTCAAAATTTGTAGGCATGAGAGCGCTTACAAGGTCAATTTTTGGATAAAACGGAGTCATTATTGTGGTCAGAGTCCCATAACTCCAACAAAAAGTATCGACCAATGCTGATTTTCGAACTTGACCAAGGTAATAGGTGTATAAACATTTGGTATAAATGTAATGAAAATCTGTCAAAATTTGTAGGCATGAGAGCGCTTACAAAAAAGTGTGACGGACGGACGCACGGACACACGGACCCACGGACACACGGACCCACGGACGGACGCCCGGCATTTCTATGTCCCCGCTCCGCGTTGCGGCGGGGGACAACAAATATTGAATAAATTCATGATAATTATTTATTTTATGCATCATATTAAGACCAGATTGCTCAGTACTACTGTAATGCGAGACGACATGTCATAAACGAGATAACTGAGTATCACCCATTGTTCCCACTGTACGGGTCCATCAGTAGCTGTAAGAACTTGTTCAGCAATAATCATTATAATGACAATGATGCTGATAAGCATAATTTTTACAGTTTTATAATTCTAAAACTTGACCATGTGGCTCAATATTATCGTTTCGTCTCAATTTATTTTCTCATTTTCATTGCGTCTCCAAATTATCATAAAACAGTTGGTGTTAATTACAGATTAGGTATCGGTATGGTCAATCATCAAACAATTATCACCTTGCAGGACAAGTGTCGCCTGAATAAACAACCCGTGACACAGGTCCCGCGTCTAATGCCTGGAGCCATTTAAATGACCAAGTGGGTGTTAATTAGGTATAACGCTTGGAGATACACAGCGACTTCGAAGTATCGAGAGTAAAAAACTATAGAATATGAATAACGGGACTGCAGTTGACTTCGAGGGATCAAGGGTTTCGAGAGATCAAGAGTTCGAGAAATCAAGAGTAAATTTGCTTAGTTATATAGGGAAAAAAATCGGGACCCTAGACCCACTTCGAGCGATCAAGAACTTCGAGTGATCGAAGTTCGAGCCATCGAGAGTTACCTGTAGTGCCAGAAACTTTGTTCAAAAAATCTTTTTAATTAAAGAGTAGATATACATGTAATTTAATGATTATTTTTCAAAAGTACATATCAAATATCAAATGGTTATGTAAGGTTGAACGTTTCATTTAATCTTACAAATATCAATATACTCAAAACACGTGGTGACGAACATATTTGTGCTCATGGCGCATGAACTAGTAAAGTTTATTCATAGGAAATTGAAAGTCGCAGATTTCCAATGCAAACATAAGGGGAAATATAAAACTGAATGTAAATATAAAAAAAAATTTTAAGCATGCAAAACTGGATTGCAACATTTAATTAAAATAAGACATTTGAAACAATATATATTTTTTGGCTTAGAAAAAAGGTACATTATCAGCAGAATTTAAGGAATATTTTGTACCGTTTTTTGTATCTTTTTTTATGGGAAGTGTACAGTTTTTTCATCCATTGAAATTCCAGGTTTTTTTAATGCTCCTGTACATCATCAACTAATTATCACATGTATGATAATTTTCCAGAACAGGCGCAAGCCCATTCTGGCTGTCAAGGAGTGTCATTTCAATTAAATTTAATAATATGAAGTTAAAAATTGACAACTACATTTTTATACTTTTTTCAAACTTATGCAATGAATAATATCTATTATAACAAGAGGCCAATAGGCCTTAACGGTCACCTGAGTAGCATAACCCATTCACAAACTTGTCAAGGAGTCTCATATATGCATTTAATTAAATTTTATTCTGGAATAGAAAAATTTTTAATTTGTAATGACGACCACCTCCCTGCCTGAAATCTTTCAAAAAGGACTATTAAACCTTATAATTTTAGTGAAAAACTTAAAAGATCATAAAAGAGTGCATGACCTGATATTGAAAAGGTGCAAGACTCTGATAGAAAATAATTTAATAATAATAACAAGGTGGCTATCATTCATGTTTTATCTAAAACAACCTCCCATCCCCCATCCCCCATCCCCCGGGGCAGACAGAAACTCTCCCTGTGGGCATTTAAACAAACGAAAAAAAAAAAACATCTTTATCGATAAAAGCCATCATGAGTTACTCGCTTCTCCTGTTCCAGTTTTTGAATATTCAACATTCGTTGAGAATCACCATCTGATATATATACCAAAATCATTTTACCTTTATATCAGTGATTTTAGTTAGCTAATCAATACTTTACTATTTACATGTCTATTTGTTTATTTTTGAAAGTTCAAAAACTGTTTTTGTTTCAAATGATAACAAGAATAGAATTCCTGGGTCCCCCGCCGTTCAAGCAGTATACTAGTATACTGTACTGTGGAATCATTAAATTTCGTGGGGGCCAATTTTCGCGGATTGCTTAAATTTTACAGGTTCGTGGGGACGCGACCAAGGCTGATTTAAAAACTTAACCAAGGTATTAGTGGTATAAACATTTGGTATAAATTTCATGTAAATCCATCAAAATTTGTAGGCATGAGAGCGCTTACAAGGTCAATTTTTGGATAAAACGGAGTCATTATTGTGGTCAAAGTCCCATACCTCCAGCAAAAAGTATCGACCAATGCTAATTTTCGAACTTGACCAAGGTAATAGGTGTATAAACATTTGGTATAAATTTAATGAAAATCCGTCAAAATTTGTAGGCATGAGAGCGCTTACAAGGTCAATTTTTGGATAAAACGGAGTCATTATTGTGGTCAGAGTCCCATAACTCCAACAAAAAGTATCGACCAATGCTGATTTTCGAACTTGACCAAGGTAATAGGTGTATAAACATTTGGTATAAATGTAATGAAAATCCGTCAAAATTTGTAGGCATGAGAGCGCTTACAAGGTCAATTTTTGGATAAAACGGAGTCATTATTGTGGTCAGAGTCCCATAACTCCAACAAAAAGTATCGACCAATGCTGATTTTCGAACTTGACCAAGGTAATAGGTGTATAAACATTTGGTATAAATGTAATGAAAATCTGTCAAAATTTGTAGGCATGAGAGCGCTTACAAAAAAGTGTGACGGACGGACGCACGGACACACGGACCCACGGACACACAGACCCACGGACACACGGACACACAGACCCACGGACACACGGACCCACGGACACACGGACCCACGGACGGACGCCCGGCATTTCTATGTCCCCGCTCCGCGTTGCGGCGGGGGACAAAAAGCCTTGCATAACTCTTTTGATCATTCAACTTCTTTATAATTACATTATATTCAATGATTAATTACTAAATATGAACAAGCAAAGGAAGATAACTCCATTAGGAAGAAGCAAGGGAAAACAAGATGTAATTATAATCGGGGCGATTATAAAGTCTCCCAAACAAACGAGGCTATTATATAGAGTAGGGATGACCCACAAAGTTTCATGATGTTCCCAGGGGTCCTTAACTATATATCAGGTGAACTAACATGACCCAAGGAACAAGAATATATATGGTTTAGGGGTGGGGATATTAACCGTTTTCAAGATATTCGGGCACCACCTGTTTGAGAGGGGTCAGGACCACCCCCAGAGCCCATGACCTACATACCATATGATGCCCCTTGACACAAGGAACAAGAATATATATGGTTTAGGGGTGGGGTTCTTAACCGTTTTCAAGATATTTGGGCCCTTCCTGTTTGAGGGGGGTAAGGACCACCCTTGAGGCCCATTACCTACATACCATTTGATGGCCCTTAACACAGGGAACAAGAATATATATGGTTTAGGAGTAGGGTTCTTAACCGTTTTCAAGATATTCTGGCACTTCCTGTTTGAGGTGGGACAGGACCACCCCCGGGGCCCATGACCTATATACTATTTGATGCCACTTAACACAAGGACATCATATCCATGCCTTTAGTTTTTCACAAATATATACAGGAGTAGAGAAGAAGATTTTCTAAAATTTAATACATTTTTACTATATGGCCATATTGGCCCCACCCTAGTGCCTAAAAACCTGTCACAGGGGTCATAAATTTCACAATTCATGTACATCATATCCAGGCCTTTAGTTTTTCACAGATATATATGGGAGTAGAGAAGAATATTTTCTAAGATTTAATACATTTTTACTATATGACCATATTGGCCCCACCCTAGAGCCTGAACCCATGACCCAGGGAACATAAATTCACAATTTTAGTAGAGGGCTTCATGGACATCATATCCATGCATTTAGTTTTTAACAAATATCTATGGGAGTAGAAAAGAAGATTTTCTAAGATTTAATACAGTTTTACTATATGACCATATTGGCCCCACCCTAGAGCCTGAACCCCCGACCCAGGGGCCATTAATTTCACAATTTTGGTAGAGGGCTTCGTGGACATCATATCCATGCATTTAGTTTTTAACAAATATCTATGGGAGTAGAGAAGAAGATTTTCTAAGATTTAATACATTTTTACTATATGGCCATATTGGCCCCACCCTAGAGCCTGAACCCATGACCCAGAGACGATAAATTTTTACTATTTGACCATATTGGCCCAACCTAGAGCCTGAACCCCCGACCCAGGGTCCAAAAATTTCACAATTTTGGTAGAGGGCTTCATGGACATCATAACCATGTATTTAGTTTTTAACAAATATCTATGGAAGTAGAGAAGAAGATTTTCTAAGATTTAATACATTTTTACTATATGACCATAATGGCCCCACCCTAGAGCCTGAACACCCAACCCAGGGGCCATAAATTCACAATTTTGGTAGAGGGCTTCATGGACATCATATCCATGCATTTAGTTTTTAACAAATATCTATGGGAGTAGAGAAGAAGATTTTCTAAGATTAAATACATTTTTACTATATGGCCATATTGGCCCCACCCTAGAGCCTGAACCCATGACCCAGGGAACATAAATTTCACAATTTTGGTAGAGGGCTTCATGGACATCATAACCATGTATTTAGTTTTTAAAAAATATCTATGGGAGTAGAGAAGAAGATTTTCTAAGATTTAATACATTTTTACTATATGACCATATTGGCCCCACCCTAGAGCCCGAACCCTCGACCCAGGGGCCATAAATTCACAATTTTGGTAGAGGGCTTCATGGACATCATATCCATGCATTTAGTTTTTAACAAATATCTATGGGAGTAGAGAAGAAGATTTTCTAAGATTTAATACATTTTTACTATATGGCCATATTGGCCCCACCCTAGAGCCTGAACCCATGACCCAGAGACGATAAATTTCACAATTTTGGTAGAGGGCTTCATGGACATCATAACCATGTATTTAGTTTTTAACAAATATCTATGGGAGTAGAGAAGAAGATTTTCTAAGATTTAATACATTTTTACTATATGGCCATATTGGCCCCACCCTAGAGCCTGAACCAATGACCCAGAGACCATAAATTTCACAATTTTGGTAGAGGGCTTCATGAACATCATATCCATGTATTTAGTTTTTAACAAATATCTATGGGAGTAGAGAAGAATATTTTCTAAGATTTAATACATTTTTACTATATGACCATATTGGCCCCACCCTAGAGCCCGAACCCTCGACCCAGGGGCCATAAATTCACAATTTTGGTAGAGGGCTTCATGGACATCATATCCATGCATTTAGTTTTTAACAAATATCTATGGGAGTAGAGAAGAAGATTTTCTAAGATTTAATACATTTTTACTATATGACCATATTGGTCCACCCTAGAGCCTGAACCCCTGACCCAGGGGCCATGAATTTCACAATTTTGGTAGAGGGCTTCATGGACATCATAACCATGCAATCAGTTTTTTCCTCACATGTGTGGGAGTAGAGAAGAAGATTTTTGAAAATTTGGCTGTTTTTTGCATATTTGGCCCCACCTGTGACACCCTGGGGGGTGGTAGAGCCACCAATTTCACAATTTACATTCCTCTTACCATAGAGATGCTTCACACAAAAATGGGAACAATTGGCCTTGTAGTTTTTAAGAAGAAGTTAAAAATGTAAATTGTTAACGCACGACGACGGACGAAAACATAAAGCAATAGGTCACCTGAGTTGACTCAGGTGACCTAAAAAAGTTAAATGAGCTTTGTAATATGTATATGAAGTGAAAGTCATACATCTAAAGCATCAAAAAAATATAGATAAACTCTTTGAGTTTGTTCTATTTTCAGCTGTGGTGGAAAGTATAGGTCTTTTAAAAGTATTGCAGAAGTACAGTGTATATCATAAATTCTTTTAAAAATTGATGCAGAAGTATATATACTTATTTGAAGAACAAGGAAATAAATTAAGCTGTGGGAATTTTTGTTTTAATGATTTATTGTTCCTGTAAACAATTTATATGAACCTTGAAAGTCCAAGGACCAAGGATAATGACAATTTATATTACAAAACCCCCAGGTTTTTAACCCTTATTAAATCATATGAAGAAGCCTGTATAATTGGAAATAGAAATAGGTTCCTTTTGGCAATCAATAATCTTTTAATTGGAGCATCCTGTCTAAAAGAACCAATGTTGGAACCCAAATATGATTGACTTGCAGCCGCCTTGAAGGATAGAAGCAATGAAGAATTAATCCTGTAGTGATTGGGTGGAAAACATCACAATTTCCGAAGCATTTCCAATACACTTACAATGTGAAGTTCTTCCAATATGACTTGGGGTGCACTCTGGCTTTTTCTTCAAGGATAACATTGGTTTCAACAGGAATTATACATTTTTGTTAAAAACATAATTTAGGGAAGACCACCAGAAACCTGCCCAAATTAACATTTATGACTGAAAAAAAAGAAAATGCAGTAACATATTATATCTATGTAGTATAGCAAAAAATTATTTTTTCAACAGATTAGTGTCAATTTCATTTTGCAAATTTCTGAATGTACCTATTTATCTACATATATGGCATTAAATGTTATTATACTTTCATGTTAAATACTGAAATCTGATTGGTTTAGACGCAGTTGACAATCCATTCTCGTACCCTCAGCGTTAGCAACACGCTTGGCAACGGGCCGATAGAACGAATTGTTACATGCGCGTTAATTATGCGCGTACGGTTCGTCGTAGAACTCACGTATTTTCTATATAAAAGCAGTAAAATTTGCTATAAAATTAAGACATTCAGTATAATAAAATAAATAGTGCCTGTTTGGGAGGGTACCAGTTGAAATTGACACCCCTCGAAAACCATTGTCAACCTCCGCTTCGCGTCGGTTGACAATGGTTTCTCGGGGTGTCAATTTCAACTGGTACCCTCCCAAACAGGCACTATTTATATAATGTTACAGTACTTGATTTAGCGGAAGCTGCTATAGCCTGTCCATCAAAAACACTATAAAGAATGCACAGCCAAATGCAACATGAATACAGCACAGTCAAGTGTCGGAGAACATGTACATTTACAACATATTTCTGGGATGATCTTCAGGATCATCACTCTTTCAATAGCCCAACATTCTCATCTCATATATATATATATAACTTAATGATTTTTTCTGATATCTAATAGCCTAGGAAAAATTGAAGTTTCAGAACAGATGGAATTCCTGCAATGGAGTACTCACTTTAAAGACAATTTGCCAATAACAATATCACACCTTATTCCTCAGTTTAAAGAGACAGTATGGCGCATCTTATTAACAAGAGGTCCATGTGCCACAATGCTCACCTGAACAACAGTTCCTTGTAACATTCTATTTCTAGCAGCATATGCTATTTCTATTTTAAACTTTGAACCCCTTCTGAGTATTGGTCCAGGGTTTATGGTTGGCTTAAACAATTTAGAATCTTGGATCACTATTTGAGGATCATAGCATAGTAATCTCACAAAACTGCAGCAATGTAGTTATTGAGAAGAAGATTTTAAAACATTTTTCCTATATTATTTCTTTGTTAAACTGTGAACCCCTCTTGGGGCCACAGTAGTAGTCTGGCGGCAGTGTTTGAAATAACCACCCACCCAACCGCCCGAGATGCAAAAACGCATAAGTTTTGGCATGGGTGAACAAATTTGTTTGTACGAGTGCCCATATGGATGTGGATATTTTTTTAACCAAGTGTACATAATATCCGGATCGGGATTTTAAGAATTTTTAACTGATTCTTGTAATACTATTGCTTTCCTTGTACGGTCATTTAACAACAGTCAAGACAAGCATTTAGTTCACGTAGACTATGCTTGACATAAGAATGGCAAGGTAGAGTTCCCAGACATGCTACAAAATAATATAGGGTAATCTTAGCGAGATTCGTTAAGACTGAAAAATTTTGACGTACGTCTATTCCAAATCTCAGACCAGTGCGACACACAGTGATTCGGTAAAATTTGCCCCAACTTTGACCAGTTATTAGGATAGAAATACGCTGAATTAAATCAACTGCCTGCTTCAACTTTTTACTTTGAACATCGTTTTAATGTTAGTTTTCTACCATTAAATGGTTTTACAGTAAAGTAACGTGTATAATACGCACTCGTGTATAATACGCACCCCCCAAAAGTTGACCAAAAACTGACGGAAAAACAGCAGGTCCTGTGTATAATACGCACCCAAAAAATGCCGCAATCAACGGCCGCCATTTCCCCCCAAAACTATCGATGTTTCATGATAATTTTATAAACCATACGCAATTTCTGTAATTTTGTGATCGGAACATAGCTCAGACGATGAAAATCGACGGCCGCCATTTTTCCAAATAACTATCGATGTTTAATGATAATTTTTTAACCCAAGCGCAATGACTGTAATTTCGTGGTCGGAACATGGCCCAAACGATATTAGAGTCAAAGTTCTTACAATTTTACTTTAAAAACGGTAGGTATCAAATGGGGCCTATCATTTGACACTTCGTACAGAAAGAGTTTCTTATACAACAGCGGAGATGTTGAAGATCCTCATATGTAGAGAAGAACGGCAACTGAGCTTAGTGCTTAAAAGTAATAATGTTTGCAGATATAAACCAAAACAACATCAAGAGAAATGATTTAATTGATTAATTATAGTCAAACTGTTTGATTGTTGTTAAATAAACATTGTGAAGAAACGTATGTATGTCGTATATCGTCATTATCAAGTTGTACAAATGATCGATGTATTTTTAGCAGTGTCTATGTAAAGCAATAACGTTTAACTACATAACTGGACATTAGGTAATCAAGTTAAATAAAATCATAATTATTGCTAATCTACATGCACTTGAAAACACCCTGTGAAGTCAGACACGAGACAGGTGCATGCTTCTGACACCGGAAATTGTTAAACAAACATTGACCACGCGCCGAGTCAACAGGGGCCTGCTTACGTAATGGCGAATACACTGGCGATATTTAAACTTGTTTGATGCAAGGAATAGTTTTGAGAGAGGACAGAGACATAAATAATTTTGTTATTTATGTCTCTGGAGAGGATATAAAGAAATAAAACTAAGGATAAGGTATTTCTGACACAGTAAATTTAGTATACACTCATACAGCTTGCATAATACGCTATATCGGCTGTCACTACTCCCGTGGTATCAAGAATCACGGCTTGAAAAAAATGGGGTAAAATTTTTGTCCTATTGTAAACAGATAGCCATGCTATGACCTTGAATTAATATCATTACATATTGGTCACTATGATACTTATGTATACTTTTATATATGACACTCTAATGTTGCACGCAAGTGATGCGTCATATTAAGGCGGGATACCCAAATACTGCATCCCAATACTCTTTGTCGTAAATGAGGTTAATTAATTCTGGCACAGTAAAATACAAACTGAAAATATATAAACACGTTATCAACAAATTGTCATATTTGGCGATCCTGTGTCTGTAATGAAGGCCCTACTATTGCAAGTTAGTCTTGTAATGCTTGTTCATCTATTTAACCTTTGTAACCTTAAAGCCATGTATGAATGGATGTATTATGAGTAAGCGATGCATCATACCCAGGTGGGGGACTCAGAGACTACGATTCTGAGACTCAAAACCCGTATCACAATATTCTTTCTGACAGTTTTGACAGTTTTGTTACTTTATTTAGAAATAAAATTTAACTCTGGAATTTTGACACTAAATGTTCACTCATGATCATTATAGAGGGGCTGGACTGGTCAGAACTGTCAATTATAAGTAAAATGTTATATATACTCATGTAAAATGATGTTAAACGTATTCTGGATTCTTTGATTTGGGCTGCTTCAATTTACTATACGATCACCCTGATTAATAAACAACTTGGTAACAAACAATTGGACTTGGTGATTACTCAAGAGGAAGGCTTACACAAACTTTCTTGGTGCCCGTGACCAGGACCAAGCGAAGTCAAAGAAAATAAGGTAAGAACCATTTCTATATGTCTCTTGTAACTATCTCGAAGTAAGCAACTTTGTCTAAGCAACCAATATGGCAACAGGTGATGGGTTTGATAAAAAAGAATTAAAAAATCAAATGGAGCAATTAGAAGAACAATTCGCGGGGTTGGGTCAGAGTAAAGAAAATGTTAAACAAAATACTTTTGAAACATATCATGACGCTAGGTTGTATGAAACTCGTGAACCTCGACACCGAGTCCCAAACCAGGATGATGATAAAGATTTTTTCATTGGTCAAGTTAAAGCTATGACAGCCGCAATTTCAGTGCCCCTATCTTCTGTGATAACTCCGTTTGAAGGAGATGCTAAAAAATTTAAACAATGGATAAAAGAAGTTGAAAAGTACAGTGTTATGTCTGGGAAACAAGGTCATGAGATCCCCATGCTTGCATACATAACGAGTAAGGGTTCAGTGGGGGATTATATTAAAAGGTATTTAGATGATACAGATGCGTCTGAAGAAATCCCATCTTGGAACGATCTCAAAGAATCCCTTAAAAATAGATTTGCAGAAATAACAGATCCCCAACACGCGTTAGCAGTAATGCGTAGGACTCGACAAAATTCAAATGAAAGTGTTCAGTTGTTCGCTGAGAGACTATTACAAATCGCGGAAGACGCCTACAATAAAGACAGGCTAAAAGACCATTTGGTACAACAACAGTTAGTAGATATCTTTTGTGACGGGTTGACATTCGACTACCTCAGAATGAAAATTTTGCGAGAAAACCCTAAAGATTTAGAATCCGCAATTCAAATAGCAATGCGAGAACAAAACCTGAGACAGAGGCTAGCGATAAGAGGGTCAAATATGACAGAAATTGTACAAAGTAATGGCAACGGACGAACTCCTTCAAATTTTGATACTCCTCTGGATAGAGCAGATAATCTTACCTCAGTAGAAACAAGGCATGTAGAACCAATGGAAATTGACCACGCGCGAAATAGTAGGTGTTTTAAATGTAAACAAACGGGTCATAGGGCTCGATTTTGTCCTCAAAATAAACCCCAAATCAGGTCCCGTCCTCAAATGAATAAACGACTTAGTCAAAACAAACCGGTACATAATATAGAGCAGAATCCCCGGTCACCTGTGGAATGTTGGAATTGTGGTAAAGTAGGTCATGTACGTGCAGATTGTTGGAGCTCTCGTATGTATCAGAGAACGCAGCAAAATCGGGGCAGATCATCAAATCGCCAAGGCCGAACATATGATTTTAGAAACCGAGTAAATGAGGGACCATCTCAAAATTTCAAACCGCGCTCTTCTGTTAATAAACAAAAACTGGAAAACTAAAACGTTCTTCCTTCGTTGAAGCCCGAAGAAAGAACTTTAAACAAAGACCTACTTATGAAATTAATTTTACTAACAACCCCAGTAGCTGTTTATTAAAAATAGGTAAAAATAAATTCAGAGCTTTGGTAGATACAGGTGCAGCCGTATCTCTAATTAGTAAGAAAATGTATGATAATCTATTTCCCCGCCCAAAGTTGTTTAAAAATGACATCCCCTCTCTACAAGCAGCAAATGGTAATTCTTTAATTGCGATAGGGTATGTAAATATTTCCTTTAAGATTTCAGGATTAACTTTAGACCACAAACTTTATGTGACAAAGGGACTCAACCGAAACATGATTCTCGGTCGTGATTGGCTCAAGAAAAACAATGTTCGTTTATACTTTGATCTTGGACTCATGCGTATTGATGGCAAAGTATACGCGGAACTTAAAGAAGATTTACACATCTCAACTATTGTAAGAACACCTAAGAAACTTATTATGAGGCCAAACACGGTGACAGTATTCTATGGAAAAATAAATAACAATTTCTCTCTGGAAGAAAGTGACTTAGTTGAAGTGAACAGCATAGACAATAAGTGCATTATGGAAGATCCAGGACTATATTTAAAAGACACCGTTTGTAGAGTTCGAAAGGATAAGAAACTTCCAATGATCTTCGTTAACCAAACTAACAAAAATTATAAAATCCCGAGAGGCTACATCGTAGGACGCGTTACCGCATTAAAACAGAAGGAAATCTCAGAAATACAGACTACTCCAGACACAAAAGAAGAGATTGATGTACCTAAAAGATTCGAACACCCAATCAAAAGACTTGTGAGCAAAAACAATGATTTATTTGCAAAAAAAGACAGTGATCTTGGAGTTACTGATACTGTTAAAATGAAGATAGAAACTGGAGACCATCACCCAATAAAGAATAGACCCTACCGTGTACCCTTAAATAAAAGACAGATAATCGACAAGGCCATACCGGAAATGATGGACGCAAAGATTATTGAGAGATCACAATCACCGTGGTCATTTCCCTTAGTAGTTGTGAAGAAAAAAGACGGATCAGACCGGATGTGCGTTGACTTTAGAAGTTTAAATAAGATAGTGAAACCAGTATCATTCCCGCTACCGTTGATTGATGACATCCTATGTTTACTAGGTAAGGCAAAATATTTTACTGCATTAGATTTAAAAAGTGGATATTGGCAAGTGAAATTAGAAGATTCAAGTAAAGAAAAAACGGCCTTTGCATGTCACAAAGGACTATTCCAATTCAACCGGATGCCATTTGGGTTGAGTAATGCACCGGCAGTCTTTCAAGAGCTGATGAACATAGTTCTTCAAGGACAAGAGGAGTTTGCCATCGCATACCTGGATGACATTCTTATATTCTCAGAGACACCGGAAGATCATCTTCGTCATATTCAAGACGTTTTTAATCGCCTAAGAAAGCATGGACTAAAATTAAAACTTAAGAAGTGTAGTTTCTTCAAGGAACAGACTGAATATCTTGGTTTCATCATCAATGAACATGGCGTTACACCGGATCCAAAGAAAGTCGAAGCTATAAGAAAGTTACCTGCGCCCACTACAGTCCGAGAGGTTCGTGGCTTTATAGGTATGTGTAGTTATTACAGGAGATTCATACCAAACTTCTCAAAGATTGCAGAACCATTGATTGACTTAACCAGAAAGTATTCAAGGTTTAAGTGGACACCATATTGCCAAAAAGCATTTGACTTTATTAAAGAAAGTTTAACGGTAGTGCCTTTGCTAGCATATCCAGATACTAATAAACCGTACATCTTGTACACCGATGCCAGCGACAATTGTATTGGAGCGTGCCTCACCCAAAGAACAGATGAAGGAGACGATAAGCCAATATATTACTTATCCCATAAGCTGAGTAAAACTCAAGAAAAATGGTCAACCATAGAAAAGGAGGCATTCGCAATCCACTACGCCCTTCAGAAGTTAGACCATTACTTACACGGTGCGCAGTTTATTATACGAACAGACCATAAGCCGCTAAAATATATCTTAGAATCTCCAATGCAGAATAAGAAAATTCAACTATGGGCATTAAGTATCGCAGGATATAACTGTAAGGTAGAGTACATAGAAGGAAGATTTAATTGCTGTGCAGATCTTTTATCCAGGTTACCTACAGTCAATCCTGAGTGTGAAGAGGAAGAGCACTCAGAACATGATGAACCAGATGTTAAGGACAATTTCTTTGAAGTAAACGTACTTAACTCAAATGCCTTGTCACCTAAGAGATTGGCCAAATGTGACGTTAAGCAACACGACGAATTGATCAAACCATTTATTGATCTACCAGAAGAAATCAACATCAAAGAAAGTCAACAAAATGATGATCAGATCAAGAAACTGAAGAATCGGTTAAATAAAGGAACAGCAACGGTAACCGAAGAAAAGAAGTTCCTGGAAATTGATGGTTTGATGTACTATCTTTCAGATGGAGACTCTGAAGGCCCAAGACTTCGACTGTATGTACCACGTGAGTTAGAACTTTTAGTAGTGCAACAGTATCATGACGGACTTGGACATATGGGAGTAGACAAAACATATGACGTAATCAGACAAAAGTACTACATACCAAATTTATACAAAAGGTTATATTCCTATGTAGAAGGATGTGTAGTATGCCAAACGAGGAGCAATAAGAAAAATCAGCCTCCACTTCAAGAGACAGGTATACCACCTTTTCCAATGGCTAAGGTAGGACTTGATTTATCAGGACCATATCCAACATCCTTGTCAGGAAATAAGTACATAGTCTCTTTTATTGACATTTACTCTGGTTGGCCAGAAGCTTTTCCCGTTCCTGATAAGTCAGCTGACAACATAGTTCATCTTATCTTAGAAGAAATATATCCAAGATATGGCTGTCCTCTTCAAATTCTCACAGACAACGGAACAGAAAATGTGAACAAGAAAGTGGAAGAAACCTTAAAAGAATTGAACATCAACCACATCAAAACATCTTATTACAGCCCTCAAGGTAACGGTAAAGTAGAAAGATTTCATAGAACTCTTCATGACGTGATGGCTAAGAAAATAACAGACAAAGCTCAAACATGGGATATTCATCTCAATCAGACATTGGCAGCCATTCGCTTCCATCCTAATGATTCGTCAAAGTTTTCTCCATATTACCTTATGTACAACAGAGATGTCGTATTACCCCTTGATACGTTAATGGAACCTCGAAGGAGATATGCAGGAGAAGACCAACACAAGATTGCTCTTCAAGAACAACACAAAGCTTTCATGCTAGTACATCGCAATATGAAGGAAGCCAAAAAGAAACAGAAAGCTCAGGCCGATAAGAAAAGCAAAGACGAAGATTTTCAGGTAGGTGACCCTGTCTACCTAAAGAACAACAGGAGACAAAATAAGTTAGATAAAAAGTGGCTACCATATTACCGAATCATAGAGCAGAAAGGACCAGTTAGTTTCGTGGTGAGAGATCAATTGACTGGATTAACCACCAAATGCCATGCACGACAATTAAGATTGGCAGACATTTCGCACTGGCCCCTTTCACAAACTACTGAAGATGGTGGAAGAACTCTAAGAAAAACTAACTATGTTGTGCCACCAGAAGATGAATCGTCGTCGGAAAATGAAGACATGCAACCAGAACCATTAGAAAGAGCTATACAGTCCAAACAATGGGAAAGAGAAGGATCTTCAGACGAAGAGGATATTCCCCTAGCAGAACTTCAAAGATGTATAAGAGCTAAGAAAATCATGGATGATCAACAGTACAAAACCGAGAGTGATCAGACCGTAGATTCAGAATCGGATGAGACCCCTGAGTCAAAACAATGTGATGAAAATAGTGGTCAAGACTATGAAATAACCTTAGATAACACAAATGTATACTTAAATGAAGATATGGAAATAGATGAAATAGTCCCTAAAGTAGGTCTAGGCTTCAAACCAATCCCTAAACCGCGTAAATCAATCCCTAAGCCCTGTAGAGGACATACTAAACAAGAGTATGCGTTGGCTATAATGAAGGAACTAGCCAAAATAATAAACTAAATCAGTTATATTATCGTATATGTAGATGTAAATAATCTTGAATAAGCTTAGCTTTGTATATATTGCACGCTTTTAAAAAGGTATGACAGGATGACTCCCTGTGACATTAAAACAGATAATGAGATACGCCGACTAGCAATCGCGGACATAGCACCTCGGTTATTTGTATATGCGGAGTTGAAGAGATTTATCATATACTCGAAATACATGAGACAGCGACTAAGTAAAGAAACTAAAAGACTGATTTTTGAAAGTATTCTAAAATTACTGATTTAAAAATTATAAAATATTACGATCAACATTTTGAGTATGGGACAAGGTTGCTCGGGTTTCATGGTTCATTATCATACTTAATATTAAAATCAAGAAAGTAATTTCAAAATTCAAGAAAATTAAGATTTCTGACAAATTAAAAGATATTAAGGTTTTCCCTATGAATACACTTATGGTGGAATTGCCAGTCACTAATCTGCAACCCATGGAATTATTATCTTGGGTGGAAAGTCCCTGGTTTTATGTGTGTTTAACTTTGGCAGTAACAATAACGATAGGACTTTGTATTAAGAAACGCAAAGCTATTAAAAAGTGGGGTGGTATATGCTGTGGTGGTTGCTGGTCAGGTTGTCGAAAAAAGGGTAGTGACGGAGATAAGAAAGGTTCTTCCAAGGACAATGCATTTTGTTGTGTGAAGCCAGAGAAATGGACCTCTAGTGAAACCATTGAACTTAAACCAATCCCGAAAAACGTTAGAATCCAAGAGAAACCCCATAGAAGCGGAAGACTCGAAACTCGCAAAATGACCAATAGTACGGGGACAATTTCGACCAAACTAGCACAACAATTACTTGGAGAGAAGAAAAATGAAGAATCTCCATGGGCCAAATATTATAGACCGGACCCAGAGCTGGCACGTAAATACCTGGAAGAGAAAGCCGCGATGTCTACGCAACAGAGGAACGCAGAAGACGCTCCGCGAGAAGTCACCTCGCCATCCGCGCCAACCCTCTATCTACGAGTGCCGATGATGTACGAATAATTGGGCCGCAAAGCAGTTGTGTTTTCCTTGTGAAAAAAAAATGTGAACTGTTTAAAAAGTGTTAAAATAAAAATGTGTGTTATCTTGTGCTAATATAAATCTTGTATTTTGTGATTCACTCTGGAGAACTACAGGAAGAAACCGATGGACTCCGAACCTATGAAGCTAGTACATTAACTCCACCCCTTAGAAAAAATAGATATTTTGTGAACTTACAAGAATGCCTTAACTTTGTATATATATGTGACATTAAACTTAACCATACTTATTATTACTTTGATGTGAATTACGATTATCTTCAATTATGATTATTTCATCCTGGTCATTATTGTCATACTTTATTCATTATTGTTTTCGTGATTGTAATGCGATATAATCAAACTACATGTATATGATTTTATGTATACATCCTGGTTACAGATTTGCTTTTGTATGTGAATGATGTTCCAAGCTGGAGGTGGAAACATGTCACTTGATATTATCTCTTAACATAGATGTTCTGACTGGTATGTCACTAGGAAGTTCATCTGACCAAGGGGAGATCAAGGACGCTTTCCTATTCCGGGCGCCAGACATGAGAAATTTCCCTTCGGGATATTTCTTTTGTTTGGGGGACGTATGTAAACAGATAGCCATGCTATGACCTTGAATTAATATCATTACATATTGGTCACTATGATACTTATGTATACTTTTATATATGACACTCTAATGTTGCACGCAAGTGATGCGTCATATTAAGGCGGGATACCCAAATACTGCATCCCAATACTCTTTGTCGTAAATGAGGTTAATTAATTCTGGCACAGTAAAATACAAACTGAAAATATATAAACACGTTATCAACAAATTGTCATATTTGGCGATCCTGTGTCTGTAATGAAGGCCCTACTATTGCAAGTTAGTCTTGTAATGCTTGTTCATCTATTTAACCTTTGTAACCTTAAAGCCATGTATGAATGGATGTATTATGAGTAAGCGATGCATCATACCCAGGTGGGGGACTCAGAGACTACGATTCTGAGACTCAAAACCCGTATCACAATATTCTTTCTGACAGTTTTGACAGTTTTGTTACTTTATTTAGAAATAAAATTTAACTCTGGAATTTTGACACTAAATGTTCACTCATGATCATTATAGATGGGCTGGACTGGTCAGAACTGTCAATTATAAGTAAAATGTTATATATACTCATGTAAAATGATGTTAAACGTATTCTGGATTCTTTGATTTGGGCTGCTTCAATTTACTATACGATCACCCTGATTAATAAACAACTTGGTAACAAACAATTGGACTTGGTGATTACTCAAGAGGAAGGCTTACACTATGTACAATAAGCACCCCCCACTTTTGATCAAATTTTTGCTGAAAAAAGTGCATGTTATACACGCAACTTTAAGGTAATTCCCCAAAATATGAACTTGTTAATTTTTCAATTAATTTCTGATTGCATTTACACCTACAATGCATAAGAGTTTTAGTCAAGGTCATAAATAAATGTGATAAACCATTTTTAACACCACTGCGTATGAGTGCGGGAAAACCCAGCATTGGTGACAGTTTGTTTACAATATATAATCACGTTTTTCACGCCTTAAATTGGATATTTTGTGTATCAGATGATACTCTAAGCAATATTATTCAGACATTCATTCACGTAGAACGATATGAAATAGTTAATTATGTGTAATAAAGACGAAACACGATTTTAGCTTCATTGACACGGTAAACGAAGTAAATTTGTCCCCTTTCCCTGAGATAGGCATGTACTAAAAGTGTTTATTTCTCCTTTTTTTCAAAATTTCTCTTTACGAAAATCCACTAGTTGTTAGATCTTGTAAAGACTTAGAACACATGAAACATGAACCTTTCTAGCAAAACCCCTGCAAAGACCTTGAGGTTTTCAGCCCGTGTCATTTACTGTCAATCACAATCAAGTCGTACAAATAAACGATATAAGATTAAATCGGTTTATACAACACTTCAATTTCTGGAAGCTCATAATTACGTTAATTAGGTATGTGAAAGGAATTTTTGTGTACTTCAACTGTCACAATCAATGTAATTTCTTATTTCCAAACAATACAGTGGGTAAATCTGAAGTAAAACACACATGATTTTCATCTATACTGTCTCTTTAATCGATTGATGCCTGTCTTGTTAATATATAGCAAGACTGTAAACGTACTATATTTAGCATGTACGATATTAGGCAGAAAATGATTTGCAACAGGTTATCATGGATTTGAATAAGTGCATTTCTGAATGTATCTATTTGTCTATGTAAATGTTTGACATTTGGTAATGTACTTGATTTAGCGAAAGCTGCATTCCGCCAAAAACACTAAATAGAATACACAGCCAACTGCTATACATATACAGTATTAACGCATATGGGTAGCTCACTTCTTTACTGGATGAAAACTACATAAGAAAATGGTAGTTCTAGATAAGCAAAACAGACTGCATTTACCAGTGTACACATTGTAATACTTGTTCAGTGTTTTAAGTTACACAATGTTTTCCTCTTCTTTTTTTTTATGTCATTCCTGACTAATTAAAAGACTATGATTATGAAATTAAAATTTCCAGAAATTAGCTGCACACGAGGATTGTTCAGAAATTTTTGAGACATTTACTCTTACTCCCTTGGGAAAAAAGATAAATCATTGAAATTTCACCAGAAAGTAAAAAAATATACTATTTATTAACGTGAAAATTTTGAAGTTCATGAGCTCATTTGTTCATTTCTGGTAAGCTAACAAACTTGCCTACATCAGAGTTGTCGAAAACGGTCGGCCCTGTCGGCAAGGCCTGTTAAAATTTGTCTGGACCGATAACTTTATGGAAATCTTCGGTCCAAATGACTGATTAAAAAAATCGGACATGATGCTAATTTTATCAGTCGGGATCGGAATACCAAGGTGAAGGTCATATAAACAGCAATGGCAGCAATGTCGATTGAGTTTGTAGAAAAGAGGTGATATAAACAGCAATAGCGGCAATGTCGATTAAGTTTGTAGAAAAGAAAAGTCACATAACTGGGCCAATTAAAAATATTTTTTACGAGAACACAAATGGTCCTTGAGAGTTCGAAGCTATAATACAGTTTTTCATTATTATAGTGCAGCCACGCTCGGTCAGCTTATCAGCCATCTTGGAACTCGGGGAGACCACGAGGGTCTTCCTTATTCAAGAGTTGACGCTGTAGTAGTTAGAGTGTAATAAAGACAGAGAGTGTCAGTGAGAGAGTTGAAAATGATGTCGTCTCAGAAAAGAAAGAAATGAATTATGAAAGTAAGGGTGAAATGAACAGACTGGCAATCAGAGGGACAGGACATGAATATTTATTAAACTGTACTCGCAACAAACAAAATTATTTTTTGATGCATTTTTCTTTCTTTACAATAATACACGTTTCTGGTCTGACAGAATATTGTCTGGTCTGACAGAAACTTCTACTGTGTCAGACCAGATGTCTGACAAGGAAAAAAAAATTTCGACAACTCTGCTACATCCATTGACCTGGAGCAACCACAAACTCATCGCAACATCATTTTAATGTTTCTCCTTGCTCCTATGTTTTATTAGCACCTTACATGCGAACGGAAAACATGAACTATTCTTCATTTTTCATATTTTCTTTAATATTTCAAAATTGCATCAGTTATCTATTCTTTCCATTCCCTATTTTTTTCACAAAAAATCGAGTTTTTCCTTCCCAAAAGTCAACTTACCGTAAAGTCTCGTGTATAACAAGCACTTTTTTCAGCCAAAATTTAATCGAAAGTCAGGGTGCCTGTTATTCATAGGAACACAATTTTACCTTATTTTTTCTGGCTGTGATTCTGGATACTGCAGGAGTAGTGTCTGCCGATATCGCGCATCATGCAAGTTGTACGAGTTTAAACTAAAATTACTCTGTCAAAAATACCTTATTCTTAGTTTTATTTCCATGAAATATCTATCCTCTCCGACCACTATGCCTTGCATCAACAAGTTATCGCCATAACGCAAGGCAGCCACCTGTTGACTCGGAGCGTGGTCAATGTTTGTTTAACAATTTCCAGTGTCAGAAGCATGCATCTGTCTTCTGTCAGACTTCACAGGGTGTTCTCAAGTGCATGAAGATTAGCGATTATTATGATTTTATTCAGCTTGATTACTTTGTGTCAGGTTATGCAGTTAAACATTATTGCTTTACATAGACACTGTTAAAAGTACACCGACCATTTGTACAACTTAATTGATAATGACGGTATACCACATACAAACATATCTTCACAATGGTTATTTAACAACAGTCAAAGAGAGACTATAATTAATCAATTAAATCATTTCTCCTGATGTTGTTTTGGTTTAGATCTGCAAACATTATTGATCTTAAGCACTAAGGCCAAAATTAAAAATATCTATGTTTCCCCTAACGCGACCGACCCAATTAAAACCCGCCGACTGAATTGGTTTTTTTTTACAACAATGAATAGAGATTTTTTTTAAAGAAACCGAATTTTACCCAAATTCGTTTTTAAAAGACCTACATCTTTTTCGTTTTACAATCATTTTGTTAGCGTTGATCATCAACATGGGCGAAATACTCGCTTTATGATCGGTAACTTCGCCGGAATTTCCTCCGAAAGAGAAGTTGAAGTCGCCCTGTATTCTGAGTTCACGATCGTATAAATTAACTCCAGAGACATTATAATCATTTAATTAAAAGTCGTTTCCACGGCCTCTGTTAACCACTGTTGTGATTAATAATTTGCGATTGCCTTATCTTTACTAGATTTAAATATGGGTGATGCAACATATAGCCTACTGTGAGTTGAAAATTACTACCGATGTTTATTACTTTTAGTGTTGATATTACAATTAGTTGGTAACTTGTAATTAGTAAATAATTGTGCCAAATTAATGCTAAATAAAATCATAAAACCATCTGACTTCAGTTATCTTAAAAATAAAAATGATCCTCTACACAACGGTTGTAATTGGGTTAGATGGTTGGACTAATACCTCCAAAATACACAGAAGTAAACAGACTGATTTTTTAAATAGATTTAATTTAATAGATTGGATAAGTTTTTCATTTTTTATTAACTTGCTTAAATTTTAATCCAATTTTAATTAAGGATGAATCTGTGTATATATTGTATAATCATTTCTGTAGGTTATGCCGTATCAAATACTTCAGTCTCCCTGATTTCTCAAACTTCTCCCTACTTTTCTGTTAGGGAGAAATAATTTTCCCAAAAATTAGGCTGGTACATGTAAAATAACAGACTCTTAAACAGTTCTCTTAAGAATTCGTCAAATTTCAAATCGACAGAAACAAAAAAGTTGGTTATGGTAATGACTATAATTAAAGTGAAATTGGGTAAATTTACAAAAATTTCAAATTTGGGTTAATATGTCTTTGTATAGACACCTATTTCCTTGTCAAAGAAGGATATTCACTGCAAGTGTAGTGATTTCTTGTAAACATAAAATTGTAGAATCATTAAATATTACTTCAAAAATATTTACATTTATTACATTTCCTTAAATTAATCAATTATTATTGTTTTAATATACTTTTAGACATTTTATAAACCAAATTTTGAAATATTGATACTTTGAAGTATGTACATTATCATTTAAATGATATTTAAATATAGGTTAACATGTACATTGACATACAAATGATAATGGATCTATTCATGCACATCTAATCATTGAATCAAACATGTTTAAAAAGATAAACAATATCAAATTGTGAATTCGATATTAATTTGTTTTACATTCCATTAGTACAGTCAAGTATAACAATTTGTTTTACAACTGGTCCTGTTTTTTTAGCTTCGTAATTAATTAAAGAATTGATTAATTTTTTCATTTTTAATTTATAATGTATTTTATATTTTGCCCTGGCAGAAAAAAAATTATTTACCTACCTACCTACCCAACTTCAAAATTTAGGGTCGGGTTAGGGGAAACAAAGATATCTTTAATGATGGCCTAAGCTCGGTTGCCGTTCGTCTCTACACACATGATGATTTTTAACTTCGCAGTCGTATACAAAGTGTCAAATGATATTTGATACATATGTAAATCATCCAGTCCTTTTTATGTAAAATTGTAAGAACGAAAAACAATAGATTTTCACATTGTACACTTTTCATCTATTATAACGATAATCAAATAATTAATTGCGCTTGGATTTCATTACGATAAAAACAGCTTGTGGAGTTTTTTTTGGTGAGACTTTGACTTATATCACTTGAGCCAAGTTCCAATCACTAAATTACAGTAATTGCGCTTAGGTTATAAAACTAGAGGTACTTTGAGCAAGCTCACAATTGATACCCCCCGCTAAGAAAAAAATCATAACTCAAGTAGTTTGCTATTATAGAAAATGATGGATGCTATCTATTTAACAATCCATTTTCTATCAATAACAACTGCTCTATTTTTTTTAAATTGCTTATGCTAATATGAGTACACAAACCAATTTCTATTCTTTAAATTCCATTTTATTTCAACTTAACTGTTAATGCATGAAAACATTTGTATCCTTATGATAACAAACATGGCTGGAATCAAACGATAATCCACATGTCAAGCAGCCATTAAATGTTTATAATTTTTGGTATACCGAGCCCAATGTTTTTACCAAACGATTTTGATCACTTGAGCTATGTTCCAATCACAAAATTACAGAAATTGCACTTGGACATCAAAAGTTTGGGGAGAAATTGCTGCCATCAATTTTGACATTTTTTGGGTGTATATCATACATAGGACCTGCTGTTTTTTTCGCCTTTTTTGGCAAACTTTTGGGGTCTGTATTATACACGAGTGCATGTTATAAAAAGACTTTACGGTACTGTAAAACGTTTTTTACATTCATTCTGTATATAATTACTAGACCTGTTGAAATCAGTTTATGTGTAAAAAATATCTGATATTTAGCCCCTTTGTTTAGTTTTTATCATCAATCAGTAATAAACCCCAATTAACTGAAGCCTTTGACCCCTTTTCCCTGTACAGTTTTCGTTTCAGCAATTTCTTTGCCAGAAAAGGTCTTCTTTCAAGATTCCCACCAATTCAATGTATTTTCGCTGCGCCGCCTTGATGTCAAAATTCAATAAACTGTCACAGTCGCAGTCAGATTTCTATTATCTCCGTACTTTAAATCGAACACAAGTGAAACTTGCACAAAAGTTTATCACAATAAAAAGCAACATGAACATATATAATTTCTCTTTTATCATATTAATGGTCTACCAACATTTAAAATGTAGATGTTAAATTTTTTTTAAAACTCCAAGATTGGGCCTGCGCCGGGTACCCCAACCACTGACTTGTGTATCCTCGTAGACAAATTATTAATTGTTTTGTAATATTACTTTGTTTGATGATTTGTTTAGGTTTCTTCAATGTTTATGCCAATTTTCACTAAAATTGTCACTTAAAACGGGAAATATTTGTGTTGTCTCAATAATTTCCGAACAATTAACCCTCGTAGGTTTAGCATTTGTCTTGTGTGGATTCTTAAAATTGGTTTGTGTTTTGTTTTTCTTCATTTCTATTAGAAAATGAATATTAAAATTATTTTTTTTAAGGTTGCAAATTGCAACATTGGTCTTAATTATAATAATAATAACCTTTATTTATCCAGAATTACAAAATTAGCAGTAGCTAGTTTTCATCGTGGTCCATGCATGCATACATCGTGCAGTAATGCATTGCAGCTAGCATTTCATTGCTCCAAGGCCAGTACAGTAAACAAAGGATTAGTCACACCAACACTTGCACGACTTTTTGTCAATCGAGGCTGAGATTTATATAAGTATACTCATAAACCAGACTGTATAAATTTATATGTGCTTTGTTTTCACATTGTCTTAAAAAATATTCTTATGAAAAAAAAAACATCTTAAAAAGTTTTATGACTTGTACATCCAGCAGTGATGCACGGTGTTTGGTGTAAACTATGATACATATTCAACTTCTTGCCCTCGCGTTTATATATTCAAATCGGAACCAAAATGCATCGATGTCATTGGTCTACCTCAGGCATAAGTATTAAATACACAGATTCTGAGATCAAGCCCTGTGGAAACATACAATAGAATGACTAAACAGCTAATGTTTGCTATAAAAGATGCTACCGTAACATACTTGATGATCTATATAAAGGTCAGGTTTTTGAATCACAGAACAAGTTAAAATTTATGATAAAACATTTAACAAAACTACACAAGGTATCCAAACATATTTACCACACACACACACACACACACACACATATATATATGTCAACGTTAACCCAACAAATGCAGCTAGTATAAATATTTTTTTTGCAATCTTAGAGAGTATATTAAGTTGATTGAAAGAATTATATATGATACGAGTCAAATTTGGCCACCATGATTCACAATTTTTTAAAGTGTTTTAGTTGCATGCGTACTTTATTAAATTGTTATTTTTTAGAATAGTTGATACATGTACATGTATATGTTTTTCACCTATTTATTTGCTTTATTTGCACTCACTGGCAATATATGATGTCAGAAGTTACATTAGTTTTGTAATTCAATCAAAATCAGTCAAAAATTGACATTTTTCTGATCTTTTTTTTTAATGGGAAATAGAGAGCAACACTTTGATTAGAACAAGAACAAACTTTTCGTCACTTATAAGTCTTGGATAGATACATCTTTGATAAAAGTATTTTGTTTGTTTAAACAATCATTAAATGTATTCTGAAGGAAAAACTGCTTGAAAACAAGCTATTTTATGCTAAAAACGTGAAAATGGTGGGAAAAGGTTAACTTTTTAATGTCATACTTCAAAATTGTGGGCATTTGGAACAAAATAAAAATTAACCTAACATTAAAAAAACTTCACATGTATATCCGTACAAAGGAAGCAAAGATCTACAGTAAATTGATGATGTTCATTATAGGGAGCCAATATTATTAGCCCCATATCATATATAGTCCTTTGCTATATAAATTTTTAAATAAGGCCACCCATGCAAACTTAATTCTACATTTAATGTATGTCACTTCAAAATACCAAACCTACGAGGGAGGGCGATAAAATTAAAACAAACAGCATTTTCAAACATGATTTTTATCCATGTACATTAATACAAATTTTATACACTGAGTATTCAAGCTACATGTAGGCTACCTCTTTAATAATTATCTTTCCTGACAATCCCATTGAGTATCTAAAATCAAACTAGAAACGATCAAATTAAGCTGCTTGGTCCGATTTTTGGGTTATTACAGTATCAAATAATTTTCCATACAAACCAATTATTAATTAGAAAAGTTATGGACTTTCTCCAATTTAAACCAACAGAATCGGTCTCCTTTTAAAGTTAGAGGTATTCAAAGTAAATATAAATAATTTCTTTTTGGGCAAACGAAAAAACAAACCAAATTGCATCATGAGAATGTTTAGAAAAGGGAACCGTTTGGTTTCGTCCCCGAATGATTGGTTTTGTTCAAATCGCATGTTATGCAATGATTGTAAACAAAGCAAACTTCAGAAATATTAGCGAACAAAATGTACACAGGTTTAAATTTAATATGCCTGAACATTATAATCTACATATTTAGCGATGTCAAAGTCGTAATACAACCATACCCGCCTCAACGTCAGGGGCGAATTTTAATAAGGCGAAATAACGCGATACCCTTTTATGGCGTTTGTTTTGTTAACCAATTTTGTACATACCGTAAAGTATCGTGTATAATACACACTCGTGTATAATACGCACCCCCCAAAGTTGACCAAAAATGGCCAAAAAACAGCAGGTCCCATGTATAATACACACCTAAAAAATGGCGAAATCAACGGTCGCCATTTTCCCCAAAACTATCGATGTTTCATGATAATTTTATAATCCATACGCAATTTCTGTAATTTTGTGATCGGAACATAGCTCAGACGATGAAAATCAACGGCCGCCATTTTTCCAAATAACTATCGATGTTAAATGATAATTATATAACCCAATCGCAATTACTGTAATTTCGTGGTCGGAACATGGCCTAAGCGATATTAGAGTCAAAGTTCTTACAATTTTACTTTAAAAAAACGGTATGATTTACATAAGTGGTATCAAATGGGGACTATCATTTGATACTTCGTACAGAAAGAGTTTCTTATACAACAGCGGAGAAGTTGAAGATCATCTTATGTAGAGAAGAACGGCAACCGAACTTATAAGTGCTTAAAAATAATAATATTTGCAGATATAAACCAAAAACAACATCAAGAGAAATGATTTAACTAATTAATTATAGTCAAACTGTTTGATTGTTGTTAAATAAACATTGTGTAGAAACGTATGTGTGTTGTATATCGTCATTATCAAGTCGTACAAATGATCGATGTATTTTTAGCAGTGTCTATGTAAAGCAATGACATTTAACTGCATAAGTGGACATAAAGTAATCAAGTTGAATAAAATCGTAATAATTGCTAATCTTCATGCACTTGAAAACACCCTATGAAGTCCGACACGAGACAGGTGCATGCTTCTGACACCGGAAATTGTTAAACAAACATTGACCACGCGCCGAGTCAACAGGTGGCTCCTTACGTAATGGCGAATACACTGGCGATATTTAAACTTGTTTGATGCAAGGAATAGTGTTGAGAGAGGATAAATATTTCAATACATGAAAATAAAACTAAGAATAAGGTATTTCTGACCCAGTAAATTTAGTATACACTCATACAACTTGCATAACACGCGATATCGACAGTCACTACTACCGTGCTATCCAGAATCACGGCCTGAAAAAATGGGGTAAAATTTTGGTCCTATGTACAATACGCACCCCCCACTTTTGATCAAATTTTGGCTGAAAAAAGTGTGTGTTATACACGCGACTTTACGGTAATTGTTTTCATTGAAATTTGGCCTAATTGACCGGGAAAACTACTGCAATGTCTATTATTTTACACATGCATACTTAGCATAACCATCGTTTAAAAGCATACACAAAAATTGATATAAAACCAGACCAAGCAGCTTTAAAGTAGTTGTTTGTTTGTTTTTCTTAAACACAATTTTTCTCAAACCTACACGCGCAGGTTACTTTAAACATAAAATTAACTTTGGACAGCCTAGTGGATGAAATTAAGTTGATGCATAGAGTTCATTTTTTCCTTTTCATTTACTGCTTTTTTCTAGTACTAGTTTTCTGCTAATTTTGGACAAAAGTTTATGCAGCTTAACATTTTCAGCATGCATGTTATACCCATTTTCTTAACTTTGCGAATAAAGCAAATACAACTGCATGCTAATGGCACGAAATTTGTATTTTGATATTTGTTGGAGTAAATCCTGCACCCAATGTTATCTACAATGATTTTTTCACTTTGTGGAGGTAATTGAATAATACAAGAAAGGATAGAAAAGTCTAAATATTAGTTTATACAGTGTGCTCACGAAGAGTGAGATTGATTTTTCTGACAATTGCAGACAATATTTTGTTAAGTTATGTACTCAAGTGAAGCTTTATTTACAGACAAGTCCTAGTCAAACTATTTAGTTGGCCAAATCACTTTACTTCTGTCCAATAATCCTATATTGTTCATTGCTTTAGCACTCTCTTTTTTCCTGTATTTAATCGAAGTCCTCTCCCTCGGGTATTTCAATATAAGTCCATGCACCCAACATCAACTTTGATCAAAACACCAAAATGATTTTTTGTAACTTAAACTACTATTGTTATTTTTATCATTTGATCATGTTTAGCACAGTTTCAATATGTATGAGATATTTTCTGTGGGTTTTTTTTTTTTTTATATTTTCTATACATTTAAAAAGAAATTTTGCATTAAATACACAATTAATTAAAGTTCGGAAGGGACAAAAGTGCCAAAATTTTTAGGAAAATACTAAAATAGAAATTTACTTGTAATTGATGCACATCTAAACATTTTGTGGCCTTAATATTTCCTACAAAATTTTAAGAGTAATGTGCTGGCAAAAAACAGGACTGACTGACTGACTGATGGATGAGACATAAACATTATACCCAATGCAATTCGCACCATGGGTATAATAATACCAACAAAACTAGCAGTTCATTTATTTACAACAGAAATTGATATACAAAGTGCACTTTTGGTATATTTGAGATCTTTCTCTTCATATATAATTCATTTTGAAAAATTAACCCATTAGAGAAAAGCCTTGAAGATAAACCTTTTATTTAAGATTACTTCACAAAACGCATCCTCATAGACATGCAATATAACTTGCAGAGTGTATAAAATTCACATTAAGCAACATTTCCTGTCAATTTGAAAGTAGCTTATGTGTTTTCAAGATATTCTTAGCTTACAAAACAGACCATGCCAGGGCCTTGATATTTACATCTTAAATTCAATTCTTCTGTAATTGTTGCATATGGGCCTTGCTTTTATGTCAGTGTCAATACACTGCAATAACTGGTCATGTTTGTCAGGTACCAAATCTATCATCTTCCCCATCCCTTACGAAAACAAAAATTAAGGACAATTTTGCAACATTCACTTTTCCTTCATAATACAAAGACAAAACTCCATATTTACCAATTGCCCTGGGTTATACAATTCCACTCACAAAGGCTTGATACTTGTTACTTCTCAATATAGATTAACTTCAGCTTAACCAAAAAAATAAATGCTCTGTAATTTTCCAAATCTATAGAGTATTACTTGATCTTTTCTGAATAAGTCTGACTAAAAATAAAAACTTCTCTTAATACTTCCATTAAGTGCCATTTCTAATATTGTTAGCTCATTTGCTTGACCAACGTGAAAATGCGCATTTTCTAAAGTTAGACTTCTTTGTCCCTGCAGATTTGATGGGTTTTCACACAACACTTTCATCATATCCTCCCACATTAGAGGAAGACATTGCTAATGATCAAAACAAGTGTATATGCTCCTTGCATTTGTCCAGCTGAATGGTTATCATAGATATAGGAGATGTCTTCGTTTTCAGGGAGCAAAGAGTCATTATTTCGTCTCAAGAGGATTAAAGAAAAACAATAATTACATTGCTGAAAGGAATAGATGTCATAAACGCACCAAAACTCTAGCTCCATTCAATTTTGTTTTTCAATACATTCAGTCCCAGACAGAAAGTTTTATTGTTCTGCTCATTATTCATAGAAAACTGATTATAAATGACACTTAAATGCTACAAACTAAGTAGATTCGCGAGTAATGGTAACAATATTGGCATCATATCCCTTAACAAATGGAAATTCAGGCTTTTAACGGCCCGTATAAACTAAAAGCATGGGACCCAGCAACTCTGGCTTTGTTTCGACTACCATCATTTATTTGGTGAAGATATTCACCTCTGATAGTCCCATTACATTAAGATCGCAACATTCTAGAATAGTATGATGTCTTGTTTAAGGTCTCACATCACTGCAACACTTAACACTACAAAAAGGACAACCTTTAATTCAATGTAATCTAGTGACACATCACATCCACGCAAATCAAATCAAACAAATGAACTGAACAATTGTGGAACATGGTAAACAGGTTTTTTTTTTCTCTTGCAGGTTAAATTATTGCAAACATGTAATCACACTCAAATTAACATGTGAGAGCTGAGTAGCAGACCATGCTATCAATTTCAACTTCCTAAGAAATAACCATGCAGCTTGCATTCAAATCATCAATAATCTAAAAAGACAATTCCTCATATTTTTAAAACAATTTCTACCCTAACTATTCAATGGCTGTTCCTTTGCATTATGTCATAATTAAACATTTAGGCTAATAATTCTTTGAAACTTGTATGCTTATTAATAAGTAAAATTTGTGAAAGTTATTTTTGGTAGAGTGTTAATTTTCAAATCTGATATTCTTACATTCTACAGTATATAATATGCCAATTCAAATCCTCAAAATTAAATTACAATGAATTAATGCTTCTCTATTTTATTTAACTAAATAAACAACAATGTATTACTGGTAGTATGTTAAAAACTTCAGTTAAAGAACAAATAATGATTAGCACATCTTTTCTTCATGTTCAGACATATAACCCTCTGGAGCTGTTTCTTTAAACAATTCATATACACCTGGAATTATTATACGTGTCTGAGTACTTGAAGCTGGCATTTTTATCCCATTCAAAATAAAAGACAATCAATGTAACTTGGTCAAAGTTGTTTCGAAATGATTATAAGACAGATTCATAAGTGCAATTCATGTCCGATTAAGTCTAACATATATCTAGCACTATAAAGTACGGTCATTATACTTCCAGAACTTTTGCTTCTTGACGGATAAAGTTGTTTTTTCATTGCTTAATGAGTACGTATCACCAAGTGACTTCAGTCCTTAAATACCCTTTGGGAATAGAAAAGGTTTTTATGCAAATTTGGATCATCACCTTCTGTAAATCCTAATTTGCTTCTCATCCCAGTCTCCTTCAGGCTAAACACTTGCATTAATTATGTCTAAGTGTAGGAAAAAAATTAGATCATTATCAGTTGAGGAATTATTAAGTCTACAAGTAAAAATGTCTTAAAGGGCTAAAGGTTACTTCAGCCTGTACACTCTCTGCATGTTGTATATCTATCTGACATTCTATGTATACTATACATCTAGCTGACATTCTATGTATGCTGTACATCTAGCTGACATTCTATGTATACTATACATCTAGCTGACATTCTATGTATGCTGTTACATCTAGCTGACATTCTATGTATGCCATTCTATGTATGCTGTACATCTAGCTGACATTCTATGTATGCTGTTACATCTAGCTGACATTCTATGTATGCCATTCTATGTATGCTGTACATCTAGCTGACATTCTATGTATGCTGTTACATCTAGCTGACATTCTATGTATGCCATTCTATGTATGCTGTACATCTAGCTGACATTCTATTTATGCTGTTACATCTAGCTGACATTCTATGTATGCTGTTACATCTAGCTGACATTCTATGTATGCCATTCTATGTATGCTGTACATCTAGCTGACATTCTATTTATGCTGTTACATCTAGCTGACATTCTATGTATGCTGTACATCTAGCTGACATTCTATGTATGCTGTACATCTAGCTGACATTCTATTTATGCTGTTACATCTAGCTGACATTCTATGTATGCTGTTACATCTAGCTGACATTCTATGTATGCCATTCTATGTATGCTGTACATCTAGCTGACATTCTATGTATGCTGTTACATCTAGCTGACATTCTATGTATGCTGTTACATCTAGCTGACATTCTATGTATGCTGTACATCTAGCTGACATTCTATGTATGCTGTACATCTAGCTGACATTCTATTAGCTGCAATAATGTAGCCCTCTCCGATTTTTTTTATATCTGATGTTTACTGGAGAGGGCTACAATTCCATAGGATCTCCGTAATGGTGCAAAATTAATTTTTTAATGCGTCTGACTTCGGTCTGAAAAGATCGTTTTTATAATTGACTTCCTTTAGATAAAATGATTTTTTAATTCAGGTTGAACAAACTAACCGTATATAAATCAAAACCAGATAAAACACATCAGCATGTTTACCAGTCGTCCTTTTCAGCAGCCATGACAGTTCTCGCGTGATTTTGTGGGATTTACGCTTGGAGTTTTAATGGACTTGATAAAGTGAAATTCAGTGTAAACAAGCGATCTTGCCTCGTTCTATCACTAAAACATCATTTAAGGAAATGGTATATAATGAGAAATTCATATTTACCGCGTTAATTATGTTTAAAATAGGGGAATTCCTATATTCAGTTCAAGATCCGCTCCTGAATTCTCATTGGCTGTTCCAAAATAAAGCCGATCAAGGTCAGTAAACATGGCGAACAAATTCAACTTGCGTTGTTGACATACACGAAAAATAACCGATATATGGACTATACTTGATATTTTTGGATTAATTTATGTCATACACATCTACAATGTTTGAGTTCAGGTAAGAAATGCAAATGTTATTGTCATTTATATACGATTTGAGACGAAATCGTTGCGGGAGTGAATCACTCCCGCACTTGCACCATTACGGAGATCCTATGGAGTTGTAGCCCTCTCCCAAAAAAAAAAAAAAAAAAAATCGGGAGAGGGCTACATTATTGCAGCTAACATTCTATGTATGCTGTACATCTAGCTGACATTCTATGTATGCTGTACATCTAGCTGACATTCTATGTATGCTGTTACATCTAGCTGACATTCTATGTATGCTGTACATCTAGCTGACATTCTATGTATGCTGTACATCTAGCTGACATTCTATGTATGCTGTACATTGAGCTGACATTCTATGTATGCTGTACATTGAGCTGGTAGTGACTTATCTCAAGCTACTTTAACTCTAATGTTGCATAAAATAATTTATTATCCTTTTATTTACATTTTTACAAAAACCCACATAAGAGTGAGGAAATATATTATTAAAATAAGATCAAAGGCCCTGCTTATACGAAAAGGACATTAAGATGAAAAGGACCTGTATATTAAAGACTATGCTTTAAAATTTTATCTCAACTTTGAGTTGAAAACTTGGTTTAATGTTACTTGTACAGACTATCTATTCATTGTCACTCAAAAGCAAATTAGACAAAGGGAAGAGACATAATACATTCAAACTCTGTTAACATTAAAATCAACTGGACCTATCCAGGGCTGCGTTTTACAAAAGAACTTATGGTAAAATTGTAAATATTTTCAGTCTCGTGGAAAGTGCTTTGATGAATCTAATTTAAATAAAACCATCAGTTTACTCTTATATTGATTTCTAAAAATATATTTTACTGTCAATGTATTTCAAAATGAATTAGTTTGTGAATAATAAGCACTTTATTAATTGGTCGTAAGTCGTAAGTTTTTTATTAAAATGCAGCCCTGGATCCTGTATTGGTCTGCATGGGGGTCACAATTTGGACATTTTACTATCAACACTATACCAGGATGGTTGCAGATTAATATCAGAAATTGAAACATTGTAGTTCTTGATAAAATCTTTAGAATTAATTCTGTATATTCCTATGGTCAACAATAAACTTCTCATGTAAACCCCTGTATTGGTCATAAAGTCATTGTTTGAAAGTTCATATTAAATACATCATACATAGAAACTTTATTTTAAATATTGGCATTCTTTCAATCCTATTCTTTTAAAGCTGAACACTGCTCATAAATAGACACTGTCCGTCATATTTCTCTTTTATCACTGCTATCCCTACAACATGTATATTAAAGGCACAAACCTCTTTACAGTTATAAGTATTTCGCTGTAGAGGTCTCGCCTGTTGACGTATATCTTGCCTCGCCTTGTTATTTGGTCGAGATGAAATTACCAAATTTTACACACTTCTTCAAGCCAGGAGAATACTAACATCAAATAAACAGGTCAATACACCATTTAGTAACAGAATATGCACATAAAATAACGAAATCGAAGGGTTTATATACCTGCATGACGGTGCCTATTTACGAGTGGTGTTCAGCTTTAAGAAACCTATCCTATTTCAGTGTGTTTTGTATTGATCAAGACTCTCCTCCACATAAGTATTTGGTTAAATTTGGCCAAGGGGTTCTAAGACATCCAAATGTTATGTTTACTGAAGTCAATTGTGACATCCATTGTCCATGTTCAATATTTTCATACATGTGATAATTTGAAGACACAAAAACTGTACAGGAACCTGAAGTATATTCCACCGTCATGTTGTACGTGTGATCTGTTACAAAAACCACGATAGACAAATCGCAACTGATCGTGGAATTTCTCTATAATTTTATGGTTAGGTATGAGGTAATGCAAGTTGATACATCCTTATGCAATTTGTTGAGCTTTAATGGTAAGGTCATGATAGACATATCTCAGGTGACGCGATCTGTTACTATCTCATTGCCAGGTTAAGTTTGTTCAGATAGAATTCCTGACTGGATTTTTATCTGATCCGAACATCACAACGATTTGGGACCCTTGCGATCATACAGATAGGATCGTATACAATTTATACGATATGTTCATAAATGATGGCGATTCTTTTCACGATCAAGATTAAAGATGGTCATGATTTCAGCTATGATTCAACTCTGGCTATAAATCTTTGTAGCCTGACAGACCATATTGACAAATCGCAACTGAACGCAGTGCAGCTTGGTGTTTGTCTCTTCCAAGATTGATCCAGATCATCACAGTTAGGGGGGTAGTCCGGGGCACGATTAAATAGGACATGATGTGCTTAGTAACAATGCGATGCGATGATACAATGATAAAGAATAGACATGATTGAAAATTAATTGTTTTGATCATAGAAAATTGTTTGACAGTCAAAATATTTTCTATGATTAACATGACTGCCACAACAGACATCAAGATCTGGTGAGATTAGTTGTGAATACTACGAATACTCTACGATTAAGGCCGCGACCTCAATCGCACTGCAAATCATGATAGTCAGAACATAGCATGAACCAACAAATGTATATATGTTATTTTAAATGTTGCAAACAAAGGATGACTGCACTTAGCACCGGGTTTTGGGCCCTTTTCGGTCGCTTCTGTTGCATTTATTTCTTAACCTAATATCACTTTTGTTAATTTTTTAAAGAGTCTAGTCTATTTCCAACATGAATTAAGATTTTAGACTGTGATACAATAAGCTCATTCTATGTTTTTCTCCTTACCACTTTCAAACAAGAGGCCCATGGGGCCACATCGCTCACCTGAGCAACAATGGGCGTTCAAAAGATATTGTGCCATATGGCCCCTCAGTAGAATAACAAAAAATAAATATTGTAAAGTATTCGAATTTCACACTTATTTTTGCATACACATAATCTTTGACATTGTATCTTTATGGAATACTATTTTTACCCAGAATAAGAAAATCCTACGCAAGATATAAAACTAACATTTGGTAGGGGTACACTGTTAACTTCCAATTCCCTATATTTTCGTTCTGCCCCCACCCCCTTCCCCCACTTTATAAAGCGATCAAAATATATGAGAACATATAGGTACATTTTCTTCCTCAACTACATACTAGTTATTGTATTTTTTTAAAAATATCATATAATAGTTATTGCATTTTATTAAATATCCTATAGATGTGAAGAAGAAAATTGTACTCCAATCCGCTCAATTCCTCAAATTAAAAACATTCAAAAGTTTAATTTGTCTTCTCCATTATAATTAAATGACTGTTGTTTACCTGGCGTAAACTCGTGTGACTTTTATAACTTTACTCACATTTGAGTGATGAATACACTGGAATGAAAATTGTTGTCACGTGACATGTTAAAGAACTATAAAAATCAACGTCACAGTATTGACAGGCACATCACTCTATTTTACTAAGGCACACCCATTATTTTCATCTTTATTCAAAAATAAAAATGGCTACAGACCAGGATAATTTTCCACTGTAATATTTTCTTAGGAATAGCAATAATTCCTTTATCCCCGCAAAAGAAATGTGTCAGAACTATGGAAATTGTTTAACAGTGTTGTTTTTATTTACTCATGTCTGAAAAACTATCAAAATTGATGTAGATTTCACATTATTCATTGTATAAAGAGGGGGCCCCAGAGAGTAGTTATATACAGCATATCATCCGTTATTTTTTTTGTACAAGTATTTAACATTTAGCAAGACATTTCTAATGATCAACCAAAATTTCGGTGTCAATCGTAGAATTATAAGCAAGATACAGAGCTCACAATTCTGCAAGGTTTGAGTCATATTTTGTTCACATGAGTTAAAAATTATTACATTCAGCTTAAGATTTTTAACTTGGTATTTCCTATTCAGCATTTAAAGTGGGAAAAAAAGAATGGCCTCAGATCTGTGTACATAGAATTGTGAGAAAATCTCTGTATCTTGCTTATAATTCGAAGCTTAACACTCAAATATAGTTAGTAAATAGAAATTGTAAACAATTAAACATAAGAAACATGCACTATAACAAATAAAGTGCACAATTTATTTTTCAAAATGAATCATATACATGTACAGTATACCTGTATATACCTACATATTTCCGTCAGCGATATATAACTCTATTTAAATTTATGAATAAACTCGAGAAAATGCTACGCATCTCAACAAAACACATTGCATTAATCTAATATTACGCAAAAGATCATACCGAATTACCGATAGAATGAATAGTATTTTAGTACTCTTTTAATACATCAGATTTTGCTTAATTTGCGCAGGTAAACAGTTAACTGGCTGATTTACCGAAGTCTCTGTTTGATTTGATACGTAAAAATTTACAAAATACAGGCGATAGTTCCCAGGTTACAAAGCATAGATAATGAAAACGAAACGAAAATCAAAACAAGCTAACACCACCGTCATATGTGAAAACTGTCAACGCATTGAAATATTTCACCTCAATTTACTTCACAAAATCGGCACCAATGTATTTTACATGTTTCAAAGATCCCCTTCGTACGCGAACTGTTGCACAACATTGTCAGATCGACCCGTTTATCTTAAACACGAGTCTTGGTAAAATGGGTGGGCAAACCCGGGCCGGGGCAAAATAAAAGCCGGGGCAGATCGGCAATCGTCAATTCCAAAATACGCATTGTTTTGCAGCAATATTTACAGCGAATACAAATATACTGGTCCGTAACATATCCTCAAAATTTTAATGAGATTGGCATATTAATAACTGCCAATCTTTTGTTTTGCCCCGGCCCGCGTTTGCCTACCCATTTTACCATGACTCATCATGCTCATGGAATACCGAACCCGAAGCTATAAACTGATTGAAACACGCCTTTCCTTTATTATTATTTTCGTAATAACTCAGATTTGAAACAGAATTAGCCCATAATTTTTGCAATTTATATTTTCCTTTCCATAAGGATTATTTATGCTAAATTACATTGAATTTGACTCAGTAGTTCTTGAGAAGAAGATTTTTAAAAATGCACCCCCCTTTTTCTACAGTTTCGAGGTTTTCTCCGCTTTGAATAAAGATCGGTCTTTCATTTTTGCAATTTATATTAACCTTCTCATAAGAATGCTTTGTGCCAAATTTGGTTGAAATTGGCCGAGCGGTTTTAGAGAAGAAGTTCAAAATGTTAAAAGTTTACAGACGGACAGACGGACAGACAGACAGACGGACAGACGGACAGACGGACGGACAGACGGACGACGGACAAAAGGTGATCAGAATAGCTCACTTGAGCTTTCAGCTCAGGTGAGCTAAAAAAGGAGAATTTTTGCTTGTCTGCCCTTGACCAAACATTAGATCGATATTAATATGCATGAGAGGTGGAGCTGACATGATCAGAATGGTACTTAAATTAGACTAGCATGAATAACAATGCTATGTATAAAAGTTTATGTGATCACTCTTTCATCATAACCCTATCTATTCTATATGGTACAAGTATATTATTTACTATGGTTTCAACAATTTGACCACGCCCAGGAAAGTACAGAAGTCTTTAGATCAATGATTGACAACCTAACGTGTTCGAAAACGTTGTCCTAGTTAGCACATAACACGCTACCTTAGACATCACGTGATAGAATTTTGTATTCACAAAGTTACCTGAGGTGAGAAATCACGTGGTGAATTATAATATTCAACATGCATCAACCCTTGCTTACAACAGGGAAAGCGAAAGTAAGAAGAAGCAGTTTTTTCTCATTTTAACCATGAGCGCATGTTTGTCTATTAATCTCCTATTGACATAACTTTGATAATGCAAATATACAACTACTGTTAAACGGAGAACAATAGACAAACATGCGCTGACTATGTACGAAGTCAGTATAAAAGTGGGCGTCCTCATTATCGTATGGAGATTCAAGAAATCGTGTTGACCCCCGCCTATGAAAACAAATTCGTACTTGGTAACAACATACTTTTATTTAACGCAATTACGTAAAGTTGCAGTTTAGATGTGGACCATTTCTGCAATTGAAAGAAAAATTCTTCTTTTAAAAGTTTATTTTCTCGCAAATATCGCATGTCCTTAAGTGCAGTCATCCTTTTACAAATTTTATTTTGTGAAATATAATTGCAGTAAACATCCAAATTGTAATAAAGAAAACACTTAAAAGAACCTTATCCTAATTTCAAGATCATTGTTAATTCTTTATCAACAAGGGCACCGCAAAGCGGAGCATCCCCTCGCGAAATGAAAAATTGTAGGGGTGCATTATTAAGGAAAATACATGTTATTGAAGACACCAAATATATCTTTTTTTAAAACCACTTTGAATTAAAATATTTCATTTATTTCTATCCCCATGCACGCTCTGGGGTGTATCCAAGGTGTTACATTTACGCGATTATACAATTCCTCCCATTACCAGTGAAAACACACCACAAATGTTTTAAACTTTAGTAATGTATATAGTTTTATTCTCTTTATTCAGTGACATTCATCACGCATTTTGACAATTAGTGAAGGCAAATTTAAGTTTCATAACGAGTATGAAACATAGCTAAAGATCTAGTGATTTGTAGTTTGCCTTATGGGAAAATTCGAGTGAACATGACATTATTTCAACCCATATTTTTTTTTTTTAAATAGAGTAACATATCTACAGTGATTTACATGAAATGAATTCCTGGTTAATAATGTTGACGATATTTGTCAAAGTCTCTTCAGATTAATAAACCTGTTTTTCTCTTATTAATTTGGGAAATATAGCCTGAATTTGGCTCACACTGCTGCTTGTTTTGATTAAATTTGGATGAACTTAATCTCCTGTTTGCTTCAATTTTTCAATTTGGACATCCTTCTAACTCCCCATTTCTGAAAAAGGTTTGTTTCTTACCTTTACAGGGCCTAAATCCAGGATAATCAAGCACTCTGTTTGTTGAGTATAAGGCAGAGAGGGTAGGAGGGGAGGAAAGATAAGTTTCAGAGAAAGATGTATTACAGGTTTCCTTTGACCTTGTCATTTGCCATAGAATCTTGATTCAAGGTCACTGCACATCTCTACCTTAATGGTACATTAATATTGACAGGTGCCACATACAGCCTTAGCATAGAAATCTGGTTCAAGGTCACCAAACAACTTTTACCAATAAACCTTCTTTCTCTGAAAATGAGATGAAAAGGGCAAAGAAGACACAATATATATGGTCTTTACAAGGATTTTTATAGAGGTCTTATATGATCTTGACCTTTGGTCTCGAACTTTGATCAAGGTCACTGCACATTCTTAACTTTGAAGCACAACGTTGGTGAAGTGTGGGCCAGATCTGGCATAAGGGAGCAGACAAGGATTTTACACAAAGGTCTACTATAACTTTACACTTTGAGCTAGAAAATTTGTCTACGTTCACTGTACATCCATTACCAAAAGGCACTCTGTGGTTGAATTATGAACCAGATTTGGCCAAGGTGTGGAAAAATATGCTTCGGCAAAGTGGCTGAGCAGACAGAGGGACAGACCGATCACCATAGGACAGATGCAGAGTGGGGCTCTAACAATTTTTCAACAAAGAAGAGTTTGACTTGAAAGAAAAATAGTTTAACTTTAAAAGGAAGCTATAAATTTTTGACAGATGGTCAGAGAGGACAAAAACAATATTCAATCAGATCTTTGATCTCGGGGAAATAAACACCTTGCAGGTTCTATAATCATAAAGCTAAAAGATAATTAAATTCTGGCATAAGCATTACTCCATTTTATTCAACATGATAGGTTGGAGAAACAGCAGGCAATAAGGCAAGTTATAGTGACATGTTTACAATGGATGTCATGAACGACATGTGCAGAATTGAGAATGGTGTGGTATTGCTAAAAGGTGAATGGTAAGAAGTGAGGAGTTAAATATGTAAAAAGGAAAAAAGATGATACGAAAACACACTCTGAATGAAGCCATGTATGATTTCCTTTAATCAAACAACCCTGCTGGTCTATCTTTTATTGGAGCCAGAGTGTTTAGTACACCAATCAAGTCTATGGATGATCTTAGTGGTCAAAGCAACAGTTTTAAAAGTGATTTCTAATTGTGAGAGACATAGTCTTGGACTGCATTACATATGGATGACCTAATTAACATGAATCCATTATAGTCCTTAAGACCTCAATGTATAAAGAATTGATGAGCACCTTAAAACCACTAGCAACTTCAGTTTATGATAGTCCTTTATGCCTTCATAATTTTTTCCAACATTTTGGTGGGTTTTTCTTTTAATCGGTAAAGACAATTTAACTATTAATTGCAAAATTTCCATAATTTTTTCCAACATTTTGGTGGCTATTTTTTTAATCAGTAAAGGCCATTTAACTATTAATTGCAAAATTTCCATCTATTAAATTTCTACAATATGTCCCTTAGAATGAACAAATAAAATAATCCTGCACTATATGTTCTTGGGCTTATGACTTAGCAATACATGTAACTTTTAGTTTAATTTATATTTTGGATTACTCTAAAACATTCCACACACTCAAAACATATTAAATTCACACAGACATTGATAAACCCAGTTCCTATTTTCCCCTTCAATTTTGGTACACATAAATTGTGCTTTCCATCAAAACTATTTCATGAATTTTCATGGTTAAACAGAACTTGGGTGAAACACTGCACAATTAGGATCTAGAGTGAATGACGTATGTAATTGTGGGATTGTGCAGGAATGCTAAGAAAACATTAGGATTTAAAATCAGCTTATAGAAACATGTCACTCCTCATTACCTTCAGCCTTCCTTAACCAATTCTAAAGAGATTAATGGAATAATTCCAAGAGCTAGTGCAACTTCTTCACTGCACAGGCCTGTCTTCCTAACTTTGTCGTATTTCTTCATTTGTTAATGTATAATTGAATAGATTAAAAATCCTAATTCCCATAAAAACAAAATATTTTTAAGTGAAAGAAAAAGTGAGCAAGCTCACATACACCACGTTCCCATGTTACTTGACAATGATACACATAATGAATGGTGATGTATGCATTAAATACACAAAATAATTTAATAACTGGCATAACTTAAAAAAAACTTTCTGAAAATATGCACATCTTATATATTCCTTTGTCTTAATAACAAAACCACTCTATGCTCAAAAGGGCCAAAATTCCCAGAAAATTAATAAAATCAAAATTTCCTGTTAATATGCACTTCTACACATTGTGTCCTAAATGCCTACAAAGTTCACTAAATTCCATGCACTTGTTAAGAGGAGTGTCACTAAATTCCATGCAGCGGTTTAAGAGGAGTTGTACTTACAAACTGTTCATTACTTAATATTCAATATATGGCTGAAATTCTATGTTCAAAAAGGCAGAAATTCCCAGAAAAATAGAGAAATCAGAATATCCTGGTAATATCCACATCTACACATTGTGTCTGAAATACCTAAAATGAAATTCTGTGCAGCATTTTAAGAGGAGTTGCGCTCATAAAAAAAGAGGACTGATGGTCTGACTGTCTGACTGTCTGCCTGACTAACGGACCAGTCAAATTCATTATACCCCTCGCAATTTTGTTGCCTGGGGTACGTATAATTAAGTTTCCATGGAAAAGTCAATTTTATAACTTTTGGTTCCTTATTTATTTTCATACATTTATAAAATATTTTTTTCCAAACTACAAAATATTTATATTAACTAATTAAAATAATATGCTTATTGGAAAAAAAAATGATAACAATCTTGTACACTTACTGTCATTGGTCTGGTCAACAAGTGAACAATCATAAGTTAGTAAATACCTGCAACTGCATGCAATGAGTTATCAGGTTCTTTAGTTTCCTTACACTTTGAATCCTTTTGAGAAGAACATGAGATTCCTGGACCATCAGTTCTTAAGTCAGTCCTAGTATGCCTTTTTAATTTTTTTAATATTTAAACAATGAAATGCTTTCTTTGGCGATTCATACGGGATATGACATTGCAGTAAAAATACACAAGCTTATCTTTTAAAAAGATTGGTGTGCTAGCTCTGTATAGACAACATAAAACATAAAAGTAGATTTCTAAGCAATTGGTTTAATTTTCTTAATCGAATTATTATTAACTAGATGATAACCCGCACAAGCGCGGGAATTAACACTTTACCCATTAATTATGATATAATGCTAAATATTTTGAACCATTTTTTTGTTGTTCATTTTTGTATATACTTTGTCCGATTTTGTCCTTATCTTTTAAAATATAAATAAAAAACAAACTGTTTTTCATTGCATTTATTTCAAACCAGTGAATAATGGGTATTTAGTGTATCTCTCTCTAAATTTGGTTCTTTAGGTCAGTTTTCAGTATAATTTCTATTACTGTCCCAAATAAGAATTTCAGATTAAAAACAATCTGGAGGGAGGGGGGCATCAAACTTCCCCGTTTTATGCATACATCATTTATCTATATAGACGAAGAATACAATACATGTAATATATTAATTATTGTTTACAAAGTAATGTCTAACTAAGGTTTACAACCAATCTGTCATGGTATGAAATTTAAATACACTAGTTTATGCAATATTATCCATTTGCATGGATATTTTAAACCAAAGTTGTCAGATTCAAAGTATCTGCCCTATGGTGAACTCGCCCTACACTTTCCGCCATGATAACAATTAGTCAACCCGTTTCTGGGCACCACGCTCTAGAAAGTTCTTTACATTAATACTATAGTCGCAATAATTGTTCCATTTTATTTATTAACTTTTTGTATTAATCGAAGTCTGATCCAAGGTATCTGCACGCGGTGCATGATGAACTCGTCCTACACTTTAATTTGGTTAATTAGTCAATCCGCGTTCTTGGTTACCCCGTTCTGGAAAGTTCAACCCCATTCTCTCACCAGAGGTCATGCTTAGCAAGCGACTGAGTATCAAAACTAATATCGCCCACTAAAGAAACGAATTGACTCATTTTATTTATTCAACATTTGTCAAATCTTAACTTCTATGTATTCTCTAAATAGGCTCACAGTAAATATATTTACTCTTTACGTTATCATTCAATATTATTTCATTGCAAGTATATATATTTGATCGAGACTATCCCTGACTTGGATCCGCCAAAGCGTGTCCACCACCTTACTCTCATTTTTGCTGTTTCGGGCTTGTTTATCGAAAATGAAAGTAGGTTTTTGATTAATTTCACAATAATAACTTATCAGTTAAAATTCAGTTATACCTTACGGACATCAACACACATGTGTTGAAATATCAAAGGTGTAAGCAAGTACTCTGGTGCAGGCATTTTGTAGTTTATTTGCAAAATGCCTTAATTTATAAGTATAGATAGGAAGGCATAGTGGTGCTCTGGAATTGTGTTGGGGGAAGGGTTATGAATCTAGAGTGGGCTTCACATCGGCAATAGAATAGCTCATTAACTGTGCTTTAATCATTCATCAAACATGTGCTGAGCAATTTAGAGTACAATTACCAATATTGGAGAAACTTGCAATTTTAAAAAAAAGCATGAAGTAAATTTCATGTAGCCTGAGATTAAAAGTGTGATCTACAATTTGAATCATGATGCTTTAATTAGTCAATTGAGCCGTTTATGTATAGGCAATTGAATTGCTTTACACAATCTCTCAAAAGAGAGGCATGAAAGCGCAAATAAGAAGATTGTGAAAATGTTATACCACATATAACACAAACTTTTTGTTTCTATATATTTCATATAAGGATTATTAAAGCAGTTTAAGGAATTTGATACTGTGGTAGCATTAAATAGTTTGATCAAATGACTGTATCAAATACACGGAAAACACTAATTTTACTCCAAAATTATTTACGTAACATGTAATTTTCTATCACAAACCTTGATATTACCACCCTACACATAAAGATATTTTAATATTTCACATACATGTATATAGATTCAAAGCAATAATCTAATCATATACAATCATTATACTATCTCCGATATTATAAATCAACTACATACCTTTAGGTAAGACTGGAGACTTTCCTTTCGACGCATCAGTTTTTCCCGAGACACTTTTTATTTCCTTACTGTTAACAATGCCAACTTCTTCTGGGTCCTCTGGAAATTGACACATTGTTTTAACCATTAAACTAATTGTCACATGTAAAGTAAAGACAATTAACTTCCAAATACTCATGTTGATGCAACAAACTCCAGGAGAAAATCAAATGACTTTACCAACTGTTTGTTTTCAAGTTCTAAAACAAAGTTAAAACCTGATGCTCTCTAGAATAAAAGATATGAGACTATTATCCTGAATTCAAAAGAAAGCTATGGAATTATACTAAATAAGTGTCAAAAGCCAATGTTCTTTGTCGATTGTTAATGAAGCAACTGTTTCATCTGGTTGTCAATGAAGGAGCCTGCTCAATCTTTAAATCCACATTATTAACACAAAGTAAAACAAGAAGTCCCTTGGAGATGGAAAAGTCATAGCATCATTGCAACATTTCATAGAGAGCAGTCACTAGTGAAAACTGCTGCACAATAACTCCATGTAACCAATGTCCCATTTATATTTCCTCTCAAATTTTGTTTTCTTGAAATAATCAATAACTGAATTATATGTCCATCAGTTGGAAGTCAGATGACCATATCTGTCCCTGTCAGATGTCAAATCATTACAAAACTTCAGGATAACCTCAAATTGGATGAAACATGTCAAATACAAAACTTCTCAAAGCTACTGAAGTTGCTAATCTGTTACATGATCAATAGTATAGAGCCAGATTGACAATAGAAGCGTTTATCTGTCGGTCCCGCTATCTGTTGGTCTTAACAATTGACAGAAGTAGTGTATTTCAGCAGAAAATCTACCAATGATCATCTGTCGCTTTAAATTATTTATGCTTTAACTATTGTCCAAACTGTGTCAATTTTCAGGAAGAGAAACTCTTCATTATTGTTAATGAGCATATGACTTACTCTACTCCATTTAAATATTGCAATGTGTATCTGTCAAAACTGATTACAACAAATCTACAGTGGATTTTTTAGTTCACTTTTTCCTCAAAACATTTTCAGGAAATGTATATTTAACATGAGGAAATGCATGTCAGAATTTCACCGATCATTTATATAGAGTTCTAGCTACCTTTTTACTATACAGTGATGTCAGGACTGACCCAGTTTCTTCAAGTCCATGCAGCTGGCATTTCATACTTATATTTACCTATAAAAGTACAAAAGAGAAGTTTTCATAAAATCTTCAAAAATATCACATATCCATTGGTTTATCATTTATGTAAAACAGGTAAAAATCATACACCATAAAATTGAAAATTCATTTTTAAACCAATCCAATTAAAGAACAATTTTGAAGAAAAAGTATTTTTGATGATTCATTTTATCAAACATGTTAAATGTAATCCATTCATGTATGTTTTTTAAAAATACATATACTTTGGTCAGAATATATAAAACTCTTATTAAACTCAATTTTCTGAACAGAGTAAATTACCAGGAATCAAAGTAATAAACCGAATGGAAACTATTGGCGAGCCATCTAGAAAAGAGTTTACAAAAAATGGACAATGGATGACACAGACAGTTCCCAAAAACTCACCTGAGTGACTCGAGTGACCCAAAATATGCTGAATGTTCAAGTGTGTCTTTAAAGAGTAAAAACTACATACCTAAACAAAGAGTGTGTTAAAATTTCAAGCACCTGCAATTAATAGTTGCTGAGAAAAATGCAACAGAAGCTACAGACAGAATGAATTCATTCAAACAACTACTGGGTATGTAAATTGGTACAATACCCACAACGTTTTTTTTTACAATCCTATCCTATCGTATCGTGCGTTAATGCTATCGTATCATGCGTGTATACTGTTCTATCGTGCGTTAATCCCATCATATCATGCGTTAATCCTATCAGGTTTATCGTTCAATTTTAACAGTTTTTCCATTTATCCTATCGTGTTAATCATTTCGTGTCTTTTCATAAGCAAGTAAATTTATTTCAAAGTTGCAAGTCGTTCAGTGCGCCATATAAGAAAATTTATCGAACAAGAATTGTAAAATCCTATCCAGCATTCTATCATGATACTAATTTATTAATTTTTTTAGATCAAAATTAACCAATATATATAACATGTAAATCATATCTGTAAGAATGGGAAATAAAAAAATAATGTAAACTATCGAAGTTCTTAGAAACAAAGGTAACATATTTACCTGCATATCGAATATATTAAATCGTACGCGAAGTGTATACCTGCGTAAATATTAATTTTTATGCAATATAATTCGGTGGTTTTTGGCATCATATTTTACAGAAACAAAAGTATTTATAATATAGTTTATATTTAATTAAAACCAGAGTTGTATTTTAATTGAACCCGTTATTTTTCGTGTGATATTTGATTTTGGACTGAAATGTTATCGGCAATCGGCTAGGGTGTGTGGTAATTAAAACATTGTTAACAAATTGTACGCGGAATGTGTATCTGCGTAAATATTTAACTTGTATGTTATATAATTCGATTTTTAATACGTCATTTACTTATACAGAAAGAAAAGTATTTATGATAGATTTTATATTAATTTAAACAAGAGTTGGATTTTTATAATTGAACCCGCTATGTTCTGTGTGATTTGATCTTGGGCTGCAATATTCGCAGCGATCGGCTAGGGTGTTCGGTAATGAAAGCAATTTTAACAATACAGAAAATTTATTGATCATTTAAGCTCATAATTTTTGTAAAAAAAATTAACTGGTCATTTTTATACATTCTATAAATAATGCAGCGATGATTAACAACTCGGCAATTGTTACTAAAAAGAAATTCCCCGTAAATCTTTATTCCTATGTGTTCTTTCCCAAATTATGCCATTATCAGGTTATTCATGAAGATCGTTTAAAGCCATTATGCGTTTATCATGAACATCGTTTATCCTTTCCTATCGTGTATCAATCCTATCCTATTGTGCGTGTATACTGTTCTATCGTGCGTGAATCCTATCCTATCGTTTATCTTGTAAAAAATAACGTTGCGGGTACTGTAATGGTAACTTGAAAACAAGAGGCCCATGGGACACATCGCTCACCTGAGGAACAATAGGTATGATAAAATCAGCTTAATGGAGTCATAATACAAACTATCTGGACAATGTAGTATTATACATGTAGATTCTGTATAAGTAAAAATCTATTTTTTCAACTGGATATTCTAATGTTTATTATCATTAGTCCCTTTTCTAACAGGATGATTTTATAGTAATATCACATGTTGATCATTGCAGCTCTCAAAAAGATCCTAGACAATTGTTTGTATATGGGATATAAACCTACATCAAACTCTGAACCCCTTAATTGTGAGACCCAATCGTCCAGGAATCATCTAGAGGCCAAAGTCTAAACAATATTAAATAATCACCTGGCTGATTAGTTTCTGAGAAGATGATATTTAAAGATTTACTCTATATATTCCTATGTAGAAATTTGATCCCCAATTGTGGCCCCACTCTACCCCTGGGGGTAATGATTTTCACAACTTTAAATATACAAGATTTACTCTATATATTCCTATGTAAAAAGTCAACCCCCCCCCATTGTGGCCCCACCCTACCCCCTGGGGTCATGATTTTTACAACTTTGAATCTTCACTGCCTGGGGATGCTTCCACACAAGTTTCAGCTTTCCTGGCTGATTAGTTTTCGAAGAAGATTTTTAAAGATTTACTCTATATATTCCTATTTATAAATTCGCCCCCCCCCCCATTGTAGCCCCACCCTACCCCCAGGGGTCATGATTTTCACAACTTTGATTTACACTACCTGAGGATGCTTCCACATAAGTTTCAGCTTTCCTGGCCTAATGGTTCTTGAAAAGAAGATTTTTAAAGATTTACTCTATATATCCCTAGGTAAAAAGTTGATCCCCCATTGTGGCCCCATCCTACCCCCAGGGATCATGATTTTCACAACTTTGAATCTACACTACCTGAGGATGCTTCCACATAAGTTTCGGCTTTCCTGGCCTAACAGTTCTTGAGAAGAAGATTTTTGAAGATTTACTCTATATATTCCTATGTAAAAAGTCAACCCCCATTGTGGCCCCACCCTACCCCTGGGGATCATGATTTTCACAACTTTGAATCTACACTACCTGAGGATGCTTCCACTAAGTTTCGGCTTTCCTGGCCTAACGGTTCTTGAGAAGAAGATTTTTAAAGATTTACTCTATATATCCCTAGGTAAAAAGTTGATCCCCCATTGTGGCCCCACCCTACCCCTAGGGATCATGATTTTCACAACTTTGAATCTACACTACCTGAGGATGCTTCCACACAAGTTTCAGCTTTCCTGGCCAAATGGTTCTTGAGAAGAAGATTTTTGAAAATTTCTCAAAAATTTTCATTAATTCCTAATTATCTCCCCTTGTAAGAGGCTTGAGATTTTCTCTTTATATTCCTATGTAAACATCAATCACTCAATTGTGGCCCCACCCTACCCCAAGGGACCATGATTTGAATGAACTTAAATCTACACTACCTGAGGATGCGTCCATACAAGTTTCAGCTTTTCTGGCCTAATAGTTTTTTTAGAAGAGGATTTTTCAAAAATAGCAACAAATTTTCAATAACTCTATATAATTAGCTCCAAGGTAAAGAGGGTGTGGCCCTTCATTTGAACGAACTTTAATCTCCTTCATCCAGTGATGCTTTGTGCTAAGTTTGGTTGAAATCGGCACAGTGAAGAAGAAGATGAAAATGTGAAGTTTACAACAACAACAAAGCCAACGACCACAGACAACGGACAAGTTTTGATCAGAATAGCTCACTTGAGCTTCAGCTCAGGTGAGCTAAAAAATAAAACAGGGTGCACAACTAGATATACAGGCCTATAATATCCTAAAGTTTTGTGCAATTCTGTTCAGCCATCACTGTGAAACGCGATGGATAAGTTCAGAGGCGAGAAAGAAGAAAAAGAAACCATACAAAAACAATAAGTCTCCAAACTTCGTCTGGGAGACTTAATAAGAGGGGTTAAAATAGGAGGTGGGTGTTATTTTTGAGACTTGCATTCATTTGCTGCAGATCCCTGCAAGTTGTAAACAAGTTCAATTTTGACCTATAAATGCCATGGGACCATATATATTTCTAATGATTTTTTGTTAGTGCTTAGAATGAAATTTTAGATGTGACCAAGGATAAGTCTGTGGGTAAAAAAGCAAACTAGCCAGGGCACCCCTGTGAATGTTATTGTCATTTAAATTTAGAACTCGTGGTTTTATTTGACCCTTCAGTTTTGCAGTAAAAATCGTGCCTCGTGTTTATAGTCTATTTTCTAGAATCTAGGTACATGTACTTGTAGTCGTATATCAAATCTAAACGTTTATTGATTTTAAACTTTATCTTCATTAAGTGAATAAAATGAGTTCTAGAAATAAATGTGACAATAGAAAATATGGGTTTTTTTTCTGCTGTTGCAACAATTTACATGCTTAGTAGCGATCCCTCCTAAGGATTAATTTTCGATCCGCGCCTGACCTATTAATAGCATCAATAGTGAAATAGACTATACTATTTTATGCAGAATGTTCCTTGAAAATGGCTCAATATACTAAATTTTAATACAAAACAGATAACCATTCTGTTTTTAAAAAGCATGGTTTTGCACACCAAAAGCATAAAAAATGGCTATGATTTTATTAAGCAATCCATTGTTTTTATTTTCAACCACGTGTAGAGTGGATAAACACGAACGATAACGCTGTTCTGAATATCATCGTTTAGTTTAAATAAGCGCTTGATGATGAAACAAGACATATCTTTTAATAGATTTTCATGTTTTAACATAAATCAAAGTAGGATATAATATGAAAAACGACGGGTACTTACGTATTTTGAGAATATTATCCGAACACTTTCCGCTCGAAATTTCACCATACTTGCCAACTGACCTGATTTTGTCAGGTCACACCCGATTTTTCAACCCTCCACCTGATAATTTTTATGATTCGGCGGGTCATGCTTTTCACCCGATTTTTGTCGAACAACCCGAAAATATCCCGATTTCCGGATTGGTTCGTAATTATGTTGCGCATTGGACTTCCAGTTATGAACCCAAGCTGAGCTTAGATTTACGTAAACAATGCCGATGGCTATTACAGCTAAGTAATTATTGGGCTTAATTATTATCGTGAGTTGTTTTGACAAACCCAGGGTTTAAATCATAAATGCGATTGCTTCCAAAAGGAAGAGATCTTTATTGGGGCCAACGGAATCAAAACCAAAAACTTTTTCTACCATATATAAAATAATCCGAAGCTTTTTGAAAAGTAACATTTAGAAGAAGTGTGATCTTAGAAACTCATGTGCTTTTAGAGACAATTTAAAATGATAAAAAAAAACTCAGAAGCCAAAATTTGACAAACTAGCCAAATTAACAAAGACTCTTCTTGTGCTGCCAAACAGTAATACTGATTCAAAAAGAGCTTTCAGCATTGTTAAAAAAAATCACACTTAATTTCGCTCGGAACTTAACAATGAAAATTGAATGCCCTACTGTCTTGCAAGTTTAACCAGTGTGGTCATTGCTTTGAGCACATACCTACATCGGAAGTATTAAACAATTCAAAATCAGCAACTGTTAGTTACAATACTTCATGGCAATAAAATATTACACATACATTTTAACACACATTTCTGTTGTATATACCTTTGAAATGCATGGTAAATATGTTGTGAATGTCGTTACGAGCTATGACCAGATTTTTTACTTTCCAAATCTGGTCATGACCAGATTTTCACATGTTGGAGGTTGGCAAGTATGAATTTCACAGGAACTGAACAAATCTCGGGGAAGTCTCGTGAACTTTCATTCGAACACCTCTGGATTTATTACATTCTTAGCAACGATAAACATTTCAAACACATTCGCAGGGGTGCAGGGGTGTTTGGGTTAACATTGAGTTCTATGGAGAATGAATTGTTACTCTTTTCCCTCAAAGCTGACATGAATTCATAAATACGCATTATTTTCCTTTTATCTCTGACTACTGCCATATTAGTTGTCGATTTCTATTGTTCTGCTCATCGCTACACACCCCCTATAAAAGGCAGAGAGCACTATTCATGCTTCACATTAATAATTGAGTGCATTCAAGTACAGGTGAATCTCGATAACTCGAACTTCAGGGGACCATGATTAAACTTCCGAGATCAAGAGTTCAAGAGATCGAAAGTTTAACAAAATCCGGAAATTTTTGTTCCGGTCGTTTTGGTTCTAAAATTATAGTAGCCAGAAGTTTATATTTATAACATGGAAGGATAGTCTAACATGATTTTATTAGTATTTTCTGCTACATTACTTCAATTTAAACAATACATAACTTAGTTGTGTGGTTATTATGTGGGATTTTCATGTTAAAAATCTTTTAAGTATATTATGTTTTCTTAACCACAGAATATTTTAAGTAAAGAGAGGTTAAATATATTGTCATTGCCATTGAGTGTCACCTGTATTTCATATACCTGAACACCTTGGACAATAAGACGCGTTTTGAACAAAAATAATTTGACAATCACTGCACTGGCAAGTAATATCCAATGAACGACTGAAATCCAGGCACAAATACTTCAAAAATTCCTCGATAATTGTAGACCGTATTCCTGTGTATGTTATAACATCGCATATGAGCAAACCACACACTGTGGCAGATCGAGCAAGGTCGATGATCAAATGGATTTTAGAAGCGGAGCATTTTTGTAGAAACCGATGGAAACGATGTTACGATGTTACTTTCTTGGATTTACTATTATTTAGCTTCTGTGTTGGATGTAGTGCCGCTGGGGTTTGCACTCTGTATGAACGACACACGTGTTCTATGTGCATGTGAAGTAAGGCAGCACGAGCTGTGCAAAATAATACTGATACCTTGGAATTTTTTTCAAAGAATAAATATATTTTGTATTTTATTTATTGTTGTTTCCTTATTCTTTATTACAAACATTTTACCACAATGTGTAGTTTATATAATGCATTTAGAAGTTTGTGCAACCAGAATGTCTTGATCGGAAAGCAACCGACCGTAACTTTCACTGGCAATGCATGGTCAGAGTGGAAAATTATTTTAATACATAACAAGAGGCCAATAGGCCTTGACGGTCACCTGAGTAGCATAACCCATACACAAACTTGTCAAGGAGTCTCATATATGCATTTACTTAAGTTTTATTCTGGAAAAGAAAATTTTTTAATTTGTAATGACGACTACCTCCCTGCCTGAAATCTTTCAAAAAGGACTATTAAACCGTTTTCAAGATATTAGAGGTGGGGATATCAGGACCACCCCCAGGGCCCATGACCTACATACCATATGATGCCCCTTGACACAAGGAACAAGAATATATATGGTTTAGGGGTGGGGATCTCAACCGTTTTCAAGTTATTTGTGCACTTCCTGTTTGAGGGGGGTCAGGACCATCCCCGGGGCCCATGACCTACATACCATTTGATGCCCCTTGACACAAGGAACAAGAATATATATGGTTTACGGGTGGGGTTCTTAATCGTTTTCAAGATATTTGGGCCCTTCCTGTTTGAGGGGGGTCAGGACCACCCTTGAGGCCCATGACCTACATACCATTTGATGGCCCTAAACACAAGGAACAAGAATATATATGGTTTAGAGGTGGGGATATTAACCGTTTTCAAGATATTTGTGCACTTCCTGTTTGAGAGGGGGTCAGGACCAGCCCCAGGGCCCATGACCTTCATACCATTTGATGGCCCTTAACACAGGGAACAAGAATATATATGGTTTAGGGGTGGGGATATTAACCGTTTTCAAGATATTCTGGCACTTCCTGTTTGAGGTGGGACAGGACCATCCCAGGGGCTCATGACCTACATACTATTTGATGCCACTTAACACACGGACATCATATCCATGCCTTGAGTTTTTCACAAATATATACAGGAGTAGAGAAGAAGATTTTCTAAGATTTAATACATTTTTACTATATGGCCATATTGGCCCCACCCTAGTGCCTAAACACCTGTCCCAGGGGTCATAAATTTCAAAATTTAGGTAGAAGACTTCATGTACATCATATCCAGGCCTTTAGTTTTTCACAAATATATATGGGAGTAGAGAAGACGATTTTCTAAAAATAATACATTTTTACTATATGGCCATTTTGGCCCCACCCTTGAGCCTGAACCCCTGACCCAGGGACCATAAATTTCACAATTTTGGTAGAGGGCTTCATGGACATCATATCCATGCATTTAGTTTTAAACAAATATCTATGGGAGTAGAGAAGAAGATTTTCTAAGATTTAATACATTTTTACTATATGGCCAAATTGGCCCCACCCTAGAGCCTGAACCCTTGACCCAGAGTCCATAAACTTCACAATTTTGGTAAAGGGCTTCATGGACATCATAACCATGCATTTAGTTTTTAACAAATATCTATGGGAGTAGAGAAGAAGATTTTCTAAGATTTAATACATTTTTACTTTATGACCATATTGGCCCCACCCTAGAGCCTGAACCCTTGACCCAGGGGCCATGAATTTCACAATTTTGGTAGAGGGCTTCATGGACATCATATCCATGCATTTAGTTTTTAACAAATATCTATGGGAGTAGAGAAGAAGATTTTCTAAGATTTAATACATTTTTACTATATGGCCATATTGGCCCCATCCTAGGGCCTGAACCCCTGACCCAGGGGCCATAAATTTCACAATTTTGGTAGAGGGCTTCATGGACATCATAACCATACATTTAGTTTTTTCCTCACATGTGTGGGAGTAGAGAAGAAGATTTTTGAAAATTTGGCTGTTTTCTGCATATTTGGCCCCACCTGTGGCACCCTGGGGGTGGTAGAGCCACCAATTTCACAATTTACATTCCTCTTACCATAGAGATGCTTCACACCAAAAATGGGAACAATTGGCCTTGTAGTTTTTAAGAAGAAGTTAAAAATGTAAATTGTTAACGCACGACGCACGACTCACGACGCACGTCGCACGACGCACGACGACGGACGAAAACAGATAGCAATAGGTCACCTGAGTTTACTCAGGTGACCTAAAAATACAACTTGCATAACACGTGATATCGGGAATTGTATACAATGCAAGCAATTTTATAGAAGTTACCGGTATTTGAAAATATGATGCATAAGTATAAAGCGTAATTGTTTAAATGTTAATCATTAATAATAATTGGTAGCAATATTGGGGACGTCCTGTGCATCATACACTGATAATGTAACTTGCAGTTTGATAAGCCATTTTGAAGCGATAAGATCGACCTATCGTCTTAATCGACGTATCGTAGGATTATTTTAAAATTTGGGCTAAAAATGAGCAATTCAACTAGTCGCCCGCATCGATGATTCGTCCGTAAAATACGGTATACCCCAGTGGCAGTGGAGGAGTGATCGAAACTAGTATGGCGACCAAATGCTTTTATGAATTCGTGTCAGCTTTAAGGTGGTATGGGAATTCTATCTATATTAATATAGATAAAAGTACATAATAATCAAAATACTTTTATCAGTTTAGAATTTTAAAATTGTACAATATTTGACCAAAAAGCAGGTTTATATAATCTTTGGAAAGGAAAACATTTTGAAATCCCCAGTGGGATTCGAACTCATGACCTACAGGTTCGTAGTGAACGCTCTAACCCACTGTGCTAGGCTGTTAGGTAACAACATTTGGTAAGAAAATATCTATTATAAAACATTACATTTGTTTTTATTGTTTATTTCGATAAACAATACGTCACAATATGGAGGTGTCCCATACCACCTTAATTATCTATTACACTAATAGTGTCGTTACTCAAAGCATCACAATATCGGCCAAAGTGTATACTTTCAAGCGAGATTTGTGATAATAGATTAATAAAGAATTGACTTTTACAAAGTCAGAAAATTAACAATAAAACAACACAAACATTAGTTTATATTGATAAATGTGGTTTAATAAAGAAGTTAACTTCTATCAAAAAACAATGACTTCTAAAAATTTAGACTATTAAGTCCTAGGGACGTATACATGTACATATCCATATATAGTTAAAGAGTCTATATTAGCAATAACTTTCGTACTAAAGTCTTGGCTACATCAGTAGCAATTAATTCTAGTATAAAGAAGGGAAACATAAAATGAGATATAACTTGGATAATGCAAGTCAAATCAAATCCTTTTATGACCTTCGGAAGTATCATCAAATAAATATAGGAATCTATAATTGTTCTAAATGGAAAAGAGCATGGGCATGATAGTGTTAATGTAACAAATAAATGACTCTAAAATGTCTTTTATTTGTTCTGCATGTGTTTTGAGATTTTGTCTATAATAAATGTGTTATCAATCAGAGGTCATGTGACCATCTGCCATGCATTCTCATAATGGAGCTGGGATCAAAATTAAATTGAATTGGAATAATGATTTTAAAACATACTACTCATATTTCCCAATATAAAAATAATCAAGAATCAGAGAAAAAAATGAAAATCTAAACTGCATAGTAGTAATGCCAAACAGCATTAAAGCAACAAAAAATTGACGAAGTTCCATTTCATTTCATCCCAAATACTTCCAGCTAGTGCATACAATTCACATACTTTACTTCAAACTAGATATGCATAGATCAACGAACAGAAATCCTTTCACAAGGTACAGTTATGATTGTGACCAAATTGGACACTATATACTGTTAAAATTGTTTTCGCAAAATCCCGATAACTTAGCAACATAAAACCCTAGCTATCTGATAAAACAGACATAATGGTGGTGTTCAAACAACTAAATATTGACGTTCATACCACACGCTGGCATTTAGAAAGACAATTTATACTACTGAACATATTTACAAAGACAGAAAAACATGCAGTCGGTATAGTTAATCTTTTAAAGTTTCCTGTTCTGCATGCAATAATTGATACCACAGGTGCTAATTACAATAACCATAATTGTTTCAGAAATAATCAATTTTTTCTCTGAACATATTAAAATGAAAGCATTCATCTTGACATCAATATATATAAGAATGATTAGATTTCATCAACGCATCAGTGATACATTCTTTTTAAAGAATGGCAATGCAGTGCAACATCTGGAGAAATATATGGGCTGTAAAGCTAGCCTGAAAAATATGCTGCCAAAATTTGCAAGCTATGATTTAATGGCAAAAAAGGTCAAATATATGGGCTGTAAAACTATAACCTGTAAAATATGCTGTCAAAATTTGCAAGCCAAGATTTAATGGCAAATTTAAAAGAGGTGAAAGTAGTTTGTGGGAATGTAATTTTGTCAGTAGTGTGATCGAGATAATTTTATTAAATATAAAACAAATGATTGTATACAAGTACGGGGGAGTGTAAATTTGTGGGCAAGGGTTACCCACAAAAGCCATGAAAATTGGTCCCCCACGAACAATAATGATTCCACACTTGTTTTGTGAGGCCATGGAATATTTTTTCTATGACCTCCTTTAGATTTCATACTTTATGTTTCATATCCTTGAAATCCCCTCATACGTTTACAATAACACTGATACTCATGCAAGTACATTTCTCACAAGCTCTCTATAAATTTAATGTTTTTATTTTATACATAGAGATTAGTATATAACTATAAAATTATCACATAAGACAGACAGGCGGGTTGAATGTACAGTCAAAATGCCGAAGTGGTCACCCCTATTAAGCAGTCACCTTTTGTATGCAGTCATTTTATTTCCTCTCGATGAAAAATCCTATATAATTGCCCTCTAAAGAGCGGTCACCTGTCTTACGCGGTCAGCGGTCATCGTATTTTGATCCGAAACTGTACAGTCGACATGCATTAGGCGGCCATTTTGGTCAGTCACATGATTTACACCCGGGGATTTCAAACATGGCTTCTGTATGTCAGGTAATAAATCAAAACCAAATTAATCGATGTATTTATAATATATAAGGCCTAAAAAAAATAATGGTTTGTTGGAACCGCTTTCACATTGAAAAAAAGTAGGGTCGGTCAGAAATTTTTTTTTTTTTTTCAAATATTTTTTTTCCCTTCAATATTGCAGTATCCATACATGCCGGTTAGATACTGACACTACTGAATGGTATAAAATGAGAAATACTTTTAATATCATTCCTGACTATTAAGCTGGTCTTAAGAAAGCACAAAAATGATATTATATATCAGATACTTCCTCTGCCAGCGATGAGAGCATTATTAAAATCTACAACACATGGAAACATACAACCATTTTGAAACAAAATGTTTGAGTTACACTGATTTAAAGAGAGTAACTGCTTCAAGCGTTTTTGTGACCAAAATTTTGAGTAATTTTTTTCCAAATCGGATGAAAACAGAAATACATGTAAACGATTTTCCATCAAAAAAAAAGTTTTGAGTCAGGGGGAAACAAGAAAGAGAAAGCGGAAACAAACCAATTTTTTTTCTTAGGCCTAATTGGCAGATCAGATATGAATGGGAATCGAGTGAATTGTTTATAAACATGTATTAACAATGTTTGTTTTATTAACATGAATGAAATAGGTGTTAAAAATGTCCGCGGCAAGGCAAGAGTTGAAGAGAAAATTGCTCAATTTAATAATATGATTTTGAGTTCAGATACGGTCCGTTAAAAAATAAATTGTTGATTTGTATCAAAGTGTTTGTTTTCTAAATATTCGGTATTCATGTAAATTTAATAGTTAGTGTTAATATTGTGAAAATGTTAGCGACATGGTTTTACCACGTAATGACGTTTTTCAATAATTTAAAAAATAATATAAACAATTGCTTGCACAATGCATTGTTATGTACTTATTTGTAAATATAATAGATAATACAAAAAAAAACCAATAAATCAATTACTATATCCATCATTTTGAAACATGCTAAATATCAAGTATATAATTAAAATAAAATCCAACAACTGTTTTAATAAGGTATTTGATGTTGGCAAATTCATAAGTCTCTATTCAAAGGTCACCTCTGTTAAGAGGTCACTTTGGGTGCCTCCCGCAGGTGATTGCTTAAAGGGGCATGGTCACGATTTTGGTCAAAAATTATTTTTTTCGATTTTAATGTTTCCAGTTCTTCAGTAAGGCATTTTTAATAGGCAACCAAAATTTGAGTGTCATTCGTTGCGTTATAAGCGAGTTACAGAGCTTATAATTCTTTGCTATGTAAACAAAGCTTTTGTTTACATTTTGAATGTTGAAGTGAAAATTGCAGTTTTAGACCCAAAACGAATGTGTTAAACGTTAGAAACTGTTTCTTTATGCTTAAAATGAATAAGATGATAAACAAATCAGCTTGAAAAAGATTTTTACTGGTATATTGAACCTTTGTAAACAAAAACAGGGCACGAGCCTTGTTTACATGACAGATAATTGTGAGCCCTGTATCTTGCTTATAACTCTACGACTGACTCTCAAATTTCATTTGATCATTTGAAATGCAGTTCTAAAGCATTTTAAATAATAAAAATAGAATAATAGAATTTGACCAAAATCGTGACCATGCCCCTTTAATACAAGTTTGACTGTATATGGAGGAATCCAGAATTACTTGTGATACTTTGATCCTAAACCTTTCAAGTCAAATATATGTCCTGTATGACAAATACACAACAGAATTACTGGGTAGAACCAAAGGCAACGACCCGTTGCAGTTCAAAACTGTATTGGTTGTAGCTCAAGTTGCATGTCCTTATGATGTTCAAACTGTTGATAGAAAAGTGGCTCAGTGCATGTAATAATGTTTGGCAAGTAACAATAAGGTTGTTTATTCATGTTTCATTAATCATTCATGAGGTCATATTGTTTGTTAGACAAGAAACAATATGAAACAGTATAGTCTCAGTATTAAAATCGGTATCAGCTCACACAGGGAGTTAACCAGTGCAATCCCGCTGGGGGGTTGGGTGTCTAATTCTCTAATCTGCTTAGCACCACAGAAACTACAAATTAGCATTGGCTCTCTGAGTCTAAATGCTGTGGGATTATTAAGGATAAGTTATCTAAAAATGGCATAGATTTATTGACCCTATTTCATTGAAAAACAGAGTATTGTACACTAGCTATTATGATTCAATGCAGCCAGGACTAAAGATGACAAAAAGACCAGACATTAAAATTTCAGCTTGAAATAGAACACCACTGTCAGCTAAATAATAAATCTTTAAATTATCAATAACAACAGCTAGCTTCTTTAGTTTGCACAAAACAACGTAAAAAAAATAATTCTAAAATTGCCATGCTACAGACAAGATTAATGAAATCTACAAAGGACTCACTCCTTGGTGCATGTAATTGTAAAAGGCAAATCCCTTATTGGTCACAATTGGACCTCTCCATGCCTGAATAATTATTAAAAATATGGTAGCCTATTTCTGTTACCTGTTATGCTAAGACCTTGAATGAATTGACTCCATGAAAGTACCCAAAAGAAAAGTGTAGCATACATCATTTAAGAATCAGAGCCCATCCCAATTGGAGCTAAAATTGAGTAGATTATTACACAAACGATACTGTTCCTTTCATTTGATCCTTAGCCACTTTGCAAAAACCACATTAACAATTCTTCTGCGGAAACATGCATGTTTTTCAATTACCACAATGCAAATATCTTTGAAATGGTTTTAAAAAGTTGGTGACTGATTTGATTTAATGTAATATGGTTTAAAATGGTTAATCTTTTTACGTATATATTAATGTAGTTTTTTTTTTATTTTTTCAACATCTTTTACTTTCGCCATAGTTTAATACACTATTATTTAACAAAAAATGTGTTTTTTTCCCTCCAAATTGTCAAGCATCAATTCATGTGTCTCAACACATTCCAGTGTGTCCCCCCTCCCTCCACCATCCAAACACTTGTCATGCATACGACTATGCAACTGCACTAGTATATTATACTCTGTCCCAAGATATCCTTTAATTCACATTTTGCTAAATTACTTGATATTATAAATATCTCAATGTTCAAACAATGTTCATTTAAAAGTATGATAAATTTCCAAGATTTCCTTATTCAAACGTCCCCTCTAGCTTATACACGACTAAAAAATGTGATGCCTACAGGGATTTTGTGTTGCAACAGATGATAACATCGAAAAATTGTGCAATGTATTCCAATGACTTCTGAATGGAGACTAAAAGACAAAAATTTCTGGATTGTGACCATGGCATTAATGGTCACACAGACCAGTGAAATATTGAATTTTATCAGACATTTCAATTTTTTTTTCATTAAGACTGATAGTTTTCGGGAACTCTGGTAAACATTTTTAAAATATAATTGGCATATATACTGTAATTTTAGAAAAATAATAATAAACAATACTTTTTGGGGGGGAAATGTTTTTCATCCTTCAGTACAGGGATTTATTTTAAATTTTTTTGTCTCGCAATACAGGGTTTAAACTTAACACTCGCCCACTCGCCAAATGCGAGTAAAATTTGCTGTGGGCTCATAAATTTCAAAACATGTTCGCCCAAATGGTGAATGAAAATTTTGGTCACAGAAATTCCATAGATATATTTATATCGATATTTTATCGGGTTTGTTATTCCAAAAATCAAGATGATGTAAAAGCTTCATCAAACTCCTATCATTTCGCTTACTGTAAAGCGTTTCAATGACGAATACTAAATCAAGATGGCGAGGCATACACACTGTTCAAATTTTTTTTTTAATATTGGAGAGATTAATTAGAAGCGGGGTCGGTCTGAGTCACAGTCATGAGATGGGTATTATAAACTTAATGAAGAAAAGGAAGATGCAGTTCAAAGAGAGTTGGGTTATTGGGAGACAGTGGTTAACAGAGACGGGAAAGATTTGTTCATAGTTTCTAATGAAGCGACATGAACTTTTGCAAAAGGTTGCACCCTTCAAAATTTAGATTTTATTGGTATAAAAACGAAAAGTCAAAGGTGCAAAAAAACTGTGCTGAAATTTAAAAACAAAGCAAGGCAAAGGAGGCAGTCAATAACCAGTCACTGAATAAAGATTAATTTTAAAAGGTTGTTTGCAGTTCAATTTTTTCATACATTTCTCATGTTACAATTAATTGGTAGGTGGGCTAACAAGTTTGGTTGTGGGCTCCTAAATTTGAAACTTTAGGAGCCCACATGGCTAGTGAACATTTTAGTGAAGTTTAAACCCTGCAATATATGCTACCTAACATTATACAATTTATTCTGGCTGCCTTTAGCTGCAGGTCTCTAGCTCAATGCATGCGCAGATCTAGAGGGGGGTGTTGGGGGGGGGTTGTGACCCCCCTTGGAAAATGAAAATTTATTAAATTTACATAGTAAAATTAATCATCACAAATATGCCTCGGACCCCCCCCCCCCCTCCTGGCAAACACAATTGTCCTTCGTGCCCCCCCCCCATGAAAAATTTTTGGATCCGACATGCCCGATCTATAGAGATTTTATACAAGACTTGAGAGCTACAGTGCTTTTCATGTTAAAAAAACATGAGGTTTACGGCACACAAGAATTGTGTTAGTGTTTGCCCAAATAATCTTATTTCCACACAAATTCTGTGGAAATAACATTAATTAAGAAGAAGTCTCAGAACCATTTTCAAGTTATTCATAAAATTTTTATTATTTACCGGTATCATACATGTATATCGTCGTTTTACTGCCAGAGACTTTCTCCTAGTCTTACACTTGCAAAACGAAGTATGTTATGCAGAGCATATCTGTATTTATAGTAAAATATTTGAGGAATATTTTTGTAATATTTGTACAGAATGTGTTCATAAAATAAGATTAACCAGTGCAAAAAGAGCGTAAGTTTTTGATCGCCGTAATATCCTTAAACATGAACAGGGTTAGGAAAGGAACTCTAGCTCCCAGGTCCATCCGAATTTTTTCGAACCGCCAAATGCACTATCATTATAATCAGTTATAATATCCCAACACGTTTTCATTCTCTGTCTAAACGTTACCTTCTTTAATTCTGAACCCCTTGGCTTGAGCTTTTCAGTAAAACACGTCATGCATATCTGCGATTCTCGTCTCTAGAGGCAGCAACTCGCTAAACTGCAAATGCACGTGCTCTTCATGGCTCTACAGACACAGCCTCCTTATCGAAAAAAACGTCACAAGGGAAATAACTCTTTTTAAATTTTGGAGAAGGATTCCACAGGTTTCTGTCCTATACACTCCTTCCTCGTGGCAGAGAGTGTATTTAGTTTAAATGACGTTAAATCTATTTCATTCCATAAGCGTCGGAACCGAGGAGGGCTAGGGACACCCCCCCCACACACACACACACATGTATACACACTTTTTTTGCAAAGTTAGACATGGCCTAGTCCGAAGTATCTGACATTTTTTCCTGGCATGTAAAATATCAAAATCGTTAAAAAAGCCAGGAATACGTCAGATATTTCGGATTAACATGGCCATACTCATAATCCTTTTTTTTTTGTCAAGATTTCTGATAAGGTCTAGCATCCCCCACCCACCCACATTCAATTTGCTTCCGACGCCACTGCATTCTGAGAGAGAGAGAGAGAGAGAGAAAGAGAGAGAGGGGGCGTCTATTAACCACAATGAACCTAAATAAACTTAACTTGGATAAAAATTAATATTAAAATTCCTTTTAAAGTTTAATCATACCTATTGGACGGCAGATTATATGTCAAAGAATGTCAAAATGCACATACGATTATTTACAACAACTTCCAGTGCCTGTAGAAAAATTGATATAACGGTTTAGAGAAAATTATTATAAAGGTTTATTTATAAACAGAATCATCATAAAAGCATGTTTGGCAGCAAAAGTAAATTCTAAATAATACAGCTCATATTCTTTTATTATTGTAGCGACTTTAAATTAAAAACTAGATGAGCATAGTCAATGAAAATGAACTGCAATTACATGAAAATCATCAAATGGAAATTTATTTAATCATTATACCAACATATTATGACCGTATTTTACTTAATACAAGTTCATTGTGGTTCATTGTGGTTTCATTGCGGTTCATTGTGGTTAAAAGACGTGCCAAGAGAGAGAGAGAGAGAGAGAGAGAATTGCAAATTTCGAATTTACCGATTTGCACAAATTGGCAAAGATACATTGAACAATATAAGGGTACAGTTACCGGTACATATAATTGCATAAATTCACAATGAGTTTTTTTTACTCCACCTATTTCAAATTTTTCGCTTTACTCCATCTTCCAAAGTCAAGGGTTTCTGAACCACCCCCTTCTTACAAACAAGCAGAGGGGATCAGAAACCCTTTAAACTTGGGAAGATGGCTTCACTCACAATACGGAAACATTCTAAATTTCTCCAATGATAATGATCTGATGATGGCAATTAATGCAAATACAAAACTATTGACCATCACTCTAGATCTGGTAACATTGCAAGTTTTGACATATAAAAGTTTATAAAAGGGTTGGAGCCAACAACACAACATATAGAGCACTAACTGTAGTACAATGTATATAGTGTTACAGGTTTTACTTTTATAACGCCTGTTGAGCGTTTGTATAGTTATATTTATTGTGGACACAGTAACAAAGGTTGAGCATAGGTTGATGGAAATGATTGAAATGTTATGATTCAAATGATTGAGAGCCCTGCAAATATAAAACAATAATCCTCATGCTATGATAATGTACTCAATTTTCATCTAGACATATCATAGCGATATCATAATTTATAAAGCAATAAAAGGGAGGCAACTCATAAAATTTTAATGTACCTGGTATATACATGTACAATATGCACTTCTCCCATAATAATCATAAAGATAAGTTGCAATTAAAAATATAACAAACACATAATTCAATAGGAATTATCTCACCATTCAATGGGAATAATTAGCTTCAAACATTAAGTCACCCTATAGATCCCCCTCCCTCTCTCCCTCTCTCTCTCTTTTAGAGGAATGATTTTTTTTATTGATATTCATTGATATTCATATATCATATATGTATTTCATATGTGCAAACAATTAAAAGAAATAAGAGATATGTGCATTAATTTATAGAACTAATCAAAATTTCAATGTGTTAGCTTCACAATAAGAACATGCGCGGATCTAAAGGGGGGGTCAGGGGGAGTTATAGGTATACTATGTTACTCCCCCCCCCCCCCCCCCCCCCCCCAGGGATTAGGATTTTCATGATTTCGGGAATTAGTTTTGGGGGGGGGGGGGTTGGTTTTGTTGCTTGTCAAGATTTCTGATGATTAGTGTAGCCCCCCCCCTCCCAACTTTCAATTTGCTTCCTACACCACTGCTTCGGACCCCCCCCTGGAAAAATTTTCTGGATCCGCGCATATCGAACAAAACCAAAATGTTTATCCAATTTATATTTTTGTATTTTTTATTTACAATAAGCCCAAATCAGCCCTGTGGCAAATAAATGGTTAAATTTTGAATGTATCAATTTTTACTGTACTGTTCTATTTAATCACACTTCACAAATACAAATATTTCATGTGCACAAATTGGCATTGAAGAGTATACTAGGGTACAGTTATGTATAAATGCAAATATTCACATATTCACATATATTTATAATTATAAAAAGGTTGGAGCCAGCAACACAAAACACAGAGTAGTATAGGGAGGCCCAATGTCCTGTTCCTCCTCTCTGTTCATGGCTGCAGGAGGTGAGATCTTTGGTCCACAGTCATTCAGGTAATCATAGTATGGACCGTTGGCACTACTGTTGGTGTTAGTGAGAGTCCCCATGGTACTAATGGTACCAGTACTACACATACATTTACTTCATTTACTTTTTTGACTTCCTCCTAATTCATAAGAACACACTATCCTCACATCCGAGGAGCTATGAATCAGGTCTTCATCCAAATCCTGGATTAGGTCAGGGACAAAAGCACTGACCTTGGAACTATCTTAGGGTAAGCCTGTCAATAAATTAAGGTAGCTTATGGAAGTACATGTATTAAACTGTGATCATAAAATACTATTTCCACAACTTTTACACAAATTTACACAACTTTAACTCACATCCAAGAAAATTTTGCATGTGAGAAAGCTGCTAAAATTTCTTGCTGCAAACAAGATAATTAATACCTAAATTTGTTCAATGTTCTAAATGTTAGAATGCTTTTATATATATTGCAAAAGTTTGTCTATTACTTGTATTACATAATGTAGTAGTTGATAGAATCTCTGATGTTATTCCTAACAATCTTACAGACCTTTATCTGCTCGAAAAGAGGCGTATCTTGAAGAACGGTAACTGGGCTTTTACACACCCCACCTCAGACTGCCATATATATAGTGTCCCCATCTGACAAACACTAAATTCACCACACTCCCCACCACCAATATGGCCACAAGATGACTGCTGGACACCCATTTACACTTGTGGTTCTCTCCTGGGTGATTTAAGCTGTTGTACAAGTAAAAAAAAAAGCTGAAAATATATCAATACATTCATGCTAGTTACATTGTGAATAAAATTTTATTTCTAGTGTAACCGCGTATATACAAATGTTTATAGATTTTAAGAAGAGGAAAATAACTACATTTATACATTAGATTTGTAAAGTTTATGGTTACTTACCCCTCCTTGGTGGTACAAGTTCCTTACACAACCTTCTAATCTTTCCGTGGTGGTATCTTTGGGGATGTCTGCCTTTTTAGTCTGCAGAGTGGAGTACTGCATCATCTGGTTGACATTAAGGTACCTCATAATACTGCTGTTGGCCTAAGGTAGCCCTGGTTTTTTATTCTTCTTGATTTTCACTGTGAATGTGAAACTGGACATTTCTACAGAGGTCAGCAATCATAGAAGTTTCCTACAAAATACAGGAAGTATACAATAAGAATGGTACATACTGTAAATTCCTTATATTACGCGAGTACTTAATTCCGCGATCCCGCTGGTTTGTATCAAATCGCAACAATATAAAATCGCGAAAGATGAACTTTTCTCCTTATTTCTTATAGTTTTCAACTCTCAGAAAATAATGGCGAGATTTTAAAATCCGCGAAAAATGCTTCTCGCGATTTTGGGAGGATATTATTTCCTCGCGTTTAATTAGGAATTTACAGTATACAATTTAAGTTCTATAGAAAAAATACATGGTACATAAAATTACTGTTACCTTTCTTTTCCTATAATGTCATCCTGTTCAGATGATGCCAGTTACCATCGTTTAAGACAGGCATTCTAGTAATGCAACCTTCTTTATCCATGTTCTCCCCATACTACCAGGTAATCACAAGTCAAGAAAGGGTCGAGAGCAAACCCTTTTATCAAGGGAGAGTAGAGAGCATATCTTCTCAAAGGGAGGGTAGAGTGCACATCCTCTTGTTGGCATCTTGATTAATATTAGGTAGGTGGGATTCTCACAACTAGGTGAATATCAAAATGAAATAACAGATCATAGATAAAGTATTCAGGTCCGTGGCACTGATTAGGTTCCAACAGTTATGATAGGAGCTATCTCCTCCATTATGATGGGGCAGTAGTTCTCTATACCCTGGGAACTGTCTTTGATGTCCAGCACCTTTATTCTGTACATGTATATATATATGCGGCAGTACCACAGTTTACAGTGAAGGGACAAGTATTGCTTCATTTGTCTGCTGTGGAGTGCCCAGAGAAAAAAAAAACCAATGCAATATCACTGCATAGTTCTAAAGCAAAACATATTTTACTTGATGAAAACTAATAAATAAGTTTGTTACATTTATCAATAGCCAAGACCTGTATACAGTAATTTTAGTGGTTATCTCTTCCCATGTCAAAGTGGAAGGCAGTTTCTTGGCAGTTCCTTAGCAGTACCAGTTTTGTTATCTAAGCAGTTCCTTAGCCTTCCATACTTTTCTTAGCAGTTGGATTCCACAAAACTGCTTAGAATAACTGCTTATAGTTTTGACCTGCCACTAAAATCCTTACTGCTTGGAACTGCTGAAAAACTGCCCTATAATTTGAAAACTACTTAAGAACTGCCTATCTACTGCTAAAATAGGCAGTTCACTTTTGCCATGGGAATTTCTATTCAATGTTTGACCATCTGAATCAGCCTGAATCTTAACAATCCCTGATATGCTTGCTTTTGCTTCCTGCTCCACATACTGTCAATTATTTAAGTGCTCCCTAATTTAGAAACTGATATGAATTGTTTGTTAATGATTTAGTAATCAATCTACAATAAACAACTTGGCAATATAGACAATGGGTCCTTATTTAATTAAATAGCTCTGACAGGTGTGATCATCTTGATTTCCATGCAAATGTATAGTTCAAAAATATTTAAATACTTTGGGTCCTCATAATACATAAATATCAGCAGTGTCAGGCTTATAATATATAGAGAAATACAATTTATTTTAAATACATAATTGATTTGTCTAAATACATTCATTTGAAATTATCATGATATGTTATAAAGAAACATAGATGCAACTTAAAGAAAAGGGGGATATTACTTGCATATATTTACGTAGACTTCATGCTTCATGCATGCACATCTAATTTTCATTGAAAATTCTATCACAATGCATGTAATAATGTAACACAATAAAAGCATTTTCTTGGACAAAAGGTAAATCTTGAAAACATCTCAAAGGCTAAATAATACTTACCTGTAGACATCAGGACATCATAGCATTCATTTAGTCTAAGATCATCTTTCAATAAGTATGTTACTTATGCATGTTTCCCATACATATCATTGCCAGTAGCAGCTAAGTACTGTACTGGTCAATATTGACATGCAGCCCAAATTTTGGGCTAATTCAGGCAGTTCTTCTGTTCTTTTTATAAAACCAGTTCACCTGATCTCTCATCATGAAGTGGTCTTGGAATCATATATAAAAACATTTCTGTATTGGGGGCTCTCATAATTCAGGGTTAAGCCATTATTCAAGTGGTGGACATTCCCCCTGGTATCCATTTGAAAGGCCACTTGGTGGCTTGGAGGCTTTATACTAAAGACATCAGTGGTTTGGAGACCATACTGAACTGATCAGTGGTTAAGAACAATACTGAACATAGCTATACTGAACACATCAGTGGTTTGGAGGCAATACTGAACACATCAGTGGTTTAGAACAATACTGAACACATCATTGGTTTGGAGGCTAAACTGAACACATCATTGGTTTGGAGGCTAAACTGAACACATCAGTGGTTTGGAGGCAATACTGAACACATCAGTGGTTTAGAACAACACTAAACACATCAGTGGTTTGGAGGCAATACTGAACACATCAGTGGTTTAGAACAATACTGAACACATCAGTGGTTTGGAGGCAATACTGAACACATCAGTGGTTTGGAGGCAATACTGAACACATCAGTGGTTTGGAGGCAATACTAAACACATCAGTGGTTTAGAACAATACTGAACTGATCAGTGGTTTGGAGGCAATACTGAACACATCAGTGGTTTGGAGGCAATACTGAACACATCAGTGGTTTGGAGGCTATACTGAACACATCAGTGGTTTAGAACAATACTGAACACATCATTAGTTTGGAGGCTATACTGAACACATCAGTGGTTTGGGGGCTATACTAAACACATCAGTGGTTTAGAGGCAATACTGAACACATCATTAGTTTGGAGGCTATACTGAAGACATTGATAGCTTGGAGACAATACTGAAGACATCCTTGGTTTTTGAGGCAATACTGAGCTCATCAGTGGTTTGGAGACAATACTGAAGAAACAGTGTTTTAGAGGCAATACTGAAGAAATCAGTACTTTGGAGGCTTTATTGAAGACATCAGTGTCGGTTTGGAAGCATTGATACTGAAGACATTGGTCGTTTGGAGGCAATTCTGAAGAAATCAGTCTTTTGGTGGCTAAACTATAAAGACAATGGTTCCTAGGTTGTTTGATTTTCAAAACTGCATAGGTTTTTTTTTTCAGTCTTAATTTTTGCATATTTCATTTATATATCTGATGGAATTATGCTAGGGAGGACATGAGTTAAACCAAGCATATGACATTGATATCCATGGGTGTCTTTTGCAAATATTTTAAATTTATGGAATCCGTGATGTTCTTCCTTTTTAGAGAACTAAAGTTGAGGATCATTCTTATGATTCCAAATACTTTCAATCTGAAAACATTCACTGTTGTAATGCTGGTTTCAGAATTGTGCATTTTGGTGCATCAAAATTAATGTAGATCGTCATTCCATCTCACTGCTTAATCAGAGGATAAATGCTCTTGTCAATCACACCTTGAGATGTGACTTAAAAATATTTAAATTTTCTTTATAATCAGTATATGGACTCAGTGTAAAAGATATTCCAGCTTGGGAAATTGGTTTTTTTTTCTAATCTTTTTCTAATCCTCCCGGCATCTGAAATAAAAAATTATAACAAAAATTTTAACTGTCGATATTCAAATAATCTTACATAGAGCATTTCAACATAGTAGCTAGCCTACAGTACTTCGGTCATTTAGCCAAAATAGAACCATGCATGAACAAATTTATTAAAAATACATGTACACACGTACATGTATTTTCATTTGCTAATGGGAGACATTATTACATCTACCTTATTCTCATGGCAAGCTGAGGTCATAGTTATTAGATTGTGACTCCCTTAGTACATGTAGCTCATATCCTGGCAACACAATGCCTGCAGGGCCTGCAATGCCCACTTTCATTGTATATGCACCAGTCTCCAAGTAGCTTAAAATTATGAGATCACTGTGACACAGGCTTCAACTGAATCTAAAAAGCATTATTATATCGACAAATATTGAACTTATCAAAACAACATTTATGAGGATGATATTTATTTGTAGCCCAATCTATACTGAATATACCTGTGCACCACTAAAGCATAATAAATTAAAAAACTAGACATAAACGTTAGCATTTCTGATTAAATGGATGGTAGGTTCACATCTGTTGCTAACAGAACTACCAAATGAATTAATCATATGAAGGACTGTAAGTTAGAACTTGCAAGGAGCAGAACTGGTCAGTTGTTCAGCCTATGTCACTCCTGCTTGAGTGAATGTTTAATGAACTTTTGTAAAAATGCTCTCCAGCTCAAATTCTTGTAGAACAGGCCTTGTTTATATATGTTTAATATAGGCAGGAGTGTTGCTTGGATTACATGCCAAAGGGATTATCACAAATCGAGGTTAGCTGTAGAGTACTATATTTGAAGCTGTCCTGCCATGTTGACAGTAAGCCTATTTAATGATAGGACTGCAACTGGGTCTACAAGCTGACAGTGAAAAGCTAAAACCTTGGTTTGCAAATTACAGGTATATAGTTTTCTGAATAAATGTATGGCCTATTATAATTGTGATTCCGTGACAGTGTGTTGACCTTCAAGTATATTGAATACAAGCAATAAGCCTGTGTCACAGTGATCTCATAATTTTAAGCTACTTGGAGACTGGTGCATATACAATGAAAGTGGGCATTGCAGGCCCTGCAGGCATTGTGTTGCCAGGATATGAGCTACATGTACTAAGGGAGTCACAATCTAATAACTATGACCTCAACTTGCCATGAGAATAAGGTAGATGTAATAATGTCTCCCATTAGCAACACAAACAAATTACTGGTACATTTTTTAGGAAAAATGCAAATAAATGAATTAGAGTGTCATTAGAAAAAGATTATCATAAATCTAACTTTAATCATAGGTAATTGTACTTTTATTTCATTGCTTCATATGATTTACTTACCCTGCTGTACAGCAGAAAAGGCTTTTAAAAAAGCCCCGGATTCTCTTCATCCTCTGAAACAAAAAAGTAGTGTTAAATATGAATTTTAAAACCAATCCCCTCAACAGTACAGTGTGTATTATCATTGTAAAATGATCTTAAACCATTATAGTACTGTAAACATATTACATTTGGCTGTGTATTCTATCTAGTGCTTTTGGCGGAATTCAGCTTCCACTTAATCAAGTATATCGCTAAATGCCATGCATTTATGTACATGTATAAGAATATAGTCACATACAGGAATACGCTAATTCAAATCCATGCCAACTTGTTCAAAAACTATTTTACGCCAAATATCGCCAAATATAATACATTTACAGCAATTTAAATAATAGAATTGAATATAAAGCAAAGTAATGATGTACCCCAATGCGTTTTGGTTTTGCCTCTTCCTCCAAATTCAACAAAATATCCTCCATCTTTTGGTCTGCTGTTTTGATTCCTCCATTTTCTCTCTGTTCTTCCTGCTGAGTTGCCTGTTTTACATCCTCTATCCCCTGAAAAAGAAAAAATGCAAGCTTAAGTACCCCATATTTAATGTTTAATTTGTGTATTAAGATTAAGAATAAAATCAAATACCTCTCTGTAACATGTACATGTAGATGGCGTACAGCAACAGCAGAAGCAGTCCATCAGGTTAGTCTTAAATATGGTCCAGCAGCTCTAAATACAAAACACAATATAATTACTGCATGCATGCAGAGTTAACAGCAGAAGGATGATGTTCCACTTATACATATAAAATCCTGACCATTTCTAAAAATATAAATTTTTTTTCCATAATTTTTTTCTTTTGTAAAAAGGGGGCATACATGTATCCTTTTGCATCAGCTGATTACCAGTAGGTGGTTGGTTAGTTGGTAGACCAAGTCTTGTCCAATAAATATCTTGATAACCTTAAATTGTTGGACAGATATAAATTATATGTCAGCTTATTATCTTGAAACTGCTTATCTGCTTAAAGTACCGATACCTTATAAAAAAAAGTTGACACTTCTCAAAATTGCCACATGGGGATTTTTTTGAGGGGGGGAGACATATATGATTTTAAAAACATTTCTGATTACTTGAATAAAACTTATACCTCTGTAGCTGTAGGCGGTGGATCAGAGTAAGTTCGGTGTATACCGTATCTGGGATCATCTGAACCCAAATACCACTCCTTGGTTTCCTGTTGAAAGAATTTTGGATGAATGCGACATGTCAAGGGTTCCTTTTCCAGAAATTGGCAATTTTTGTTTCATTTAGCCAATATTTCATTTATATTTATTGATTAATTGCAGTTTGATAAACATTTGTGGGCGTCAATTGATGGATTTAGAAACTAAAATGTTGACGTCATTACTTCAAAGATACTCATGAATTCATGGATGCAACAGTTCAATGTTGTCAGCTACCTAAATTGAAATAACATTGAGTTTTTGGATTAATTCAGTGTTGATCAAAATCCATAAAAAATTGAGATAAAGTTACAAGTTAAGATGAAACCATGCAGACAGAGTAAAAAAACCCACAAAAACATACCGCGATGCTGCTAACAGTTTGCTCGTGTCTAAAAGACGATCTATGTTGGTCTCCTCTTTTAGGAGTGAACCTCTGTAACAAAAAAGGACCACTAAATTATAAAAGGAATTTCATTGATTTAAATATTTAATTTTTAAGGCAGTTAAAATAAATAAAGTAATGACTATTGTGATACTTACAATGTCTTTTTGAAGTTTGCACTCTATATTCTGTAAGAGCTCCCTACCAGGAGAAATTCTTTCTGGCACCTTACTTATATCATCTCCATCTTTCGAGTCATAGAACCGTACGGTTGTCACCGGATCGAAGTCAATGTGGGGGGGAACTTCATTAGTCTGATCTTCTGTCTTTGAGTCCTATTCATAATTTAACAAGTGTATATACAAAAAAGTAGAAACAAGTGAAGAAAACCTTTTTGAGACTTTGACTAAAACTATTACATGTATTATATCTACGTACATGTATGTACCGTTTTCAAAGAGAAATGCTCTTCCTGACTTGGCTTTCAAACAGCTTAAAACTAGTAAAAGTAAAATGACTGCTAGATTCCTACCTCCTCACTGAAATTGAAGATAATGTTTTTCCTCTTTGGTGGCAAACTGATATTCTCAGGATGGATTTCGGGTATGGCACTGAGTATTTTCTTATTTTTGGTCTTAATTTTTACCGCCAGAATTCCGCCAACAGCCCCGATTTCATCACCTGTTCCACATTTACCACTGCCTGTTTCATCACACTCATGACTTGTGGTGAAGCTATCACTTTCCTCCGGTGTGATTTCATTGTCTTCTGCTAAATATATAAAATAATTTTCAAATTAAAGATTTTTCTTATAAAAAAAAATAAACCTTTAGATGAACAAACTTTTTTAAATGAATGCCTACCTGTTGTGTTCTCATCACCGCTTAACACTTCTCCTTCATCACATGTGATGAAACTCTCATCTCCTGATGTAAGTTCATCTTCTGTTGCATAATATGAAATATAGGATCAAGAGAATCAGTCTACATGCATTTATTTATTATTTCTTAATCAAGAAATGAACCTAAAAGCATGAATTGGTGAAACATATCACCTATTTGTATTGTCACTGAAACACCACAAGGTGCCAGATAATATTTACCATCATTCAGTGGAGAGCCTAAGTTATATCCAACTTCCTCTGTGACACTGCTGTTTTGTTCCTCTTTGGGTTTTTCTTTGCCTCCCTTAACTTCATCAACTACCTCCATGCTTGCTGCTGCTGAAACCATATTAATAAAACAGGAATATTACTCAGTAGTGTTGTAAATCTATTCAAATGAGTAATATCACTTATTCCTTTTGGATTGATATCATTTGTTTGAATGTTAGTGATACACATCACCTATTGCTATAGATGATATCACCTATTTGAATTGGTGATACAAATTTGAGTGGGTAGATGAATGCAGTTCCTTGATATACTTGATGTCATCTTTTCATTTTGAATATTAAAGTTACATTTGAATAAGTGATAATACTAATTTAAAATATCAATTAATTAACACCACAGAGGCACAAAATAATACTTACCATCATTCCGTGGAGAGCCTAAGTTAGGAACAACTTTCTCCGTGTCACTGCCCTCTGTTGCCTCTTTGAGGTTGTCATTTTCCTTCTTCTCTTCCTTGATCGCCTCCTTGCTTGCTGCTGCCCTGTTGCTGTGTACTTTTCTTTCCTCAATGACTTTTTCATCCTTACAATTAAAATCATATCATGTTCAGACTCAATGTATCAATTGCATTGTAAAATTAAATTTATATAAACACTTATTAAACTGTCCTCTTTTTAATGCTAGTTTTACGTGAGCAACAATATTTATAAAAATTGAAATTCAGATGTTATTGCAAAGACAAGTCAATAACTGGAAAATTACACCTCATAAATCGCTGCAAGGTATTCAATATTAAAACAGTTCATAGAAAAAAAGCTTTGTTCTTACCATCTTTGTTAACCAACTATATCTATAAACAAAGGTATTATGACGTCACACAATGAATTACGTCACAAACGAATAACGTCATTATATCAAAGTTCAAGAATTTTTACTATTTCCCATTCATGAGAACACGTACGTGAATATAAATATTTGCCCATTTGCGCCTGTTTTTTAAAATGTTTTTTAAAATAATCAAACTTTATCCCTAAATATCATCGCCTTTTGCTTAATTACTCGCAATCTGATCCCAGGGTTTCTATATATGATGATCAATCAACAGTATGGATTCTTTACATGTATTTAAACGCCACCACCACACCCCGCCACCCCTTCAGTCTGTCGGGTTTCTCTTTCTCCGAGAGTAAAAAAAATCTGATGTGTCAATTGAAAAATTTGTTCCCTCTTAAATTGATTTCAATCGTACTTTGAAAGTTATAGTTTGCTATTTTTCGTTAAAAATCGTCAAAATATGACGGAAACGGTAACTTGCAATTTGATTATAAATAATTTATAAATTATATGATTATAAATTAATTTTTTAATTTGAAAAAAAAAGAATAATAAAACAGTCAAAATTCTGTATAGAATATTCTTGTACGCATATCAGATTACGTAGAATGTTCAAATAGTTAAATTCTGACAGACATACTCTTGGAGTCAATAAGGATACATGTTTGAATTCGATTCTTATAATGCTAGAATAGTATATTATGGCTGTGAGATACGGGGCATGCATGCTGCAAATGATATTTTAAAAAAGTACACTTAAAATAGATTAATTCTGTGTTTAGTATGAAGAAGAATACAAACACTCCACTTGTATATTTTGTAACTGGGAGGCTACCTATGAAAATAATACGAATGTTTAGAATATTTAAATTTTGGTTCAAATTGTTACAAAGTCAGAATTGTATTTTGCAGCCCTGTTACAAAATGCTGTATAATGAGTGTGGAACCTGCTGAAAATTAGGTTAGTGTAATTAAAAATAAACTTTTTGAAATTGGATTAGGGCATACATGTATGTGGTATGAGCAAGAATATATACATTGTGCAACCTATTTTCCTAAAATTAAGCAAAGAATAATTGAGTCGATACCTTTTATCTACAAGAAACACATTGCAAGGATTAGATTGTCATCTCATAGACTTGCAATTGAAGAAGACGACACACGACTGTACCAAAGGAAAGACGTTTATGTAAATTTGTTTTGATATTGCAGATGAATTCCATTTTTTTATATGTCGACAGTATAAGAAATTCGAATAAAATAGATAAAGAAATATTATTGGAAAAAAACCTTCTGTATACAAATTTATACAATTATTAAGTGTTCAAAATTTTAAAGAACTGTGTAATTTCGGGAAGTATCTCCACCTAGCTTTTAAAATTCACGATAATTCAGAAATTTTTTTGGGGTTTTTCACCTGTTAGTAAAAATTTATTATACGTATATACATACATTGTCAATGTACATGTACTTTACATCTGTACATATACATGTACCACACCATTAATTTAATAATGCTTTTTAATTATATAAACAACCTATGCCATAAGATGTATGTCTTGTGCAAATAAAGAATGAATGAATACATAGGGTCATTCATCTATTAATATTTACATTCAGTGTTTATTTCCCCTTATGTTTGCATTGGAAATCTGCGACCTATGAAATACACTTTGCTAATTCATGCGCCATGAGCACATATGTAAACGTTACCACGTGTTTTGAGTATATTTATTTTTGTAAGATTAAATGAAACGTTCAACCTTACATAACCAATTTGATATGTACTTTTGAAAAATAATAATGAATTATATCTACTTCTTAATTAAAAAGATTTTTCTCTAAAAAGTTTTTGGCACTATATTTTTAGCTGCTGAGCGTACTAAATAACATGTTAATACGGCTGTTCCATATATGTTTCATATCCCTGACTGAGAGCGTATATAATGACTTTACAGCGACGATACACATATATTTCGTACAAAAAAATCATCAATATGAATATAAATATAAGCATTGAATGCTTATTTTTGGATGTCGTCGGTCTTATGACACACCAATGCGATGCAGACAAATTATCATACCGCGCTCAATTTGTCTGCACCGCATTGGTGTGTCATAGGACCGATGAAATCCAAAAATAAGCATTCTTTCTGTTTCTTTACGATGTTGTGATGTTAATTTAAGCAATTTTTTAACTTCATTGCGATTGTATAACGTTATCTATTTATGGCACGCCAAATTCACAAAATTGAGCTAAACATAGTTTCACATTTGATTAATTAGGTTTATCGACTGTTAACTATAGTTTACGAACCGCAAACTATAGTAAACGATTCGTTAACTATAGTTTTCATCTGTAAAAGTGTATTTAACGGTTGTAAACTATAGTTAACGAATGATAATCTAAGTTTATCTGTCTGCAAATAGCGTTAACAATAGATTTTGCTGATAAATATAGATTCACATCTGTAAACTATACTTTACATTCGTTAACTATAGTTTAGAGTTGTTAATCATAGTTTCACAATCGTAAAACTATATTTATCAGATAAATTATGTTTTGCAATCGCAAATGGTTGCTTTCAGTGTTAATAATAGTTTTACACTTCTGAAACATAGATGATCGCGTTAACTATGGTTTACAGATGTGAAATATAGATTAACGGCGTTAAATATAGTTTCACAGATGATAAACTAGGTTTATCGACTGTTAACTATACTTTACGGACGTTAAACTATAGTTAACAATAGTTTATTGTTAACTATAGTTTACAAACTGTAAACTATAGTTAACGATTCGTTAACTATAATTAACGATCCGTTAACTATAATTTTCATAGAACGGTTGTAAACTATAGTTTACGAATAATAATCTAAGTTTATCTGTCTTCAAATAACGTTAACGATAGATTTTGCTGATAAAATATAGATTCACGTCTGTAAATTATAATTTACATTCGTTAACTATAGTTTAGAGTTGTTAATCATAGTTTCACAATCGTGAAACTATATTTGTCCAATTAACTATGTTTTGCAATCGCAAATGGTTGTTTTCAGTGTTAATTATAGTTTTACACTTCTGAAACATAGATGATCGCGTTAACTATGGTTTGCAGATGTAAAATATAGATTAACGTCGGTAACTATAGTTTACAATCCGTAAACTATAGTTAACAGTCGATAAACCTAGTTTATCGACTGTGAAATTATGTTTAGCACATTTTTGTGAATTTGGCGTGCCATATCTATTTACCAACAACGCTCTTCCGATTTCGTAAAAAATAAAAAACAAACCAAAAAACACCAAAAGAAAAAAAAATGTTAAAAACGCGATTTAAAAGTAGCTTATGTAGCAATTTCCACAGAAGCAGACGTAGCTTTTATCACTCATAATTTTTTAGACCGTGTTCATAACTTGAATTTATAGGTTTTAAATTTATTTTTTGATTCTATTTGAATTGTTTAATTCTTTGGGGTTTTTTTTTTGAATTCTTTATTTCAAAACCAAACTTTTTCTATACCTCAGCAATTCATAAACATCTTTATAATAAATTTAATACAAATATCATATTACAATTTTACATTTTCATCAACGCTAAATAATAAATGATAAAAGCATAACATGTATATGTAGTGCAATTCGTCTGCAATTAAGCTTGTTGCTGTACTTGAAGGCTTATGAGTGTTGCTAAAATTCATGAAATTATTTTTAATGATTATCATTAGTTAGAGGGATGTCTCTTGTTGAAATTGACATGCAATATGTAGGCCCCATATGTTAGGTACATGAGAATCAGAAATAAAATGCGAAACCGCGGCTATGACTGTTGTGTTGACTTTACATAGTGAAATTGCAAGTGACAGACGGGAGGTAAAATAGCACGAAAAGTAGGTGGATGGGACATTATACAATTATTTAATGCTTGAGCAGTCAATAGACCAGAATATTTTTCCCTCGGTGCAGGGAACAGCTCAGTGTGTTCTATTGCCCGAGGCCAACGGCCGAGTGCAATAGAACACACTGAGCTGTTCCCTGCACCGAGGGAAAAAAATCTGGTCTATTGACTGTTCAGGCATTAAATAATTGTTTTATTACCTAATTCCTTTTTTAGTTTTTAGGGGTTTACAATTTGTATATTACAGAAGGTTTTCGTGCCATTATGCAATTAACTAAGATTGTTTTGATCTTTCAAATGCGCCAAAGCTGTTACATGTACATGCATTAAAACACATACCCGCGTTCTGAAATACGTTGCCGGTCCAATAGACCGCAGTCTATTGACCGGCGGTCCAATAGATCGAAGACTATTGACCGGCGGTCCAGTAGATCGCAGTCTATTGACCGGCAGTTCAATAGAACGGTTTTAATAGTTAAGCAAAACTGCATACACGAACAAAATAGACGCAACTATTTAATTTGTAATAAAACAATAAAATCCCTTTGATTAGGTAATAATATAAACTATACACCGGTAAGTTTCTGACATTTGATGGTGCAACATGCACACGGTACGGAAGGTCAACCCTTTGCAGGGAATTAGCTAGGGGAGGTCTAAAAAGCTGAAAAATCATGAAAAATTAGCAAAATATGAAAGGGTCAAAATCTCATAAAATCCAGTATGTAGAATATTTTACAGGTTTTGACTAGTAATTTTCTTCAGAAATTGGTGATTGGCCCTATAACAAGTGAATTAAAGGTATTTGTGCTGAATGAGAACTGAGGAAATTCTAGTTACAGAGTTCCGAAGACACACATTCCCTGGCTACAATGAATTGCATAAAAAAAACTGTCCCGTGCCACCACAGCAGACTGGTATTTGAATAAAACGTCATAGCCATTCTTATTCACGTGCGTCTTCTTTCCGAAACTATTTGAAATAATCAAATTTTTGTTTAAGAATATATACCTTGTACAAAATCACCGTGACGTGTTTACTGTGATTTACAAATCAAATTACGAGCAGCTATTTAACATAAAACCGAAAAATTAAACAAAACTAAAACGAAATAACATAATAACATAATAATTATTTAGCTTTTGAAGCACAAATCTACCAGTACATAAGTATGCCTATCCTGATCATACAAACAAGCACAATGGTAAAGACCAAACTTTTAGAAGTTAATTTTCTTAATCAAAGAAATGCCGTTGATCTGTTAAACATAATTTTCTCTCAAAGAAACCCAGTAAACATAAGTATGGCACATTCATCGAGTTCTTTTTTCTGAAGCATCTATGAACAACGAACGTTGTATGTTTTCGTTAACAACTTTTAATGAAAAACATCTCATATCGTGCAATTAGTGAAAATGATCTGGAATGACTATGGGAATATGTTTTACTTTGTTTAATATTTTGCTAGAATTAAACAATTTACCTTCATAACCCGCGTGAATCATCAAAGAAAACAGTTTTATTGTTTTTATGTGCACCTTTCTTTTAACAAATTAATAAATCTATTATAAAAAGTAATCGGTTGTAAAAAGTTTCACTAAATTATTGTTCATGCACATCAGTACGCTAGAATAAAAAAAAAAACCCTACCAAGTCGTCTTCTATGGGAATTTGCGGATGTGTAGATTTCAGTTAACTTTCTACAGAGCTATGAATTAATTAAAATTTCGTAAGAAATAGAGGGAATCATACTTGATAGATGAAAATATAATATATTGAACTACATGTAGTTGTAACAAACACTGTTACAAATTAAAGTTAGATATCTGGTGTTTTCTTGGCTTTTAATGAATTTGATATTTTACTTGCCAAAGGGTTGCCAGGAGTATTGCATTAATTTATTACGAATAAAGATGTTGTTGAAACAAGTAATGCATTTATCTCAAAATTACGATAAAGAATCGAGAGAGTAACTAGTCTCGTAATGACTAAGTCCTGCTAGTTACATGTATATTTTTGTAATTAGTTGCAATATCTTTTTAATTATTCGTTTTGATTAAATATTTTTTACATATTGTTACCTACATTTGCCGCCAAACATTTAAAAAATATTTGTAAAAACGCCCTATCACTATCTCGTAGTTGAAAGATTTTTTTTTTTTTTACAATAACGGAATATTTTCTTGTTAATACAAGATTATTTTGACATTAATTACAAAATAAAACGTTATATTTAATTTCACTGAGTGTTAATAGCTGTGTTTTATGTACACCAAATCTTATTAATGTAAAGAAATAATTTGAAAAAACTTACCATTGTGTGTGGGTGTTTGTATAGAATGGCTAAAGTAGCTTGACTATGACGTCACCATGGATGCGTCATAGAGACTTTACATTTCGGAACCCTCTTACCCTACACTGCAACAACTTCAGTTTACGCTTAACTACGAGATGTTCCGAATAGAATGCTAGAACAATGACGCGGGAGATAACCCTTTTCACCCTTTTAAATTTTTTTTTTTGCCAGACAAAGTAAACGATAGACCGTTTTTAAGATACATGTACATGTATATATAACTCACTGGTTATTTACTGATTTTAATCATCAGAAAGGCGCTGTTGGTGCTATTTTTAATTAATGTAAATAACTTATAAATTGATTGTCTAGAAGAAGAGTTTCAAATCGATCGTTGGTCGTATCTCATGATATGAATATTAAATGGCACGAGTAGGCTTACCAAACCTAAAACGTTTTCCTGCTACGTTTCAACAGTTTATGCAATGCAGAAAGTCTTGCGCGCACCCCATAATTAAAAAAATTGAGATTTATTACTCGTTTCAGTTGATTTTAAGTGGCTATGATTTTTAGCGAGATGTAAAATTCTAAGCTGCACAGACCAGACAATGCAGTTTAACATTTAAAAACTGAACTTTATTTATATAACAACGGTTGACATATAAGTTCTACATCTTACATGCTATGTAGTAGATATATCCCCGTTGACATGAATGTTAAATCGCATGTTAAAGGATTTGCCCCTCCACTTTCTTGAGAGCACATTATAAATGTTGAAATAATTCAATTCAATTCAGTTTATTCACCCAAACCATGAAATAGTACATGAGGTCAATCAGTATATACGTATACAGTTCAAAAGTCAGAGGTACATTTTATAAATGAATAAATTTATTGGATTGTATGGTACAAAATCAATACGTAGTGTTTTCACGAGCAAAGACACTGAAAAATGTAAATATCTATAATGAAAGTCAAGAAGTTACCATCTTAACGACGTGCACTCCGAGGCTAGGAAACCCGCACTAGATTTCAAAACGAAATCAGGGATAACTACTGCTATATAACGTGTCCATGTGGTGTACAATTAATGTATAATTAATTCGTCCACCTAGCTTGCACGGGTTTTAACCCGTGCAAGCTAGGTGGACGAATTAATTAAAGTGCTCCACTTTATTTCCACTATACTTGTTTCCCTAAAATTTTGGGTGATATTTTGGCAATGATTTAATAATAGATTTTAAATTTGATTGCACATACTTGCTGATATAGATTTGAATCGGAACAATGTTAAAGCCACAACACAATTTGAAACAAGTACATGTACTGGATGGCAAATTCGTTCTCTCTCTCTCTCTCTCTCTCTCTCTCTCTCTCTCTCTCTCTCTGTGTTTCTTTTTTAGAATGATGTGCACGCACTTGCGTTCTTGCATATAGGTAGCTACGCGCCTGAATTTATAAATAGATTTCTTGAATACTCCAGTTAGAATTTTTAAAAAAATGTGTAGTAGCCAAGCGGAACACTATACGGCTGTCGCTAAAACGCGGAATGGAAAGGGGAACAAAAAATACTTCTTAGGAAAATTTTAAGGTGGAATGGGAATCTCCTTATTATGACGTACTTCCTACCAAAATAAACAATAAAATAAAGAATAATTTTATAGGTGTTTTCTATACAATAATCGTTATATATAGCACAAAGGACCTTTTATAATTTTTATTATTTCAACAAATTTTGAAGCATTTTCGGGGTCATATATTGCAAAAGGATGACTGCACTTAAGGACATGCGATATTTGCGAGAAAATAAACTTTTAAAAGAAGAATTTTTCTTTCAATTGCAGAAATTGTCCACATCTAAACTGTAACTTTACGTAATTGCGTTAAATAAAAGTATGTTGTTACCAATATCTTCGCTAGCCAAGGGTTTTCGGTCCACTCTGCTCCCCTTAATGGGGAGCAGAGTGGACCGAAAACCCTTGGCTTGCGAAGATGTGTTACCAAGTACGAATTTGTTTTCATAGGTGGGGGTCATCACGATTTCTTGAATCTCCATACGATAATGAGGACGCCCACTTTTATACTGACTTCGTACATAGTCAGCGCATGTTTGTCTATTGTTCTCCGTTTAACAGTAGTTGTATATTTGCATTATCAAAGTTATGTCAATAGGAGATTAATAGACAAACATGCGCTCATGGTTAAAATGAGAAAAAAACTGCTTCTTCTTACTTTCGCTTTCCCTGTTGTAACCAAGGGTTGATGCATGTTGAATATTATAATTCACCACGTGATTTCTCACCTCAGGTAACTTTGTGAATACAAAATTCTATCACGTGGCGTGTAAGGTAGCGTGTTATGTGCTAACTAGGACAATGTTTTCGAACACGTTAAGTTGTCAAGCATTGATTTAAAGACTTCTGTACTTTCCTGGACGTGGTCAAAATGTTGAAACCATAGTAAATAATATACTTGTACCATATAGAATAGATAGGGTTATGATGAAAGAGTGATCACATAAACTTTTATACATAGCATTGTTATTCATGCTAGTCTAATTTTAGTACCATTCTGATAATGTCAGCTCCACCTCTCATGCATATTAATATCGATCTAATGTTTGGTCAAGGGCAGACAAGCAAAAATTCTCCTTTTTTCGAAAGTTGTAAGGAGAAAAACATAAAATGAGCTTATTGTATCACAGTCTAAAATCTTAATTCATGTTGGAAATAGACTAGACTCTTTAAAAAAATTAGCAAAAGTGATATTAGGATAAGAAATAAACGCAACAGAAGCGACCGAAAAGGGCCCAAAACCCGGCGCTAAGTGCAGTCATCCTTTGAAAATTGTAAGCCGGTTTGTTTAATGATATACATTTATATACATTAATATCGACATGTGTCCCATACCACCTTAACTACCCATAATACATATGACTTGTTCTTGACAATCACTTTATGATACAAAATTGAAGTAATCGATAGAATTAAATAGAGAAATTAACACGTGGGAATCAATGGGCAATGATCATTGTGACCCCCTGAATTGGGGGGGGGGGGAGAGAGAGAGAGAGAGAGAGAGAGAGAGAGAGAGAGAGAGAGAGAGGCTTTATGATAAATTTGATCACGCTCCGACCGTAATTATCACCTCATAATATTCAAAGAATGATTCCTTATTACTTATATTATATAATGTTCATTTTACGATTAAATGTTAGATTATTGGCATTTACACGTTATTTTTCAATTCATGTAATATTGCAAAACCAACAGTACGTCATTTGCGTCGTTAATAAAATGTATTGATTTGTACTGTTATCATACACCTAGACCCCTCCCTCTAAAAAAAAAAAACCAACTAAAACAAACATACAAAAAAATAAAATTAAACCCCAAAAACAAAAAAGGCAAAACAAAACAAAACAAGTGTAATTAATAAGTTTCAGAAAAAGAGGAGCGGTTGTCAAGGAAACCTATCTATTGTATACTTTGAGGTTGCTTTCTGCATGTCGGAAAGGCTCGAAGATTTGCGATTGAAATTTCACAATCACAATGAAAATCAACGTAAATGTCAGTGAAATATCAGAGTTAGCGGGTCATCCGGAGAATGCTAACCTGAAAAGATCCCTACCTGTATTACATTTATATATGTATACACGATAATTATGCCTTTGCAGAGAATTTTGAGTCTTAACAAAATCAAATACAGTTTCAACACTCATAAAGAGTTTGTGTTCTTATTCGTTCCACTCAAACGAACGTAATTAATTTATAAAATACATGTAAAATACAAACACGTATGTTAGGATATGACCTACAAAATAAAACAATACTTTTTAACATAATTTACAATATATATCAAAAACAAGGGCGGATTGATGGAATTAAGTCATCTGCACTGAAAAGAGGCTTCGAATGGCTATATAACTTTCAGCGCTAACATCTTGAATATTTAATTGTCACTCGTTTGCTACCTCCAGGTCCACGATATCTCCAGCGTCTACTTGCTGTTTAGAAAGTAGAAAATTGAGATCTACCGGAGATCTCCATACTGCAAACGAGCAAATGAGGATTATTCTTGCAGCTCTCCAATAGACAAAACGAATACACCCCTAAGGTGACCAACACCTACTCGGTAACCAATAGATTGCAGGTGTAAATAAACACGACCACGAACCTTTAATACATATCAATAATTTCATCAAAATATATCTGTATATAGAGATATGTAAATCTTGCTTGTTTTAAACATTCTGCTTCTCCACTCGAATCCATTCCGTTTTTCGTGGTGCGTTTTAGCAATATCCGAAAGCTTTAACAATTACTGTTGTCATCGTGTGTGTATCCTAGACGCTATAAATATATTTTTTAATATTGATTGTAGGATCTTAAAGTATGACTAACAGAATTAATTATGTTATTTGGTTTCCTATTTAATTTCATGTAGGAACATAATCCCCCCCCCCTCCCGTTTCCAAGAAAACAAAACGAAAGTGCGCTGTTTTTCTGAAAGTAATAACTTCAGCAAAAGACAAACTAGTACAGCGGGACTTAACGGTGAAAAGTTAACCATAGCGTTTCTATCAGTGTAAGTATTTAATTTATTTTATACTATTTTTAATGGTTTTTTTTTAAGTGTAATTAGCTGTCACTGTATCTTGTATATAAGCTAATTTCTTGTTATGCGAGGTACTTAATATTGCCACGTGGACAAAATGAGATCGGAGTACTCGGAATCAGATTTAGAATTAGAAATAAAACTGCTCCAGGATACAGTCCAAAAGCGACAGAAAAAATCCCAAACAATAGTTGTTATCGGTCAGCATGGTTGCGGAAAGTCGTCGTTTATAAATACGGTCATGGCGGTGTTCAGTGGTGAATATAGTGAACGTGCGCTTGTTGGGAACTTCAAAGAGGAAGGGGAGCACGTAACCCGTAGACTGACCAGGTGAGATCTTCATTTACAATAATTATCTTGAATAACAAAAGGTCAGTGTTTTGATCTGAAAAACCAATATAAATAAAAAATAGACTTGTAAAATTAGTGATATCAAAAGATCTGATCAAATTCATGTACAGGCACGTAGCATCGGGGGGGGGGGGGGGGGGGGGGGCAGGGGGAGCATGTCATAATAAGGATTTCAACAATAATGAAGTTAAAAGAAATACTAGCCCCCCCCCCCCCAACTAATTAGGATTTTCACGATTTTGAGAATATCTTTTTCTTGTCAAAATTTTTGGGGATCAGGTTGCCCCCTGTCAAAAACGATACAACGTGCCTTATGTATATGGAGGGTAATCGTGTTAAAAAATCCAGACCTGTAAACTTGTAAATCGTGTTAGTATGAATGTGTGTAATTCTGATCGCGTAACCTATAAAAACTTAGACATAACACTTTAAGATTTGACTCGGTTCCTTCTTATGATGCACATTTTGCAGCTTATTGTTTTTGTTGGTTTATTTAACCTTCAACTTTGCACCTTTTTAATCCATAGTTTCTGCATTTGTATCTTCATCCTCACATCTGACATGTTACAAATCGACAAATGTAAAGTCTACAAGTTTGTCGAATTTTGACATGACCTTATATGGAAAATGCTTGCTGCGGGAAAAGGCATGCCGTAATCGCCGGAATGGACTAAAATAAACATAAAATTCAGTTAAACTGTTCTATTAATGAACGATACTATTTTCTTTGAATCGAGAAAAAGATATTGGGGTATAATTGAAACTGGACCAAACAATAACAGGTGAAGGTTTGTAAAAATCGGTGCCGGTGTGACGAATGCGCTAGTTTCTGTAATATAATTCCCATGGACACTGGTACATGTATTATATGATAAGGGTTAACTTTTACTAAAAACGAAATGCTTATATCTATTTTAATATCGCTTAAATAATTTGACATGTAATGTAAACTGGAAAATATAAGTTAAATAGTACTCTTTTCTAGAAATGAAACGGATCAAGAAATTTCCTAGGGGGTGAATATATTTTGAGCGGCAGGGGTTTGGAGACTGCCGTGAGGCCCCATGTAGGTTCATTGCTTACCTAAATGCTAAGAATTTTGAGGGTGAATTTTATATTCATCATTTATTTAGAATTAAGCGACTTGCAAAGAAATTTGTAATTTTTCGCGGAAAAATGTATGTGTCTAATATATATTTTTTCAAATATCAAAATGAGTTTGTTGTGCAAGTGCATGATAAATAATAAAACAATCTGAAACTGTTATAAAAAAAAGTTTTTTAATCATTAATTGAAGTACAAATGTTGTCAAAAATTGAAAGGTTTTGAAGAAACAAAAAAGGGATACAAGTATATGTTTATGTTTTTATTTATATTTTTTTTTCTTCGAATTTCTGAAACTAAGGAACGGGTGGGTTAAACAGATTTGATCGTATATGAACTGGTAAAGTTTTAATTATTAAATCTTATGAAATATATACTGTATTGACAGTAATTTTACAAAACTAAGTAGCGTAGCTGCTTTATGGTAAACAGTACATGTTTACAAGTGGCTGTAAAGCTATAAAGCTTTTCGGAAAATGTTGATTAACCATGCAACTTCACTGAGTGTGTCTAGATTGAATCGACATTCAGGAGGCCATACTTATATCCCGTAATAATTGCTTGAAATCAAAACATTTTTGCCAATCAATTTTCACCTTCTTTTTCTACATATTACCGACAAAATGAAATATTTTTGTTATAATTTATACAAATTTTAATTTCACGACAGTTAACCTTATCTTCGGAATTTTTTTTTAATTCAAAGGGGTGGGGGTGTGCCGCTACTCATGTCTCATCTAAATCAAAATCTTAAAACTACTGTTTTCAGGTAGTTAGTTTTTCTTATTGATAACTCAGTTTTTTAATTAATCAGCCGCCGATCCCGTGAATTTTTCGGGGGAGGGGGGGCTCTTGTCTCAACATTGTGGTAGCGATAAGGATGATTTTGGTGATATTTTCTTTATTCACCCGAGCTCTATACTTCAACGATTTGTTACATGTACTCTTAGATAATAGAAATGCGTGTATACATTTAAACAAAGTCATCATAGGTAAAATTTTCTAGATCTAATATATCTGATGCCGATTGATCGAATTCTTCTTCACTCGCATCTTTTCTGGATTCTCTTGATATAATGGAAACCGAGCTTAAATTTATTTTTCGAAAAAACATACTTCCAAAAAAATGTTGTTATCCAGAGATAATATGATGATATGTAATATTATTATTTTTTTTATTCTGTGCCCAATCCGGCGATTACGACAGGCCTTCTTCTGCAGCTATCTGTGACGTCACTGTTTCCAAATATGGTCATGTCAAAATTCGACAAACTTGTAGACTTTACATTTGTTAATTTGTAACATGTCAACTGTGCTATTTTAGAAAACGGAGATATAAACGCATTGACTACCGATGGAAAATGCGTATTACAGTGATAGATTACATGTAAATAACAAACAGCAATTTATAGTTGCAAATGTGCATCTGCAGGAAGAATTACATTGAAGATCTGCGGAGTCAACTTTAGAGTTTTTATGTCCGAGTTTTATAGATTACACGATCAGAATTACACACATTCACAATTAGGCTCACAAACCAACATGATTGCATATTTTGATTTACAAGTTTACATGACTGGATTTTTGAACACGATTACCCCCCATATATGTATAGTTTATCATAGTAAAGTTTCATATTTTCCTTAATAAGATTGATTTGAAAACAAAAAGCTAATACATGACCAAATATAAAGATGCGTCAGTGTCAGATTACCTACTCTGCCAATCAATATTACGATGTTTCACGTACTGTTGCTCAAACCATTTAAAAGCTATTTTTATTTTTTACAATAGAATATAAAATATAAAACCATTTTTATTGTCAGTTGTTCTCATACAGGATTTATTGAGTGGGATCATTGCCAAAAAATATTGATAACATGGTATGCTGACGCAGATTACTATTAAATTACTTTTTGCAATGGCCGTAGCTTTCATTGTATAATTAAAAACTTTGTGAAACTAGGTTTTAATAAACATTGACGTTTTCTATAAGATGATATTCTGAACGACTGCCATTACTAGCTGTGGAATAACACCTTCAATTAAACAGATACCCCAAAGAGAAATACGTAACTGAGGACGATAATCTCAAGTACCATTATCCGACTTTAGTGGATATGACGGGATTTCAAAATGCTGGGAACGAAGTAGTTAAGAAGACACTGGACTTGATTTTCAATGGATGTCTCAAAGACGGAACCAAATTGAGTAAGGAAAACCAGAACCAAAGGTAGGTATAGACAAGAAACACTAAAGAAAGATCAACCCTAATATCACAGTTTACTTTCTACCATTTTTCTAGGATGAAAAAAAGAAAGAATCAATTTGGTTAGGATATAAAAATACATCAAGATTATACCGTAAAAATATGCCAAATAAAATTGTGTGATTTTGAATTGAAAGCTACTTTTAAAAGTTTTCAAATACTAGTGATAGGTGTATATTCTCTATATATTAGAAAAGAAAGATGACCATGTCATTACTTAAATAAAACAGAGATATATCGGACGAAGATAAATTAAACTCTTTATTTAAATTAAAGGCTTCGAACTTTTGATTGCATTGAAGTAAATTTCAAGAAATGAGTTCAGACTGATATATTATCTAAATTACAAATTGCAATGCATTAATGTTGTACTAAGACAATGAAAGGTAACACAAATTAATAAGTAAAAAAACCTGTACTCACCTGATACTCTAGCGTTACAGAAGGAAATGGAGTAAACTAAGTTCTCTTTTACATGTATTTTATTTTCTCTAAAGTATACTGGTAAATATAAACCATTTATGCAATCGACGTCAAAATATTCTTATTTGAAATCATGACAATTTTAAAAAATATAAAATACATTCGTATCCGATTTAAAGTCTATATCATTTTAGAAACATACTGGACGAGTTGCAACAGCTCACGTACAATGACGAAAACGCCTTAAAAGTCGACAAAATCATTTTTGTTGCTTCTGCAAAATCAAGAGAATGCCCTACTGAACTAATCAAGGCAGTTATATCACAAGCAATGGATGGAAGAAGAGGTAAGCACTGTTCATGTTTTCTTTTTATGTGTGTGTGTGTGTGTGTGTTAAAAGGAATTACATGTACCAAGTAAATTGAATAATCCATTATTTCATTTGAAACTGAAGGGATAGTAATCTAAAACGACTGAAGTTGTGTCGGAACCCTCTCCTTTAAATGCCTCTGTTCATGTATACACGTATACGCAATCTTTACATTGGCTCAGAATTCTTTTTATGTGGTTTTTAAAAAAAATACCGTACCGTTATTTGATTGTTGAAAACCTTAAACCAATTTCTCTTCATGCGTGAGAAATTGATGGAAGATTAGATCACAAACCTCACTGTTTCGAATATCAGTCCTCAAATGTTTCTTGTACCTGTTTAAAGATGACATGATAATACATGTATATAATATTATACAAATATTGACGGGATTAGGACAACATTGATCATATTAGCCCCCGAGGGATGAAATATTGCCTGACGCGAAGCGGAGAGCAATATAATTATTCGTCCCAAGGGGGTAATATAATCAATGTTACTCGAAATAATATTACAGTATGTTTAAACAAGAATAGATATGTTCGACTTTTGAATTACTAGAATTTTCCACGTATTACATATACATCGATATTCTAAACATTTGTTGTAATGTTGTTACAGTATCTGCTGGTCATGAATGGAATATATATTTCAGCGCAACTGTGTAAAGAGTATCTGACTTAGTAATATGTCTTGAATAGATAAGCACTGATCAAATATATTGAAATATATTAAAGAAGCTACAGTCATTACTTTGTAGGCATATCGAAAACGTGTGTCGGTCAGACAACGCGCATGTAAGATGTGTTCGTTATATACCCTGGTCGCACTACATACAACATAGTAAATAAGCGATGTAAGTCAAAGAAAATAATGATCTACAACAGTGAGTATATAGTTTGCGCATGTGCAAAGATATAACAGTAAACTTAGGGAAGCGTTCTACAATGTTCGAGGGTTATAAAATAAGCACAAACATTGCAATGACGTTTAACTGTATTCCACCTGTATCTCAAACGACCGTGTAGTGAGCGACCAGCGCGCTACATGTAGGTTCCGTTCATCATCGAAATCAACATCTTTGTCTTGCCCAGATGGCCGATGGTTAGAGCGCTGGCCGCTCACTGCTAAGAGAGTGGGTTCGAGAGGTCGTTAGTTCAAGCCCCGGCCGGCGCGGAGGTGGAGCTTTATATATACATATATATATATATATATATATATATATATATATATATATATATATATATATATATATTGTTACGTCATTCATTGGATATTTTTTTTCCAGTGATGCAGGGGTTATCTTTTTCTTTCAAAATGCGTTTTTTACAAACGTGTTTGGGTGAACGAAATGCCCGAATGTGATGAAGCATGGATGGTGCTCTAGCCCTTATAAAGGGGATGTGTGGCGATAAGTGGAACAATAGAAATCGAAAACTAATATGGCGGTAGTCAGCGAAGAAAGGAAAATATTGACATTTTCAACTGTCTTTGTCTGTGATAACGTTACGAATCAATTTTGAAGCCTATAGCCCAATAATTTCATAAAAGATAAGTGACACAAAATGGGCGTGTCTTTTATCATAACAGAAAAACGGTATTGGCTGCGCCGCGTAGTAATACATAGCATGAAATAATATAAATATAAGAAATAAGGAATCATTCTTTGAATATTATGAGGTGATAATTTCGGTCGGAGCGTGTATAAATCTATCATAACAAATTTTGGCCTTCGGGCTTTATTGGATTTGACCACGCCCTGACCAAAATTATCACCTCATAAGTCATGATACTTAAAGAATGATTCGTTATTCCTTCAATAATGCGTATTTATGAATTCATGTCGGCCTCATGATTGCTGTCATTGCATTGATTGCCAAAAATTATAATCTATACACTAGTTTACTCCTTGTAAATAAATTGCGAAAAAAATTGTTGCGATTAAAAATTCACGAGACAAAATAATAAGATCTACATGTAAAGTAGCACTCTAACTTATTTACTATCATCATTATCAATGTTAAATATTTCAGACATCCCTGTGTTTGGAGTACTAACGCATGCTGACCAAATAGAGGAAGACGACACGGATTTTCCAGTGTTTGAGAAAAAATTCAAAACCAGCCTAGGTCTAACAGCCATGCGGTACCTGTTATGTTCAAGCTATTGTGATGAAATCTCTTGGGAAAATGGACGCAATCCAAACGTAGAAGTTCCAGTGATGCGTTTCTTAAGACAGGTAAGACAGTTTATCATTTTCAATCTATGCACAATTCTTTACCCGAATGTTTGCACATTATTGCCCTCCTCTTTGATGTGTTTGAAACTTGTGAACGTCATTTTTATTTTGATATTAATGCATTTTAAACTAGATTTCGATTCATAACATATTCAAAAGTTAAAGGGGCATGGTCACGATTTTGGTCAATTCTATTTTTTCTGTTTTTATTATCTACAATGCTTTAGAAATGCATTTCTAATGATCAAATGAAATTTGAGAGTCAGTCGTAGAGTTATAAGCAAGATACATGGCTCACAACTATCTGTAATGTAAACAAGGCTCGTGTCCTGTTTTTGTTAACATAGGTTTAATTTATCAGTAAGAAACCTTTTTCAAGCTAATTTGTCTATCTTCTTATTCATTTTAAGCATACATGTAAACAAACAGTTTCTAACGTTTAACACATTTATTTTAGGTCTAAAACTGAAATTTTCACTTCAACATTCAAAATGTAAACAAACACTTTGTTTACATCGCAAAGAATTGCAAGATCTGCAACTCACTTATAACTCAATGAATGACGCTATAATTTTTGTTGCCTATTAAAAATGCCTTACGGAAGCATTGTAAACATTAATTAATCGGAAAAATAATTTTTGACCAAAATCGTGACCATGCCCCTTTAAACTTCAAACGAATATTTCATGATATTTCAAAAACGTTGCGCTCTCTCTCTCTCTCTCTCTCTCTCTCTCTCTCTTAAAGAAACAAATACATCAAATACTGTATATGAACCCATATGACCTACTACCATTTACATTTTCATAAGTTCAACACCTAAAAGATACCCACAGAAGCTGAAATTGCTATAGATATATGTATTGTTATTTAGAAATTTTAAAATTTTTAAAAACACTTTAGCCAACATCGCTGGCTGTTTTGTTAGCGACCTGAATTATGGACATGCTCCATTTGTGAAATTTCGAGGGAAACAGATGACAAACCTTTGCAAGAATTAGCTCACCGACATGGCTAGGATATTGGATTAAACATGTAGAAATAAGCATACATGCAAATTAAATGTGTTTAACCATAAATACATTTTGATTTAAGGTCATTGATCCTGCTCGAGAAGCATACCAAGGAAAACTGGACATGGTAGATCAACTGCGTGGACGATTGAATTTCAAACTTAAAACCATTGTGGAATATCTATTGTACATTGTTGTCGTCTGCATTGTCTTATTGATGATACCTCCTTCTTCATACGTCCAAACTCAATGCGATAAGACTGAAAACAAGGCTGATCATGATTTCCAAGAAATTGAATTTTTTTGTCGACTGAACTCGGACGGGAAAATCATAGATAAGACATCAGCGGTGTTCTTTCTGTTTGGGGTTTTTGTTGTTTACAATGCGATGTATCTATGTATGGATCTCTATCTGCGGTTTCGTCCAGATCACGAAGAAATTTTGAATCAGAGAATCAAAACATTTCTCAGGAACATATAAATTACAGGGCGTTTGATTTAAATATCTTTGATTTTGAAATCGTTATCCCCTTGTTTTGAAACGCATATAATGCACAAACTGCTTTTTGTCGCCATAATACTGAGAAATCTTTAAGGGTTTATGGCTTATGTTTGTACGATATTAGAATGGTACTTAATGCATGTTTTGTTATTTTAATGTTGTATGAAAAATACTGTATTTAAATAAAGTAGTAAACACTATTCATATTTACTATACTAGTTATTGGGTCAGCGCTAACAATGACGATTCAACGCAATTACGAAAACGACCTTATTGTGTTTTGTGAATGATTTTCCATGTGCTGCAGATTTGATGAAACCTTTTTAGAGTATGACTACAAAAAATTAAAAAAAATTGATATGTTTTTAATTCTTTATTTAAAAAATATTTTGATTTTTCAAAAAGACCTAGTGACTTAAAAGGTACTAAAAATATTTTTATCTTCATGATTCTATAAGTATCCCATTCCTAAATGTATCAAGAATTTCTTAAGAAGTATACCGTTATTTAATTCTTCATCATGCACTCAAGACCAGTTCACTGGTATTTGAGGTTCAAAATAAGTAAATACAAATGTACTAAAAAAAACAGCCAAGGATCACATGTACAGTAGTAGTAAACTTAAAAAAGGTTCAGTTTACAATACAGTACATGTACGTACAGATGTAGGTTGTTTAAGTTTGTTTTTGGAAGAGCAGACTTGAAAAATTTTCTTAATAAATCAATTTTCTTAATACATGTAAATCTTGACAATTTTATATATATTTTTTATTTTTTCGATTTAAAAGTATTCATTACCTCGTTAAATTTAAACATATGTAGACAAAACATACTTAAAAAATACAAAGATAATGGGTGGTCCGTATTTATCCCTCTGAGTTATGTCCCATTTAATTTGACCTTTTTACACTTAAAATGCAATTTCGGCCCGATTAAGATTTGTTGTCAGTACCGGTTTCTTGATTAAGCAAACTTATTTCTTCAAACATTGTTTTTAATTATGCAAAAATTGTCACAATGAATAGAGAGATTCCGAAAAAAAAGTACCAAGCTGCATACATTTTTGTGTGACCTGTTTGCACTTAAAATAGACAATTTCTATAATACATGTACATGTAGTTACAATTTGATTTGAAATAAAAACTCTTTAAATATCAAAAATTTTATAAGATCAAGCTAGTTTGCCTGGATATGTATTCCGTATTATTTTGACATAAAACATGGGGGTCAATGATATCATATTTTAGATATAGGACATCAAAGGTAAAATTCTCGCAAAAGGATGACTGCACTTAAAGAGGTTCGATCCTCTGATTTTGGGTAGCCATTTTGGGTCACCTCTAGTCTGGAAATTCTGTGTCATATATTAATTCTACTTGTAAATTCCTATTTTACAATGCCAAATAAACTATTTTGAATAAAATAGTTAAGGGAAAATTACATATTTACAGAGTTAAGTAAGGGACTATATATTGTGGTGGAAGGTTTTTAAGAAGAAAATGAACATTTTTCATAACTCAGTTGTTTTAGAGTACTGTAATTTTAGCTTCCTTATTTTCAGTGCAGACCAAATTTCCAGCTAGTTTATGCATATGATTATCTTCGTGTTGTTTCAAAAACACATTTTAACATTATTTCAGTATTTCTATCGACATATATTGGCACATTTAACTAATATCTCATAAAAGTCAAGAAAAAATGAACTCCAATTTTTTCCTAAAATAGCTTATTTCATGCTATATCTCAAAATTTACATCATAGACCCATACTTTTGGTTTTATTTTCTGAATTCGTAAGATATTTTGACAAGTCTATTAAAATTTGAGAAAAAGTTTGAGACTTTTAAATAATTTTATTGCATGTTGAATCGGTAATGGATACAAACAGCGTTTTATCAGTGCAAAAAGGTCAAAATATCAATTAGGTGAAGAAATTGCAAACTTTTTCTTTATGATTATTTTAATTTTATTAATTTTAAATAATATAAATTTGTATTTGATGCCATGGTATATTCCGATTAAAAATCATTGAGGAAACCGATTTATGTGCAATTTGCACTTTCAGTACAGAAAGGTCATATTAAATACACTGTAGCACCAAAAGGAGCATATAGACCCCAAAATTTTGTTTTGAATTTTGGTTTAGCAATGTATGTAGATTTTTTTTAAAATACTTCAGAAAAAAACTTAGAGACTTATGATCGCAGGATCCAACCTCCCTAAAGCCATATACGCTGTCATTTACTTGAATTTTTAAGAAAGACTGAATTAGCGCTAAAATGGTTTAATTCCGCTTAATATACCGTATAAAAAATGTCAGTAACTTCTTGTAGTGTTTTAAAAGTTTTTTAAGGCCCGTGTACATCGGTAAAGAATTTTTGTCTTGCAAGACAAAATTTTCTAATGAGCGAGAAAATAAACTTTTAAAAAAGAAGAATTTTTCTTTCAATTGCAGAAATAGTCAACATCTAAACTGCAACTTTACAAAATTGCGTTAAATAAAAGTATGTTGTTCCAAGTACGAATTTGTTTTCATAGGCGGGAGTCATCACGATTTCGTAAATCTCCGTACGATAATGAGGACGCCAACTTTTATACTGACTTCATACATAGTCAGCGCATGTTTGTCTATTGTTCTCCGTTTAACAGTAGTTGTATATTTGCATTATCAAAGTTATGTCAAAGGGAGATTAATAGACAAACATGCCTTCATGATTTAAATGAGAAAAAATTGCTTCTTCTTACTTTCGCTTTCCCTGTTGTAACCAAGGGTTGATGCATGTTGAATATTATAATTCACCACGTGAATTCTTACCTCAGGTAACTTGGTGAATACAAAATTCTATCACGTGGCGTGTAAGGTAGCGTGTTATGTGCTAACTAGGACAATGTTTTCGAACACGTTAATTTGTCAAGCATTGATTTAAAGTCTTCTGTTCTTACATTGGCGTGGCCTAATTGTTGAAACCATAGTAAATAGTATGCTTGTACCATACAGAATAGATAGGGTTATGGTGAAAGAGTGATCACATTTTTTATACATGGCATTGTTATTCATGCTAGTCTAATTTTAGTACCATTCTGATAATGTCGGCTCCACCTCTCATGAATATCAATATCAATATCAATCTTATGTGTGATCAAGGGCAGATAAGCGAAAATTCTCCTTTTTTCGAAAGTTATAAGGAGAAAAACATAAAATGAGCTTATTGTATCACAGTCTAAAATCTTAATTTATTTTGGAAATTGACTACACTCTTTTAAAAAATTAACAAAAGTAATATCAGGTTAAGAAATAAACGCAACAGAAGCGACCTGAAAGGGCCCAAAACCCAGCGCTAAGTGCAGTGATCCCTTGGCTTAAAAAATTCAGACATTTTCTATATATTTGCATGATTTTATGCTAAACGTCTATCATTCTCTCAAGATTTAATTTTTTACCTGTCACACAAAACCTATAAAATATGTTACAATCCTATCAAATGTTAAAACTGTGAATAATGAATAAAGTATGATTTTAATTATAAGTAAAGTATTTTGAATATTAAAAAAAATTGCTCGTTTCTGCCATTTTCATCTAAAAAAAAAAAACCTGCCGCACGAAAAAATAGTTCCACAAAAACGTGTTTGTTTCTTGAATTCAAATGGATTTTCTTACATGTATTATGAATGTTGTGTAATTATGAAATAATAATCTTTCTATGATGATTAAAAAAATAAAATCATATTAATTTTAAATATAATGATCATCTGCGCAATGAAATCAAAACGTGAGGAGTGAGATACCTTAAGTTACTTTAATTATGACAACAGGAATAAGTAGAGACATGTAAACAAGAGTTATTCGAGAAGAATACACGAAGTACAACCTAGTTCTTGAAAGTGTACAATGTACAACAATTTTATAAGAATTCTCAATTGCTTGTTTGTATTATTATAATTGATACCAATAATCTATTACATAGATATATCTGTAAAAGAAGACTAAGATAGATAGAGATCAATTTACAGTAATTGTAGACCAATCCACACTTTACGAAAGTTATGTCCCTTCGCCGCCATCTTTGGGAAAAACATAGACTTTGAAGTTTAAAGGTTTGTTACTCTGTCATTTGAAGTTAAACGCCCGTTTCCTTTGTGTATTTTAATTGCACCAGGACGGGGCAACCCACAGATCGAAGGAATATATTTATTTCAGAGAGATTTCATCACAGGACGCCCAAATATTTGGTAGCATAAAGAAGGGGAAAATGGTTTTTTTCCCGTTCGACATTTAGGTTGACCCCGCGATGTAAAGTGTGGATTGGACTATGCAAAAGGGGTAGATGGTCGTGGTCATGACAGTATTGATCTACTTTAGAAGATCTGTATAAAGATAGAGGAAAATACTCAAAATTTACAAGCTAAAATATATGTAGATTTTTCTTTGTTAAGTAATATTTTAGAGCATCCAAAAGTTAAAAGTATATCTGATGGTTAATTTGTTGACCACACAGCCTCCTAGACATTAAGTGATTATTCTTTGATTTTGCATGTAAATGACTTAATAAATATTTTTGTAGGTGTAAATGGCTAAAAAAGAGTTTTAACCAACATCTCATTTTATCTGAACATTATGATGTCTACTAGTCAATAATTACAATATCTACCAAAACGATTTTTTTTTTTCAGATAAAATTAGATTAATATTTAGATTTTAGAACCATTTCATAATGTTTTCGTGCTTTATACTTCATGTAATTAACAACTACATGTAGGTATGAATCTGTCAGAAAAAAGTGAGGCGTATTGAATGTTTGTTGTTGTAAATACGAATCAAACATTAGATTAATATATATATATAAGCTAAAAATATTTTGATAACGTCAACGTACAATAGATTAGTTTTAATGGAAACTGTAATAAAATTAATAAAAAAAACCACCACACACCATTACAATTTTTATATAATATATATTTATTTGACATACTTTCAAGATGACCAGAAAAAGGGAAGTTGTCAGAATAGTCGTAATGTAAGAATGACATCAAACTGGCAGGAATCTTTATTTAAAAAATCCTCATACATACTTCCATCATTATCATTTAACAATGGATGCAAATTTTACATTAAGGCAAATAAGCAAATGGTGTGCTTTTCGTTTGAATGTAATTTTAACTGCTATTTCAAATGATAAGCCTAATGGGTTGAAATTGCAATAAATAATAAATGCTACTAGTACATAATTGAATGCCTCATTTAAGAAAAATCCCCAACTTTTTGTGGATATTAATCGTTGAATGTTTTGCTTTGACCATCATGAATGATTTTAATAATCCATGAAAAAATACAGTAAAATATGTTGGATCGTGTAAAAATCTATATTTGGAAACTCTGGTTTGGTGCTTTTAATATGACAGAAACGAAGTGCCTATCTTGATTTGTTGAGATATTTTAATTTTCAGAATCATGTTGATCTTGTCTCTCAAGCTTCAAAATAGTGATAACGGGGAAAAATAAAATGCAAGATATTCAATAGATTTATGCCTTAAATAGATGTTTTACTTGTATTATTGATTATAAGTTGAGTTTTATTCGTGGATTTTTTAAAAATTTCGACAGCAAGAAATATCTAGTTTGAATTGTAGGAGTAAGTGATCTTAAGGTAGCACAAAACAGATAAACCAAAATTTTCCTATACATGTAGTTGAGTTTGTCTGAAAAATCAATATTTTGTTCGTTGGAATCAAACCTTAAGAGTTTTAAAGAAATCTGACCTCACAATTGTTCCCCAAAACGCATCAAAGCTACCATTTCAACCTCCTTTCAGTGACATGTAAAATGGAATAGTCAATATTATAATTTGCTATGCCAATAAGTTACTTTTGAAGATATTACAAATATGTTGGTGGTATTCATACAAGAGACATTCTGTTACTTAGACACTGAAATGTTTTCTAACTGGTAACTGGTAAATTTTAATGTAATATAATGTAAGAATAATGCTTGTGAATGATCTTTTGAGAAGATTTGCAACACTTAAATTTCTCTATAAAGAAATTGTATGATTCAAATTTCGATATTTAACTGTGATTGTCATGATCCCATTATTAACATATATCAAAATAGTGAAAATTTGACCAAGGGTTTTAGATTAATTACGATTTTAAAATATTTTACAGAGGTTAAAATTGATAAAAATCCTAGCTGACCTTTTGATGTGCATGAAGCATAAACACATGTGATGATTGTGTCCTAATTTTAGGTATTTTCTCACAATAAACACAAGTTACATGTACATATTCTTAATATAAGGCTAAATTGCACAAAGAACAAATGAACACCATTCAAATATGATGGGTTTCGAAATTATCTAAATACGCTGTACCTCGTTTTTACCCCGATTCAAGTAAACAATGGGTATGCTTGATATATTTTTTCTTGAGATAAGGGGTTGAAATTATTTTTTACAAATATTAAGCCATCATTTCGTGCATTTGAAAAATGGTTCAAATAATCAATTTCATGGTTGTTTTGTACAACCTTTAATAAATACATGTACTTTACAAAAAAGAAGAGTTAAATTAGTATTATTACGTTATTCTTTACCTATTCTTTTATTTGACGTAATAACTACTCTTTCTCCATTGTAATGTTTTAAGGGTAAATATGATTGAATTCTATTAATTAAATGAACAGCAAACATAATTTTAATCATCTTATGTGTAATATGTCGTATTTTCAATTACATGTATTAACACCCCTAACTGTGGATCAATTCCATAATTTTCATTCCAAATGTGATACAATTAAGGCATATTACCTAACTTAGTTATGCTTTATTTTCAGATTTTGATTGAAATTTGAAATGCTTATGGAAATTACCAGAATGATTCTAAGGTATGAAATGGAAGAAATTATGAATTTAAAACCAGGACGGCCATGGGCCACATCGCTCACCTAAACAACTGTTCATTGTATAATTTCGTAGCATATGCTTGCATAGTAATCTTACAATTAAAATGTAGCATTGTAAATCTTAAAAAGAAGATTTCTAAACATTTTTTCTAAATGTTTCTAAATTGAACTTTGAACCCCTTGGAGCCATTTACACATTTTCTCTATATTTTTATGCTAAACTTCGTACCCCCTCTTGGGGTATTAGTCCGGGGGTCACGAATTTTAACAATTTAGAATCTTCACTGTATATAGAAGCTTTGGTGTAAATATTGGCATTTTTATTTTGAGAAGAATATTTTTAAGACACACACCCTATTTTCACTGTTTCTCAATGATCTCACTTTGAAAAAGGATTTTGCACATTATTTTTAAAACAATTTAGAACCCCCTTTACGTAAGGATGCTTTGTAGTTTGGTTAAATTTTGCCGACTGGTTCGAGAGAAGAGGTCAAAAATGTGAAAAGTTTACAGACAGACGGATGTACGACGGACAACAGGTGATCAGAAAAACTCACTTGAACCTTCGGTTCAGGTGAACTAAAAAAGAAAGAAAAATAACCAACAAGTACACTTATACATCTGAGGTATTACTAAATGTATAAAGATACCCTAAAATAAACTACCTACAGTTTTTCACTTGAAAGGACTATATTTGGTATGGTCAAATATCTGCCCCCAATTTTAACCAATTTTTAAATAGTATCGTATAAAAATCAAATCTTCATAAATCATTGTACAGAGGATTCCTATCGGTTTAATGTTGATTTTAATCATCATTCCTTATTCACTGTTTATCTATGATGTCACCTAAATGACCCAATTCCCGTAATTTTGCAAACAAATGAAAATATTGTCAATTTTTTTTTATATATTTTGAATTCGGAAGTATAGAGCGCAGGTCTGCTCAAGTACGATTTTAACATGTTTTACTTCATATAATTATACATATCATACTAAAAATTGTACTTGAGCAAGCCTGCGCTCGATGTTTCCCAGTCGAAAAACTATCGGAAAACACCCATATTTGCTACAAAACATCAATCTTCCACCTTAATTTTAAACGCTATTTCAAAACTTTCTTTTTTAGGGCCGAAAAATGCATAATATCGCACATAATCCTTTCATATTCAAACAATATCAGTGTTCAACCAAAAATATCTTCTTTTTTTTCAACATGTAATTAAACTCTGCTCAGTGGGATCATACTTGCATATTGTTCTTATCATTCATAATAACACTTTAAATTACGATTATTTTTAGACTAAGATTGTGGTAAGGCAGTTTTGGTGATGCACAAAATAATATACTGTGTAGCTTTTCATTTTCTTTCAGTGTCATTTTTACGGCACTAGTACTCGCTATTCATGTGGAGGTAACTAAAGATGGCATAGAAACCAATCAGTCAGACGTGTGTTATCCCGAGAACAAGATGGAAAATAAAACTAAAAAGTCAGACAAGATTTATCATGTAAAAATGGACGAGTTAAACCGTCAATATCTAAATGAGTGTATGGTATATTTTGAGATGAAAATGCATGCAAATGTAAACACTTCTAGACAACATTTGAAAAAGGAATTGACGCAACTTGCGTCCGAATTAAAGAAATGCATAAATCAGACTAAATATGAATCAATCAATCAAAGTGAAACAGTTCAGAAAAAGATTGACAATTTACAAGAAATATTTATAAATAAAATAGAAAAAGTACAAAAGGATATGATAAACCATAGCATCAAGTCTAAACATGAGTACAGTAAACTTGTATATCAGCTGAAGTCACAGATGAAAGGAAACATCAACACTTCTCAAAATTTGATCGCACAGAAAATGCTCCAAACTCAAAACAAGTTGACCAGCTTCATGAATCAGTCTAAAATAGAATCAAATGAACTTATCAACACGACAAGGACAGATATAAGAGGAGATATTACGAAGATAAAAGAAATCATTGACAGCTTGAGAGATATGAGTGATCAGACCAGGAATGAATTAAATGGTATTATTCAGGAATTTAAAAGAGAAATGCAAGAAAATGTAACCACGCTACAAAACTACATTGCAAATGAAGTGAGAAATTCAAGATCTAACATCAAATATGAAATAAAAAATCACATTTCAGAATACGGTGAGAACAGTTTTATGTTGAATGAAGTTCTTTTATTCAAATGTCGAAATTATTATTGATGAGTTTAAAATATCATTGTTTGTCTATAGGTTTTATGATTTGGACTGTGTGTGCAATACAAGTGATAATAGTGTTCTTTTGCTGTTGGAAAAGATCTAGCAAATCAACAAATCGGGTAAGTATATTGTTCAACTACACATGGAACAGAAATTGTGTTCGGTGATAGGTTCAATAAGACAGAACTTTGAAATATATTGTAACTTTATTTTTCACTGTCAGTAAAAAAAATCTTTAGTAGTTTTATCTTTACAAAAACATGCTATTAGAATATTTTGCAACAAAACAAGTTCCTTTAAACCAATGCTAACATTTATTATGTATAATATCTTAATTTTTTGAATATTTGCAAATGTAAATACTAATTTTTCCTTTATCATTTCTTAAGCAACAAAAACTGGAATCTGAAACACCTGAACTAAATAGAGAAGATTCGGTGGCTGTTGTTAGTTTTACTGAGGAGAATAGAGAACTTCATCTAACTATTGCTCGGACTGTGGCATCAGCCTATCGAATCCATCCTACCTATGTTGGTGGATTGAACAATATATCGAACATTGAACTTAATTCAAAGGTTAGTTTGTATACCTTTAAATTGATTTCTTAATATATTTACATTTAAATGAATCGTTATAACAGAAACAAGAGGCCCATGGGCCACATCGCTCACCTGAGGAACAATAGGTGTGATAGAATCAGCTTAAAGGAGTCATAATACAAACTATCTGGACAATGTAGTATAATACATGTAGATCCTGTATAAATGAAAATCCATTCCCCCCCTGGATATTCTTATTTTTATTATCATTAGTCCTTTTTCTAACAGGATGATTTTATAGTCATAACACATGTTGAGCAGTGCAGTTCTCAAAAAGATCCTAAACAATTGTTTATGTATGGGATATAAACCTACATCAAACTCTGAACCCCTTGTGAGGCCCAAGAATCATCAAGGGGCCAAAGTCTAAACGATTTTAAAGAATCACCTGGCTGATTAGTTTCTGAGAAGAAGATTTATAAAGTTTTACTCATAATATTCCTATGTAGAAATTCAGTCCCCAATTGTGGACCCACCCTACCCCGGGATTTTCACATCTTTATATCTACACTACCAGACGATGCTTCCACACAAGTTTCAGCTTTCCATACCAATCAGTTTCTGAGAAGAAGATTTTTAAAGATTTACTCTATATATTCCTATGTAAAAATTTGACCCCCCATTGTGGCCCCATCCTACCCCCGGGGGTCATGATTTTCACTACTTTGAATCTACACTACCTGAGGATGCTTCCACGCAAGTTTCAGCTTTCCTGGCCAAATGGTTCTTGAGAAGAAGATTTTTGAAAATTTCTCAATTTTTTAAAATAAATTCTAATTATCTTCCCTTTGAAAAGGGCGTGATCCTTAATTTTCACAACTTTGAATTCCCTTTGCCTAAGGGTGCTATGTGCCAAGTTTGGTTAAAATTGGCCCAGTAGTTTTTTAGGAGATGTCAAAAATGTGAAAAGTTTACGGACAGACAGACAGACGGATGACAGACAAAATGTGATCAGAAAAGCTCACTTGAGCTTTCAGCTCAGGTGAGCTAAAATATAGTCCTCACTTCATTGCATTGGGTTTTTATATCGATAGGTCTGTCTTGTTTTTGTGGATAAGAATGAAAGGAATATAATATTGGAAACCGATGTGGACATTTCAACAACACGTTCTAATTTTGTGGAAGGTCAAGTAAACAGAGGTAAACGACGAACCAATAACCTTATAAACTTATGATCTTATTATTTCATTAACACTTATGATCATATTATTTCATTTATTTTAAAATTAAGTGCAAAACTCATACTAGTATTCCTAATGAAAAGTCATTTTTTTTTAAGGTTTTAGTTGTATTTATAAGAAACGACAAATTACAGTATTATTGAAAAGACACATTAAAATAATCCTTAAGAATACAACTCATTGAAGTAATATTTAACTTACGTTTTTGTAGGTAGCACACACGTAATAGTAGTTTACTGTCAACATGAAGGCTCACGAGACTTGACTACTCTGTTTAACAGAAATCTTGGTAACATCAAACAGCATGCAACACTGAGGCAACTACAGAGACAGAACCGTGTTCTGACCATTGATACAGAGTTCTCTCCCTACCAAACCGACTATCTCAGAATGTTCTTTAATGAAACCTTAGTGGAATGACTTGTCATTTTACAATTGTCATAGTATAAACTGAAATATTTCAAGATGTAAGTAGATAAAGGCGGAAGATACAGGAAGAAAAGTGCAAATACTTTTTTTTCGAATATCGGCCATGTTTTACGGGGATCTGGACCTCTTCATTCACCAATTTCAATTTCAACTTTAATTGTTATACATGTAGACACAACAATTCGGGAAAAATAATGGGTGTTTTTTTTTAATGTCAAACATATACATCTTTAGTTTTTTATACTAACAGTAACTCGAGTTTGTCAAAGTAAACAGTAGAAATTGTTATACTTGTAATTTACCGGTACTGAAAGATGATTATTAGAATAATTTCAATTTTTAAGAAATGTTCTAAAAGTCTTAAACCTATGAAAAACAAGAAATACGTTTAAATGTATTTTAATTACTGTATGCTGCGACTTCAACTTATAATCATTTATTAATAGTTGCTGTTATCTTCACACTGAAAACTTTTTGCTTTTTTTTTATCATATGTGAGATTTTTAAATGCTGTATGAATATTTCTGTTCATTTTGAACTTTCTCATAAAAAAGAAGATAACAAGTGGTATGTTGAACAGTTTTCTCCCTTTAAGGAAAATTGGATAATTTGTTAAAATGGATATGGTTGATAAAATATAAAACAATTGAATTGATGTATTTGAATAATTTTCTTTATTTTCAGAATTTATCACATTGAAAACAATGTTACTATATATAACTATACTACGATATATATATATTCTTTTTTATGTGAAAGAAAAAAATGTGGTTATATATAGGTAAATTAAAGTGTGGTTTTAGGGCGGCGAATAGTTTTAGTTTATATTTGTCACAGGATTAATTATTTTAGTTTTAAAATTATTCATTATAATTGCGTTCATTTATTTCAACATTTCATGTTTTCATTTCCATTGTTCATTTGTTTCTATTATCGCCCTTTCATTTATTCGTACGTTCATTTATAGTATGATAGTAGTACGAGAGGTCACGTGGTTACGTTTGGCGGGTGGATCGGTGAATGAATGGGTGTGTTAGCCTGGTTTTTCGGGTTTGAGTGAGTAAGTGCGCATGACAATTAAAATATCTATCTTTTAGCACGAACTTTTAGATTCATTATCACAACGCCATCATGACAGACGGTTGACCAAAAAGGATTCCCTCCTTGTCAACTAGACTTAATAATATATTTAAGTAATTGATTGCTGTTATACTTGGTGAGTTATTTTAATCAAATATATGTAATGTAAATTCTATCTAATTAAATATAAATTAAATAAATTTAATGAGTGAATGTAGAGACAGAGAGTGTTTTAGTAATATTATGAATGTATTAATATAATTATAGATCACCTTGTGGAAACCATACTCAAAGAATCATAATAAATTAAGTGTTTTCGAATTGGAGTTCTTCTTCCCATTAGAAGCGTAGAAAATATACAACAGCTACACATATTAATTACATATAGTTAGACACTACATTACAAGATGGCATTTAAATGTTTTGTTAAATTGATTAAATCAATCGATTTGGTTGTATATCGTCATAGATCATGGTTAAAGTATCGCAGATCACGAGTTTAAATACGCCTGAGACTATTGGTAACATTTACTGAATTAAATTTTTGGAAATAATTTTTGGCTGAGTTGAGAAACTATTTCAAGGCGTAATGAGCCACCTAATGTAAACATACATGTATCTTAGGTTTATTCTGGCTGTGCGTTGTCTTTAACTATCGATCATATAGTCACCGTTCATGTAGCCATTCTGTAATGACTAAATCAAGCCAACCTTCTTCTCTTTTTATACCAGTGGTATATATATTTTTTATACATAGCTTGTTTCACGATAATTGTGAATTTTCTTAGTGTAGCATACATCAACATATAATTATAAAAATAAATGATGAAAAAATAAATCGGGAATTTGGAGAGGGTGAATATTGTTGGGGGGTGGGGGGGTCCCGTCCCCAAGCACCTGTGATTTAATCGACAATGTTTTCTTACTGTTTATTCACGAGTGTCTTTAATTGAAAATAGCCCAAACCCTTATTTTTCTAGTCTTTCTGTTTTAGCCTGTATGATGCATGTATCATTCAATGGTGCAATAACAAGTACACCAGATTGTGTATCAACAGAGGCATGCACTATTTACCGCTCCCAGTCTTACACAGCTGTTACACCTTTCAAATGAATCTATATGTAACATTTCACATTATTCCTATTTATTGAATACACTAGGTAATAAAATGTTCTTTCAACTTGTCAATATCATTGTCTATAAAGGCTGTCGTTTCTGCACCAGCAGGTTCGTTAAACTACGGCATCTTTCATTATTTGGCTGATTTAAAAATAGGATAGGAGATCACGTGATGAAAAAAATCCCGACTTTTGATAGCACGATATGCCATGTGTTCGTGAGGAGCGGTGTAGATCAGAAACCCTTGGCATGCGAAGATGATCCTTGTGAACTTCTTAAAATTGCTTATTATTTCATTCTGTTTTGTCATAGATTCATAGCATTTTTCAATTATGTGACATTCATCAATTACATCAGCAACTACATTTTCCCTGAAAATTAGGTAAACCAATAAGGGATATATTTTCCTTTTATTATACTTTCATGTTTAATACTGAAATCTGATTGGTTTAGACGCAGTTGACAATCCGTTCTCTTACCCTCAGCGTTAGCAACACGCTTGGCAACGGGCCGACAGAACGAATTGTTACATGCGCGTAAATTATGCGCGTCCGTTCGCCGTTAAATTCACGTCATTTCTATACAAGCTTATCTTTTAAAAAGATTGGTGAGCTAGCGCTGTAGCCATCATAAAACATAGAAGCACCGGCAATGGCATAGCTCATTGACTGTGCCTTAATCATTATGTATCTACTGTAATTTCAACTTCGAGGTGAAAATTTTCAGAACCATTGGTACCGTTTTGTAGCAATCGTATCTTCTCGGGCCTTTCCGTCAAGCTCGGAAAACATATCCGAGGTTGTTTTCCGAGCTTGAAGGTAGTTAAAATAAAGCTAGCTATTTATTATAATATTTAAAATAACTTTGCATAATAAGACCTAAGCGACTGTTACTATTTTGACATTTACAATATAACACAAAACTTCGTGTGAAGATGATAAAACGAAATTCACATGGTACAGTTTATCTACAGTAGTACAGTATTCCCAGAATCCCCTACTATGGAGTCGAGCATGCGTATTCAAGTTAAAAAGACTAACGTAGTTGCTAGCGCTCGAGAGCGCTAGCAATAATAGCAGTAAATTTTCTCTAAAATTAAGACATTCAGTATAATAAAATAAATAGTTCCTGTTTTGGAGGGTATCAGTTGAAATAGACACCCCGAGAAAACCATTGTCAACCTCCGCTTCGCGTCGGTTGACAATGGTTTTTTCGGGGTTTTAATTTCAACTGATACCCTCCCAAACAGGCACTATTTATATAGTGTTGAGGAGGGCCTCGGATTAAGACACCACCACAGAAAACTGACAATGTGTTACGTGTTTGAGGTCAAGGTTGTGTCGAGGTCAAATGGAGGGATTTCATTTGTTGTCTCTCCAATATCATGTCTTTTTAACTGCACTAATTGGTCTTGATGATCGATGTTTACATTCACAGCTGGGAGAGATTTATTTGTTTTTAAGCCTGGGGTAAGAGATGATAAACACTTTTTTTTCAACCTACTGCTTTATTTATTTATTGGTTTTTTTTCGCTGAATACCCAAGATTGCGTACCATCTGCAATTTTATTAACATTGCCTAATATTTATTGAAGGCAATGTCAATCAAATTGCAGATGGTACGCAATCTTACGTCGAAATAACAAATGTGCTTAAAAATTAAAAAAACTTCTATGGAAAATCCTCTTGACCTATTTTCAAGCATTTCTATTAGCGAAAAACACACGTGCATCTAGCAAAGCATGATACGTACTTTGCTTACGTGGAAGTAACAGATGTGCTTGAAAATCAACCCCAGGCCTTTTCACCACCACCCCCCCCCCTTCTTCTGAAACAAAACGCATCAAAAATTCAAATGACTTCGCATTGTTACAAAACTGAGATACTCAGACATCTTTTACATTGGTTTTTTATCTAAAAAAAATCAGCTCCTGTCCAAGGAGGAAACACCCCCAATTCAATAGGGAATTCGGGAATTATTTTGCCTCAGCCATGTTTTGAAGGGAACCTTTAAGGACTTTTTGCTAGCGCTTTCGAGCGCTAGCAACTACGTTAGTCTTTTTTACTGTAATACGCATGCTCGACTTCACAGTATGGCATTCTGGGAATACTTCTGTTGATAGACTGTACCATGTGAATTTCGTCGTTTTATTATCTACATATGATCTTAAGTTTTGTTGTTCAACTTGTACATGAATGCCAAATAGTAACAGTAGCTAAGTTATTTCTAAAATTATAATAAATAGCTATCTTTTCTTAACTACCTTCCTGTGTCTTTCCGTTAAGCTCGGAAAACAACATCGGATATGTTTTCCGAGTTTGCCGGAAAGGCCCGAGAAGATACGATTGCTACAAAACAGTATACCATTGGTTCTACTGATCTCTTATTTTTCACCTCAAAATTGAAATTACAGTGAATACAGAATGAGTAAAGCACAGTTAATGAGTTATGCCAGTGCCGATGTGAAACCCACTCTAGATTATCCATTCTGAATTGAGACCTCACCCCACCCCCAAAACAATTTCCGTGCACCACTGTGCCCTCCTATTAATAATTTATCGATGCAGAAAATTAAGCCAATGGTTTAGAAATCTACTTCTGTGTTTTATAATTGGCCACAGCGCTAGCTTACCTATCTTTTTAAAAGATAAACTTGATAACTGTTTAACACTGTTTCTACAAATACAAACCGAAAGTTTCTACGAATACAAACCGAAAGTTTCTACGAACAAACGCAAAGGAAGAGTGTAGTATATTATCTGTACAAGGAACTTTGGACGGCAAGGAGGAAAGATTACATTAAAGGAAATTTTAGCAGCTGTTTGTTTTTGTAAGTTTCAAGATTAACTTACATTATATCAGCTACCGAATTCAAGGTTTGGTTTTAATATATTGTATTATAAAGAAATATCTTGTTATATGTGAGGTAGGCTACCATTCTGAATCTTCACATGGACAAAACGAGTATGGAGTATTCAAAATCAGATTTAGAATTACAAATAAAACTGCTCCAGGACACAGTCCAAAAGCGAGAGAATAAGACCCTTACAATAGCTGTTATTGGTCAGTGCGGCTGTGGCAAATCGTCATTTATCAACACTGCCATGGCGGTGTTCAGTGGTGAATACCATGAGCGTGCGCTTGTTGGGAACTTCGAGGATGAAGGGGAGCACGTGACCCGCCGATTGACCAGGTAAGATCGATTTTTTTTTTTCTTTTTGGTAAGCCATTTTTTGGATTGGAATTTGCACATGTTGATATAAATAGATTCAACAAAAATATCATCTCCCAAGTAATTAGATGGAGACATGCTTAATGTATATGTACATGGGAAAGCTTAGACAAGCATGAAATACTTTAGGTGTAGCTGAGTGTCAATTTATAACTAGAAGACAAGACATTTCGTGCAACTGCTATACAGCATGTCACATGACATAACTGATAAGGTGGCAGGGGATGACCCGGTCAAAATTTTGAAATAAAGGGAGAACCTGAGGTTTGGCTGGTTATTTGAGGGGTATAAATTGCTAGGATATTTATTACATTCATTGTGGATAGAGGAGCTCATGTCCATTTCATTGATTTATGACACTTCAATACTGGTAGCACTTTTCAACAGATATGGAATGGAAATGCGAAACTGTGGGCAAAATTTTAACTTTCGGTTTTGTGCTTGAAAAGTAGGGTGGGTTCAGAACACGAAATGTCATTCGAAAAGAAGGTGGTTGACCCCCCATCAATTGGTGATTATTTGCATGGGTATACATTAAGCTACAAATCCTATGGTAGTTTATGGCAGTTGCTCGGGACTGGAGCGTGGTGCTAGACCCGTGAAAATGTGAAAAAAGGGCAATTTTTCAGAAAATTTTGAGACCGTCCCTGGCTATTCTATACAGTACTATATGTAAGTTGTACTTGTTTTATTCTGAAATGTATAAACATTCTCAAGAGTCGGGACCAGGTGTCCCCTGCATGCAAACCAATTTTAGCAAAATTTAAAATCCACTGAATCCAACTAGATCACATATATGAGCACTATCTGCCTCACATTTCCTCGACCAAAAAAACTATCCCCTGCCACCTTCAAGAAAATGTCAATTTTTTAATAGGCTTTAAATTGAACAATATGGGAACAGAAAAGAAGTTCAATGTGTGTAAAATGGGAAACTGGCTGAATTTTTATAATTGTTCAACCATGTAATGAGATTTAGGGGCCAAAATGTAACAGGGGGTGGTCCTTGATAAAAGTGCAATTTTCTAGTATTTTGGAGTTTTCCTTGTTTTAAAACCCTTTATAGGCATATTATTCTAACTGAAATCAGATGCAGGGTTGAATTTTGATAAACTGATTAATATTGAACATTTTCATTAAATTTTTTTGAAATTAATTGATAGCCATGCAGTTTTATGAAGTTTTAAATCCTTAGTTTTGATAAGAAAGTGTTAAATATTGTTCTTTCTCAAGCTAAAACAGACAAAAAGTAGATTTTATGGCTAAATATATATTTTACATGTTCTACATGTAAATTACATGTAATTACATGTAATTCTCAATAGTTAATATCCGCATTTTAAGGCATTATAAGTAATTTTAAAATGTTTGATTGTCAAAAAAGCACCCCCCACCCTTCGATTTTCTTCACCGACAACCCCAAAATGGGCTTTATTTCACATTTCTTTTATTAAAATTTCATAGATACATTAAATTGCTCCCATTTAAAACAAAACAAATATGTTTGGTTTCTTCTTTATTGAAAATATATCAAGAAAAATTGAATTTGTGTGCATTTTTTAACCATTTGTCATTTGCATGTAATCCCACCTTATGATGGGGGTGTGGTCATGATGTTCAAATTTGGTATTTCTTTGTATGTAAAACATGTATTTCAATCTTTTTGACAAATAAATCTAGATCTTTTGGTATTGGTTAAAGAATAAACAGAGAAATCAGGAAACATCATCATCTGTTCAGCATATTTGGGAAATTACTCCACGGGTAAGATGCCTGATTGCCATTTTCTAGGTACCTGTCCCTTATGAAGAGATGAAAGTGAGGGTTTTGTGCTCCAAATAAGTTGCTTTTATGTTCCAATAGACTTTTTAAACCAGTTAGTACCATTTAAAAACAAAAAGGTTGATTGCAAGGAGTAATAGTGTGTTTTTGCTTATTCCCATTTCCAGGGGGATAGGTGATACATATAAGTTGAATTCTCCTATATGTTGTTACTAAATGTGAATATTTCAATGTTTTTACATCTGAAAGGGATAAAGGTTTCTTGTTATAACTGACTTTGAAAGAAAAAATGTGTTTTGGATTGAAAAAAGTCATGATATATGTTGAAAACCTTACAGAAACAGGTTAAGGTGATTCAGCCGGGAAAGGGGGTAATACTTAAACAGCCATAACTTTTTTATTTTTCAATAAAATCAGACCAAATTTGAAAAGTTTTACTTTGAATTGCATAAACTTTCTGATTTTAAAGTGTTTTGGTTAGAGAGAAACAAACTCTAAAAGTTAAAGGTGGCAGGGGATAGTTTCGAATGAAAGACCCGGTCAAAATTTTGAAATTTGAGGTTTGGCTGGTTATTTGAGGGGTATAATTTGCTAGAATATTTATAACATTCATTTTGTGGATAGAAGAGCTCATGTCCATTTCATTGATTAATGACACTTCAATACTGGTAGCACTTTTCAACAGATATGGAATGGAAATGCGAAACTGTGGGCAAAATTTTAACTTTCGGTTTTGTGCTTGAAAAGTAGGGTGGGTTCAGAACACGAAATGTCACTCGAAAAGAAGATGGTTGACCCCCCATCAATTGGTGATTATTTGCATGGGTATACATTAAGCTACAAATCCTATGGTAGTTTATGGCAGTTGCTCGGGACTGGAGCGTGGTGCTAGACCCGTGAAAATGTGAAAAAAGGGCCATTTTTCAGAAAATTTTGAGACCGTCCCTGGCTATTCTATACAGTGCTATATGTAAGTTGTACTTGTTTTATTCTGAAATGTATAAACATTCTCAAGAGTCGGGACCAGGTGTCCCCTGCATGCAAACCAATTTTAGCAAAATTTAAAATCCACTGAAGAACTAGATCACATATATGAGCACTATCTGCCTCACATTTCCTCGACCAAAAAAACTATCCCCTGCCACCTAACGTGTTCGTAATATACTTACAAGATAATCTGGCTACAATAAGGCAAGTGTGCATTTGTAACGTAACCGTTGTAAGTTGCTTTTGTAAATTTATATATATTTCATATTTCACATCGGAACCAAAAAGTGAATTTTTAACTTTGCATATAATATCCAAGGGAATGGGTTTTTTTTTTCGAGTGTGTTCCGAAGGATGAAAACAATTAAAGAATGGAGATTTGGTAGGGTGTTTAAAATTTTGTAAAAACCAAAGAGAATTAACTATCAAAGAGTTACTTGTTATTTTATTCAAAAACTTGTGGGTAAATGGGCATCATAATTGATAGAAACTAGCTACTGATGATAATTTAGAATTATTCGTTCTAATACTGAATAGCAGGATATGACCGCAGTTGGAAAAAATAATTGCGATTTGCTCATTTTGCAGCAAATTGCAGTCGTTTGAAAATACCAAATTTTAATTTCTTATCACCGTAATATAGTCTTTGGTCTGTAGACATACTTGTCTCTCCAACTGAGATCTCGATAAGAAAGCAATGGCAAAATGTTTATCCCTATTTTAGGTAAAAACGTTCAAAAAGTATATAGTCCTTTCTTTTTCTTTTAAATGTGTTTTATCTATTCAAGTATTGTTAGACCACTTAAGATGATATGCCAGACTTAATGATACATACAGATAAAACTTAACTATGCATGTTCAGAAAAATATCAATTTAAAAACCTGTACCTTCCCAAACGTTACGAAATGTTGTTATTGTTATCATTTTTAAGAGGGTCACAAAATGTTAAAATTTAAATTAAAATGAGACAAATGTATCCTTATTTTTAATAAAAAAAATCTTATCCAAATGAAAATGCATGATTATAGTGTTATGTTTTTTATGTAAATTAACAATTTTATAATATTTGATATTTTTTTTTTACAAGATGTTGAAATCAGGGAATTCTTATATTCCAGAATATAAAGAAATTATACTTACTTACTTATCTAGTCCTCTTCCTTCATAGAGCACATAAACCCTTCACCGAGGATCTTCATTTCTGCCACGCCCCAAGTTCATCCCTGGTCTTTCATCTCCGTCTCCACTGACCTCCGCCATGTCTCCTTTGGCCGCCCTCTGCTTTTTTTTTTCAGGTGGAGTCCATCATAAGGCTACCATTGGTATTTCTGATGTTTCCTTTCTCAGGACATGGCCAACCCACCTCCACCGTTTTTCTTTTATCTGGTCAGATATGGCAGCTGTTTGAGTTTTACTAAACAGCTCTTCGTTGCTGATCTTGTTTGGCCAGAATATCTTGAGGATCCTACGGAGGCATCTTGTTTGGAAGGTGTCTAGTTTTTGTATGATGGTATTTCTCACCTTTCAGGACTCGGAACCATATAGAAGGACTCCAATTATGTTTGTTTTGAATATCCTGATTTTGGTTTGGGTCCTGATGTTTGATGACTTCCAGATGTTCCGTAGGTTTGCAAAGTTGGAACGGGCCTTTGTTATTCTGTATTGGACATCTATGGTAGAGTCTCCATTGGCTGTGATCTTGCTGCCAAGGTATACGAAATCATTGACCTCTTCTTTTCTGTTGTTATTAGCTGTACATGCAACTTCAATATCTTTTTTGAGTAAATCTTCATTAATTTTGTTTTCTTAACATTTATATTAACTCCGATCTGTCTGCTGTATTTGACAAGGTCATAAATTTTACTTTGGTAACCTTGTGTCGCTGTGCTAGTAAAACGATATCATCTGCAAAGTTAAGATCTTCAAGTGACTGTTGGAATGTCCAGGATATTCCTCTATTGTCCTGTCTCGTGGTGGTTTTCATAAGCAAATGTATGCAAAGATTAAATAGCAGTTGTGAGAGCAGGCATCCTTGTCGCACCCCTGTTTGGAATGGGAAGCTGTCTGACTGTTCTGTGTCGCAGACCACCTTTGCGTGAAAGTCCTTATAAAGCATTTGTATAAGTGAGATGATCTTGTTGGGGATGCCATAATGCATGAGGATCTTCCATATTCCGGGACATTGTACACTGTCAAAGACTTTTGCAAAGTCAATGAAGTTGGCTTATAGAGTGGTGTGCTATTCATTGCTTTGTTCTAAAATTTGCCTCAAGGAAAAAATTTGATCTTCACATGATTTTCCTTTTCTAAATCCAGCTTGTTCTTTGTAGAAATATGGGTCTATCACTGAAGCCATTCTGTTTAGGATGATTCTGCTGAGAACTTTGCTGGTAACTGACAGCAGCATAATTCCTCTCCAGTTATTTGTGTCAGCTAGGTCTCCTTTCTTTGGTAGTTAAGAAAGAAAAATATAAAGAAAATATACTTAGCGAGTTTACCTGCTATACTGTAACCTTCTATCAGTCAAGGAGGAGGCTATGCCGTGTCCTAGACCCTGAATCCTGGCCTCGGACTGGAATTTCACTATCCCATACACGTAATAATATATGATTATGTTTCTCGCATTATTTTACATAAAAACAGTGTCTGACTATTTTTTCTTTTGACGTCTAAATGTTAACTTTCGGTTTATCTCTCCGTGTGCTACAAATAGTACAAAAGAAAAAGAGAGCATACGACAATGTTTTCAATAAAAAGCATAATCTCACATCATCTATTGATATTTCAACCATAAGAATCAACAAGTTTTAGCGCTGAATTTAGTGTATATAAATAGCACGAAGCTTTACAACATAATAGTGGCGCCAGCCGACATTCGTGATTTTATACAGTAAATCGCGAAATGGCATTCATTTCAAACTCTTTGTTTACTCTCAGCCTAACCGAGTACAAACTTGTGGAAAAGATAAAAGACGCATTATATATATTTTGAAAACTCCTGTGAAAATAAGAAGTTTGTACAACATTAGGCTGGTACATTAAATATGAAAAACGTATAAAAATTCCAAGGTTTTTCTTATAGCAAGTGGCAGCTATTACCTGCGAGACCCATGTTTGAACCAACGTATGGAATGAGCAATTTCAAACAGACATGTGGGTTCTCTCCAGGTAGTCTAAATTGTCAAATGTGCTCACTGTAAAACACTGGCACGTTTTAAATCGCTTTCAATCACTTTTGTATGGTCGGGAATGTTGATCACTATGGTCATATGCATCTACAAAGCTTTAATCGATTTTTTTAGACGTAAAATAATGCATGAAGTATAATTCAGCAAACGCGCCTATCGATCCACCAACAGAATAATGTTGAATTCCAAGGTCTCCTCCCTCTGATTTAAAAAAACACAGTTCAAGTAGGTTCGGTCCGATTTTTCCGGATTTAGATTATCTATGGACATTTAAAAATCCTCAATTATTTAAACTGTATGTTAATTTTGGTAAATTTAAGCGTGCATATAATTCAGAAGTATCCATCAGTGCTTAAATATTACGGGAAAAAGCAATTTGCTGATATTTTCTACATAAAAACGGCACTGAAAAGGGGTCCATTCTCTATACCTTAAGTGCACTTGTTCTTTGACATAATGTAGTCAAATAAACAACGAAAAAACGATGTATAGATTAGCTCAGTTCATCATTAAATTCGGTACAGCATAAAGTGGTTGTTTACATTTTACAGCGGCGTAGTGATACACAGTGTAAGACAGAAAAAGCTCACACTGCTGTCTCACACTGAACAAACCGATTTCACACGGGTGATAATGCAAGAAATATTTTTTGTGTCAATGAAGGTACAATGAATTTTTCTAATTTAAAATTTTTTTAACCCTACCCTACTTCTAAAAGTAATATTCTTTAATTTATACATGTAGAACTGAAAATAAAAAACCAAAAACTTGGGGCTGCCACACAGATGTCTGTCACATTGCACACAAATTGTTTGCAATTGACATTCTTTTTTCTATGAAAATGTAACGTCAATATGTCCCCATAGACACAGGATATCTAGGTATAAACTAAATTTTTTTGTTCTGAAATAGATGCCATGCCGACTGAGCTTTTTTTTGAAAATCTAAATAAACAAATGGCATTAAAATTTTCTCACGTAACACAATCACGGTGATTAATTATTATTATTACACACCTTAGGCAAAGGCTAAAGTGAGTTTTTCGGATCAAAATGTTTACATTGTCTGTCATTGAAGTTGCTGTCGCTGTTGTAAACTTTAAGCATTTTCATCTTCTTGTCAAGAAACACTGGGCCAATTTCAACCAACCTAGACACAAGATAATCCTGGCCCAAGGGGATTTAAGGTTTCAAAAAATGAAGTGCTACGTCCTAATTAAAGGGTAAATAATTAGAAAATAATGAAAATCCAATGACTTTTCATAAAAATCCTCTTAAATATCACTCTCTAAGAAAGATTGAAACTTATATGAAAACTCTCTCAGGAAGTGTAGATTCAAGTCATGATCCCGAGGATAGGGTTAGGCCATAATAGTAATAATAAATTTTACATAGGAACATATAGTAAAAATCTTTAAAATATTTCCTCTGGAAAACCATTTGGCCAGAAAAGTTGAAATTCATGTTATGAAAGTATCTTTGGATAGTGTTGATTCAGATTTTACGAATTATGATCCAAAGGGTAGGGTGGAGCCACAATGAAGGTCAAATTCGTAAGGGAAAATTTTAAAAACCTTCTCGAAAACCAATTGGCCAGAAAAGTTAAAATCTTTGTGGAATCATCTTTAGGTAGTCTAGATTTAAGTTTCTTCAAATTATGATCCCATGGGAGTTTGATTGGATCATAATGAGGGGATGTAAAATTATAAGAGTTATGTTGCTCAGGTGACCAATGTGGTTTCTGGACATTTTGTTTGATAGTCATCGCTTTTTGTATTTTAACGTCTTCTATGACAGAAGCAATCAGTTCAATCGTTCAATCTTTCTTCATTTCATGGATAAATCAAAAAGGATTATTTATTTAATTACTATAGTAGTCTTTAGAACTTCATATCTTCGACATTGGATATTTAATTCAAGGCCATTTTTTTTCAACTGTCATTTTCATTCAAATCAATTTGAAAACTTACAGATATTCAAAAGAGAAATACTTAGAAGATAGGGATGCATTGAATCACTGTTACCCAACAATTCTAGACATGACTGGATTTCAGGACACATATGACGAAGCTGTCAGGGAAACGTTGGGGATGATATTTGAGGGTCGTATTAGAGAAGGAACTAAACTGAATAACGAAGGTCGAAGTCGAAGGTACAAGAATAAATATAAAATGTAATGATGAATCATATTCAAGATAGATTTTTGTTGTTATTTTCTTTTCTTTTATTTCTTAGGTTAATATACTCTTTTGGTAGCATTAAATTCTTAAATGTGGATCCAGGGGTTTTTTCTATCTGAACAGTTAAAACGACTTATAAACTTTATACGAAAAAGGCCAAAACATTTATAGAATGGGAAACTTGCTATCCTTTAGTAAGCTTCATCCTAAAAGTTCCAAACATTCTACAGCCAAATATTAACACGAAGCAAGATTTAAAATTTATTTTTAAAAAATTATGTAAGGTTATATGTTAAGTAAATTAAAAAATAATCACTTAACAATAAAAAAGATTTAATTCTGTGTCAAACTGGCACTCCCTTTTCCCCCTCAAGTATCTAAAATATATTTATGGCTTTTCTCTTCTTTAAAAAAAAAAAGTTAGTTTGTACTGAAACCTTCCACCCACACTCGTACAACACTTTACATTTAAAATAAGTAATCTTAATTGGTCGTTCGATCAATATCAGATGTGTGCCAAAACTATAATCGAAAATTTAAAATTTATTTAAAAAGATTCGAACACGAAAGCCAATGTAATAACCATAATTAAAACATTTTTTTAGGTTAATCTCTACCATTTTAACACCCCTCGCCACTGTTTTTATTAGCTCACCTGAGCTGAAAGCTCAAGTGGCCTTTTTGATCAAAATTTGTCCGTTGTCTGTCGTCGTTGGCGTTGGCGTCGGCGTTGGCGTTGGCGTTGTTGTTGGCGTTGTAAACTTTTCACATTTTCATCTTCTTCTCCAGAACCACTGGGCAGATTTCAACCAAACTTGGAACAAAGCATCAGTGAGCGAAGGGGTTTCAAGTTTGTTCAAATGAAGGGCCACACCCTCTTTAAAGGGGAGATAATTTAGAATTATTTGTTGGTATTTTTCAAAAATCTTCTTCTCAAAAACTATTAGGCCAGAAAAGCTGTAACTTGTATGGAAGCATCCTTTTGTAGTGTAGATTCAAGTTTGTTCAAATCATGGTCCCCGGGGGTAGGGGTGGGCCACAATGGGGGAATGGATTTTTACATAAGAATGTATAGAGAAAATATTTAAAAATCTTCTTCTCAACAACTATTAGGCCAGAAAAGCTGTAACTTGTATAGAAGCATCCTCACATAGTGTAGATTCAAATTTGTTCAAATCATGATCCCCGGGGGTAGGGTTGGGCCACAATGGGGGATGAATTTTTAAATAGGAATATGTAGAGAAAATATTTAAAAATCTTCTTCTCAACAACTATTAGGCCAGGAAAGCTCAAATCGGAGTGGAAGCATCCTCAGATAGTGTAGATTCAAGTTTGTTTAAATCATGGTCCCCAGGGGTAGGGTGGGGCCAGAATGGTGGATGAATTTTAACATTGGAATATATAGAGAAAATCTTTAAAAATCTTCTTGTCAAAAACTATTAAGCCAGAAAAGCTCAAATTAGAGTGGAAGCATCCTCAGGAAGTGTAGATTCAAGTTTGATTAAATCATGGTCCCCGGGGGTAGGGTGGTGCCACAATGGGGGATGAATTTTTACATAGGAATATATAGACAAAATATTTGAAATTCTTCTTTTAAAAAACTATTATGCCAGAAAAGCTCAAATTGGAGTGGAAGCATCCTCAGATAGTGTAGATTCAAGTTTATTTAAATGATGGCCCCCGGGGGTAGGGTGGGGCCATAATGGGGGATGAATTTTTACATAGGAATATATTGAGAAAATATTTAAAATTCTTCTTCTCAAAAATTCTTAGGCCAGAAAAGCTCAAATTGGAGTGGAAGCATCCTCAGATAGTGTAGATTCAAGTTTGTTAAAATCATAGTCCCCAGGGGTAGGGTGAGGCCACAATGGGGGATGGATTTTTACATAGGAATATATAGAGAAAATCTTTAAAAATATTCTGGGAAACTTTTCAGTTCAAAAAGCAGTAACTTGTTTGAAAGCACTAGTTGTGCAGATTAAAAGTTTGATCAAACCATGATTCCCTAGAGAAAAGTGGAGCCACAAAGTTGGGGGTGGGGTGGGGGGTTGGTTATATAGGAAAAGAGAAAAATCTTCTTACAGGTACAACAACAAAATAGGCTTGGTATTTACCATAAAAATTTGGGGATAAAAATCAGCAGATTTTAAAACTTTTTTGAGCAAGATCTACTGTACGTAGTTGTCAAGATATTTTGATTTTGATACTGTAATGCTAATTTGATCAGAGTTAAGGCTGTTGTTGCTCAGGTGAGCGATGTGGCCCCTGGGCCTCTTGTTTCCCTTTTTTCATTAATGTAGATTACTTTTCAATTTGAAAATTTGAGAAAAATAATCCATCTCTTTTTCATTTTAGAAATGTGTTTGGCATTGTGAAACCTCTTTTTTCCTACAATGATAATGAATCCAACACTAAAGTTGACAGAATTATCTTTATTGCATCTGCAAAAATTGAAAAATTTCCCGAAGAACTGATGAAAAGTGTGAGATTCCTAGCCCTGGAGGGAAGCAGAGGTAATACAGCATTAAAGAGTAAACCTAATTGTTAAAAGCTTGTGGTTATGTATCATAAGCATACATCGTATTACATTAAATTATTTATCACAATTAGAAAAAAAATCATATTGTTTGAAAAAAAAACGCATATTGTTTGAAAGATCTATCTTGTACCTTTCTTATTATTATAAAGTGAAAACTACCAGTATTTCATAACACACTTTGAGTATTCCTTGAGAAGTGAAGATGTTTAAAGGGGGATGTGCGACCGTCTTTTACATTTGAAAAGAAAAATGTAAACATTTCTTGAACTAGCTTGTTTCTGTCCAAAACTTACTAAAACTGTTGTCAAAAGATACAAAAGCAACAAATATGACGTTCAACATACAAGGGCAGAACAATGCATTTTCAAATCACTTAGAACTGCACAGCTTCAGACTTAAATTTAAGATTTAAAAATATGAAAGGAGGTCATTAGTGTCCAATTTAAGTTTTAACTTTGTCTCAGAAGAGGGTACCCTCTTCTTAAAATGAGTATTTAACACCATCAATTTGCACGAGATGGGTTTTTTCTGTGTCTATGGAGATACATTGAAGTTATATTTTCATTGAAAAATAAATGTATATTTTTTATTTAAGGCAATTAAATTTTTGGATCTATCCTACTTCTAAAAAGAATTTAATACAATTTATACTTATAAAACTAAAAAAAAATTGGAACTGGTATAGAGATGTCTGTCACATTCAGCCAACATTGTTTTGAATTGACATTTATTTTTACCGATGGAAATATAACGTCAATGTGACTACATAAACACAGGAGTTCTAAGTAAAGCCAGAAATTTCTTCTGAAAATAGATCCCTTGCCGACTGATAAAAATAGGGTACCCTATTTTGAGGCAAAGTTTCTACAGTAATGTGCAGAATTCAACATTTCTTTCAACAAATGGTTGTAGAGAGGACACCAATAAACTCCTCTGTTACTTTTTCAGATTTTTAAATCTTGAAACTAAGTCTGCAGCTGCGCAGTTCTACAGCTGTTTAAAGTGATTAAAAAGCATTTTTCTGCTCTTAAATGCATGATTTGCATACAAAAAACCCATGTAGAACCTTATATCTATTGCTTTTTCATCTTTAGACAAAAGTTTTGGCAAGTTTTGTGCAGAAACAAGCCAGTTCAAGAATTGTAAACATTTTTATTCTCTAATGTACAAGATGGGCGCACATCCTCATTAACTTATACAAACAATACCGGTACTACCTTCTGTTTTTCTAATGTCGATCAAAATCAAGTAGCGAGTGATGATTAACGTGATTATTTTTGCAGATATTCCCATATTTGGTGTTTTAACCCACGCCGATGAAATAGATATCAGTGATCCAAAATTTTGTAAATTCGAAAAAAAGTTCAAAGATTGCCTAGGACTATCATCAATGCGCTACTTACGTTGCACTAATTACTGCAGTAATTTCCCCGTGGACAATGAACGGATTCCCGACGTTGAAGTTCCTGTGATGAGATTTCTTAGACAGGTGAGCTTATTTGTAAACAAAAAATATTATTATACTTTCATGTTAAATACTAAAATCTGATTGGCTTAGACGCAGTTGATAATCCGTTCTATAACTCTCAGAGCTAGCAACACACTTCGCAACGGGTAACACAACGAATTGTCACATGCGCGTAAATTATGCGCGTACAGTTCGCCGTAGAATTCACGTCATTTCTATATAAAAGCAGTAAAATTTTCTCTAAAATTAAGACATTCAGTATAATAAAATAAATAGTGCTTGTTTGGGAGGGCAACAGCTGAAACTGACACCCCTCGAAAACAATTGTCAACCTCCGCTTCGCAGTTGAAATTGACACCCCTCGAAAACCTCCGCTTTGCGTCGGTTGACAATAGTTTTCTCCGGGTGTCAATTTCAACTGTTATCCTCCCAAACAGGCACTATTTATATAATGAAAAAATGACAATAAAAAACCGTCAACCATCTCAAAAATCCATAAAACGAAATACAAATTCAAAGCAGATCAACATGGACCTCCAAAATGATAGAGGTAGGATCAGGCTCCGGGATCATGAAACTGTCTTAAGTCTTAAATCAGACTTATGTCAATAAATTTTCACTTAAATTTTAAGATTGTTCTTAAACAGGTCGGGTGCACTACCTTATATGGAAAGCATTATTTAACATGTGACAATATTTACGTCAAAAAGGTTCTCCAATCCAGTGAATGAGTCGCAAAGCATGACGGTCTACAACGTCTTTACTTTTCAACACATACACGTGGTTTATGGCTGTTGTATACACAATATTTAATTGCTTGCCGGAAAATTTGTACAACTTGATTTTTACTTTAGAAGGTAAAAAAGGAAAGATTACGTACCGTAGACATTGTTCCATGCTCACATTTAAAAAATACTGTTGTTTTAATTTATCAATTGTTGCTTCAAAGATCGATCTGAGTATCAATAGACTGGTATACATTCGCATACAAGTACAAGCAAATTTTGATAAGGAAAAACTGCATAATTGTTTATTGGTGACTTAATTATTGTACACCATTAATAAATGCAGGTAATTGTACATTTTTAACATACATCAATAACCACGATAGTAGAAATGCACAAATATACAAATACAGAAGTACAAGTTATGTATCGTGTAGTATTTTGTACACTAAGCAATCTGATGAGTGTCCCTGAAGAAACTTCAAAATTCTACTAATATATGTTTTCCAAAACCCAGTGTATCGCGTGAAAAACGTACTCACTGCTTCTAATATATTAGGGCGTATACATCTCTTTTGAACCTTGACAATGATGTATTTAGATAGGTTGATATAAGGCCTCTCATAGGCAATATTTTTCAAATGTGAGCATAGAAATGAAAGATCAAACATGATTTTCCATATTTATTTCATTAATTATGAAAAATAATTAAAAATGAGTTTCCAAAGAACAATTCAAAATGGTATATATTTTCAATACGCTTTGTATACACTGAAAATTGTAGTAGCCCACAATGCCTTGCAACTCATTCATCTGATTGGTTTGGCAATAAAAGTAAACAGATGGCTAATTTTGTATGCAAATTTATGCCGACGTCACAAAATCTAGTGGTCTCGACCTGTTAAAGTGGATCACAAAAAAATGACTTAGGGTTAACTCTGAAATATTGTCTTAAATATTAAGACTGCTATTAGGCAGACTTAAGTATAAAGATTGTTACTAAGTAAGTTCAAAATGGCGACACTCGTTGAATTTTTAAGAAATGGTCAGCAAAGAAGGCGGCTCCCTCGTCCTCGGGTTTTCTATTAATAGCCTAGTCTAGGTTTTTCCTTTTGTGGACTTGCTATTGAAGTTATTTCCCTTTGTTAAAGTGAAAGTGTGTAAATACGTCTGTATAATAACTATACATGTTACCCAGTAAGAAACTATACTAATATTTGTGTGTACATGCAGAAGCATCTTTTAAATATAATTTTATAACTTTGTGATAAATGATAATGTTTACGATGCAGCTGATAGGAATCTTCAAACGAAGAAGAGTTCCACTTTTAACAAATTCGGTCGAAAAATCGCGTGAGTCACTATGACGTATTACACTGTATAAGCCAAGAATAATCTTAGCTAAGTTTTTTCTTAGATCGTTTTGTGATCCACTAAAGTAAGCAATCTTAACTAAGTCTAAATCTTAGATTTAAGACAAAATTCTAACTTAAATTTAAGACAGTTTCATGATCCCGGAGCCAGGTGCCTAGGAGGAGTGAGCATCCTCTGCTGACCGGTAACCTATTCTGTTTACAAGGATATTAATCACATTCAAAGATAATGTGAAACTCAAATTAAAGAAGGATGTATATTTTATTTTTATTACAAGAATATATCATCAAATTAGTTTCTTACCCCATCATATGGCCGAAGCAAAAGATGTTTGTCATGTCGGTCGTAAATCCGTCTAAAACTATTTTTAAAATAAAAAACCAACACTTTTTTAAAGGAGAGATAGTAAAAGGGTTGAAAATATGGTGTTTGTAATTGAAAATGTTGTCTTTTTCACAAGAACCATTGATGAGGAATGTTACTTAATGCGTATATATATATATATATATATATATATATATATATATATATATATATATATATATATATATATATATATATATATATATATACGCAGAAATATTGCAATAACTCTTAAATTGACATAAACCTACCCGTACTGAATGATATAAATATACATACAGTATAGGGAAATTCACTATATTGGAGCTCCACCTCCGCCGGGGCTTGAACTCACAACCTATGGAACCCACTCTTCTAGCAGTGAGCGGCCACCGCTCTAACCACTCGCCTGTCTAGGCAAGACAAATATCTTGCTTTCGATGACGAACGGGCTCTAGAGTGCTGGCTGCGCACTACACAGTCGTATGAGATGGAGGTTGAATACAGTTAAACAGTTAAACGGTAACCTCTCACTGGTAGGAGAGTGGGTTCCATAAGTCGTGATTTTAATTAAGGTCTTCCGTTTCCAACGGAAGACCTTATAGTTTTCGTACAGTTTCTTATTAAGGTCTTCCGTTTTCCAACGGAAGACCTTATTGTTTTCGTACGGTTTCTTTTTCCCTATTATTATTAAGGTCTTCCGTTTTCCAACGGAAGACCTTATTGTTTTCGTTCGGTTTCTTTTTCCCTATTATTATTATTTTTTTTTTCTTACAAAATTTGTGCACGCGATTTCTCGAAATTGGCTCGACCGATTTTCATGAAACTTTCAGATCTAATAGATAGTGATCTGAACTTAATATATATTTTTTTATTTTGATGACGTCATTTCCGTTCTTGAGATAATGACGTTTTAGCGATTTTCAGAGGGTCGGCTTGTCACTCGAACTCCTCCTAAACGATAAAAGATATCAAATTCAAATTTTCAGGAATTGTAGACGAATGATTGTAGTTTTGCATAAAGTGAATCATTTATGTCTGATGCAAAAGGCACCGAAGCTCGCCTGGACCCGAAAATTGAGATATAAAAAATGTAGTGATTTTTCTTGGTTTTCTTTATTTATCTCTTTCTCGAAAATATTTTGTTAAGACATGTAGAACAATTAAAATTTATTTTTACAAGAGCTTTCATTCAACATCAAGAAAAAGGGGCTGGCCCCTAAAATTAGGGGCCAAAAGGTCTCTAAAGTCTTTTATTGATAGCACTTAATTGAGAAATATTTTGTAATACGTTTAAGAAGCAAAAATGTTCATCTTACAGTTATTTAGCTATAAATTATAAATAAAAATTCATGCGTTACGTAATTAGGGGTTTTAAGGGGCCAGAAGTTCCAAATTTTGATCACTTATATCACAAGAAGGACAAATATTTTGAAAAGCAATATAGAATAAAAGATGCTAAAAGTGATGTTCTAAGCAATATTCAACCATCAAAATTTCGTTCTGTGGCCCCTATAAGGAAATAAGGGGTCGGCCCCTAAAACGTTCTTTCCCAGATAGCTCAAGAACGGTAACGAATTTCTAAACACTTGTTGGACAAAATATGTTAAATATCAAAAGACCTTTCATTTGACATCAAGGAAAAGGGACTGGCCCCTCAAATTAGGGGCCAAAAGGTCTCTGAAGTCTTTTATTTATAGCAATTTACTGAGAAATATTTTGTAATACGTTTAAGAAGCAAAAATGTTCATCTTACAGTTAAATAACTGTACATTATAAATAAAAATTCAGACGTTACGTAATAGGGGATTTAAGGGGCCAGAAGTCCAAAATTTCGATCACTTATATCACAAAAAGGACAAATATAATGAAAAGCAATATAGAATAAAAGATGCTTAGAATGATGTTTTAAACATTATTCAACCATCAAAATTTCGTTACGTAACCCCAATAAGGAGATAAGGGGTTGGCCCCTAAAACGTTCTTTCCCAGATAGCTCAAGAACGGTAAAGAATTTCTAAACACTTGTTGAACAAAATATGATTATTATCAAAAGACCTTTCATTTGACATCAAGAAAAAGGGACTGACCCCTTAAAGTAGGGACCAAAAGGTCTCTGAAGTCTTTCTTTCATAGCACTTTAATGAGAAATATTGTGTAGTATGTTTCAAAAATGTTCATCTTACAGTTATGCATCCATTATTGAAAAAAGTTTTCTCATATGTTACGTAATTTTGAGTTTTAAGGGTCTTGATATCTTTTGATAATAGCTTTTAATTGTGAAATATTTTGTAATAAATTATAGAAGCAATTATGTTTATCAAAACGTTATAAACCTGTAAATGACAATTGTTTACTCCTTTGTTGTGTAATTAGGGATTTTAAGGGGCCAGAAATCCGAAATTTTGATCTTCAATATCTCAAAATGGAGACAAATTTGAAAAGTAAACTTTAACAAAAGATAGTTAAAATAATGTTCTTAACAAGATGCAACCATCATGTTTTTTTAACCGGTCCCTTAACGGGGTTAGAGGGTCGGCCCTTAAAATGATCTGTTCCAGATATCTCGAGAACGATATATAATTTGTAAACACTTGTTGAACAAAATGTGTTTGACGTGAAATGAGCTTTCTTTTGACATCAAGAAAAAAGGGTCGGCCTTTCAATTTCAAGATCCAAAGGGGATTATAATTCTTCATCCATCGCACCTTTAGATCCCACCCGCATTTCCTGATATGTTTCGTTGATGAAGATCTAAGGCAATTTCATTTCCTCTTCTAAAAATCGGACGGAAGACCTCCTCGTTGCTCGCAACGAGATCGTGTCTAGTTATTTTTTTTTTTCTTACAAAATTTGTGCACGCGATTTCTCGAAAATGGCTCGACCGATTTTCATGAAACTTTCAGATCTAATAGATAATGATCTGAACTTATTATATATTTTTTTATTTTGATGACGTCATTTCCGTTCTTGAGATAATGACGTTTTAGCGATTTTCAGAGGGTCGGCTTGTCACTCGAACTCCTCCTAAACGATAAAAGATATCAAATTCAAATTTTCAGGAATTGTAGACGAATGATTGTAGTTTTGCATAAAGTGAATCATTTATGTCTGGCGCAAAAGGCACCGAAGCTCGCCTGGACCCGAAAATTGAGATATAAAAAATGTAGTGATTTTTCTTGGTTTTCTTTATTTATCTCTTTTCTCGAAAATATTTTGTTAAGACATGTAGAACAATTAAAATTTATTTTTACAAGATCTTTCATTCAACATCAAGAAAAAGGGGCTGGCCCCTAAAATTAGGGGCCAAAAGGTCTCTAAAGTCTTTTATTGATAGCACTTAATTGAGAAATATTTTGTAATACGTTTAAGAAGCAAAAATGTTCATCTTACAGTTATTTAACTATAAATTATAAATAAAATTCATGCGTTACGTAATTAGGGGTTTTAAGGGGCCAGAAGTTCCAAATTTTGATCACTTATATCACAAGAAGGACAAATATTTTGAAAAGCAATATAGAATAAAAGATGCTAAAAGTGATGTTCTAAACAATATTCAACCATCAAAATTTCGTTCTGTGGCCCCTATAAGGAAATAAGGGGTCGGCCCCTAAAATGTTCTTTCCCAGATAGCTCAAGAACGGTAACGAATTTCTAAACACTTGTTGGACAAAATATGTTAAATATCAAAAGACCTTTCATTTGACATTAAGAAAAAGGGGCTGGCCCCTCAAATTAGGGGCCAAAAGGTTTTTGAAGTCTTTCATTCATAGCACTTTACTGAGAAATGTTTTGTAATACGTTTATGAAGCAAAAATGTTCATCTTACAGTTATTAACCTATACATTATGAAAAAAAAATCATGCGTTACGTAATTAGGGGTTTTAAGGGGCCAGAAGTCCAAAATTTCGATCACTTATATCACAAAAAGGACAAATATTATTCTAAGCAATATAGAATTAAAGATGCTTAGAATGATGTTCTAAACATTATTCAACTATCAAAATTTCGTTCCTTGGCCCCAATAAGGAGATAAGGGGTCGGCCCCTAAAATGTTCTTTCCCAGATAACTCAAGAACGGTAACGAATTTCTAAACACTTGTTGAACAAAATATGATTATTATTAAAAGACCTTTTATTTGACATCAAGAAAAAGGGACTGGCCCCTCAAATTAGGGGCCAAAAGGTCCCTAAAGTCTTTTATTTATAGCAATTTACTGAGAAATATTTTGTAATACGTTTAAGAAGCAAAAATGTTCATCTTACAGTTAAATAACTGTACATTATAAATAAAAATTCATGCGTTACGTAATAGGGGATTTAAGGGGCCAGAAGTCCAAAATTTCGATCACTTATATCACAAAAAGGACAAATATAATGAAAAGCAATATAGAATAAAAGATGCTTAGAATGATGTTTTAAACAATATTCAACCATCAAAATTTCGTTACGTGGCCCCAATAAGGAGATAAGGGGTTGGCCCCATAAACGTTCTTTCCCAGATAGCTCAAGAACGGTAAAGAATTTCTAAACACTTGTTGAACAAAATATGATTATTATCAAAAGACCTTTCATTTGACATCAAGAAAAAGGGGCTGACCCCTCAAAGTAGGGACCAAAAGGTCTCTGAAGTCTTTCTTTCATAGCACTTTAATGAGAAATATTGCGTAGTATGTTTCAAAAATGTTCATCTTACAGTTATGCATCCATTATTGAAAAAAGTTTTCTCATAAGTTACGTAATTAGGGGTTTTAAGGGGCTAGATATCTTTTGATAATAGCTTTTAATTGTGAAATATTTTGTAATAAATTATAGAAGCAATTATGTTTATCAAAACGTTATAAACCTGTAAATGACAATTGTTTACTCCTTTGTTACGTAATTAGGGATTTTAAGGGGCCAGAAATCCGAAATTTTGATCTTCAATATCTCAAAATGGAGACAAATTTGAAAAGTAAACTTTAACAAAAGATAGTTAAAATAATGTGCTTAACAAGATGCAACCATCATGTTTTTTTAACCGGTCCCTTAACGGGGTTAGAGGGTCGGCCCTTAAAATGATCTGTTCCAGATATCTCGAGAACGATATATAATTTGTAAACACTTAAACATTTGTTGAACAAAATGTGTTTGACGTGAAATGAGCTTTCTTTTGACATCAAGAAAAAAGGGTCGGCCTTTCAATTTCAAGATCCAAAGGGGATTATAATTCTTCATCCATCGCACCTATAGATCCCACCCGCATTTCCTGATATGTTTCGTTGATGAAGATCTAAGGCAATTTCATTTCCTCTTTTAAAAATCGGACGGAAGACCTCCTCGTTGCTCGCAACGAGATCGTGTCTAGTTATTAAGGTCTTCCGTTTTCCAACGGAAGACCTTATTGTTTTCGTTCGGTTTCTTTTTCACTATTATTATTATTTTTTTTTTCTTACAAAATTTGTGCACGCGATTTCTCGAAAATGGCTCGACCGATTTTCATGAAACTTTCAGATCTAATAGATAGTGATCTGAACTTAATATATATTTTTTTATTTTGATGACGTCATTTCCGTTCTTGAGATAATGACGTTTTAGCGATTTTCAGAGGGTCGGCTTGTCACTCGAACTCCTCCTAAACGATAAAAGATATCAAATTCAAATTTTCAGGAATTGTAGACGAATGATTGTAGTTTTGCATAAAGTGAATCATTTATGTCTGGCGCAAAAGGCACCGAAGCTCGCCTGGACCCGAAAATTGAGATATAAAAAATGTAGTGATTTTTCTTGGTTTTCTTTATTTATCTCTTTTCTCGAAAATATTTTGTTAAGACATGTAGAACAATTAAAATTTATTTTTACAAGAGCTTTCGTTCAACATCAAGAAAAAGGGGCTGGCCCCTAAAATTAGGGGCCAAAAGGTCTCTAAAGTCTTTTATTGATATCACTTAATTGAGAATTATTTTGTAATACGTTTAAGAAGCAAAAATGTTGATCTTACAGTTATATAACTATAAATTATAAATAAAAATTCATGCGTTACGTAATTAGGGGTTTTAAGGGGCCAGAAGTTCCAAATTTTGATCACTTGTATCACAAGAAGGACAAATATTTTGAAAAGCAATATAGAATAAAAGATGCTAAAAGTGATGTTCTAAACAATATTCAACCATCAAAATTTCGTTCTGTGGCCCCTATAAGGAAATAAGGGGTCGGCCCCTAAAACGTTCTTTCCCAGATAGCTCAAGAACGGTAACGAATTTCTAAACACTTGTTGGACAAAATATGTTAAATATCAAAAGACCTTTCATTTGACATTAAGAAAAAGGGGCTGGCCCTTCAAATTAGGGGCCAAAAGGTCTCTGAAGTCTTTCATTCATAGCACTTTACTGAGAAATATTTTGTAATACATTTATGAAGCAAAAATGTTCATCTTACAGTTATTAGCCTATACATTATGAAAAAAAATTCATGCGTTACGTAATTAGGGGTTTAAAGGGACCAGAAGTACAAAATTTCGATCACTTATATCACAAAAAGGACAAATATTATTCTTAGCAATATAGAATAAAAGATGCTTAGAATGATGTTCTAAACATTATTCAACTATCAAAATTTCGTTCCTTGGCCCCAATAAGGAGATAAGGGGTCGGCCCCTAAAATGTTCTTTCCCAGATAACTCAAGAACGGTAACGAATTTCTAAACACTTGTTGAACAAAATATGATTATTATCAAAAGACCTTTCATTTGACATCAAGAAAAAGGGACTGGCCCCTCAAATTAGGGGCCAAAAGGTCCCTAAAATCTTTTATTTATAGCAATTTACTGAGAAATATTTTGTAATACGTTTAAGAAGCAAAAATATTCATCTTACAGTTAAATAACTGTACATTATAAATAAAAATTCATGTGTTACGTAATAGGGGATTTAAGTGGCCAGAAGTCCAAAATTTCGATCACTTATATCACAAAAAGAACAAATATAATGAAAAGCAATATAGAATAAAAGATGCTTAGAATGATGTTTTAAACAATATTCAACCATCAAAATTTCGTTACGTGGCCCCAATAAGGAGATAAGGGGTTGGCCCCTAAAACGTTCTTTCCCAGATAGCTCAAGAACGGTAAAGAATTTCTAAACACTTGTTGAACAAAATATGATTATTATCAAAAGACCTTTCATTTGACATCAAGAAAAAGGGGCTGACCCCTCAAAGTAGGGACCAAAAGGTCTCTGAAGTCTTTCTTTCATAGCACTTTAATGAGAAATAGTGTGTAGTATGTTTCAAAAATGTTCATCTTACAGTTATGCATTCATTATTGAAAAAAGTTTTCTCATATGTTACGTAATTAGGGGTTTTAAGGGGCTAGATATCTTTTGATAATACCTTTAATTGTGAAATATTTTGTAATAAATTATAGAAGCAATTATGTTTATCAAAACGTTATAAACCTGTAAATGACAATTGTTTACTCCTTTGTTGCGTAATTAGGGATTTTAAGGGGCCAGAAATCCGAAATTTTGATCTTCAATATCTCAAAATGGAGACAAATTTGAAAAGTAAACTTTAACAAAAGATAGTTAAAATAATGTGCTTAACAAGATGCAACCATCATGTTTTTTTAACCGGTCCCTTAACGGGGTTAGAGGGTCGGCCCTTAAAATGATCTGTTCCAGATTTCTCAAGAACGATATATAATTTGTAAACACTTGTTGAACAAAATGTGTTTGACGTGAAATGAGCTTTCTTTTGACATCAAGAAAAAAGGGTCGGCCTTTCAATTTCAAGATCCAAAGGAGATTATAATTCTTCATCCATCGCACCTTTAGATCCCACCCGCATTTCCTGATATGTTTCGTTGATGAAGATCTAAGGCAATTTCATTTCCTCTTCTAAAAATCGGACGGAAGACCTCCTCGTTGCTCGCAACGAGATCGTGTCTAGTTATTATTATTATTTTTTTTTTCCACAAATTTTGTGCAAGCATTTTCTCGAGAACTATTTGACCGTTCTCAACCATTTTTTCACAGATGATTACAAGTGGTCTGAATTTATTTTGTTTTTAAAATTTTTGCCGTCGTCACTTCCGGTACCGATTTATTGCTAATTTTGAAAACTTTTACGACTCATTTTGTGAGCAGTTGATCTCAGAAACTATCAGAGATATGAATATGAAACTTTCAGGATAGGTAGTCCATAGTTTGAAGTTGTGCCTATTGTTTTCGTTTTACGCAAGTGGCGCCATTTCTTGGAGCTCGCTAGGGCTCGAAAATTGGGTACGAATTTCATATAAAAATTTTCACACATTTTGATCTATATCTTTTTATCAGTTGATATTTTGTTAAGACATATATAACAAAAGTGGTAGAGTATCAAAAGTTCTTTCCAACAAAATCAAGAAAAAGGGGCTGGCCCCTTTAATTAGGGGCCAATATACCCGTAATGTCTATTACAAATAACTTAAAAACGATAAAGATTTTGTAATGCATTTTAGAAGCAAAGTTGTTGATCGTAACAATATCTATTTATAAAACTCATTGCCACGCCCATTTATGACGTAGTTAGGGATTTTTAGGGGCCAAAGTTCTCAAACATTGACACAATATATCTAGAGAACAAGACATATTTTGTTAAGCATTGTAGAAGAGAAAATGCTTGTATTGATAATTTTTCCAATGATTAATGATTCCAATATTTGAAACACCAATGTCTGTCCCCATTAAGGATCTAAAGGGCTGGCCCCTAATATATTCAATCATTTGTATTTCAAAAATGAACAACAATTTGAGATGAGTGTAAGAACAAAAACTGTTAGTATTTGAGAGATCTTTTGTATGAAATCAAGAAAAAGGGGCTGGCCCCTTTAATTAGGGGCCAATAGACTCGTAAAGACTATTACAGATAACTTAAAAACAATAAAGATTTTGTAATGCATTATAGAAGCAAAGTTGTTGATCGTAACAATATATATTTGAAAAGCTCATTGCCACGCCCATTTATGTCGTAATTAGGGATTTTTAGGGGCCAAAGTTCTCAAATTTAGACACAATATATCTAGAGAACGAGACATATTTTGTTAAGCATTGTAGAAGAGAAAATGTTTGTATTGATAACTATAATCGATTCCATTATTTTCAACGCCAATGTCTGTTCCCATTAAGGATCTACAGCGCTGGCCCCTAAAATATTCAATCATTTGTATCTCAAAAATGAACAACAGTTCAAGAAAGGTGTAAGAACAAAAAATGTTAGTATTTGTAAGATCTTTCGTATGAAATGAACAAAAAGGGGCTGGCCCCTTTAATTAGGGGCCAAGACCCACGTAAAGTCTATAACAAATATCTTAAAAACCATAAAGTTTTTGTGATGCATTATAGAAGCAAAGTTGTTGATCGTAACAATCTCTGTTTGAAAAACTCATTGCCACGCCCATTTATGACGTTATTAGGGGCCAACGTCCTTAACTTTTGATGCAATATGTCTAAAAGAGACATATTTTTTTAAGCATTGTAGAAAAGAAATTGTCTGCATTTAACTAATTAAAACACCAATATATGTCCCCATTTAAATCTATAGGGGTGGCCCCTAAAATATTCAGTCATTTTTATAAGTTTTATCGATAAATCATCGTATCATTTTAAAAAATCGAACGGAAGACCTACTCGTTACTCGTAACGAGATCGTGTCTAGTTTTATATATATATATATATATATATATATATATATATATATATATATATATATATATATATATATATATATATATATATATATAAGAACAAAAGATTGCGATATCATTATGATGTAATGTAGATTCATTTTGAATGAAACTTTCATTGATAGGTTATTGATCCTGCTCGAGAAGTTTATGAAGAGGAAGGAAGGATGCAACATATATACAAACGAATGAATATACAGTTTAAAACCATAGCAGCCTGCGTTTTACAGAGTTTTCTTATTTTTTTGTACTTGCTTATCATAATGCAATCTCCTGTCGAAGTTTTTGAAATATGCAGGGCGAGAACGGAGCATGATTTGCACACATCAAATCTGCATCACCTTTGTGGTTTGAATGCCGATTGGAAAATCATGGCCACACCATCTTGGTTTTTTTTCTTTCTATATTTGGCACTTGTGTACTTTGGTGTTTGTCCGTTACTCGATTTTTTTCTTAGTACAGATCCATATTTAAAAGCAATTTTTAATCAAAGAATTCTATCATATATCAAAAGTAAATATATGGAAATGTATGCTAATCGATAAAAAAACCTAATATATAAGGTTCTTTTAGGGTTGTCAACAACGAGTGTTTGAGTACTGTCAAGATAATCATCAACAAAAATCATCTTAGTCGATTTCTCGTTATAAAGAAACAAGGTTTGAAATATTTTACTATTTTACGTAGCAATTTTTCGGCCAAGAATAAAAGTAAATAACAGCAATCTTTTCTCGGCAATTTGGCCCGTAAGTTTCTTTCTGTGGTGCTTTTGGTGTATTTTTTACTGTTAATTTATTGGTGTCCAAAGTGTATTGTTTTGTATATTTAATAAATGGCTTGAATGAAAGTACTGAGGCATACAAGTGTATGTAATTCAGAAAACCAATTTGATGTTTCTTAAAATGATAAATATCAATTCAGTTAATTACTGAATTATATGTTTGTATTATTTTAAAAATCCTTTGAATCATTTCCTCAAAGTGTTTGGTTTTTTTTTAATCATTTAACTTAAATTGTTGAATAGGCACTAGAAAATGACTAAGTATGGAACAAGACACGTTTAATATGTAGTGAATTAAATGTAACTGTCACAACCCCCCCCCCCCCGAAAAAAAATTAGATTAATTTAGATAAAATATATTTCAATTCATTTTAGATTAAATATTTAAAGTACATATATTATAACTTTTAATATGTTTTTGCGTTAATAATACGTAAAATAGATAGTTGTATAGTTAATACAAGAGATTTTATCCATGTACATGAACATGTTTTGCTTAATAGAATGAATCAACAAAACATGCAGTTTACGAATGCTTCTATTTAAACAGGGCTGACTGTTTAACAAATTATTTTATAATTTTCTAATTTATTCCACATGATTCAACTGCTGAACATTCACAAAATTATTTCTTTGGAAAATTTTGTAAGTATTTCGAATTGCAATCTTAGTAGTTTTAATTTATTGTTAATTCGACTATTTTTGTGAAATGCCCTTTTGCTACTGATGTAATTAGTTTTCCCTTTAAAATGATAAGGTTTTGTATATGTCTGGTTTTAGCTCACCTAAGCTGAAAGCTCAAGTGAGCTATTCTGATCACTTTTCGTCCGGCGTCCGTCTGTCATTCTGTAAACATTTTGCTTTTCTGACTTCTTCTCCAGAGCCATTTGGCTGATTTCAACCAAACTTCACAAAAATAATCCTGAAGTAAAGGGACTTCATGTTTGTTAAAATGAAGGGCCACAAAGGGAGGTAATGAAGAATCATTGAAAATTTATCTTTCAAAAATATTCTCAAAAACAAATGGCCTGAAAAGTTAAAACTTGTTTGGAATGTAGATTCAAGATTGTTTAAATCAAGATCTCTGAGGTAGGTAGGGGACACAGTGGGGGATCGAATTTTTACATAGGAATATATAGAGAAAAATGTTTTAAATCTTTATTGGTCGAAGAAGCTATCACTTGCGTGGTTGCAAACTCAGATAGTATAGATTCAAATTTGTCAAAGTCATCTTCTCTGGGTGTAGGGTGGGGCCACATTGGAGGGTCGAATTTTTACCTAGGATTTAAAAAAAAATTATTCCCAAACAATCAAATGTTTTAACACAGGTATATGGTATTGCATGTACTTATATGCAAGCATTTTGACATATTGTTAATTCAAGGTTGTTTCGGCATGGGCCCCTGGACAATTCTTGGGTCCCACAAGAGGTTCAAAATTTGATGTATGTTTACCTATACATGAAAAGTTGTTTAAGATCTTCTTAATAACTGCAATGATCAATATGTGATATGACTATGAAATCATCCTCTTACAAAAGAGGCTGAATGATCTGCATATGAATATCTAGAGAAATATTTAAAAATCTTTTAAATTAGGATTTATTCTACTACATTGTCCAGATATTTTGTAGATGACTTCATAAAGCTGATTTTATTGTGGCTTTTGTTGCTCAGGTGAGCGATGTAGCCCATTGGTCTCTTGTTGTTTGATAACAACACAGTTGTAGTGCATGATTTTAAGCTACTTGCATTGATGTATTATCTCTGTGTTGTTATTTACTGTTTCAATGCATTGATGACGAATGCAATTTATAAATATTAATATTATTATTATAACATGTAGCAATATCAAGTTGAATTATATATTTCGTCGCCATAAGAAGCAAATGACTTTTAAAGATAAATAATTACAAACCTTGCTCATTATGGGATACCTCTCGATATTGATGTGGATAAAAGTACACTATCATCAACATTCTGTCACCGGTTTAGAATGTTTAAGTTTTATAATATTTGGCCAAAAAAATATGTTTTAAAACTTTTGGGAAGGAAACATTTATAAAAAATGCTCAGCGGGATTCGAATTCATAACTTACAGATTCCAAGTAAATGATCTAACCCATTGCTCTACGATGTTATATAACAATTTTGCGAAAGAAAAAAGTTATAAAAATTATTCTTGATATTATTGTTTATTTCGATTATTTCGAAGTACGTCACAATATGGAGGTGTCCCATACCTCCTAACTATTAATTTGTTAATTTAAGGACGGAAATATTGACATTTTTTTTAACGATCTCCGATCCTTAGCAATGTTCGATAACTCTAAATAATCATGATATTTTCTTATTCGTACCAATAATCTGCCTTTTATATATAAAAAAAAATAATGAGTTTTGTAGTGTTAATATTACCTTAAATAATTCAACGAACTTCGTAGCATAGTGGTTTCACGGAGGACTACTAGACATTTGGATTGGGGTTCGACCCTACGATGCACCGGTACAACCGGTGATTTTTTTTCTAATTTGATTTCATATTGTATACTTATTCCATTATATCCATCGTGGGCAAAATTGCAATAACTTTGTAAAATGCATGGATACCATCAGTAAATTTCGTTTTATTTCATTTCATTTATAAAGTTTGAAGGATAAATAACATTATTATGATGAAAAAACATACTTTGAGGCTGAGGATCGGAGAACCTTAAATAAAACTTTCAAAATATGAATTGAAAAAAAATACTACCTTAAAATACGATACGATGGGATGGTACCAGTGTATTTGTAAACGAATTATAAGTTCTTACTTTGATGATTTTATTAATAAGAAAAAAATCGAAACGGTTAAAAATAAATGATAGTTGTAAGCCTTTCCTCAGAATGATCAGCAAGTCCAATTGTTTGTTACCAAGTTGTTTATTAATCAGCGTGATCGTATAGTAAATTGAAGCAGCCCAAATCAAAGAATCTAGAATACGTTTAACATCATTTTACATGAGTATATATAACATTTTACTTATGATTGACAGTTCTGACCAGTCCGGCCCATCTACGATGATCATGAGTGAACAATTAGTGTTAAAATTCCAGAGTTAAATTTTATTTCTAAATAAAGTAACAAAACTGTCAAAACTGTCAGAAAGAATATTGTGATGCGGGTTTTGAGTCTCAGAATCGTAGTCTCTGAGTCCCCCACCTGGGTGTGATGCATCGCTTACTCATAATACATTCATTCATACATGGCTTTAAGGTTACAAAGGTTAAATAGATGAACAAGCATTACAAGACTAACTTGCAATAGTAGGGCCTTCATTACAGACACAGGATCGCCAATTATGACAATTTGTTGATAACGTGTTTATATATTTTCAGTTTGTATTTTACTGTGCCAGAATTAATTAACCTCATTTACGACAAAGAGTATTGGGATGCAGTATTTGGGTATCCCGCCTTAATATGACGCATCACTTGCGTGCAACATTAGAGTGTCATATATAAAAGTATACATAAGTATCATAGTGACCAATATGTAATGATATTAATTCAAGGTCATAGCATGGCTATCTGTTTACATAGTATTACTTACATATTCAATTGAATTTGCTAACCTGAATATGAATACGTTGATAGAGTATGCATAGGATTGTTAAAAATATGATGATTCAGCTACTGATGTTTAATCAATGTATGACAAATTCATCTTATTAATATTATATCTATTGTTATTTCTTGAAGTAAACAGAAATTTAAACAAAAAATGCTTTGTATTTTTTTTTCATGTCGGAGGATAAAGAGTGGAACTAATCAATAAGAAAAATCTTTATAAAACGTATAACTTTTAATAGTTTTGTCTTAGGAGTTTTTGTTGTATTTGTAAAAATGTCAGAACAGTTCCATTAATATAGATTCTTCAAAATACATGCAGAATACATTATTAAAATGTTCCTTTATCGATGTTTTAGAGATAGTGATAATACATGTACATTTTGTTATTTTTTATCATGTATCTCAAAAGAACGTCCGCGGATTAAAGTGACTCAGACACGATTTGAGCTCAAAGTTTTTAAATTTTATATTTTCCATTTCTAATGTCTAGAATGGTTTATTATGGGTATTTTTAATTAATTTTCAATCTATTATATATGATTATTTCAAAATTGAAAGTCACATATCGAGTAACAAGCAATATAAAGATTTGTAAAACGTTTTGTGTTTTGTAAACAAAGTTCGAGTCTTGTTATTGTTTAAATATGTGTTGTATTAGTATAAGTTTTAATTCATTGGTGTTTTCTTTTGTTGATAGCATTATTTATGAACACATTAAACCATTTTATCTTGTTTGCCACATGTCATTTTGTCTGTAACCTGTGTTTCTTATATCGTTTTTATGTGCCATTAAGCTTTTCGTTAAGTATGAAATCTCTTCATAGTTTTTCAGGCTTCCATTGGACAACAGATACACTATAACTTGGAAATGATTGGAAGCAGGTACTTGAACAAATTAGGTTATTACTTAAGTATTGTATGGGACATTGGGACATCTGTCGATATTAGTCTGAGTGAAGGTAGATTATAATTAAAATACTTTCACCGGTTTAGAATGTTTAACTTTTATAATATTTAGCCAAAAAATTATGTTTTAAAAATTGTTGTTAGGTAAAAATTTGAAAGGCTTAGCGGGAATCGAACTCATGACTTACATATTCGTAGTGAACCCTCTAACCCACTGCGCTACGCTGTTAGGTGACTACTTTGGGAAAGAAACTATTTATAACATTACACTTGATTTTGTTGTTTATTTCGATAAATAGTACGACACAACATGGAAGTGTCCCATACCACCTTAATGCGTTTATTTATAATATATTTGATCAAACGTATCCAAATTACATGTAAATATATTAATCAAACAAATGCTAACTTTGATTTTACTTATTCCGTACACATGAATGAACTTATGTTGCACATAAATCACATGTCAAAGTCACTTTTTTGTATATCCTCTTTCGTCTGTATGCCCGTATGATTGTTAACATATCCTCTTTCACTGCTATCAAAGAATGCGTATACCCTCATGTATTTATTGATATAAAAAGAAACATGCATGCTTTATCTTTTTCTTCAGATTCAGATTGTCTTTGTTAAGTTTGTTTGTAAGGCTCATTATATAAATTGTATATTAGAAGAGCTTTGATTTAATTCCGCAAGTGGAAATACAACTTATACTCATAGCTCTCTTTTCAAGGAAGAAATTCTTCAAAATCATATGTCAGTTTTAAATATTTTCAATATTCCCAACAACCAAAATTTGAATTACCTTACCTTTATGGGATACCTAAACTTCATAAAAATCCTTACAAACAAAGATATATAGCAGGTTCGAGTCAATGTTGTACCAAGCCTCTTTCTTACTCCTTACTAAAATATTAACAGCAGTAAAGGAGTATCTCTCAAAAGTATTGAGCAACAGTATATTCAAGAAACAGTGTAAATCAGATGTGGATACATAAGAATTCCAAAGAACTTCTAGAAAACCTGAAATCCCAAACTTTTACCAAAATCAAGAGCATCAAAAATTACGACTTTTCTACACTTTATACAACCACCCCCCCCCCCTACGGTAAATTTAAGTCCGTCTTTTTGACATCATTGGTAGCTGCTTTTCTTTTTTTATTATTAAAAATGGATCACCTAATAACTTACCTTGTCATCGGTAATTTGCAAAACTATTCTGAAACCATTGGGATTGTGCACACAAGTACTCTGAAGATGACATTAAAAACATAATTGAGTTTCTGATAGACAACATCTACGTAGTTTTTTGGAAATCAGGTCTTCCAACATTGACTTGGAATTCCCATGGGTACCAATTGTGCCCCATTGTTAGACCTATGTGCATCCGTTTTTAGGCATATTTATTAGTTAATGGTTCGTTATTGTAAAAATGTCTTTCGAAAACATCGGACTTTAGTACCTTACCTGAAAGAGCGCATTTTGAGCTTATTGCAAAAGAACAGTTGATTCCTTGTTTGTTTTTTTTTTTAATTTTCATTAAATGTTTTAAGATGGACTCTTGAATGTTCAAATCATAAGAATTCAATCTAGAAAATTAGGTACCCGGCAAAATTTGCAATGACTTGTCTTCAAGTGCAGCTAATTTTTGTGGTGTGTAGAAAAAGTGGAATTTTTAATCCGTTTAAGTATGAATCATACGCCTCAAATTCAGATTTAATAACTTTGTGAGCGGATTAGCCCATTAGTCTCCTATATATTCAGTCTGTGTATTTCCTTTGTATGCGTGGTGTTTCCGATAGTAATCATAAATTGAATAACTTATAAAGAAATTCCTTCTATCAACATTTTTTCTTCTTCTTAAACATAGATGATATTTGCCTTCATTGGTTTCCTTTAATTAGCATTTATATATAGATTGTTTTTTTTTATCAGTTCTGTAAGTTTCCTGTTAACGTTGATAATTGTACCAATTGCTGAACGGCTAGTTAAGGATAAAGGCACAGTAATCGGACCAAATGGAACAAGGGTTATTTACATGAACAATCAATGTTTGTGTGATAGCGTCACAGAGGCTGTTGATAAACTAGAAGAACAAGTTACCAACATACCATCCAAGATATATCATACTTATGCTGAAAAGGAAAAAGAGGAGGCTAGAAACAGGATTCTTGAGTTTCATGAGATAGCAAAAGAACAGTTTGAAAAACACGCTGAAGTAGTTAAAGACCTACCAAACAAGATATATTCTCATATTGAAAAGGATAAAGAGGAGACAACTAATCGAATGTTCAACGAAATGTCCAATCTATTTCAAAAGTTTCAAGAGATCACAGATGAGCATATTGAGAAGTTAGGCACAAATCTAAAGGAAACATTAGACGATACTCATCAACACTTTGAAAAAGAGACGAGGAAAGTGAGGTCTAAAGTCAACATAGAAATCGACAGCGTCAATTACCGCCTACAGGACAACAGTAAGACCATCAAACAGAGAACATGTGTCCTTTCAGATATTAAATGTGTTTGCATTTCTGTACAATATATTATTTTTCTGCCTTTTTGTTTTACACAGAGTTTTGGATGTGGTTGATTGTCTCAGTGGTGATTGTAATCATTGTGGTTCTCCTGTACCTCTGTAAATTTGGAAACGCGGGAAACAAGGTACACTAAATTAATCTCTAGAAGATAAATTTTAATTCATTCAAAATCAGGCAAGGTCTGAATAGTAAATAAAAATTTTGTTGTACTCATCATTATTCAGAATATTGTTAAATCGCATTGCCGAATATAGTAATAAGTGTTGTACAAGATAATTTTAGAGCATTTAGAAGATAAATGAACTTCCATTATACATTTTAGTAATTTTTATGCATCACCTTCTTATGTGTCAGTTTCATTAGTTTGGTATCAAATTATTTTTTTGGCAATAGCAACAGTTATTGGAATCTGGATCACAGGAGGATAAGATGGAGAAATCTGTCGCTATAGTTAGTTTTTCAAAAGCCAACAAACAACTCCATAAAGCCATTGCCGACACTGTGGCAGACAAATTTGAATGTCATGAAATAATTCTTGGTGGCGTGAAAAACGTGTCTTCTATAGAACTAACGTCACAGGTTCTTATGTCTTAATCATAACAGTCATCTGCATAGATCTCCGATATTTTAAACGTTGATATTAACTAAAACTCATATCAACAATAGAAGGCTCACTTTATTTACAACATTTTCACTAGGTCTGTCTCGTTTTCGTGGATAAGAATGAGAGGAACATCATACTGGAAACAGAGGTAGATATTTCCAAAACAAGGTCCGACTTTGTAGAAAATATTGTAAAACAAGGTATGTATGGTCAATAATTGATGTAGAATTTCTATAAAAATTGTGAAAATAGTTATATTTCTTTGTGAATCAGTTAAAATACACCGTCCTTACACGCAAATTTTTTTTTTTTGCCCTTTCCGACATTCTAGACGTTAGATAAATTAAGCGTTTAAAGGAGAAATCTCAATTTAATAAAAAAAATTATAATTTTAGGTAGAACACAGGTAGTAGTCATTTACTGTCAACACGAGGACTCTCACGGATTGACTACGCTGTATAACAGGAATCTTGGAAACATCAAAAAACATAAAGTCCTCAGACAACTACAGAGACAGAACCGGGTTCTCAGCATAAATACGGAGTTCTCTTCTTATCAGTCTGGCTATCTTAAAGTTTTCCTAAACGAATCCTTGATGGAATAATCTGTTCTTGAATATCTATACTTATTAATTAAGACATTTTGCTAATAAACTATTAAATGCATGCACCAGAGTGACTGCTTACACCTGTGGTATTTCAACACGTGTGATATGATGTCCGTAAACTATAACTGAATTTTACCTGAAAAATAATTTCTGAGAGATTAATTAAAACCTTACTTTCATTTTCGATAAACCAGTCCGAAATAGTAATCAAAGTACTGAAGTACTGACGGGAGTTGATTTTATCGATAATTATTTATTTTAAAATCAACGATATTATTTTGCATGGCAAGTAGTTTCCTATATGTATTTGAATTACGTGTATATTTTATAATATAAATTCTCAAACAGAAATTTCTTGAAAACCCATATGAATCATGTTGTGTAATATTCAAAGAATTAATTCCATCAAACTACGTATCAGTAATCAAAATAGTTCTGAGAAATTGTATGGATCCAAGCAATATTCAACTCTAGTCTCGTTCAACCAGACGCTCGGCTGTCTCCGTTAATCTCCGACAAGCAGGAGAGACACTGCTTGCCGGATATTTACGGGGACAGCCGAGCGTCTGGTCGAACGAGACTATATTGAACTCTGGCGTAGGAATACATACAATGTACGACTACAAAAATATCTAAATTATTCGTACCATTTAAAATCTGACTATTTACAAGGTATCTATAAATACGTTTCCTTGAAAAACAATGTTTTAGAATACATTTCATCGAATTTATTGATTATTTTCAAGAACTACATGTTGTCAGCGGTGTTGTGCTTAGGTCCAAACACTGTTTCACTTTCGGTTTGCCTGAGTAACTGCATAGGAGATTTGATTAAAATCAACTCCCAAAAATGAAAGTAGGGTGGTGGATACGCTTTGGCGGATCCAAATCACTGGGAGTTTACATCAAAATTCATATTTGCAATGAAATATTATTGAATGATTAAATAAAGACTGAATATATTTACAGGGAACTTACTTAGAGTACACAAAGAAGTTAAGAAGATTTAACAATTGTTGAATAAATGAAATAAGGCAATTCGTTTCTTGAATGCGCAATTTCAGTTTTGATGGATAAAATTCATTCACTTGCGAAGCACGACCTATGGGGAGGGAATGGGATAGAACTTTCTAGAACGGGGTAACCAAGAACGCGGGGTTGCTAATTAACGTCATTGCGAAAAATGAAGGACGAGTTTATCATGCATCGCGGGCAGATAACTTGGATCTGACATCCCTGGTTAATACATAAAGGTAAATAAATAAAATGGAACATTTAGTTTTTAAGGGAAGAACTATCCAGAACGAGGTGCCCATGAACGCGGGTTGACTAATTAACAACCACCGGGCAGATAATTGGATCTTGTAACTTTGGTTTAAAAATAACTATGCATAAACTAGCGTTTTTTAGTTTCATACATTTTTATATTACGACAGATTATTAGTAACCCTTAAACATTAATTTGTAAACAATGAACAAATTGTGTTCTACGTGTATATAAATCAATGATGTACCGGGTATGCATAAAACGAGGACGGTTGACATTTTGTTTTTTTCCAGTCAGTTGCAACATAAAAAATCAATGCCACTGACATGTATATATCATCCATTTCAGTTTAGATTCTCATTCATGCCCGCTTTCTCTTATATATCCAGCTGTGTTTTTATTTCAATTTTAAAGAATAGTTTAAGAAAGCAATTTCAGACTAAATCGCACACAGTATATACAAAAAAAAAACCCAAACCCAAAATATAGTTCAACATTTTAAGCATTGTATCATATTACTGTGTACAGTGTTAATTACAGCACTTGCGCGAGATATCATCTAATTTTCTTTGAAAAAGGTTGACACTGGCAATTACAGACAGGACAATTTTTGTGGAATTTAAATAAATTTGAATCGACGACTGTTCATTGTAAGTTATATAAGCTGAATGCTCAAATCATTTTTTTTATTTTACTGCTCATAACACGGATAAAACACGATTAAATAATTTATTGTACTTAGGTTACTCAGCTGTTCTGCAGCAAATAGATTTATTTGTTAGAACACCAGTAAAACAATAGTTTCTATATGTAATATCATACGTCTTTTATCTGTCTTCTCAACATCAAATATGGAATAACAAGAACTGGTTACGAACATAAATAATGTTAAAATAACTAATTTACTTAATTAAAAATTCGGGTTCAAAACGGCGCAAGTTGAAAATAAAGGATCTGCATGTATTGTTCATCAAGGAGAAATTGTCACAGCATGCAGTTTCTTTCATAGAATGTTTTATAATTGAAATGTCATGACATGTTTATGAAATCTACATTTTTTCATGATTAAGGGCCGTGAATAAGCAGCAATTTTGCTGCACACTGCACAATACACAACATGTACCTCTGTATTGTGATAAACAGCCAATGGAACTGTCATCATTAATTACTGAGTATATTATAAAATTGTTTTTAGAATATCTCTATAAAATGGGGTTTATCTCATAAGGATAAACCAGGTTATTCTGCGCAATGAATTATTTTAATAATTTATGAGGAAAGGGCAATAACTCTTTGTCGGTAAAGAAGAAGGTACAGTTTCTTTCAATATATGCCCTAAAATTCAAAACTTGTTTAAATCTCTTAAAAATACACATATACCATCTTGAACCTGTGTGTATAAAAAGTACCAAGTTATGCACTTTTATCTTGTTTCAAAAAATAATTATGACTTCAATATTTTGGCGTATTTCTAAGATTTGTTCAAAAATGATAAAAAATGGCCCATTTTCTCATAGTTTTTTTTAGGAGGAAAATGTTTCCGCAGCCGTCACCCACAACGAATTTAAAATATTTTATATGATATCAAATGATAAAGTTATTATGAGAGTTTCAACGTGGGCGACAGCTGCGGACATATTTTTCTATTCAAAAAACTATTAAGGAACTGGTGTCTTCTTCTCAGTTTTATGAAAATTAAGGGAAAATGCACTGTTTGTGACGTCACAATTAACCTTGTGAAAGTCTAATCAGGTAACTATTTATAGCTTCGTAATTTAAAGGTATTTTTGTGTAAATAAACGTTACATTTCAATTTCTTGTGATATTTTTAAAAATCACTCTAAAACAGGGCCAAATATGACTGAAACTGTACCTAGTTCTTTTAAGTAGCATCTAGAGAGTCCCCAGTTATTAATTTCAGAACGTTCTAGAACTTCGTGTTAATTGGTGAGCATGCGCTATTAACTCTCCCTTTTTCTTCATCAACATCGCAAATCCCCCCCCCCCCAAACCCACTTCCTTAAATTAAGTCGTTAAAATTGTTATAGACTATTGTAGTTATATTTTGGGTTGTTTCTGCTTTCTCATTTTTAAAGCGCTAAGCATAGCTCAGCGCTTTATTGTATTTAGACTTCTACTTCCGGTGCATCGAATACCGCCCCCTATGAGCAGAAATATACATCATTTAAACTGGTTATAGAACCAATTTCAGGGGTTTACGCACATAATTGCACGGGGTATCATGAATATAAATAATGTACGGGATATTGTGAATCTAATGTGCGGGGCTTACGTACATCATTGCAGGGGCTGCCACGCAGTGATTAGGAAATATAGTGTGCATACAGAAGCTGAAATTTAGAAAAATCAAATCGATTCTTTTTAACTAAGCTTGCACAAAGTAAATTTCGTTTAGAACCAAGCGAGGTTAGCGCTTTTCGGTACTATCAGTACTTTGATATAATTTCAGCGTCATGACCAGGAGTAGCAGTGCCGATCAGTCCATGTGAATGTATTTGGTGATGAGGACATTGCATAATTTTGCATAGAATGCCGTCTCCATGGGGCACTGTTGTTTCCAGGCTCCTTGAATCACGATGATATTTCTTATCCTGTCTATCATATTTTTATGCTGCCAAATAATTGTAATCGGCGCATACATTTGTCTGTTGCATATTGTACTATAAATTTAATAAAGGGTCATGACAAGCACGCCAAAGGTCATATAATTGGGTTTTTTTTTTACTTTGAGGAGGTCAGGTTAATACAATAAGGTACATTTAATATCAATGTTGGTAATTGTCAAGAAAAGGTAGGCTAAATGGTCGCTGAAAGTGGTGGTCTTATAATTAAAGAAGGGAATGTATGCATAGATTTTCTTAAAAATTATCCTTCTTTATACAAACAAGAACAGGATAAGAAACAGGATAAGAGAGACGGCATGACTAATTATTGTGCAAATATTTTCTTGGTACTGGCTAGGACCAAATACAAATTGCATTAAAATACCCTCCAAAAATTGAAACAAAGAAGACACATTCAGGACTTTGTTAAATAGTGAATCATTTCAATGGCCAATACAACACAGTTTTTCTGATCGTCGTGGAATCCAGATTCGAGCAGGTGATAAACATTCATAACACCGGTTGCTCTTGTAAATATTAAGCAGTATGTAGTATGTTGCAATAACTTGTGTTCGAACCTTTTGTATACACTGTATTATATATACAATAAAATATGTTCAAACCAAACCATGCAGCCACTCGTGAACAGCTAATAATAAGGACTACATCAGTTGTAGATAATATTTTTTTTTAATCATCCTTATATAGGGTCTCGTAATAACTATACCCATTATTACTTTGTTCTCCTCGCGTCTTTCGTATTTTTATACTGTGCTTTGCTTTATATGCAATCTATACTCAATAAGATATAACTACGAAAGCGTCGACAGAACACATAACTTAAAATCTGTCCACTGCAATTTCATGAAACATCTATGTTTTGTTCCCTGACTCTGTGACAAACAATGCTAAAACATTCATATCTGTGCTTTACTTATTTCTTGAGAAAATGAATAATTTAATCCCTCCATATCGTTTTCGATAACATTTACGTTTTATTTCTAAGCGATTTTGTTAATTTTATTTACGTTAAAAGCTGCTTAAGATTTTTTTCAAGTTCTTTACAAAATTTTATCAGTTACCAGTGCGCCGCCTTCAACTCTGACGTCGTCATTTTACTACGAGTTAACAATTCAACGTATCACAAAAAGCGCTATAAAACCTAAAAAAAAAATTCGTTATAGCCAAAATATTTTTGGGGCAAATAAAAGAATAATTAACAAATTTAAATGTATTTTTTTTTTGGGTACTTTTCATTCGAAAAGTACTTTTGCTCGCAATTTTCATTTCATTATGTTGATTTTAACTTTCCGTTTTTGACATTGCGCCGCATATCCAATTTCTGATCCATCATGCTTTCATTTCACTAATTTAATCGCAAACAATATTTGATTTCAAAATATAATTTTAATGCCAGTTACTTGAGCCTTATGTGGCACAAGTTTTATCTTCCTGTGTCATCAATTAACTGAATAACGTCACTTGTCTACGCTATTTAAGGACTACCCTCGTACATGTAGTATTAAACTTATCAATGCTGATACCCAGGGTACCTACTATGGGACCCGTGATGAGGGCACCTGCAGTTACTCCCCTCCAAGCATGCACCCTGTGGCCAGACAAATCAACAAACACATTTTTATTAGATAGAGAAAAAAGAAAGAAACATGATATTTCTTTTTTTTTATCTTATAAAATAATATAAATATTATATGAATTGATTTAGCGTTTATACACTCTTTTGTATCAAATTCATAATTATGCACGATTCATTTTTTTTTCAATACAAACTTTAAAAAGAAGATGGGTGAATAAGGCGTGTAAACTGCCTATATGAGGATAGATAAGATACCATAAAATTAAAATATCAACAAATCGCATAATTTCTTTCTAAATTATTGAAAACAATGTATATTTACCATTACATCGATTTATAACCCTTAAATATAATTATTAATTGGAATAGGTTGATTTAAACTGGCGTATGCGTGTCAAAGCCTCCAAAATAGTGTCATTTTTATAACTTCAATGCCTTTTCTTTTATAGAGTGGGTCTGAGCTCCATATTTTTGTCATAGTCTATATAAGGTTTAAAGGAAATCAAACCAATTCCAATCAACGAAAACATGGAGAGATGACCCACTATACTTAAAAAATGTCATTTTGTATTGCAACAATTGAACGTTTTTGAAAAATATTACAAGTCCGTAAATTCGTGGTTGAAGTCACATATTAGCATTTAACGATGGAGATTGTTGTGACTGAAATGGCTCAGTGGTTAGAGCACCAGACAGTAGGTAACATTATAGAGCTATGGTTTTTAGTTTGTGGGTTCGATACCACCAAAATTTAAGAATTTATTTATTTTTTCTTATAGTTTGTTAAAATATAGTTAGAAACTGTGCTTTTGTAAACTTGTATTATAACATTATCAAGTATATTTAGTTAAAAAAAATTAAATTTGAAATTGTATTTACGACTAAACCAAATGGGCATTTGCGCTATCTTGTTCCCCCATCTTCTTTATTTTAATTTTGTTTTATGTAAAAGGTGACTTAGATTTAGCTGAAAATGGAAATGGTAGATGAAAGATAGAAATCCAAGCCATTCAGTGTCCAGTTAGTAATGGGAAGATTGAGTACAAATTTCAAGGCAGCAATAATTGTTATCTGAAACTTCAAATCAGTAATGCAAGGTATGAAAATGAAACTTATCGTACCATGGTCATTGGTCCCGTATCATGATTACTGGTCACGGGGAGTTGTCAATTATTTCCCTTGTTTTACGTTGTTACTCACGTGAGAAACTGTTGTTTTGGGGGTTGTTTTTTTTAATGCCTTGTTTGAGTGGCTATTTTGTGTCTCACTTCGATGTAAAGTCATGAAGGTAAGGAATAATTCACATTAGCATCAATGTACGAAATTTGTGTTTTATTGAAACCTGGCCTCAAGGGATTTCAGGCTTCAGATTTCCCTTTTCTAGACAATTTCTGTTCAAAATGAGTTACATTATTTCAATTCAATTTATTGTTAAAGTTTCATTTAAAACATGAAAACCATGATTATCTAACGGCGCACAAAACTGTTGGCACTACAGAATCCCGGCTACATCTGGAGAGATGTACCAACCTATGTCCCGCCGATAGTCAGCGTTACGTCACACTACTGATGGATTCTGGGTATTCGGAAGTGACCCGGTAGATAAACCGGTTGTCTTCCCCATCCAAGTCCGTTTGACCGCCGCTAATGGTCAGACAATCCAGGACCACGTACCTCGCTTAGGTAAAACTAGTGCAAGGTCACCGCACACCTTCAACAATAATACTGTGTTGTTGATATTTTGGGAATTAATTTTTTTTTCCGAAATGACCAACAGCTAAGTCACATTACAAGCTTAATCATTTCATGTTTTTATTTCGTTTATTCATGGTGTCGTGTTACGGGGCGACGGGGTTCAGTTTAACTTGGATCATTCTTTACCTCACTAACCAGTCAGCGAGTCAACATCAAGAGCTGCTTTCAGTATTGTTTGCATTCAACAACAAAGTAGATTGTAGATTTGTATTATACAAATGTATGTTACTCAGCTGTACTGCAGCAAATCAAGTTATTTGTTAAAATACCAGTAATACAACAGTTTCTATATGTAACATATTACGTCTTTTATCTGTCTTTTCAACCTCGAAGGATTGCGAACGCTAACGCCCGTTTCCCGCCTACATTTTACATTTCTGCTCGTGAGCTATTTTAACCCAAAATACAAAGTTATCTCTCTTTGTTTGACAAAATCATTTATATTTAATGAAAAAATACATAAATGTTTACATTATTATAAAAAATAAATTTAATTAGGCAATTATGAAAAAATGACTTTTAGTTAGGCGGCTAGACAATGCTATCGTTCGCATTCCTTTGGATAACGCGCATTCCTTTGGAATAACAGGGACTGGTTACGAACACAAATAATGTTTTAAAACTTATTTACTTTCTTACAAATTCGATTTCAAACACAGCGCAAGTTGAAAAGGATCTAAATGTATAGTTTATCAAATCTACACAGCAAAATTTAATGCATTTTAAAAATAATTGGGAGAAAGTGCGAAAAACAAAGAGGGATAGGCTGATTACTCAAGTGATCAAGGTAATATGTGTGCTCTTGAAAATTCTGTTTTGAATTTCGAAATGTACTGACAACCATACCAACGTTGATCTACCACTAGTTATTGAGTAATCAAGTAGGACTGTACTCTTATTATCATAGTATTAAAGACTGACCTGGCTCACCTATCATGGCATGGTATTCCAGAGATATTAAATAACCTAGGTGATCTGTAGTGTCAAGGTACATGTACATGTTTAACTTGAGTGGTGTGTTATAAAAATATCAGGTTTCCAATGTTTGCAAACAGTTTTCAGCTTTTGTTCAATATACAATTACGTTTCAACCATTATTTGCTTATATTATTTCAAACTGCAGTTTCTCCCATAGAATGATTGATAATTAAAGTGTCATTACAAGTTCATGAAATCTACATTGTTCCATAAACACTGGCCGTGAATAAGCAGCGATTTTGCTGCACACTGCACAATACACAACATGCACCACAACATTGTAATAAACAGCCATCAGAACTGTCATAATTAATAATGTTATAAAACTGTTTTTAGAATATCTCTATATAACGTGGTCTTATAATTAAAGTAGGAAATGCATGCATTGTTTTTCTTTAAATATATCCTTCTTTATGCAAAAAAGAACAGGATAAGATACAGGATAAGAGTCTAGAGAGAAGGCATGATTTATTGTTGTACAAATATTTTCTTGGTACTGGCCAGGACTAAATGCAAATTGCATTAAAATACCCCCAAAACACTGAAAAAATGAGACATATCCAGGACTTTGTTAAAGAGGGAATCATCTTGATGGCCAATTCTGATTGTCGTAAAATCCGGATTTGAGTAGGTGATAAACATTCATAACACCGTGTGTTCTTGGTGGAGTATTTAGTACATATATAGCCACTCGTGGACAGCTCATGATAAGGACTGCATCAGTTGTAGATAATATTTTGACAGAACATGACACCTTTGATTCTTTTGTTTCTTTCTGGCTTTTTGGAGGCAGCAAAGCACCAAGGGATTCTTAATTTATATCATCAAAAATACTCGGGAGACGTAAGTTGAATTCTTTTTATACCAGAATGATTAAATGAATGGGCCTTTGTTATATTTTATCAAAATTAAAGATTAATAACGATATTAAAGTTCATTACCATGAAAAAGGTATTATCCTTATACAGGGTCTCGTAATAACTATACAAATTATTATTTTGTTCTTTTGTACTTTGAATTATTTTATACTATGCATTGCTATATATGCATTCTATACTCAATAAGATATAACTAGAATTAAATGTTTCCATGCTGATACCCAGGGTACCTACTATGGGACCGGTGATGGGGGCACCTGCAGTTACTCCCCTCCAAGCATGCCCCCTGTAGCCAGACATATCAACAAACTGGTGGCGCTGAATGCTCCCCAATTCTTCGGGTCCTTGTCCTGTGGAATGTGTTTTAGGGTAAGTCACAATGTTTCAAAGACGTAGTATTTACTCCTTTTTTTAAAAGTTACTGTTTAAGCAATTCTTCATCTTGTCATGTTGTAAATTTTGAATTTACCGGGTGGCAGTAAATACAAAATTTACAACATGACAACTTTATACAAAATTTACAACATGACAACTTTAGTTGTCATGTTGTAAATTTTGTATTTACTGCCACCCGGTAAATTCAAAATTTACAACATGACAATATACTTCTTTTTTTGGTTCGGGGGGGGGTCTCTTAAGTTTTCTAACTATACATTGGCGGTTGCTCAGCAGCAATACGCTGACCTCTATTTCACTATTTGACCTTTTACTATCTGTGTTATAATAGTAAATACGTGTCTACTTAGGTTCACGGGACAGGGCAGGGAGCCGGAAATGACCCCATAACTGGAACTTTCACAGCTTTTGTCAAAGACCTTTGTCCAGAATGCCATGCTGGTCAGTAACGATTTGACAATTCCATTGTAATTTCCACATTTTCATTAGATCGAGAAAAAAGAAAGAGACGTCATATTTCTTTTTTTAAGTAAAACAATGTAGAGATATCAATTGATCGAGCGCTTACATATTCTTGTGTACCAAATGTATTATTATGGACGATTCACTTTTTAAAATAAACTTTGATTTTGTGTTTCCTAAAAGGTGCCTTAGATTTAGCTGAAAATGGGGATGGTAGATGGAAGATAGAAATCCAAGCCATTCAGTGTCCAGTTGGCAATGGGAAAATTGAGTACAAATTTCAAGGCAGCAATAATTGGTATCTGAAACTTCAAATCAGAAATGCAAGGTATGGAAATGAAACTTATCGTATCATGATCATTAGGCACGGGGAGTTCAGTCGCTTGTTTTACCCACGTGACATCCTGTTGTATTGGGGGTTGGTTTTATAAAAAAACATGCCTTGATTTTGGGTTGTTTTGTCAATGTAACCTCACGAAGGTTACGAATAATTCACATTAGCATCAAATGTACGTAAACCATTTTTTATTGAAACCTGGCTTCAAGGGATTTCACGCTTAAGATTTATCTTTTGTAGACAATTTCAATGAGTTACAATATTTCAATTCATTGTTAAAGCGTCGTTTAAAACTTGATAACCATGATAATCTAACGGCGCAACAAATTGTTGGCACTACAGAATTCCGGCAACAGGTGTAGAAATGTACCAACCTAAGTCCAACAGATGGTCAGCGTTACATCACACTACTGATGGATTCTGGGTATTCGGAAGTGACCCTGTAGATAAACCGGTTGTCTTCCCCATCCAAGTCCGTTTGACCGCCGCTAATGGCCAGACAATCCAGGACCACGTACCTCGCTTAGGTAAAACTAGTGCAAGGTCACCCCACACCTTCAACAATAATACATGTATATTTTGGATATAAAAGGTTTTTCCGTAAATAACCAAGAGCTGAGGCATATTACAAGCTTAATCATTTCATGTTTTTATTTTGTTTATTAGGCAATGATGTCGTGTTACATGGTGATGGGGTTCAGTTTAACTTGGATCATTCTTTACCTCACTAACCAGTCGGCGAGTCAACATCAAGAGCTGCTTTTAGTATTGTTTGCATTCTACAACAAAGTAGATTGTAGATTTGTATTTGGCAAATGTATAAAGACAATGAATAAAGAAATATTTTTACAATTACGTATCAAGATTTGTGCAATCCATTTTCATGAATGCTCTTATTGATAGCTATTATAACTTAAATAAGGAAAGAAAAACTCTTGTATCATCGCCTGTAACAAACACGAGTAAGCGCAGAAAGGACCACGACCGTCGGCCATGACAGTTTTATGGTCCGATTTCCATGATCTGGTTAGCGGAAATCGGACAGCTATGCGTCGTTACAAATGGAGCTGACAAGTCGTGTTTTGGACTAATTGTTAATCCATATGCCAACAATAAAACATGTTCAATTGTGTGAGTTTTTTCTTTGATAGCGACAAACGTCGCACGGGCTAATACACGGCGTGTGCTTTTTTTTCTCCTGTTTGCACGATGTATGCAGTTGTGTTAAGTCTTGCATTTTTTGGACTAGTGCAAGGACTTCAACATAGAGATATTTTGGATCTTTATAAATATAGATACCACGGGAATGTAAGTGATTAATTGTTTGTCTTGTTTGTTTTCAAATGCCAATTAGTGTACGAATTCAAAATGATTCTGGTGGATGTATCCCAAACCGCCAGTTGTTGTCTTGTCTGCGTCTAAGTTTAAATAAGTAATTTTTTTTATTGTTGATTTCTACTATAACATTTTTATGTTTATCTTCAATTTTGTTGCCGTATCTATAGTTGCTGTTAAAAATGAAAAATAACAAGGGTTTGTTTTTTAATTTGAAAAAAAGTACATATAAAAGCATGTGCGTCGTTTACTGTTTACTTGGTGATAAAATATTATTATGGCCTAGAATACATAAAAACATCATTTATACCTAAAACATTGAAGAAGCTGTGTTTGGTTTACTACAAAATTTCAGTCATATAACAAAGAGAGGCAACTCTAGCCTACAGTCGACTCCCATTGGAAAAGATCATAGATTCGATCCTTTAAAGCCCCTTTCCCAATTGGTGCACGAGCAGAAGCGACAAAATATTCGTGCGACTGAAAAAAATTAGGTATGGTTCGTAAACTGTTGCCAAAAAAATCGCATATGAAAAAGTACTCGTACGAAACTCGCACGATTCAGAGCGACCGTTGTGCAATGTAAATGCATTGAATCTTGCGATATATCTTGCGTCTATATGCGACTGTTGTATAATGAAAGCATGTGTTGTAAGATAATGCGATAGGATCGAACGAATGACCAGATCATTGGACGATTGAACGTGTGCAAATGCAATAGGACGGGCGGCGCTCGTCCGATCATGCGTTTCATCCTACGAATGCTCGTGCGAGTCAGAGGGGGTATATATACCACCCGTTTTCGACGCTCTTCAGTAGAAATAGTTGAATTCAAGAGAAGATACCGCCCAAGTAGATGACAAAATTAACAGCCAAAATCAAGGTCAAGTGTGGCCTGAAATATATGCTTATACAGTGCATATTGTATAAGGGAACTATTCGCCCTGCTTAATTTTCGCTCATTTCGCTCCTTTTGTCAGTTAGCGGATAAAGACTTGGCGAATTCCAATGTTTCATATTATCTCTCGTTTATTACAACATTTTTGGGCGAATTCAATACGAGCCAAAACCGTAAGTAGAAGCAAAAATGTCACGGGGCGAAAATAACCCTGTATCCACTATATACTAGTGTCAAAGGATGGAAACTTAAACCGACAAATCTTGAAATGCTAGTAAAACGTTGCAAGATTACAAGAGACACGTTGAGCAACAGTCTCATGGTCGCACAACAGACGCATAAAAATCTGCAATTTTTCTTACGATCTTTAAAAATCGTGCATCTCTCTTGCGAGTACACAAAACGTTCGTACTAATATTCGTGCATTGCATTGCAATAATTTGGATTGGTTGCGTCTGAAAAATGTGCATGTCCACTATTTTGAGGAGACTTGATGCGACCACAAAAACGCATGCAACGAATGCGAGAGCTCGTGCAATGTATTCGATAGCTCGTGCGAAGCCAAAAAATTGCGATCGCAAAGTGTTGTAAAGTGCTCGTGCGCCAATTGTGAAAGGGGCTTAAGACACAATAGAAGAACTATAGAAGCAAAGATACGCAATCCATTGGCACAATGATCACATGTAAAATGATATAAGAAACATATTGGAAAATATTGGAAGAAAATTAATAAAAATCCCCCAAAACATGCACAGATCTTGAGGGAAAAGGGATTCTTGGTTACAACTTTTGTATAAAAGTTTTTTAAGTTGTTTGTACCATGACACCTAGAGGTCAGAAAGTCAATACAACGTTAATATCATGTACATTGATATTGCAAATTATATTGTTAATTGGTTTTATATTTAGAGCCATATATAATGGGTTTTTTTTTTAATTATTTAATTTAAAAAAAAAAACAGAAATGTGTTTTTGTCTTTTCGGTTGCCCATATGAACTGCAGTAACTCGATCGCAGTAACTTTTTAAAAAAATATTTTAATTCTAATAATCTATGGCAATGATTTTCATATCTGTTTAGGGTATTTTTTTTGAAGCTACACACGGAGGTACATGTAGCTACGACCCCCCGAGCATGCCCCCTGTGGCTCGGTACATAGACAGGACCATTGCCATCAACCCCCGCCAGTTCTACCGTGGATACGCATGTGGTGTATGCTTCAGGGTACGATTTTTTAAGACATCTTTTTATTTATTTATATTCAAAATACATATGTACAGATATTAGTGTAACAAAAATAGATTACATGTGCCGGTATATTCTTTTTTCATTGGTTCCTTTGATATTGTTTGCAAAATATTAGATTTTCAAAAAGAAATAAGATACCCAAACATAAGTTTTGATTATGTTTTATAAATTAATCAAGAAATATATGGAAGCGTGTTCCTTAGTGGGAGCAGTTTGGTGTTGGGACAAACATTTTTGACAGAAATTCTTTGTTTACTCGACGGTTTTGTAGATAGCAATACAAGCTGTTTATTTAAAGAGGCACGGTGACTCAAAATAGATAATTTACTATTTGATTATGACAACGGAAGGTTTCAAGCATCATAAGTCATCACCTATCAATTTACGAGTCCGAAAATTGCACATGTAAACAAACCGAGTTGTTTTGGACATTGGTTTAGTGTCACGTGATTGCGATTTCTGTCTAAAAATAGTTACAGTGTGACACACTGAAAAAAAAGAATTTTAGAGAACGCATCTTAATAAATATATAGTTCTTGAATACATCATGTTTCAATGAGAGGTTTCTGGCTCATGATGTATGCCACGCTGCAGTACGGTATTTACATTCCCCTGCGCTTGCGTGGCTTTAAAGCGGAAAGAAAACTCAATATTTTTGTGTTGGCCCAACACTTAATTCTATTTGTCTCTTTTTAATTTTATTTATCTAATTTTGAACACCGTAATTTTTCAAAAATTCATCTTTTCATATGATATATCAAATATGTGGAAATCGTGTAAAAATTCGATATTTGCTAAATCATGGGTTTTTGCGTCACCATGTCCCTTTAAGATCATTGTACGCCTAGATTTCTCATGTCGAGACACAATGAAATGTAGATTGTATGAATTAATAACAAGAGTGTTTGTGTTTTAAACACCTATAGTAAGTGATACGGATGGATTTAATTTTTTAGCTTTATATATTAACTGGTCATGATTCTTTCCATTTTTCTATGTTATGCCATGAAAATTAATTTTAGGTGAACATAGCTGGCAAATCTAATGGCGGGGCTCAAGTCGATGAGACGTTTACCGTATTTGTTAAAGACTATTGTCCAAATTGTATGCCAGGTAAGGTGAAGCCAAAATCAAGCATAGAGCGAATCCTTTAATACGTCTATGAGCATTACAATATTTTTACAATAAAAGAAATAAATTAATCTGTACATTTTTTAAAAGATTTTTATAAAAATCTAGAAAAGTGCAACTTTTTCAATAATGTTACATCTGGCTTTTGGTGTGAGGGAATACTGTTGTATAAATCAGTGAATTTGATTAATAAAAATATTAGAAAATGTATGAAAATATATGAACATGGCATATTTTACCTTAAGGAATACCCCTTTTAACGGATGACGTTGATGGAAGAATGTGGATGGAAATGCAGGCAATACAATGCCCGGTAGGAAATACAACACTGGAGTACAAATTCCAGGGCAGCGGTCCTTACTATATAAAGCTTCAAGTCAGAAATGCAAGGTATATTTTTGGGATTTTTCGATATTGTACAACAGTTGAAAACAAAATTCATTTGTAAATTTAATTACCACTGGGCATATTTATGACTAGTAGTATTTGGAATATCAACTAAGTTAATCATCTGAATATATATAGAATTCCTCCAACAAAAGTAGAAATATATCAACCGAAGTGGCGACAGTGGACACCCTTGGCTCACACCACTGATGGCTTTTGGACATTTGGTACAGAGCCTGTTGAAAGACCAGTGAAACCACCTTTCCGAATTCGTTTGACTGCAGCAAATGGAGAAAGAATAGTTGACAGTGTTCCCGATTTAGGTAAGCATACCATATTGACCAGTAAGCATATTAACTAACTATAATTAATCTATCGGCCAATGAACTTAGAAATAGGTCCAAATCATAAATCGATATCTTTGCTATTTGTCTGTTTTTTTTTAATGTATTATTTATTTGTTTCTTGCAATTAATCATACAATTTACTTTTTTTTAGTTAACGGAGTTGTAATGCAAGGTGATGGAAAACAATTTGAATTTGATCCAAACTTACCAAAATAGATTACCAAAGAAAAAGACATACAACACAAAGTTTGGGAAGAGGAAATTTTAAATATTGTCAACTTCTTGTTCATCGAATCTTCATTGTAACTTTACATTTTATTTACTTAACTTTTGATAACCATATATTAAAAAGCTAAAAGGTATACACGTGTACGTCATTGGTTATACATGAACATATTAAATATAGAAATGAATACATATAAATAAAATATACATATTTGTGTTTGCACGGACTAAAATATTTCAGCATACATGTATAAAGAATGTACAAAGAATACATACGCCGCTTTGATATCGCGCAACTTACAGCGATTTAAATAAAAAATCTTTATATTAAAAGATTATACATATTTACCCATAGCATTTATTTTTTCTTTTAAATAAGGAAGGATTTTAACGCTTTTCTCAAATATCACATATAAGGTTTGAGTATAGTCTCTTTTTTAGTAGTTCATTTTAATCTAAAACAATTTTTTGTGTAAAAGATGTTGATCAATCATTAAACAAACAAATCATTAAACAAACAATTTTAATGATTTAGCCAGCCTTTATATTTTTTTGCTGATTTAAATGTCCATTTTTTACGAAAGACGAATAGGGTCAGATAGAAAATTATTTTTATCTCGTAATTACGAAAAAATATCTCGTTATTACGAGTTAATTATTTCGTTATTACGAGTTAATTATCTCATTATTACGAGAAAAGATCTCTTAATAATGAAAAATGATCTCGTAATTACGAGTTAATTATCCCGTTATCACGAGAAAAGGTCTCCTAGTAACGAGAAAGGATCTTGTTATTACGGGTTAATTATCACGTTGATACGAGAAAATATCTCGTAATAACGAGAAAAGATTTCTTTATAAGAAAAAAAAACATCTCGTAATAACGAGGAAAGATCTTTATTAAAAGTGCGTTTTATTCTTCTACTCTCGTAATTTTTTACGTAATAGCGAGATCTGTACTCTCGAGATTTATGCTCGAAATAACGAGATAATTAACTCGTTTTAACGAGATCTGTACTCGTAAAAACAAGAAAGGATGACTGCACTTAGCGCCGGGTTTTGGGCCCTTTTCGGTCGCTTCTGATGCGTTTATTTCTTAACTTAATATCACTTTTGTTGAATTTTTTAAAGAGTCTAGTCAATTTCCAATATGAATTAAGATTTTAGACTGTGATACAATAAGCTCATTCTATGTTTTTCTCCTTACAACTTTCGAAAAAAGGAGAATTTTTGCTTATCTGCCCTTGATCAAGCATAAGATTGATATTAATATGCATGAGAGGTGGAGCTGACATTATCAGAATGGTACTAAAATTAGACCAGCATGAATAACAAAGCCATGTATAAAAATGTATGTGATCACTCTTTCACCATAACCCTATCTATTCTATATGGTACAAGTATACTATTTACTATGGTTTCAACAATTAGACCACGCCCATGTAAGTACAGAAGACTTTAAATCAGTGCTTGACAACTTAACGTGTTCGAAAACATTGTCCTAGTTAGAACATAACATGCTACCTTACACGTCACGTGATATAATTTTGTGTTCACAAAGATACATGAGGTGAGAAATCACGTGGTGAATTATAATATTCAACATGCATCAACCCTTGGTTACAACAGGGAAAGCGAAAGTAAAATGAAGCAGTTTTTTCTCATTTAAACCATGAGCGCATGTTTGTCTATTAATCTCCCTTTGACATAACTTTGATAATGCAAATATACAACTACTGTTAAACGGAGAACAATAGACAAACATGCGCTGACTATGTACGAAGTCAGTATAAAAGTGGGCGTCCTCATTATCGTATGGAGATTCAAGAAATCGCGATGACCCCCGCCTATGAAAACAAATTCGTACTTGGTAACAACATACTTTTATTTAACGCAGTTACGTAAAGTTGCAGTTTAGATGTTGACCATTTCTGTAATTAAAAGAAAAATTCTTGTTTTAAAAGTTTATTTTCTCGCAAATATCGTATGTCCTTAAGTGCAGTCATCCTTTAACTTGATTTTTTCTCGTAAGTACGGGATATTTTACCAGTATAAAGAGATCTTTTCTCGTTATTACGAGATTCTTGTAATAACAAGATAATTGACTCGTAATAACGAGATCTTTTCTAGTAGTTACAAGTTTTTTCTTGTAATAACGAGATAATTAACTCGTATCAACGAGATCTTTTCTCATAATAACAGGATAATAAACTCGTTATAACGAAATCTTTTCTCGTAATTACGAGGTAAAAATATTTTTATGTGGCCCTATTTGTCTTTCGTAATTTTTATTCACCATCTAGCTGAAGTAAACTATTTTAAATTCACACACTTTTGTGTCTATGATTGTTGTTTAGTGCAATTTATATTATTAGATGAGTTTTATAATACATAACAAAAATACTCTATATTTGACAACTGCGTTGGAATTTTATTCCTCTACAGGACGATAAACGTCATCGTATGATACATTAGAACATAACATTTATTTTCCGACCAAAGGACACCAACAACAAGTCTTATCTTCCGTCATGTGACATGGCAAATGGCAATGTGTTTCGTCATATCCAAAGCAGGGAAACGCTCGCTTTCCTTATAAATACAAAAATCATAATGTTTGTCGAAAAAAGCAACATGGCATTAATCTGTACCGGTAGAACAAGTATGTAAGCAAGTAGGTAATTGTTTAGCATTGTGCACACATTACAATCAGAATACAATTGAATACATATGAAAATAAATAATTTGCACCTAGCCCCCTTCCCACTTTTTTGCAAATCAAAATTAGAAATAACCATAACCAATTTTTTTGTGCTTGTCAAGATTTTTTTAGAAGTGTAGCCCCCCCCCCCCCCCGCCCACACACTTTCAGTTTGCTCCCGACGCCACTGGCATATGCTCAAAATTTTTCGGTATGAAAATTTGATGAAAAAAAGGCACAAAATTAATGGAAACATAGGACGAGTGGGAGTTTAAAAAATGTAACGTACGGACACCTTACCTGGAAATATACGCGGACAACAACATCTGTTGTCCTCTACCGAGAAGTGACAGCGGTAGCCGAGATATACCGACTTACAAGCTTCCTCCGTCTCCGCATAGTGACAGTCCTCTCGTCTCCTGGGGACCAATAAATACTCCATTACAATTGGTCAGTCAAACTCATTTACACAATTACACATACAATATACAATGTTTGCTCGATAAAGGGCCGTATTCAAAGGTGTCGTATCTTGTAAATTGTACATAGAGAGAATGTTGTAAATGACTTACCATTTTGCTGAGTTCGCCCATGCAACAAAACTCAAGAAAATTAAGAAGTTGGTGACAAGTTTCATGGTCTCGAGCAGTGTCCTCGTGTAGAGATTACACACGACCCTTTCCTGTAGCTTGGCCCATTTTTTCACTTATACAAGATTACTAGCTTTCGTTTGTTTCAGAAATACCAGTATTCACGTGCATGTAGTACATTACCGTATTTATTTACTTTTCAAATTAATCAACAAAGAAGAACGAGGAATAAGATAGCGCAAATGCCCATTTTGTTAAGTCTTAAAAAACATTTTCAAATTTAATTTTTTTTCAATTAAATATATTTGATAATTTTAAAGTACTAACAACTTTACAAAAACAATTCCTAACTATATTCAGTTTTAAATATTTTAACAAAGAAAAATAATAATTTAACTCCTAAAGTTTTGGTGGTATCGAACCCACGACCTAAAAAGCCAAGTTCTATAAGGTTACCTAATGTCTTGTGCTCTAAACACTGAGCCATTTCAGCCACAATAAAATTCTGTATTAAATGCCATATGCGACTTTGGTCACGAATTTACAAACGTGTATTATTTTTCTAAAACGTTCAATTATTGGGATACAATGATATTTTTAAAGTACCGTGGGTCATCTCTCCACGTTTTTGTTGATTGAAATCAGTTTGATTTCCATTAGACCATTTTTAGACTATGACAAAATATGGAGCTCAGACCCACTCTATAAAAGAAAAGGCATTGAAGTTTTAAAAATGACACTATTTAGATGTTTTGATACGCATACGCCAGTTTAAATCAATATACATTGTATTCCACGTATTTAACATATCTAAGGGTTACAAGTCGATGTTATTTTAAATATACATTGTTTTGAATAATATTAAAATAATTATCAGATTTGTTGATATTTTAATTTTACAGCTATCTGTCCTCATATGGGCCTTTTGCACGGCTTATTCATCCATCTTTTTATAGATTAAAGTTTTTTTTTTTATTTTACAATAAACAATTGTTTTATGTTCACGGTAAAAAGTAAAATTACAAAATCTTTGCTAAGTAGTTCTCCTGGTCTTACATAAGAGATCAATCATTAAGGATCAGGATCATCTTGACACATTATATCAAAGCGCTATGTTATTAATTTTAAATGCAAATATAACTGTTATTAATGATTATAAATGTAGGTACATGTAGCTTTTACATTGGAAAACGGCCTTCAAATAACAGTAACATTCGGATTAACATATTTTTGGTTAAACGTAAAGATCTAATGATGTCGATGAAATATTATGTTGCATCATCTGACATTCCATACATTAGTTGAGGACTGGAGAAAGCAATAGTTTGAAAAGAAGGTGCTCTCCCTTTGAAATATCTTGTTAGGATTTCAGCTTTCTTGTTCTACAATACAAAGGTAAATTTTGTATCTTTTATCTTATTCTTTAAGTAATAGTCTTCAAATTAAATTTTAACCTTGGGATTCTTGACATACGTACATTCACATTTTCTGATGAAAAAAGGAACCGAAACTCCTATTCAGGCAGTACAAGAACATGAAAGCTTATATCAGATTAACTATCTTTTATTGGTCTAGTATCACTTTTGAGACCCGTAGGAGGTACACCAGCAGCAGTACTGTCCAGGGGCACCACACCTGTCGTGACAGTCCGTCACCATGGTGCAGCCCGGGGGACAGTTCCAGTCCCAAACCATGTCACAGTGGCCCACTTCTCTCTTTCCTGGAAATCAAAATTAAATCATAGTTTCTGAATGACTTCCAGTCTCCCATCAATACCCATTACGGAAAACTTGATACTCGCCACAAACCAAAATTTGGTGGGTATTTTTTTTTTATCAAATTGTGTTCTGGTGGCCATTAATTACTACCAACGTAGTATCTACATTGCAGTTGAGCAGTTCTTAATCGAGCACACCCTTATTATTATTTTCTCGAAAATAAATTTTGAAATTTTCAAATAAATCTACTCTCTCTCCAGAAATGTATTACTGGAACTTACATACATTTATTTGTAATAGACATGTATTAACTTTGTGAATAACAACATCACTATAACGTACGTGTACCACTTTTGATGACGTCATACCTGGGAAGATAGGAGGACAGCAGCACATGCCGTCATGCATGTGACAGGAACCGCCGAGGATGCCAGTGTGACACTCAGTCTCTGTGTCCACTGGGCGGCACCATTCTCTCTTCCTGGGGACAAATTAAAAAGATGTGGTAAGCCAAGCAGCAAAAGCATTCAAACATGAAAATGTTATAAGGTACGCTTACCAAATTACAATATTCAGACCTTAGTTTAAAATTCATTCGAATTCTAAAGGTGTGGTTGTTTGTTTGTATATACATTAAGGACCCGATCAAAATGTTTAATAACGTTTTAGTATTATAGAAGAATTTTTAGTTGAAAATCTACACCTTTTGAATTTGTCCTTATCAGAAATGCCATCGAATTAAAACATCCATAACAATTAGGAAATAAACTTTATATAAAGACCCATGCATTCAATGCATTGGAAACAATGACATAGCAAGTCTGTTCCAATGGTGCATTAAGTGTTATTTAACTCTGATAAACAGGCAATATACATGTACAATAGATATACACTCAATGACTTGTGGTCATTATTTAGAGGTGTTTCAAGTCTGCAACATTACACTTAACGAACAAATACTACCTTCTTGCAGCTTGTGAAACGGCAATACAGCAGAAAAACAATACAAAGGTTTGTAAATGTTTCATGTTGCCCGATAACAAAAACAAGTTGGACGCGGAGATCTACAAATGACTCTGTTCTTATCTTGGAGGTCGCCTGTTGTCTCTCTGTAGAAAAAGTGCCATATCGACCTATAGAGCGCTAGTTAATGGACGTCATTGTACAAAACTCTCAATTTCTTTCACGCGTATTTAATAAAATCCCACAAAGGGCTGGAATTCTAACAAGAAAGTATTAGTAAAAAATCAAACAGGCAGACTGAGGATAAATAGAGCAACATGCAGATAGAACGAAAGATAGAATGGACAATTACTTTCCGTATGAACTGATTTAAAATTGCATCTAAAAACATATTTTTTCAAACTGTTTCATATTTAATTTACTAGCACTCAGCATTTTCTTGTAGACTATGATTAATAAACAAAATTGAAACCTAAATAAATCAAAGATTCAACCTAAGACATGCTAATATTGATTCTACGAAATGTGATTTATGGTCTATCTCGCGATTTTGTAAAACCGATTCAGTTTCGTGTCATTTCGGGATAAACGAGCTCTATTTGCTCAAGTAGAGTCATTCAAATATTTCTTTACGTGCATGTAGGTCTTCCTGTTTTCAATGAAATCAGAAATTGGGCAAACTGGTTATTGCCATTGTAAATCAATGACGTGGTTTTTCTTCGTCTCTCGGCATGAATACAGACTGCCTTGTATTGGTTTTCGCATTATGTATACACTAACATTATTGAAGCTAAATTTATAGAAGAAATATCTCATCTTTACCGATTTGTAATACATATGTGATTATCACACTCCCGCGTTCGCTTATCAATCTTTTTTTTCCAGATATTTCAGTCATGAATAAAAAACACCTTTTCAGCTGTTACGAAGTATCGTTTCACAACTAGATGTCATTCCCTGCATTGTCGTTGCAATCCTGGACGTTTTAGCACTGCATTGTTATAAAATTAGAGTTAAAAAAACTCATTTAGACTATGAAAACAAGTTAATAAATCAATTAGTATTTAGAACGACAAAAAAAAAAATGGCACGAAATTAGATTCTACACAGTAGCAAACCTTTGATTTTTTTCCTTTAAACAAAAGTATTTTTGAAAATAAATATCGGAATTCTCATGCACATGTGATAATTTATGTTTAAATGATATTAGAATATACACACAAACTGTTAACAATGGCAGAAGTGGAGTGTTCTTTCTATATATATTAATTTCAGGTAGGAAAGAGTGATTGGAATCCTCAGAATTAAAGTGCATCGAAGATCTATTCTTTTAATTTAAACTTCTGTCAGTAAAGTTTGGGGTATTTAAAAGTAATGACAAACTCCCAGTTACACTGGTGATTAAAATACAGTTCTTTGTGTTTCAAGTATTTTGATCCTATTTCCGCCTGAAGAGCGTTGTGAAGCAAGATTCTGCTAATGAGCAATCCTACTTTTTTATCTTAAAAATCGAAAGGTTCTTTCTTTTGTCTCTAAAATAACCCTTTTGTATCCATTACTAAAAAATCAGCAACTAAAAACACAAGTTTTTTTTTTAAAGTTTGAAATCATCGGATGAAAAATCCGTAGTCGTTAAAATTCGAATAACTTTGTCATTGCTTAAATTTTACAACAACATGTATTTGTGGAAATTCTGCACTTTAAAGACAAAACAGTGATTGAAGTATTTTCGAAGGTGTTAATCTTTCTTATTTAGACACCACAAAATCCAAATCATGGCGTTTTGTTTGTCCTTTGATTTCCTTAAGCTCAAAAATGAGAAACGTTTTCAATTAACTTTTAATGCCTTTAGGTCAATTAGGGGAAAAAGCTTACGTTTGCATTTTGATGCCATTGGGTTTTTTTTATATTACAGTTTCTCATCTAAAATAAAAAGCATTTGATTAGAAACAAAGTTCATGCAGCAAAGCAGAGTGAATAATAAATATTTAATCATACGATTTAATACTCTCTTGCTTTCACATAAAACATCAAGGCTGGCCAAAAATCGAACCCAAGTCAGGACGGCATCAAAACAACATGGGAGATTGAACACCGACTTGATTAGTCTTTTTTTCTCGGGAAGCGTGGGTCAATATTTTTATAAGTCTATACGTATGTATTAAATAGATCTATCTTTCCATCTTTGTATATGCTCGAGCGGGGTCGATACCCCATACAAGATCGGAGCGCTGTGGTCTCCGCTCATTGAGGACAGAACGGATTTACAGGAGGCGGTAGGAACAGCTCCTTATCTCGGGGTATTTATCTGCCTTAAATCTGTTGTGTATACACTCGTCAGCTCTTTAAATGTATTTTAAAGACACCGTCTAGTGTCTTGACAATAAATAAATAGTATATAGGATAATTAAGAGTTTTGTATCGATGTTTCCCCAATATATTCAGAGGAATTTTAAACTCTCTATCTAGAGTGTTGGGACGCGCGTGTTTGTGGATATTCACACCTAAATCGAGGTAGGTGTTTTTTGTCAGTGTGTGTTCTAAATTTTAAAGAAATTTTGAAAGAGTCATCAATGCAAAGATAAATTACTAGACGATACTGATACATTAGATAAACTATCTGAGCTTAAAGAGCATTTTGCCTACCATGCAACATAATTCCAAATACTTCTCAAAAAGTTAAGCTAACTCTTGTTCTGTACAAGTTTTTTAGCGTTCATGTCAATGTGTCTTAATATGTTTACGAACTTAAAATTCTGTTCCCTTCGTACACTTTGACGGTAGCTTGATTAAACATCTCACATTTCTTATATCTAAAAAAGACATCCCGACAAAAAAAAAACCGGATTAAAACCAAATATATGAATTTATTTTAATGATATGTAAATTATCCTTTGGTACAATTCGTCCATGGAGTGGGTAAGTGTGTTTGCCTATCATTTAATGCTAGACTCTAAAAACGTCTAAAAAGCCACACTACACTTGTGCTGTAATTCTAAGTGTTTGTCGGTACCGTGCTGTTACTTTATTTAACGATCCCACGTGTTTATATACAATTACTGACAAATTATTTACACCTGTGCTATTTGTATTCGACGTATTAAACACCGTAAGGGTTTATAGCATTCAGAATTGTTTTTAAAACTCTTATTTGAATCGTCGGATTGTAAATATAACTTTAGCCGACATATATCGAGTTTTATTAGCTTTTCACTGTGTATTGAAAATATAAACAATGGAATAAAGTACAGAATATCAAGGTCTTTAGCTTACATGTGCAAGGCCCCCCCCCCATTTTGAAAAAAAAGTCGCGGACTTAAAAAACATCTTGACTAAATATGAAAAAATAAGACTTATCATGTCCCATAAAGCTGCTTCTAGACAGTGTATAAATGCATGACAGAGAGGCGAGATTTTTAAATTCGATGAGTTTCCAATAAGCACATTATATCAACTATTGTGATTTCTTGGTTGGAGGCCCACGCGTTTAATGAAGAAGAAAAAAATGAAAAGAACTTTATATGATTTTTTGTTAAAGTGAATCAGTACAAGATTTAAAGTGAAGAAATGATGCTGTGTTTGTTATTCGTTTTATATACAAAATATGCTGTTCGGGTCCAATACCATAAATTGAGAATGAACTTCAATTGAAAATTTAAATCATTAAAACTTTTGAAATAATTTAAATAATTAAATGAAATTACCTCCGTGCGATTTTATGTCTTAATACTATTGCCATTGTCATAGTCAAAATACTAAAGAATTGGATTAGCCTTTAATTAGAATTCTTTATCTATTGTAATTAAAAAAAAATCCTAGTCATATTTTAATTGGTCTTTCATTATAAGTATGTTCTTAGATTTTGACCCCAGAGCCAAATCCAATGAAAAATCATTACATCATAAATGTGCAACTTTATGCAGTGATTTGAAATACCACGCAGAAATACCTTTCGAAGTGGAGTACCATTTAATTTCTCCATTCAGCTATATAAGACATTCATTTACATGTAAAAATGTACTTTAAAATATTCAAACAATTTGCCAAAGGTCCATTTATAACTATTACTTGCACATATTTTGTCGTATGCAAGAAACAGGGGTGGAGTGCGTAATGCATATATACCAAAACAATGGATATTTTGATAGTCATACGTGTTAGGGATGACAGCAGACTTACTCCTGCATTTTAGAAAAAGAAGATGTGTAAATTTGTACTATTGTTTATTTTCTAAATTTTAATGTATTTGGCTTTTCTCCGTACATTAGCTAGAGATTTACATTCAAGTTATAGTTGGATTTATCGGCTAGTTCATCATTATTAATTATTACGGAGTGTGTAATATCAATCAGTTGCTGCTATTCCATACCATCTACCTGTTAAGAGGGTTCGATGGTCGTGGCTCGTGGCCATTTGTAGACTTTATTGATCTCCTTTAGAAGAAGAGCTCTATATAAAAATATAGGAAAATACCCAAATTAAAAAAAAAAAAATTTACGGATTTTTTCTTTGGTTAATAATAGTTTTTAGGTAAACACACCATATCCTAAAAAGTTTGGTAGACCTAATGGGTAATTTGTTGACCACCGAGCCCCCTATTTATGGTCAAATATTGGAGTAATATTCTAAATTTAAAAAGGGGTTGTCGATGTCATATTCTTTCCTTCACACAGGTGTACAGAGATAATCTTTCCTATAAATTCCACCGGCGAACACCCGTTGTCCCTTCAATCAAGAGAGACTTTTGTGTGGAATCGAAGAGTATATCTTTCAATACTCGAAATCAATCTCTGGCTTGTCTGGGGAATCTTTACAGTTTAAACACAAGGCAAGTCAAGGGTCCTCTTGACGCGTTGACAGCTTTCTGTAAGATTGTGTTTTTATGTTCGAACACATTTGATGCTTTTAGTGAACTTAACCATCTCGCTCACTCACGTCAAAGTAAGCCTGAAAGGCCGACTCCATTGATTCGAATTCGTCTGTGATTTCGATAGACAAAAATCCCACCTTCTCATTCAAGTTTTATACCTAGTACTTTATCCTTGTTTCTTCTTAAAGTCACTTTGATCCTAGATAATGCAAAAATTTGGTTTTATCTCATATACAAAATCGCCTGCATTGAATACTGACAATTTCAAATTGCAATCGATTAAGATATAATTGTATTCGTAAGTCAAGAAATTTTAAAGAATAAAATTGAAGTAGATATTTAACAATCAGAAAAATAGATCAGACTTATCAGTATATGTAGAGTATTGAATCAATAAAATGAAAAATTGAAATCAATAAAATTCTATCGTCTATTGTGTAACATCTCTCTCTCTCTCTCTCTCTCTCTCTCTCTCTCTCTCTCTCTCTCTCTCTCTCTCTCTCTCTCTCTCTCGTTCCGTGTTATTACAGAGGCAATGGCGTTAATCTTAATCTCGAATCTCCGAAATAAAAGAAGATTCTTTATTAAAAGACGACGAAAAAATAAATTAACCAAAGAGATTCATTAATTGCGTAAGAAGGAACTTTGTTCTTTAACCCGAAAGGGGGGGGGCTAATTCTTCAGAAGTATATAGTACAAAGATATAAGACCCCCAGTCAAGTATTATATTAAACATGCAAAGACATTTACTTCATCACTCTGACATGCATCCAATGGAAGGCTAGATACGACCTTGTAAGATATAAATGAGCATTTAAAATTCAGGAAATAGAATACCAAGTTTTGTCATATCTGAATAGAGTCATTTCGTGATCTTTATTTATCTTAGATAATCAAACCTGCCTATTGTTATCATTAAGCTTAAACAGAAATATACATTATTTCATTTCAGATTAGTTTGTCGCAGTGTTGTTATAGAAGTTAGAAGAGCGTTTCATTAATCAAAACATGGCCCTGGGAACACAGGGGAGATGTCATATACAGGACTTGGGCACGACTTGAGTGGTTGACCATGTCTTCCTCGTCCAGTTCAAGTAGCTCTGGAATTTTTCAAACGGAAAACCGTGCTGCCACTCAGATTTCACGTTTAAAACAGGAGTACGACCGACGACTTCTGCATTACGAAAAAGAATTTGATGTGTCCCTTTCTAGGATGGTGAATCGCGAAAGAGGACTCAAGGAGTCCATGTTGGCCTACACAGAACGTATGCGCAAGATTACAAACACCAAACATAGTATGGACGGAATGTTGGCTCAGGAGTCATCGCCGTTATACGTCAGAGCCAAACACATTCCAAAGTTCCCTGTCACAAAAAATAAGACGAGAAGACCAGCATCTTTTGACGAACTCATAGGGAAAAATGCAAATTCAAACTCAAATAAACCGAGGAGAGAAAAGCCGAAATCGGCCTCGAGACTCTCTCTTCCATTGCTACCGGACCGCTACAAAAAGAACTCTCATAACGTGAAAATAAGTTTCGTGAGTGCTTCTGATCTGTACGATATAGTGGATTTCAGTATACGAAATAAAGGAAACAAAGAGGAAACTCTACGATATTTGGGTATGGAAAGTTCTAACAGTCAGTCTTCGCCTTCGCCTACCGACCGCCCCACGGCAGGCGGAGGGAACCGGAAGACGTCAAGGAACGGAAGTAAACTTAACAGTTTATCCCCGACACCACAAAACAACAAAGGATTCAGTGCTCTGCCGACTCTACCGCCAATTGAAAGTGCCGAAAAAGACAATAAGGACGAAGCTGACAATTCAGATACTGACAGTGACAGTCTAGACTTCAATAAAGCAAGTGTGGAAGCTTTCAAAAGGAGACCGAACCGTGCTAAAAGAATGCAGATCAATAAACCGGGTCTTGATGACATCCCAGAAAATGACGTCACTTCTCAAAAGAGATCAGCAAAAAGTGAAAGAACGTTGCCATCTCCACCCCCGAAGCAATCCCCAAGAAATGTGATCAATATGCAGTCTCATCTAATGTCTATTCCGGAACACGATGCTTCGGGTGATGAACTAATGGCCCCTGACAGGAAGAGAATGGGTAGACTTAGCCGCCGTGAGATTGGAGGACAGAATTCGATTCGGCTTGAACCTTTCTCTGTGTCTGAAAGGAGCACGGTCAAAGAACCGGAAGACGCCGACCAGCATTTAAAAATGAAATTGAAAGCGCAAAAACGTTTTAAAAAGTTGATCTTTCTTCGGGATGTTCCGGAGAGACATCATCGATTTTGACACCTATTATGATCTTTAATATACCGTTATTTAATTTTGTTAAATCATTAAAAATCGTTATATATTATCCTTTAGAGATTGTTATCTTTGTACGGGGTTTCTTGTAAATATTTGTTTGACTACACCAGCTCCGCCAACCAAACACCCTGTGAGATCGGCGTTTGGAGATATGCAATAGAGTGCACTCTACGATGTCCCGCAATAGCTCTGCGGGCAGTTTCAACTTCTGATAACATCGCACAATTAGGGGGTCATAGTCGTAGTAACGAGATTATATGCATTATTTGACAAAAAGCAGCACCGATTTATCTTGACGAGTCTGCATGGTTAGCAGCGTAGCGTGCAGAAATGTTCACCCGATGTATTAGGGTGCGCTACTCAGGTGTTATCTCGACAATTAACCGGCTGATGAATTTCCTCGTTCGTCAAACTAAATCAATTTTAATTTCACTTTTATTACACAGAAGTCGGGTACTATTCCTCTCACTTAGGCTGTTTTGCACGGTGCTAAATGAAATTCCAATTTCCAATTACCTTTTCGGATATCGCAAAGAATTCAATACAGTGGTGAACTTTCTCAGATCATTCCGATATTTAAAACTTACCTTGCTTCAAATCTAAACAAGAGTTATTTTCTTGAACAAGTTCAGAGAGTAGCTCGTTATCTTTAAAATTGGACGACAATTTATGTTTGTATATAGTTTGAAGCTATATCCACAAATATTTCAGCAGTAGGGCCATCTGGTATTAAACGGTTTCGATCATGTTTACGCCACTTAGTATAAGTTATATATTTCATTGTTCTTAGTAAAACGGCACTTTTCGTACAAATAATGATAAATCGTACAATTGGTGAAAAGAAGGGATCAAGACTGATAAAGGGCGGGTCTAAAAAGACCTTGTCTAAAATCTTAAAAATTAGAAATTAAAGGGAAATTGAAATCTCATTCGATCAGATTTCGACTTAATTCCTGCATTGGTCCACTTTATTTTCTAATCATTTTATTGTCATCGCATTATATCCTCATATCAGTCCCAAGTTTGTAGGGATTTCTTGAAGAAAACTATCAATCACTGCACATATCTCTATCTTTTATTGTGTTGTCAATTACTCTTAAGATTACATAATCCCTGCCACAAAACTTTTATATTGAGTTATTATTTCCTTTTTTCATTGATGTCTAATCTAACTGACGTTAGAATCGGCAAAAATGTTTCTTAATTCCTTGTAAATGAGCCCCGAAAGTAAACTGGCATTTCCGTTAGAGTTTTGTAAATACGTTTTATTGGACGTTTTCAATGCAACAATTTAATGTAATGCATTAGTTATTCTCCTGCATTATGTCTGTAAACATTCGTGCAAGCCTTTTATGTCAGCTGGATGCCAGCCAGATAAGACTCCTTAGATTACTCGTATTCGACAATATGCTTCCATTTTTTAAAGGTTAGATCACAAATTATATAACAATAAGGTAAAAGTCGAAAAGGTAGAATCTATCGGAACCATGGGCAATTGAAATCTACATTGAGTATTTGGCATACATTTTAAAATATTCCCGAGCATAACAATTGGTATTTAAAATATATACATTGCTATATATATTCCTTGTTTACAGACAATCATTATACAAAGTATACATGTTCTGCTTCCAAACGGCAAATATTGAAGTTGGCTTCCGGTACTTACTTCCTGTGACGTCATGTTGAATTGATGGCTACCTTTCTTTTGTTTATCTTTTTGCAAAGTATCATCTCAGAAGCATAAAATACATTAGTGTCTTAAAGTAAATCTTTTTTATATAAAAAAAATCAATCATTTGAACCCTATCTCCTACTGTGAATTGTATATACCAGTGCACTAAGAATATTTGCGGGTTTCGGTCAATGTTAGAGCTTTTCGACCTTTCTGCGGTGGTAACTTACAGCGAGTCCGTTTTCCGTCCACGATATATCGTTTCAAGTATGACCTTAAAATGATATGTTGGATACGCCACATTCAGTTATTATTCAATCACATTGTGTGTTCCGCTATATATAACAAGTTTACAAACTCAGTGAAGCAAAACTAATAACAGCAATTTCCAACACTCATTATTTTTTTCCCTAAAAGTAAAGAATCTTTGTTGTTGTTAGCTTATTATTTAAAATTTCTAACGAACAGAACCTTTAAATAACTTGAAATCTCATTATCTGGTTGTTAAAAAAATATTCATTTTGTAAAACCAGGTCAGTAATTTTAGCAGTGACAATCTTCGTTTAAAAGTTGTTTAAATCCAACTTCAAAAACTAAATTAAAAAGTTCAAAATACGTAGACCTGTAGAATTAATGCTTTGATGGCTATTTCTTTAAAGGTAAGACATTGATACTACAGAACATGTATTTTAGTAGACTCGATCATTGCTTCTTTGAATCAGCATAGGAATCCATACTAGATCAAATCCAGGAATGAACCAACTGAAAAGAAATGTAAATGGAAAAATGCCAGATTTAAAGATGTTGCCAGAGGAAGTCTCATGAGATACGTAACAAACTCTGGTTGATAAAATTTTGTATAAGAGGATGAAACTTTAGTTCACGGTTACAATCTTTGAATTTGAATATCCTAGAACTATTTCGCAATTTAGAAAAGTACTAGCATTGATTTCTTATTCAATGTTCTGACCTGTGAAAAATTATAAAGATCATAATGAGATTTATTGTTTATTATCTTTAACTGAATAACAAAAAACCTTTTGATATGAATTTGAAATTATGCTAAATTGCAATGTAGTTTCATTTTACAGTAAAGTGCTTCAGCGCAATTGCGAAAGAAACATGATTCCCTCTCAAGATTAGGTGCTTGTGCTGTAAAACTGTTTTTTAGTGTTAAGGGGATTATTCCCATCCTATCTATCATCATAAAATCTGTGGTTATTGAAAATTTTATCATTCTAACCTTCGTCTTGTTATTCTAATCTTTAAAATTAGAAATTGTTCGTTCACAAAATATATACACGGGTAATGCTGTAAGTTTGTGAAGAAAATACAAAGCATCGACGCTTTTGATTTTCAGTGCAAACAAATTCTTTTGAATATTAGTTTCCATAATCAATACTTCATTTACCATCAAAGTTCCATTCTCTTAGAAAACAATTTTTGAAAACCCATTGGAAGGAAATTAATAAATCATATAATTTAATGGAATTTTATCCGATCACGGATTAAACCCAAGTTTTAGACAAAGAAGACTTGTTATAGCTGAACTGTCATCGATTTGTTTCTGTCTGAATATTGTTTAAATGAAAAGATTTCTTACATACTAGTATTTCAAAGAAACGGATATTGTGATACATGATTGTTAGAAAGTTTTTACTTTTATGTATAAAAGGGGCATGGTCATGATTTTATTGTTTGCAATGCTTTTTATTAGTACATGTAATTCATTTATAATAATCAAACAAAATGTGAGTGTCTGTCGTAGAGTTCTAATTAAGATACAGAGCTCACAATTCTTTGTTTTGTAAACATGACTCGTGAAATGTTTTTGTTTACATTAGTTGAATATACTGGTAAAAATTCTTTTTCAAGCTGGTTTTTCTCTCTGATAATTCGTTTTGAACACAAATAAACAGTTCCTAGCGATTGCTACATTCCTTTTAGGTCTAAACCTAGAATTTTCTTGTTTACAAAACAAAGAATTGTGAGCTCTGCATCTCGCTCACAACTCGACGACTGACACTCAAATTTTGATTGACAATTAGAAATTTCTTACTGAAACATAATAAACTTTAAAAACGGATTTTTTTTAAACCAAAATCGTGACCATGCCCCTTTAATAATTATTATGATGGTTAAGAAGTGGTTTATGATGATAATGGTAACAGTGGTAGTAATGGTGATTGTGGCACTGTGGTACATATAATCAAAGTACTGATTTGATTTTTCTACATTTCAGCTTCTGTGTACGCACTATATTTCCTCATGACTGCGTGGCAGCCCCTGCAATGATGTATGTAAGCCCCGCACATTAGATTTACAATAGTCCGTACATTAGAATCACAATAGCCCGTGCAATTATGTGCGTAAACCCCTGAAACTGATTCCCTAATCAGTTGAAATGGTGTGTATTTCTGTTCATAGGGGGTGGTTATTTGATGCACCGGAAGTAGAAGTCTAACGACAATAATGCGCTGAGCTATGCTTAGCGCTTTAAAATTTGTGATGGCGGTTGTAATAGTATACATGATAAGGATGGTATCGTGGTAATGATGATGAAAGATGTAATTATGATACATGATAAGGATGGTATCGTGGTAATGATGATGAAAGATGTAATCATAATACATGATAAGGATGGTATCGTGGTAATGATGATGAAAGATGTAATCATGATACATGATAAGGATGGTATCGTGGTAATGAAGATGAAAGATGTAATCATGATACATGATAAGGATGGTATCGTGGTAATGATGATGAAAGATGTAATCATGATACATGATAAGGATGGTATCGTGGTAATGATGATGAAAGATGTAATCATGATACATGATAAGGATGGTATCGTGGTAATGATGATGAAAGAGGGAATCATGATTCATGATAAGGATGGTATCGTGGTAATGATGATGAAAGATGTAATCATGATACATGATAAGGATGGTTTCGTGGTAATGATGATGAAAGATGTAATCATGATACATGATAAGGATGGTATCGTGGTAATGATGATGAAAGATGTAATCATGATACATGATAAGGATGGTATCATGGTAATGATGATGAAAGATGTAATCATGATACATGATAAGGATGGTATCGTGGTAATGATGATGAAAGATGTAATCATGATACATGATAAGGATGGTATCGTGGTAATGATGATGAAAGAGGGAATCATGATAACAGTGGTATGGTGTTCATGACAGTGGTTGTTGTAGATGATGACGATAATGATGATGCAGATACAGAAGCAGATGCAAAATTAATGATGATGATGATGATGACGGAGACGATTCTGACGATGATGGCTACAATTATCAATACGATAAAGTTCAAAATCCTCTTACATTTATATATCAAATTAAAACTGTCGATTTCTTTACTTTATCGATTTTTTTTGTATATTGTATTCTTTACAGCTATCAAATTAAAGTTGCTGGTGAAATATTTTACCAATATTAAACATTGTTTAGGTTTGAAACAAACATTTTTTCGGGTGTCGTCGATTTACAAAAAGAAGGTATTTTTCATTTAAACAAATTTAAATCTTGAACTATTTTGCATACATATATCGGAATATATTTTTTCCAAATTGGTCTTTTACCACCTCTCTTAAAAGAATTGGAGGAATCCTGATAAATATCCAAAATGAATGGTTTAGGGTAAATAGGTTTTTTTCAATGTCAAAATTATCGATAAGTTGCCCCAAACAGAGTATTGATCTGACAAGTAATGAATAAGGTTAGTCCTAACTGTAGTGCCCAAAATATCTAGTCATCGACGTTTTCTTTTGTCTTGGTCTTCCATTTTTCCCCTTGACAAGATGCCTTTCAGATATGTCACAGACCGTGGCTCTAATAAGTCGTAGTTTGTTTTGGGTTTTTTTGAAATTCCGATATTATTTTTTGTTGCTTGATTTGATTTTCTTTATAATCTATTGATTTAACTTTGCCAGGAGCACTTATTTGACACAAAACGTCAATGCTTCCTTCGCTATGATTGTTTTGTTAATTCAAAAAATAATTATATAATTTGATTCTGACGGGGTAAATTGATAAAGATGTCGGGAGGTGGGGGACAAATCAAACATTTAACATTCATTTATGACAGGAGGAGGAACGTGAAACAATCTTGAATGTAGCATGTTTGACAAACTTGAAGCATAGACTACTCAACCGCAAGAGAATGAGAGGAAAGATTAAGGTCCCTTGGTGTGGCTAATGAAACCACAGACATTTTTGAAATACATTCTGATTTTTAAAAAAAAATATTTTTATAAAGAATCATCAGTTCCAAGACTTTTTACGTCACTTGGTTCTAAAAACATTGCTCCTAAAAACATCTCTAAATATCCTTTTGTTGTTGTTGTTGCTGTATATATGTCTGGAAAAAAAATGTACACAATGATTGATGTCCAGATGTTTGTGCTTATGTTTGAAGAACCTCACAAGCATCTTACATAACAAACTTTTTAATTTGACGTTGTGGGGGGTGTTTCTAAGGATACTGCGATCGCGCACTCGACACTTAGATACAATTTAAAATATAAATACTGCCCACATTCTATATTTTTTTTATTTTTCTCTATGTACCATAATAAATATTTATTTATATCTATTTTCAATAAACATGTATCTAATTATCTTAAAAGTACAATTTTGTGTTGGAGTTTTCAATGTTTACAACCATTTATACCTACTTCAGATATCTCTGTTCTTGAAAAAAGATAACATCTTTCTAAAAATATACCCTATGATTATAACGTTTTGTGTCAGTGTCCAAGAATGTTTGCATGCACTCCCGCGCAAAATATGTGAAGCTTCTCAAAGAATGTGAGCCGATACTTTCAAAGACAAACTGTCTATGACACAGCAGCCAGCACTGTCGGGGCGCCTTGTTCCAAGCCAGGCATACTATGTCACGTACACTTAACACATTCTTTTCATCGCAAGAAATCTTTTTGCAGTCTCTGATTCATCCTAAAATACTACTTGTTTACTACGAAACGCAGCTTTTCAACTGAAGAATGTCATATTTTTTTTTATTTATTCTTAGAAGCATATTTTTCAGCTTCCGATAGATACTGTTACTCCATTCATAAAATATGTTTACTACGCCTAGGCAAATATTTCCAGAAGTTTTGAAACTTACGTAATTCATTGAGATATGTTTAATCATACTTATCTTTTCTTAAAATTTGTTTTTATGTTGGCGTCGAATGCTCCCTTTTTGGTAAGAGACCATGTGCAGTGCTTCCTTCCGCCATGCAAATGGTTGGAGAGGCAGGAAATTCCTTCTTGTTTGTGGGTGACAAAAGGTGACTAAACGTTCAGTATATATAAAACACAAGATACAGCTTAGAAATCAGAACACTCGCAGACGACAGTTCAATAAGAAACAAACAGCCAGAAAGAAAACTTACAGTCTGAAAGGAAACTAACAGTTCGAAAGGAAACGTACATCAGTTTTTGAAACTTACGCCATTTGACAACCATGAAAGTCTTCGCAGCGTTGTTAATTGTAGGTGTTTTTGGATTATTTATTTACGAGTGTTTATTCGTTTTATTTAAACGTTGGTCATTAACTAACACTGACAATCTCCAAAATTCTTAGAAATGATTTTATTTCAACACTGACAATCTCCAAAATTCTTAGAAATGTAATTTAACATAATTTCATAGATAACCCACTTCAGGTTAAACTTTTTTTTTTTGCTGGCTGGGTAGTTAAAAGTTAAAATATTAAATTTTGATACAAAATAACAAATCCACAGAAAAAAAAATTGTGGGAGTATTAAATAATAAGTTGAATTAAAAACAGCGCGTTTTACTTTACATTGATTGCTTCTTTGAATTACAGATAGCCTTTGGATCGGCCCTGACAACGTCTAGTCCCCTAAAAGGTAAGACCTGTCAGTTTTATCGCTATTTGTCTAAAGGTATTAGCTTCCTAGATAAAGATAATTCAAAATCATTACAAGATTGTGCTATCGGTTCAATATCCTTAAAAATCAATCGAAACAAATCGAAATAAGCCTGACATTTTTGACTCGGAAATATTTTCATAACGCCTAGATATAATACAGATTTCGTGATTCTCGATTGAAAAGAAACCACTAATTACAGTGATATTTAAGGGATTCATTAGAAAAATATATTAAAAGAGACTAACACCAAAATGCAAGGACAAATTCATAATTAAACAAAAGCAAAAAAAAAAAATTCCATATACACTGTATCAGCATGTATTTTAGAACCGGTCATTTTTAAATCGTAGTATGGGGTAAAACGTAATTTAAAAAAAAAAGAGAGAAAGAAAGAAATTAAGAAAGCAACTTAGCTCAATTGTTCTTCAGATTTATATTTTAATATATTGTTCTATGTTATTTTAGATTTCGGTGTAACGGAATGTCAAGACAGCATGGCAGACGTTGTCTTTGTCCTGGATTCATCCGCTAGTATCTGGGAACCTGATTTCGACAGACAGGTGGATTTTGTTAAAAACATCGTCAAGCAGTTCAAAATTGGACCAAACAACACGCAAGTAGGAATCGTAACATTTGGCCAATACCACACGCTTCGGTTTCATCTTAACAAATACCATGACAGTGAAGAGCTACAGAAAGCTATTGGTTGGATCCGCTTCAAACCTGGTAGAACAACCAATACCGGAGACGCTATTAAATATATGTCCAATGAAATGTTCAAAGAGGAAAATGGCGCCAGAGAAAATTTCCCTAAAGTAGCCGTGGTCATTACGGATGGAAAATCTACCGAGACCATAAAAACCATCGAGGCCGCACGGGTTGCGCGTGAAATGGGGATTCATTTATTTGCCATTGGTGTGGGAAAGAAATATGACAGGAAGGAATTAGAAAACATTGCCAATAAACCATCTGATGAGTATGTTTTCACGGTTGACAACTACAGTGCTTTGAAAAACATCCTGAACGTATTTGCAGTCAAAACTTGCCAAGGTATGCTATAACTTACAAAAAGTCTCCTATATAGTCATTCTACATTAAATTTTGTGATTATTTATGATATTGTGTCTTTGAGTTCGTTGTGTAAGTATTTTTTTCTTTTTCTTAAAAGTGACAACAACACCGAAACCGACAACCACAACGACAATAGCCACACCAACCACCACAGAGCCAACCACCACTACCACCACAGAGCCAACCACCACTACCACCACAGAGCCAACCACTACCACAATCGGGGAGCAGAGTGATCATCCCTTCGTTGAAGGTAAGTTTCCTCAAATAACATACTTTGCAAATGGTTTAAAACATGTTCTCACTCTGTAAATAATTCTTAAATCTTCCTAATATTTACGTACGTGCTTTTGGTGTTTTTTTTCTACAATAAAATCCTTTATTTTTAGGATGTAATGGAAAACCAGCGGATGTGTACTTCGTAATGGACTCCTCAAGGAGCATCGGGTCCAGCAACTACCAGAAACAGAAGACGTTTGTCAGCAAACTTCTGAGTGCCTTTGACATTTCAAACTCCAAAACTAGAATCGGGGTCGTGACGTACAGCAATGACGTCAAGGTTGACATTCCACTTGGTTCTATCGCAACCCTTCCGGAACTTCAGAAAGCTGTTGACAACCTACCGTATCATGCAAGAGGTACAAACACGGGAGATGCCATACATTTTGTAAGGAAAGTCGGATTCGTCAAAGGGGTTTCTAGACCGGAAGTAGCCCATATAATGATCGTTCTTACTGATGGCCTCTCGATGGATTCCGAGAAAACACGCAAAGAGTCTTCTCTGGCTCATGATGCTGGAATCTATGTGTTTGCCATTGGAATTGGCAAAGGGGTCGACACAGTAGAACTCAGTGCCATTGCCAGCAACCCGGACAAAAATTTCCTTTTCCATGTCGAGAATTTTGATGCCCTAAGTTCTATCAGGACACTGCTCGCCACTAGAACTTGTGAAGTGTTGCCAAAAGACGAAGCAGCTCCATCCAGTGGTAAGAATCTAAAAGCCAATTATTTCAATGCATTTCACTTGATAAGTATTTCCAATCTTCGTGATAATTGTTAAATTATATCAATAGTAACTAATGATTTCTTTTTTCATTTCAGTTGTACCACTACCGAAATATGGACTAATGGACATCGTTTTTGTTTACGATGTATTCGGCATTGGAGCTCAGAAGACCCTTATCATCAACAAATTCATCTCGTCCATCGTAAGAAGGATCACTCCTGGAATGGGAGACATCTGGGTTGGCCGTCTGATAGCGGATTGTCCGGAAATGACGCACAATGGCCTGGTTCCGGTAACATCCTGGAATGATAACTCCAAGATTACGTTCCCGGGACTCGGAAGCCTCATTGAGAAACTTGACGTCTTCTTTTCCAGTAATGGCGGCCGATATAACGCGCGGCGTACAGTGGTTGTGTTCGTGGATGAGCAGGAACAGAACGTAATGGACGTGGTCGCCAAACTCCACTCTCTCCAAAACATGAACGTCATCACCATCATCCTGGGAGAGGAGGAGAAATACGTCCTAGAGGAGACCAGCACCAGGAAATATTTCTACGTTCCCAGTTACAACGAACTTCTCCAGTTTACGTTTCCGTGTTTGAAACAACTTTGTTTCTGTGATTCAGCGTAAACTTGTGTTCATTAACTTTAAGACTGTGATATTACATTCCGATATTTTTTATTTCTTTTTGTAAATTATTACTTTTATTTTAAAATGTCTATTGTGTTCTATGATATACAATATGTTCATTTACTTTTTATACATTTTACAGATGAATGTTAGTATACATATATACACTTTATATTTATTTTTAGCTTTTTAATAAAAATAAAAGAAACAAACTATAAATTCTTTCAGTTGTTTTGTCATGAACTCAAAAGGATTTAAACTACATTTAATGTCTGCACGCAGGTGTTGGCATTTTGTTTTGAAGTGATTGTTGATAGGCAATGGTCATAATTATCGGTAATGATCTAATTCATCTTTATATTACTAATATAAACAGATAAATTAATTAAATACTGCTTAAAGTAATCTACATGTATGATTAATATTATGTAGTAAAATACTGGTTTATAACAAAATTTTTAATTAGAAATACAGGGGTTAATCCTTACTTCCAAAACCTTGTGACACATTTGTCAAACTGTCTATTAGTGATTCACAAACTGATTGGGATACTTCGAACTCAAGATAGAGTAGTAACATCGGAATAGAATTGGTTTCTCGAATGCACCCAGATTATGCAACCAGATACATCATTTTCTTTAAAGTTGAGTTCTTATCCTATTTTATTTAGGGTGGGAATGGGGGTGGGTGACATTCATTTACCATGTGTGATGTATATCTATCTCCCTGCTATTTTTAATTTATATCTACAACATATTGTAGTACCGTAACGTAAATTATACAAATAATTCGTAGGCTATTTTCATACAGATAGGTCAATCTCGTAAGCTATATTGTAAATATTTTGAGAAAATAATGTCGTATATCACTATCAGTGGTTCATGCGCAAATCTAGAGGGTGGTGGTGTCCCACCCCTCCCCCCTTTTGGAAAACGTAAACTTATTAACCTCTAGCAAGAGGTATTCTCAGGGACTTTTATACGTCCCTGGTATTCTGTTTATGTCAGCAATGAATTAATTATAATGAATATCGTTGTCTTTTAATATCTAGTCTAAAAAAACGAACTGAATTTTAAAGACTGAATTGTGAATATTGTTTTACCTGAACGCACAGGTGGGTCGTACTCCGGATAGAGATTGGGTCAGTCTTACAGTGGTCAATCAAAAAGTTTAAACTCAAATCAAATTTTAAAAAATGTGTCCACTAAATACCCCCTCCCTTTCATAAAAAAAAAACTTTCCTTAATCCGGAAATTTAACGTTCGGTCTCTTTTATTAGATCAATTTCATAACATCTTGTAATGATTTTCTATAGAAGATTGGTCTGCATTATAACTCTTTTGTTGAAATTTTAGACGACATTCATGCATAAGTTATGGAATCAAAAGTTCAGCAACGTTCAAAGGAATGGTTTCAAATTCGTAAATCGGTGTTCCTAACATCATCAAAGTTTGGAGATGCTCTTGGTGTTGGGATGGGGAAACCTTATGATTTCTTTCTCTCTTTAATTTCTGAAGATACCGATGAAGAGGACGAGGATGAAGAAGAAGTTGAGTCCTGTAACACAAAGCATGGACTTACCATGGAAGAAATCATCCTGGAGTGCTATCAACTGTTGACAGGACACAAAACTCGTGAGTCTGGGTTTTGGATGTCTACAGACAGGATTCTTCAAGATTTGATTGGAACTTCTCCTGATGCTGTTGTTGTTGATGACCAAAATAAAGACATTGGACTTTGTGAATTCAAGGCGCCCATTTTTAGAATGTATAAAACAGAAAATTCCGTACATGGTAATATTTTACATCTTTGTGTACTCTTTACATATGCTAAATCATGTATTAAGGAAATCCTCATGTTATAGTCTGTCCCAAGATATTTATGCAGCACATTTTCTTAAATTATTTGATATTTTAAAATAAATACCCCAGGGTTCAAACGATGTTCATTCGATAGTGTAAAAAAAGAAGAAAAAAGATTTCTCCTTTGAAATGCCCCCTCTAGCTTGCCAGGTTTGAATACATGGTTAAAAATAAAGTCTACAGGGAATTTGCATTGCAAGCGAGATGAAAGTACTTGGATGATAGCCTTGAAAAACTGTGCGAGATATTCCAAGTGACTTCCGAAATGAGGAAAGATGTCAACATTTCCCATTATAAATCTCTGTAAGAAATCTGTATTTGGTTTTTCTCAAGTGAAAAACGATAATGTGTCAATTAATGAAGATATCTTGGATATTTTCCCTTTCATCGATTTCAATTGTATTTCTTTCACAGGTATTTGTATTTTTATTAAAAATCATCCAAACGTGCTGCATAATTATCTTGGGACAGACTATAGTAGAGTATTGCTTGAGATTCATTTTGTATTATTTTATTGATAAAGGTATTCCTAGACACTACATGGCCCAAATTCAAGGACAGCTTGCCATTACTGGACTACCATGGTGCAATTTTTTAGCTGTGTGTAAAAATACTAAAGAAATAATGCTCAAGAAAGTGTATTTTCATTCAGAATACTGGAATAATGTAGTGAAAATTCTCAAGCAGTTTTGTTATGCTCTTCAGGTAAGCAGCCTAGCCCCATGCACTGTCACCAACTTTCCTCAGATCAATATTCAGTCTCAAGTCCGAGTTATGCATATGTATTTCTTCTATGGATTTGAGTTGAGATGAGCTGAGGGATTTTAATATGTTGGTGATAGTGGAACCTGTCATAATACTGTTCAGTAAATTCAAAAACATAAGTTCAATTACTCATCACAATGCAACACAAAAAGACAAATCATATGTAAACTTGGTAATTTGAATCTGGAGATAGCATTACATGTAATTAGCTCTGCAAAATATTGTTGACCTTTGTTATACTGCAGTGTTTCACTGTTTAAAATTACTCATACTGGGAGAAATCCTTTATTGTAGGATGCACAATTAAGAAAAGAACTGGGATATGACCCGTTGGATTTTGAAGGAGCAAGAAAACTACAGACTTGGCCAGTACAGATTGACTATCTGCCTGGAGAGCTGTCAATTCAAGTTGAAGATATTCTCCAAATAGATAAACGTGGCCGATTTAGTGGACCATCCAAAGTTTGGTTGTCGTTTGACTTTCTTGTTGGACAGTCATATTCTGTACCCCAAAGGTTAAAAGAATATGCTGACAAGATGATACTGGATGTGGATGAACAAATAAGTTGTAAAAGAAGAAAGACTGAAGAAGAAAACAGTCAAAATACGCCCTCCAATGGACATTCATGAGATCTATCATTCTTTTCAAAAAAGGAAGATGTTTAGGAAATGTGACAAAATCTCATATTGCCCAACTACTTAAAGATTCATTCATTATTGTTTTGCTTTCACATTACTTATTGATGCTGAAACATCTTTTAAAAACTGTTTTATTTAATTGATAAATAAAGTGCTTAAATTATTGAATAAGACTTTATGTCAGTCATTCTGCATTTACATAAGTATTAGCATGTACAACTGTACATTAATCTACCGGTAACAGTAATTAAAGTTGGACATGTCAACATGCTGTACAATATATTTACAGAATAGCTTATTGTAAAGAAGATTTGCAAGCCTTATAATTTTAATTAGATTGGCATGTACATGTGATACATATAATTGTACATGTATTACAAATATACACCATTAATTATTATATTGCATGCCAAAAACATGTTTTTTAATGACTTTTCACAACTGTTCTGGTAAACATGTTCCTCTTCTGATAATTATGACCCCTTTGTATCTATATTATATCAAACAAATATTTGAATGATCAACTCAATAGTGGTCAATGCAAATAAAGAATGTTAACAACCCCTCAAAAATGACTTTATTTTATTTTTTGTCATCTTCGATTTACATACAATATAAACACATACATTTTTCATCACACGGTGATTAAACTGACAAATATGAAATTTATCGCCTGTAACGATAACGCTTGAAATGAAACCACAGCTGGAAAATGTTATTCTGAAACTGACATCGGAATCCATGTTTGTAGGAGTACTCCCATTCCCTGTGGACAATCTTAAAGGCAATGTCCTGAAAAGTTAAAGTTTATTTTGAAAATCATGACATACTTTATATACATGTAAAAGTACCTCATCTAATACATGTACTACACAAGAGTGCTCCAAGTACAATTTTGATTTCTTTGTAGAAATGTCAACAATGTTTCAATCATACGTTTTGAATGAAGAAAAAAATGTTAGGTCATTTATTTGTTAAATTATAGGAAAACCAATGAAAGAATACAATCATATATTTATGGGTATGTCCTCTTATTGTTTTTGCACTTTCAAATTTGCATCATAGAGTCTAGATGGCAATGTAATTTGAAAAGTATATAGAGTATTTACCAATTATTCAAGATGTTATTATTCCTAAAAAGAAATTAAGGACACACGAGACATTCCTCAATTTTACATAATTTTTCTTGAAAGATTATTTGTCATTTATTTCCATTTAAACCTGTTAATGCTAAAAAATTCAGGATACATTACCAAGCTTTTTTTGAAGTTAGAATATTTAAATTTGTATTTTCTTTATAATAGCATGCAAAATGCAATTAAGTGCTTATAAATAAAGTCATAGTAAATAATTTTTATTTTACTATTTATATAAACCAAAAAAAAAATCATATAACATGGAATATAATTGTGGAATTACGTAGTGGAAAGATAAGAATTTTTTAAAAGAATAATGGAAGAAATGTCGCATTTGACCGTAACAAATTTAATCAAAACCATTTCAAGATTTAATAATTAATCTTACTTCATAGGGTGGTCCAGCATGAAATTTTAGAATAGCAAAATCTTTGTTGTCTTCAATAGGAGTCTAGAAATAAAATTAGTTTGTAATAGCAAAATACATTTCTTCTAAATAATTTACATTTAAAAAAGTACAGGTAATTGAACATTGTCTTGTCCAGTTAATTTTTCAATTTTTTTTTTCAAGAATTTTTTAACGCGGCTCTTGGGTATCCAAGATAAGATGGAATATTTTTTCATAAATTACAATACATGTGCATAAGTTGGATGACCTACCAAAGTGTACTCTGGAGTATCTGTTTTGTCAATCAAATCAGGATAAAAGATCTAGAAAAGAGACAAAAGAAGACACAATTACCAACAGGAGGACAATATGCATTAGTAAAGAGGTATGCACAGTACACACAAACCTAAGGTTTGATTTATGAAGTGATGTTAAACAAGCACGTTTCAAGAAAGTCTCAAGCAAGTTACTGGTTTAAAGTACATGTAATAAATTCGTACTGTAATCATACCAAAGGTTTTATACTTTAACCAAGAATTAGGACGAAAATGTACATGATGTTTTATATAGAACAATGTTGATGTGTTTGTTATGCATATAAAAGAGGGTTGGGGTTGGGGGGGGGGGGGGTTAAAAAAAAATCTAATGGAATGATAGACTTACCATGTACATGTACAGACTTACAATGTACCTGGTATATTTACAAACTTACTAGGTACATGTACATCAATTCTTTTATTTCACCATGAAATTAAGTAGATTTTTTTAAAAACTTTACTTGCTTTACATGTATTGGTACTAGAATACACAAATCCTTCTACTCATTAATAAAAGAAAATCTGTTCTTTTGTACAGCTTATCAAACTACAGACTTACATTGAATTTGTATCCCTGTACGATTTTAGGTGGAGGATTATCAATGTCATAATGAGTCTGGTTGTACTTGTTCCACTCAAACCCAGTGTGTACTCTGTTGAAGAATCTTGGTTTACGAGGCCGGTACTTGTCTGACCACAGAAACTTCTGGTGCTCCGTCGGAACCTCCACGCTAAACGTCGCCTCATCATCATTCATTCCCTCCCTTGCTTTCTTTTCAAACTCTGTTTCTCCATCCAACTGGAAAACCAATAGCATAAATTTTTACTTTAACAAAAGTTATGGTCATCAGAATAAAGGATACCATTATGTGCCTATTCCTTTGCAAATATAAGGACTCATTTATCAGGCATGTAGCATCATTATCCAAAGTGTAGGGGCCAGACAAAAAGGGGTGGGGCCGATTACTTCTATGGTGTTTTTTCTGCAGTAAATACATGTATAAGAAAATACATACAATTTCCCTAAAAAGTGGAGGGGCCACGCCCCCTGTGTCCTTCCCACCCCCCCAAAGAAAACCACACTACATGCCTGTTTATACACGTACTAAATATATTTATACATGTACATTTATAAAGTTACAGGTATTTATATCTATACTGAATGTTGATGATTAATCGTAGAGTGCAAAATCATAGGAAGTGAGCCCCTACCCTAACTCGTCCGGTGGACAACACTTGCTGTCGGGCCAGCTCCAATTTCCTCATGTCGTCCGCTGGGTCATACACAACGGAATCAATCTCCAGGTCAGCCTGCCTCAGGAGTTTGGGGGAATACCCTCCAGCATCATAGTCCACATAGGCCTGGTCCTCCAAGTCTTCCTCAGTAATCAGGGCTTCATCACTGTAACATACATGTAAAACATACTGGTGATAACGTTGCAGTTTTGGTGTTTGGTTTGGTTGACAAATATTAAAGTTTGAATTTTGATGGTCTTTGTTAAAATCAATTACTTCACTGTATACCAGTACATGTAGTTACTTGTATCAATTGGTGAAAAATCATAAATGTATTCAGACATGAAAGGATGTAAATGTTAAATATTATCGGATGTGAAGTACAAAAGAATTACTCTTCTTCATCTGCTTCCCCACTAGGACCGGCCTGATCTTCCCCTGCCTCTTCTTTTATTGCACTGGTGGATGGCCCCGGGGAAGGCTGATTCTCTCTGCTATCAGCAGGTGCTGGTGACTGGTTCTTGCTACTAGAGGGCGCTGGAGACAGTCTCCCAAGAGCTGACGGGGCAGGGGAATTCCTCCTGTCTGGGGTGCTATTGTTGCTGCTCCCTCGAGACAGACCAGCAGGAAACAATGGACCTGAGTCAATACCTTGCTACAAATGTCCACCAGAAATACATACAGTAATATTTCACACAATGTTGAACTGTTTTATCAGCAGAAAGGAAAATCTAATTTTTCAAGGACTTTGGTTATCAACATCTTAACAATAAAATATCTTCAAACCAAACTGTTTTTATAATTGCCTTTATACGAAATTAAAAAGAATGCCACATTAATTTAAAAAGAGACTGACCTCTTGTTTTAATTTGAAAAGTTTGAGCTTCAGATTTTCCTGATGCCTCTCACTTAACCTTGTTCTGGCCATATGTGCTTTCAGCTGCTGAAGTAATGACTCCCAGTAACCTATAAAAACAACAACAAAATTGTGACTTTGATACTTTATGTACAGTAAATGCCCCCAATGTAAGTGGATCTAAGAGAACCTGTTTATCAATTACCTCTATAGTCTGTCCCAAGATATTTATGCTGCACATTTTGACTATTTTTAATAAAAATACACATACCTGTGAAAGAAGTGCAATTGATATTGACGACAGGGAATTTTCAAGATAACTTCATTCACACATTATCATTTTTCCCTCGTTAAAATTCACAGGAACAAAAACAGATTTCCTACAGAGATTTATAATGGGGAATTTTTTCATACTATTGAATAAACATCATCTGAACCAAGAGGTATTTATAAATATCGAATAATTTAAGAAAATATGCGGCAAAAATATCTTGGGACAGACTTTAATTCAAACACAGACTTTTTATCCAAGTTTCTGGTGCCTATTTCATTTGTTGTAATTGACATACCGCACATACTAGTATATAACTAGTGCCTGTTTGGGAGGGTACCAGTTGAAATTGACACCCCTCGAAAACCATTGAAATTGACACCCCGAGAAAACCATTGACAATGGTTTTCGAGGGGTGTCAATTTCAACTGGTACCCTCCCAAACAGGCACTATTTATTTTATTATACTGAATGTCTTAACTTTATAGCAAATTTTACTGCTTTTATATAGAAAAGACATGAGTTCTACTGCGAACCGTACGCGCATAATTTATGCGCATGTAACAATTTGTTCTATCGGCCCGTTGCCAAGTGTGTTGCTAACGCTGAGGGTATGAGAACTTTGTCTAAACCAATCAGATTTCAGTATTTAACATGAAAGTATAATAATATATATTGTATCACTGTATTAACTATGATTCTAGAATTTTAAATACAAGTGTTCTTTTTAAAGGATTAAAAGAACCATATTTAAAAAAATGTTAAAGTTATACAGGAATATCAAAAAGTTTTAATAATTTTTTGCTGCTTTGAATAAAGACTTTGTTTGGGAAGTACATGAAAATCTCATGATCAGTAAGTGACATTCTTCCATTTTCATTATGATGTGGCCTCATCCACTGACCTACATCCACTCCTTCTCCACCCTGAAGTTTCTTCTTTATCTGTTCTTCCAGTAACAACAGCTGATTTGTTGTTTTCCCTTTGAAGATGGACTGAACTTCATGACTGACTGATTCATTGATTCTCTCCCTTCTATCTTGAAAGTCTACAATAAAATAAAATTGTTCATAAACATTTAAAAAACCACTCATTTTCTCTTCTATTTTTCTTTGTTTTTTTGTTTTGTTTTTTTTTTTTAATTAAAAAATTTGCTGTTTCCATTGATAAAAGTACATGTATATATCAAAATAGTTATCATTTGAACTATACCAAAAGGACCCTCTAAGTTTCTTTTGAAAATTCAAGATTTTAAAAAATATATCACTGTATAAAACAGCACAGAACCCAAAAATGATTCTGAATTAGAAAAGATTTTAATATGTCACTTACATTTACAAAAATAAATGAAGGTATTTATTACAAGAGTTTAGAGTTAAGAAACAGGACTGCAGAGAAACAGATTTGTACCTCTCTGACTTGAATCCAGTTTCCTAAGCTGGGAGAGCTCATCATTGGCAATGGTAATTATATCTCTCCAGTACTCTACATTTTTGCCTTGTTCCAGTTCAAGATAGACTTTGATATCTTCTAGTAAATCTTCCAAGTCAGCTATTGTTAATCCCTATCAAAAAAGAAAATCTCCACATTTAGCACTCTGGTGTGTACATGCAAGTGTTACTAATTAGGAGATGGAAAATAAGGCCAATACTAAACTCCAAGAACCGTAAATACATAATACACTAGCACCCATGATATATTGTACATGTAACTGTGTTTGTTACAATATCATATTTATCAATTATGGAACATGCTGGTAAATTGGTGATACAGTATCAGCAAAGAAAAGTTTTTAAATAAAATGGTCAAGCAAATAACCAACAACATAAATCTCAGTTATTCTGGAAAAATTCACAGGTCTGAACAGCTTAGCAAAGTCATTCAGCTGAGCTATTTTTCCATAATAGACATTTTGGAGTTAACTTACATAGAGGTATGTGTATGGCTCATGCATTTCTACAGCAAGATCGTCTTCCTCTGAACTGATGTACTTGGCCAATAAGTCAATCGGTTTGGCTGAAAAATGCATCATTTTATTCATCACCAGAAACCATGCAGAGTAAATATTCCAAAATATATCAAAATATGGAAGGAAATCAAAATAACAAAAATTGTAGAATCAGATGTTCCTATGATACATGCTATTCACAGCATTATTCAAACATTAATAAACTGATGTAACTTGTAATATGAAAGATAATGTTACCTCTGCCATCTTGAATACGAATCTTTGACCGAAGTTTTGCTTGATTCAGATGAAACTGAAATGATGAACACGCAAATCAGAGATAAAACATATAATTTCATATGCAAACAAAGGTACAAAATGTATATTAAAGAACTGTATTTGACATTTAAAAATTAATGCTTGTCATAATCATTTTTTAAATAAGTTTTTTGCTTCACAAAAAAAATTGAACTCTGGTCAATGTACATGTACTTATAATTAACTTGGTTATGCATAGTAATTGATTGATCTTACATAATCTTCCTGTTTTTATGCATAATAATTGATTGATCTTACATAATCTTCCTGTTTTTCCCATTCTCTGTAGTACTCGGTTTCTTTTTCTCTCTGCATAAGCTCCTGTGAAATTAAACATAAATGTAAGTGACTGTTACAATTAATCATCTACAATTCCAAAATGATAATCATTTAACTTCCTAGTTTCCAAAATAAAACTGTTATTCATTTCAAAACAGATATCCTGTCTCAGTAAAATACTAAAATTCACCGCACAAATTGATTTTTAAAAATTCAAACCAATATATACATATCTCATAATATGTTTTACGGTGCTACCGTTGTGGCGAGCGCAGCAAGAATTACACATTTCTTTCATCATTGTCAACTAAGTGATATTTTGATAGTTATCATTTAACATCAAAGATTTTTTTTTTTTTGAGATAGATAGAGAGGGAGAAGTATATAATATTTCTAAGTTTAAAAAAATTCCTACAAAATACATAGACTTACTTCCCCTAAAACCGTTCTTTACTTTTGGAGAAAATTGATCAGTCTGTAAAATGTAACTTGTGTTTAATTTGGTCAAAAGCGTAAAGTGTAAATACAGTATTATTTTTCTTTTGTACCTTGTTGTTATCTGAATTTTATTTTTCCTGTCAGATACATTTTTTTTAATGAAATTTGTTTATTTTGGTATACGTTGTATCCGTGCCCCGGTCCCTGTTTGTAGGTGTGTAATTTCCCATTTTCCAATTTAATGGTTAGACAATATGCAATATATGCATATATTTTTTTAAACTGTTTATTTTTTCTCTGTATTCTTTATTATTTAGTTTTTAATTTCATCCCTACTAATACTTACTGTTCATGCACGCAAAATTAGCTTAACTCTTGCTTGTATATATAACTATATAATCTCTCTATCAAAAAAAAAAAAAAAAAAAACACTAAAAAAACCCACAAATCATCTAAGGCAGGTATTAAAGTTCATACAATGTACTGAAATAGCTATAGTACACGCATTACAGATGTTTGATCCACCTCTAAATTTATCGCGGGAAAACTAGCGCGAGCTCACTGTGACGTCACACGTTAAAATCTTATATTCATTTGTTTACGTATCTCGACTCAATACGAAGGAATGGAAGCATGTAAAAAATCTCTTGGGTCTCACCAAAGCTTGTGCGCTACTCAAAACGTGTCTTCAAACCTCAAGGCACTGTTAATTACGAGTTAAATGTTAGCCATTTTTGGCATAGCACCACGGGAAAAAACATTAGAGAGCACTATGGGACGTAGACACAAAATTTTTCTTGATGAATCTGTAGGTTTTACTTGTTCTTTTTCCCGCGCGCACTGGTTCTTAGAGCTCGCTTCGCTCGCTATTACTTACCCTTTCTTTATCCCTTTCTTCCATTTGTCTTTCTCTCTCTAATCTTCTTTTCTTGACTTTTTCTAACTCTCTCTGCAAATTTTCAAAAAAATATTGTGCTCTAATAATTCAAATTAGTCTCAAATAATACATACAAAAAAATTAGTTACGTAGAAATCAAAATCCCAGCCAAAATAGTGATGTTATTTGGAAAATATTTATTCCCCAAATTGTAAATTTGGTTGTTTACATAAATAAATAGATATACATGTACAATGTCCAAGTGTGTAGAAGATAAATGATTATGTTTTAAGCAAATCTTTCTACATATTACCGGTAAATTAACATACATGTATTAATCTTATTGTCCTAGATGTGCAGTTCTTTCACGTTCAAGTTCTACCTACCCTACTTTCCTCTAGTTTCATTTTCTGATGCCGATGTATTTCCTCCTCATTCAGATGCTTCTTCCCTTCTTTTTCCAGTTTCTTGCCCCAAACAAATGTGTTTAAAAGACTTTCATCCCCAAAAGGATTATCTGAATTTGTGTACCCCTAAAACAACACAAAAGTTTCTCATAGATATAATTCGGGACTTGGGAAGTACCGGTACACTTGTATTGTTCTAATGTGCTTCTTAATTCCAATTTTTTTAACAACAAAACATGATAGATAATATACCAAATAATCTTTATCCCAGCCCATTTTCTCCTTGCGTCTTCTCTCTTTGGCTTCTTTCTTGGCCAATCTTCTTGCACGTTTTTCCTCTGGAGTTTCCATTTGTTTCAGTAACTCTTTTTCTTTCCTAATTTATATATCAATATGTGTCATTAAAAAAGTAACTTAAGAGGGCTAGATGGTCGTGGACATTTTTAGACTATATCAATGATAAAAAAAATCATACAATATAAAAATTTTGAATAGTTAAGTTAGCTAATTTGTTGATCACCAGACCTCCTAAAAAAATCAATATCAAATTTTAGATCAACTGTAATAAAAAGTTTTTCCTCCACTGACTAACTAATGAAAAAATACCTGACTCACACTTGTTATAATCATTGAAGTTTTCATGCAACTTAGAAAAAAAAGTCCCTACCTACTGACCCAAACATTCAAACACTTAGTCATGAGGGGATAAACAAACAATTTCTATAAGGTGGATAATTCACGGGGTTTTGACACAATCTGAACCCAAAAAATGGGTGTGTGACTGTGTGTATAGTTTAACTGGGGAACTTCCAAGCTGCCATTGATTCCTCTGTACCTCCCTTCAAACTCTTTAAACTAAAGATAATCCAATAAACAGGGGTTTTTTGTCAGTTGAAAGGCAGACATTCTGAGAGCCTTTGGTGGTTTCGCAGGTAGCATAAAAAAGAGGGAGAAGTTTGCAGATTTTTTTAAATAAGGTTGATATGATTGAACTTGGAGACTGGTATAAATGAATCTAATCTCTAAACAGAAACATTCAACAGAGATTCAAATATTGTGACTTTGACCAGCAGCAGTTAGGATTAAAAAGGTTACAAAAAATGAAATTCAATTATTGATTGATGCAAAAAAATCAAGGAAATGAAAGAAAATTGCTTGAGGAGAATGCTGTAGGGTTAATGACAGCAACCTTTTTTCAGAAATAAAAAAAAATATTTTTTTTAAGTTGCTGTGAAGTCTGATTAACAGTTTATATATTTCATAACAAAACAACATTTTGTCTTTCAATTGAGAACCTTTATTGGATTATCATTATTTTAATCAAGGTCTTTAAGGTTCCAAAAAGAAGGCACCATGGAATCAATGGCGAAGCAAATTGTAAGGTTCCTTTTCCCCATTATTCTTTATATATGTATGTACAACTTTTTTTGCTTAAATCATATGAAAACCCTTTGGGATTGTAGGATGATTAAAAAATCAACTTTTAGGCTGTTAAGTATAAAAAACGTTAAAATCTCACAACTTACTTTCTTTCTTCTTTACTTTTTATAATTTTCTCAATCTTCTCCTTTTCAATGTTTTTAATTCGAGATGACCCTCCATCGTAATCTGACTCAGATGAAGAACTTGAGGGTGATCGTTGCCTTTTACTTTTGTATGAACTTTTTGATGATCCTTTGTACTTATCCTTTTTTCTTGAGTCTGAGCGAGATCTTGATCTTTCCCTGTTCACTGGAGATCTAGATCGAGATCTACGTCGCCAAGTTGGGGACCTGGATTTAGATCTGTACCTCTTTAGTGATTTCCTTCTGGAAGAATCTGAATCAGAGTTTGATTCACTGTCTGATCTATCACTGAAAAAAATAAGAAAATCAAATGAAAAGATTTTCAACTTATTTTTAAACAAGCATGACACACTTTAGTCAATTTCAAAGTTCCAAATAATCTATCAAAATGTAGCCTTTCAGTTTGACAATTACCACATTTAAATACCTTCGTTTTTTATCCCTTTTATGGCGGTGTTTATCTTTAGATTTCTTTTTGTTGCCCATTTTCACTCTTTTTTCTTCAAATTCGTAGACCAATCGTACATACAGGAACTTTTAAATAGAATACTAAATTTAAGTTTTAACTGGTGCACTACTTTTTCCCGGTTTTTGAATAACTGACAACTTTTCGTTTAGAGATTCCTCGGAAATTTTTTATCAGGTGCAGAATGTCTTGGAACTGCTGTGGGGTCTAAAGTAGGTCAAAGGTGAGGTAGTCGCCCGGAATTTTGGAGATGCTAAGCACCCCCCCCCGCCGCATCGAAATCCTTTACTTATAGGGCGTGTTATAGTGTTTGCCGAAAATAATCTTACTTCTGATTAATGAGAGAGAGAGAGAGAGAGAGAGAGGGAGATTTCTTTTTTGAGGATTGTAATCTAGTTTAACCACCCAAACTTTTATTTTATTTTATGAGAGAATAATAATTAATCATTATATAAAAGACAGTTTTGTTTTGCAGAATCTATTGTTGTATGTAGTAGTCGGTCTTTATTGTGGAAATCAAAGAATCCATTTCTTTTATAAAGATTGTAATCCAGTTAACCCGACGTTATTTGAGTTTGACAGGGGGGAGGGGGGGTCTGGACTCCCCTGACCCCCACCCCCTAGATCCGCACATGGTAATAATAACCCTAAAGAATATGCTCCATAATATAAGATTAATGAAAAAGAAACAATTTCAATATTTTACATATACATTATAGAAACATTATGTACACAACATTTAAACTTTAGACAATTTGGTTATTTTACTCATGAACTTAAAATTAATCAAACTGACTAATCAAAATTTTTGCTTTTAAGTGATTTCAATGAATTTTAATACATGTATATAAAAGTACTCAAAAATATGCCGTATTTGACTATTCAAACAAGAGGCATTTGTGCTATCCTATTTGCCCATGTTCTTTCAAATTGATAATTATTAGCAAACCTGGTGACCCTAGGACCTGAACATCAACAGGTGTCAATCTCCCAATTATAGTTAAATGCCAATCTCTGTGTACAATTTGATGGCCGTCAAGCAAATATCTCTCCAGAATTTGATTGAAATATACAAACAGGAAACCCTAAAGATGATTTGACCTCAAAAGCTATCTATGACCTTGACCTCAGTCCATAGATCTCTTTATCAGTGTGCATTACGTGAAGTTTGAGTAAAAAAAAGCCAAGGGAAAATAAATAAGCTCCAATACTGATTTTAAGCAAAAAACTTTAACCTTCAATTTCGATTAAAAAATAATTTGCTCAAAACCACTGCAAACCCCCTTTGCTCAAATACACTTGATTAATTAAATGGGCAATTGACCAAGAAGAAATAATAATTTAAATCATTGTTTAAAATTTCAAACAAGTGATGCTTGATGGATAGACAGGTGAATAGGCAGAATGATCATTGTAAACACATCCAATCATTTTGTGTGAGCAAGAGCCAAACTATATAACACTTCAAAAATATATTTACCCGGTACTTGCAATTGAATAAAGAAAATCAGAGAAAAGAAAATGATTACCAAAATACAAACCACTACATGTATTAAGTAAACATTAATTTTATTTACTCCATTACATGAAATGAAAATTTGCTTTATCCTCAAATTATAAATAATAAAGAAAACACTTGAAATAATTCACAAACTAAATAAATTAAAATCTGCCTGATTTTCTTTGAAACCAATAACTCAATATATGTATGTACAATATATGTATTGCATATTTCACTCATTTATTTAAAAAAGTGATTTCTGTTTATCTTGTTTGAAAATCAACTTTACACATTAAAAATCAGTCACAACCAAAAACATTGCTCCATTTTCATCATAACTGGTTTCCAATTTTCCGGTTGTGTTCAAGCTTTCCTGTTCACTCTCACTGGCATCACTGAATTTTTCTGCATTGTCGATTTCTATTTCAAATTTCTCCTGAATTCCCTTCTTTGACTTCCCCTTTAAACTGATTTGTGTGTTCTTGTGCGTCTCCAGATGTTTTTGAAGGTAATACTTTCTGGAAAATTCAGTGTCGCATAAATGGCAAACGTAGGGTTTTCTCCCTGTGTGAACAGCCAAATGACGATCATAGTCTGACTTAAACGCAAATATTTTGTGGCAGATTTCACAGTTATGAGGCTGGCCCCCATTGTGCTGGAATCTGTGTATAGAGTATTCCCTCCTGGCACTAAAAGAAACTTTACACTCCTTACAGTAGAATTTACCATTCACCATTTTCTGCCCATCGTCTGTGTAAAGTGTTTCCTCTCTCTCCATCAAATTATTTGCTGGGCTATTTGACTCTGTAAGACTTTTCACAACTGCATTGACATCAGGCTCCAATTTATCTGTTGCACTAGCCACAGTTTTTAAAAATGAAAGTCTCTCCTCATAGCTATGCAAACTCATATGATCATTCAGTGCATGGGGACGTTTAAAAGATTTCCCACAAATCCTACAGGTGTGTGGCCTTACAGTGGAGTGGGCTGCTTCATGCCTCACAAGGTCTGACTTACAAGAAAACAATTTCTTACAAGTTTTACAGGCATGTGGACTTTCACCACGATGTTGCATCTTGTGAATTCTATACTTAGTCACCTGCACAAAGTTTTCACCGCAAATACTGCAAACATATTTTCTACATAGAGGTGAACTGAAAGAGGCTTTGTCTGATTCAAGAGATATACCAGTAGACATTTTTTGGAATAAGATGTCTGTGTCTTCCTCTTCTTCTTTTGCATTCTGTTTCGGGGGAGGGCTAGTTTCTCTCAAACTGTTGTCTGACTTTTCTCCTACAGTTTCTTCTACTGGTTGAGGATCTTCTTTTGATGCTGGGCTGAAGACGACTCCTAACTTTTCCTTTTCTTCCTCATGTCGAACCATGTGCGTCAAGAATCGACGTCTGGTATGGAATCCTTTCCCACAAAGTTGACATTTATGGGGATAGTTGCCAGTATGGATACGAACGTGCTCTTTTAAGTTGGATGGGCGGTTAAAAGCCTTATCACAAAATTCACATTTATGTTTTCGACGGTACTTGTCCCATGGAACCTTTTCTGGTTTCAGGATGAGCAATTTCTTACTCTGTGAAGCTGATATTATTCGCTGCCCAAAGTGTAGAGCCTTATGAACATTATAGTCTTCTGTCCTTTGAAAAGCTGCATCACAAATATGGCATGTAAGTCTTTCTCTGCAAATAAGACATCTATCTTCATTAGAGCTAGTTTGATTGGATTCTGCAAGATTTGTAAACTCTTCGGACTGTGTTTGTGAGCTTGTATCTTCATCAGTTGATGAATAGCATTCTTTTTCTAAGACAGGTGGGTTATCATGATTCTCGTCACTATAGTCATCATAATTGGAATCATTCACTCCCTTCTTTGGTGATAATACTGGAGGTAAACTGTCCGTTTCTGACTCCATCACCTCCTGTTTAATTATTGGTACCGATTGGTCAGTCACATCACTCATTTCATCATCAGGTTTTCCAAACATGTGACTGTCATCATATTCAGGATCACAAACCTCTTTTTTGATGTACAAAGTTTTAGATGAATTCCTTGATCCTTTATTTTCTACATTTGTCGGTGAATCCACTTGTACTTTTTCCCTTTTTGGTTCAGAAATTGACTTTATCATAGAGCTCCCTTGCATAATACGAGTCAATGCATTTTCAACATTTGAGGTAAAATCTTCTGGGACATCCCCATACTCTGAATCACAAATCTCCTCTTTTATTGTTTTTTCTGTGGGATTTTCTACTGTATTTTCTACATCTGGCAAAGGAATTGATGGAACATCTCCATAGTCTGGATCGAGGACCTCTTGCTTGACGATAAAATAATTTGGCATTTTAACTCTACCAGATTTCTGCATACCATACCTCTCAATGCTTTCATGCTCAGCAGTGTGATGTTCAGAGTTGCTGTCTTCTTCTTTTTTAATAAACTTATCCAAGCAGTTCTCTTCACCATGGGAGACACTGTCTGGTTCCATTTCATTACTAGTATCATAATCCAATGAAGAATTCAAGAAAAATTCATCATAGAAATCAGATTCCAAATCATCTTTCTTCATAGGTCGCCTTCTTTTATTTGGGTTTGAAACATTGAACCCTTTACTGTTTAGTCTTCTTTTCAAAATCTTTTGGTCATTAGCAGAAATATCAGAATTTCCACATGATGTGTTCAGTTTACTAGAACATTCTCCATTTTTGTCATCAATAGACATTGCTGAAGGGAAAGTTTTGCCATTCAGTAGTGAAATCAAAGTAGCGGGCTTTTTAGTGTTGGTCGGTTTGGGTGTCAAATATCTTTTAAGTTTGTGCGATTGAACAAATTGACTGTTGATTCCTTTAGAAAGAGGAGCTTGGTTTAACATGTTTAACAAGGAAACCGAGTAGATCTTCTTCTTTTCTAGAGCTTTCTTCTCATCAGCTGACGGAGTACTCTCCAACACAGATTTACCATGAAGCTTCTCTGCCTGACTTTGTTGCAAGGTGATCTGGGATTGCTGAGAGTTTTGCTGTTTGCTTGCTAATATAACTAAAGAACTCAGGTCTGTGTCTAAATTCACTATTGGCAATATAATGTCTTTCATATTAGAAATTGATGCTGTATCACATGATGGAAGACTAGGCATTTTCAATGAAGAACCTGCTTTTTTCAGAATTGACACCCAAGATTTTGTTTTTTCTGGTGAATCATTTACTTTGGTATCGCTGCTTTGTGGGGAACAATTTGAATTTTTAGTAGAAACACCAGCACATTCTTTATTAATCATATAAGATCTATTTCCTTTTTCCATTTCATCAGTCAAAATTTCTTCTTTACAACTGTCTGCTCTACTCTCTGCAATTTTATCTTTACTAGAACAACTCTTTTCTTCTCCATGCTTAACTGCCTTCAACTTTCGGTCTGAACCAGCAATACTTGAAACACATTTCTCTGGCAATGCATTTTGATTATGTGGAATAAGCTCTTGTTGATCCAATTCCTTCTTTATTTCAGTGGAGGCGATTTCCATCTTTCCATTTCCATTGTCTTTCTTTGGCAATATACTAGTATTTGGCTTGTTGAGGAGAGATACTAGTTTAGATCCACCTTTATTTGTAGTCTGTATAGATGATCCATTTTCATTTTTTAATGAATCCAGCTCAGTTTCTTGTTTTATTTGAAGTCCCGCGCCAACTCTAAATGAGTTGTCTGCCCACTGTATCTTAATCTTGCTGTTCTTCACTGGATCACCTAGGATTACTGTCTTTGGAAAGTCATCATCATCTTCCATCATTCATTAAATGTTCTCCTTCCTTGTAAACCTACATATAAAATACAGAAAAATAAAATGCATCAGAATTTTCTTTACTAAATTATTTTAAATTTACTGCTTTGATTTTTAATGCATGTACATGTATGTGTTGATAATTAACTAAACATGCCACTATGTTTATAGGTGTCAATCAATTCTTTATTTATTTATTGACATATGAGCCAAAGGTACTCGTCAAAATATATAAAAACAAGATATCTGTGAGCCAATGCTTACTAGTAATACCCCCGCTCTGATGTGAATATACAAAATAAGCAAAGTCAACATTTTACAGAAAGTTGACTTTTGATTGACCAGTACAAAAATATATCCCATCAAATACAACCTAAACAAAGAGTGTGTTAAAATTTCAAACAATGATCTGTGATTAATACGGTAGTTGCTGAGAAATCTTAGACGGAAATTTTTTTGAAAATTTAGGCTTAAAAAAAAAACAATGTGACAGTCATAATTTAATAGGAAGTTGATTTCCAATTGGAACAAAAACGGATCCCACCATATGCCCTATGGCATGCCTAAACAAAGAGTGTGTTAAAATTTGTAGCACCTGCAATGAATAATTGCTGACTAAAATGCGACAGAAAGTTTTTGTTATGGACAGATGGACAGAAGGATGGACAGAAAGACACACACACAAGGGTGAAACAGTATACTGTAGATTCCTTACTTTAAGTGAGTACTTAATTCTGTTTTGCATCAAATCGTGAGATTATAACATCGTAAATGCGGAATTTTAATTATAATTCCAAACAGTTTACATCCGTCCAATAATTTAAGCAAGATTTTAAAATTCACGAGATGTACTTCTTGGACATTTATTCCTTGTGTTTAATTAGGAATTTACAATACCCCCTCTCCTTTCGAGCGGGGGTATTATAAACAAAAAACAGGCAATGAATGTGCCTTATGGGGATATGCAATATTTACAATAGCTTGGTCATGGTTTGCGGTAAAAATTGATTCACTGTAACAATTAATTTTTGAGATTGATTCTGGGCATTTTTAAACTGATTAAAATAACTCAATATGTTGCTATTTGCTTAAAGCTGCTTGGTCCGATTTTATATCAAATTATATGTACGCTATTAAACGATGGTAATGCTAAGTATGTGTATAATAATAGACATTGCAGTAGTTTTCTTGGTCAATTAATTTAATAAGCCATATTTCAATGAAATAAATTGTGTACAGAATTTTTTAACAAAACAAACGACATAAAAAGGGCATCGGATTATTTCGCCTCATATTAAAATTCGCCCCTGATGTCGAGGCGGAGATGATTGTATTTTACGATTTTGACATCGCTTTTAATAGAGTATAAATATGGGTAGTGTTCTGGCAAATCAAAAATAAACCTGATATTATATTGTTCACTATTATTTCTGAAGTTTGTCTTGTTTACAATCGATGCATAACATCTGGGTTGAAGGTTTGTTTTTTTGTATGCCTATAGAGAAATTTATTCTATTTACTTTGAATATTTCTAACTTTGAGAGGAGATCGATTCTGCTGGAGTATATAACTTTTTAAGATAATTGGTTTGTATGGAAAATTATTTGATACTGTAATAGCCAAAAAATCAGACCCTGCAGCTTTAATGATATTGTTGTGTCATTGTCAATCGTTGTAAAATCTTTACACAGATCTATGTGACTACTGTGGTTATTTGAAACTAGTATGACTTAAAATGGCAACCATTCTTCCTTTGTAAGTTACAAGGCAGTAAATAAATATTGAATTGTTATATTCACCTCTAAATTTTGAGTGCTAACCAAATGTGAATAATAAGACGATTTACAGTACACATTTTTCTATATCAAAATTAATTGATGATAGAAAAAATAGGATTTAATCAGAGTAACAGAATTTAATCCTTTGTGTTTTACAAACTATTCTATATAAACATAGTGTTGCAAACTTCCTTCTAGTGTATGTTACTACTTGCAGGGTTCATACGTGTGAAAACATATTCAGATCGATAAATACAAAAATAAAAAATACATCAAACTATTGCTCATTACAATTTACCTACATTAAAGGTCAGCAATCAGAAATATGCCCGCTTCTTTATCAACTCAACTGGGGAAGTCAACATGAGTCTGGTGTCAGTTCGTACGGTTGGCAGAATTTTTACAGGAAACTTCCACCGCGTCGATAAATACAAAGTACCTAATGCTAAGATAAATATTTCCGCATTACGTGGACCTAATAACATCTTGTTGTTGATTCTTACTATTGATTGTCTTTCTTGAAATAAATTTAGTCGAAATGCTTCTGGATTCATGAGGCTCAGGGTGGCGAAGTCATTGAAACTTTTATATTAATGTTAATTATGTTAATTTCCCAATATTTTTTTTTACATACTCCCACAAAAGTAGGGATGGGCAACTCCTCCTAAATTCAATTTTCTGTATGTAAATTCTAGAGTGTTGTTTGATGCCAGACACCCCACCCACCCCGCGCGGCTACTTTGCATGTACAGTGATGTCAAGTAAATTTCAATCCTTAAAAATTTTGTTTCTCTTTCAAAGGTGCTTTGTATAACACTTTAGGATATCTTTTTATTTTTAAATCTACTATTTCATCAATCTTACCTGTGGAAGCCAATACATACCAAATAAAGCCGGAATATATCTCGAAATACATAGACCATGTTTTCATGAATTGACGGTGTTGCATGTCAATATACACACTATATAAATGTATGTACATGTATAGATCGAAGTATAATTTTCATGAATTGGTTGAACTGGGAACTGATGCAATGATATTTCAAAGCAACATAGACTTCTAATTTGTGAGTTGATTTTTTTTAACCAAAGAATTTATGCTGAACAGATTAGTACTTCCACCATCCCGGCACGATTAACTTCATCCTAAAAGTCTTGTTTTTGCGTTAAACTACCTGTGATTTATGTTAAAAATTCAAAACAAGTACGTATACATGTTTGAAGACATTTAATTATTTAATTGTTTAGGGGTCCGTGTTGCTCTGCCTTAAATTCGTATTTCGCTTTATGGATTTTTGAGATGGTCGACAGTTTGCATGCGCGGATCTAGGGGGGGGGGTCCCCACCCCGGAAAATGAAAATTTATTAAATTTACATAGTAAAATTATCGCAAATATGCCTCGGACCCCCTGGAAACACAATTATTCTTCGGACCCCCCCCCCCCCCTCGGAAAAATTTTCTGGATCCGCGCATGGTTTGTTATTGTTATGTTATTTTTCATATAAATACCAATAACTTTTTACTCGATTAAAAAAAAACTATGTCGGCACCTGTAAAATATGATTTTAAAATTCTTAAAACCCATTATTTGAATAATGATTTTAAGAATATTTTAAATAATCATTCCATTGTAAGGAAGCGAAAATATTGATAACTTATTTTGTCGAGATAACACCAGTTGTCAATCTAAAAATAATACATTATGTAGACTTGAATGGTATTTCCACATTTATATATTTACTGAACGAGTTATCAAATGATCAAATGGCAATTATGCTATTCATATTCATGGACGTATTTTACAAGATATTAAATGAGAAACAGGGTCAAATGGTCACATGAGCATTTTGTACTCAAATTGTATTGTGTATAATTGAATATTGAAATGTATAATTAGCAAGTGTGTTTTTATTTTACTGTCAATTGCTTCAAAGTTTTCACACTACGAATATTAGTGGGGGGTTTTTATTGTCTGTTTACCCCCCCCCCCCGCCCTAACATTTTCAAACATACCCCCACCCAACCCACTTCCCCATTATCGCCACGTTTTGTTATAATATTGTGTGTATCTTTTATTATTTACTATCCGCATACACTCCAACTTAACCAGAAAACCAGAAAATAAAATGAACACCTTAGATTCCTATGCTACAAAATAAACAAAGTTGGATTTTATATAGTAAAAGTACGGAAGCGTATTAGTGCCACATTGTAAATTTTTTTTTCTTTAAAATTCCAACTTTAAAGTTGATTTTTCCAACTTTAAAGTTGGAATTTCCAACTTTAATCTTGGAATTTCCAACTTTAATCTTGGAATTTCCAACTTTAAAGTTGATTTTTCCAACTTTAAAGTTGGAATTTCCAACTTTAATCTTGGAATTTCCAACTTTAAAGTTGGAATTTCTAACTTTAATCTTGGAATTTCCAACTTTAAAGTTGATTTTTCCAACTTTAAAGTTGGAAAAATCAACTTTAAAGTTGGAATTTCCAACTTTAAAGTTGGAATTTCCAACTTTAATCTTGGAATTTCCAACTTTAAAGTTGGATTTTCCAACTTTAATCTTGGAATTTCCAACTTTAATGTTGATTTTTCCAACTTTAAAGTTGGAATTTCCAACTTTAATCTTGGAATTTCCAACTTTAAAGTTGATTTTTCCAACTTTAAAGTTGGATTTTCCAACTTTAAAGTTGGAATTTCCAACTTTAATCTTGGAATTTCCAACTTTAAAGTTGATTTTTCCAACTTTAAAGTTGGATTTTCCAACTTAAATCTTGGAATTTCCAACTTTAATCTTCTGTTGTTATTACGATAGGTTTTTCCATTTCAGACGAATTTCTTTTAATAAGTGATCTTTTTTAACGCCATGTAGATACAAATTCCAAGGCTTTGTTTTGATCTTAATTGTCTCTTAGTGTTCTTCTTTCTAATCCTGCATTTAATAAACGACACCCTCTTGTTTTACATATTAAGATAACATTTATTTGATTCAAAATTATTTCGATATTTAATATCTGATACTGCATACATTTAAACGTTTTAATCTTATATATATATATGAAAACTTCTAGTTCAGACATACACAACTATAAGTTTATGCACAGTTTGCCTGTAATATAATGTATACTGTTATATATATATTCATGTATTTGATTCAAAATTATTTCGATATTTGATATCTGATACTGAATGTATTTAAACGTTTTAATCTTATATATTTATATGAAAACTTCTAGTTCAGACATATACAACAATAAGTTTATGCCCAGTTTGCCTGTCATATAATGTATACTGTTATATTTACAAAAAAATAAAGTCAAACAAAAAAGTTGGAAATTCCAAGATTAAAGTTGGAAAAATCAACTTTAAAGTTGGAAATTCCAACATTAAAGTTGGAAAAATCAACTTTAAAGTTGGAAATTCCAACTTTAAAGTTGGAAATTCCAAGATTAAAGTTGGAAATTCCAACTTTAAAGTTGGAAAAATCAACTTTAAAGTTGGAATTTCCAACTTTAAAGTTGGAAATTCCAAGATTAAAGTTGGAAATTCCAACTTTAAAGTTGGAATTTTAAAGAAAAAAAAATTAGAATGTGGCACTAATACGCTTCCGTATAAAAGGGATATATTATTTAATTTCGTATCAAACGTCGTCGGAAAGAGTTTTGCTATCCGAAAACCCGGGACGATGTGATAGAGATGGGTGACCGCCTTTCGGGCTTTATATACAGTACTGTGAGTTTCAGAGAAAAGTGGTTTCATATACTGTCAGATGTATATTTCCCTCTCTGAAGAAAACAAAGAATCTGGATTTTGAAAAAGCTTTTTTATGATTTTTTTTTACACACACTGAATATTTTCTCCTATATTACGTTCTGAACCTATCTTTGCTTACTGAATGACGTGGCACGGTTTTATGGGAGTCACATTTTTGGTAATTATTAATTAACAAATTAACTCAAACACATGATGAAAAATAATTTTCGACTTAAAAATACAGCAAAAAAATACACCGGAATGTGTAAAATTAACTCTTCAACGTAAATAACTTACTAGTATTCGGAAGTGGAGAAATTACACTTTTACATGTATTGTAGTGTTAAAACAGGAATTATCTTTACCTACAACCAGACTGATTGTAAATTGTGTATACCAAATAATGACAACTAATGACAATTAGGGGAACCTGGTTTTTATTTTGATTCACGTGACCTATTACAAGTGCTATCTTTGTTAGTATTTCCGCCTATATTATAGAAACCACAGTGTGATGATCTGAATACTAATGAACCAAAACATCTGTATTTAAAAATGGCCCGCTTATGCTTTTCGCATAACTGTTTTCAGTAAATCTGTCATTTTAAGCACAATGATGTATATTTTCATTTATCTAACCACATATAAAATACGTAACTAAAACATTCTTCTTGGGTTTTTGGGGTAAAAATAAATAAATAAATAAAGATAAAAAGACCAGTTAGCTGTAAGGATATATTTATTCATTTTTTACCAACCATGTAAAATAAATAAAACAAAAGCATACAATAAAAAGAGCCAACTTAAGGTAAATATTACAGTACCACCCCCTCCCCTGTATTTCAACATTAATCGCAAAGCTCAAGAAAGTTTAACTATTCATAAAAAAATGATATAACTGAATCCAGTCCCCTTTTGACCTCGTCCTTTTTTTCACGCCGTTTAGCATCGTCCGCATTGATATCGTAAATGTGGCGGACACCTGTTCTGGTCACAAATGCCTAGAAAAATAAATGAGAGAATTATGCAAATTTTGTGCAACCTTTGGAAGGTTGTATATATTTATTGATAACATTATTAAAGCGTCCAAAATTAAGATTAAAAATCAAATAAACGGAGGTTCGGTCACAGGTATTCAGATTTAAATAAAAATGCTGAAGAAGACAGAAATATATTAATTCATTTTTCGAAGCCTAGAGGCATCATTTTCAAGGACGCCCTGATTTGTATAGGGCTCGGTGCATGCCCATATATTCTGAAGAAAATGAAAAAAAAATCGACAGGTTTAAACGCATGTTGATTGACATATGATTGACGCATGATCGAGAGTGCCAATTGTTGCACGATTATTCCTCCGATTCACGAATTTAGATCGAAGACCATGAATTGACACATTATACATGTATCATACACTAAACGGTATTTCCGCCTGTAAGATTTATGACGAAAGACCTTCCTTACCCGGATGCCCGATGGGCCTTCCCAACAAACTTTTCCTTTCCAAGAAATTTATCAGTTTGGAGTCGAATGCATAGGAGGCTACAAATTGACAGAGGGTCTGTATGTTGTGTTTGGTTGTGTTCAGACCGAGTTCTAGTCCATTGGGAAGTCCGTCGCTGTCAGAATCCGCTAAACAGAGCTGCTCTGTAAACCTGTGGCCGTTTCTTTGGAAGTCCTGGAAAGAAATATACCAACATATTCCGTCAGTCCGTAAATTATAATATTTTGTACAGGCATGTTATTTTCGTAAATTAATGGAATCTTTTGGACGATATGTTGAATATTATGAAATAATGGCGTTTTTTTTTTAATTAATTGCTTTTTTTTCAAACCATTTAACGTATTTATAATTGCTTGATGGAAATGGAAATGTGCAAAATAACTTTAGTTTTTGACCAGATTAAACTTAAGAGGGCTTAATGGTCGTGGCCATTATAAGGCTATATTTACCTCCTTATGAAGAAGAGCTCTGTATTAAGATATAGGAAAATGCTCAAATTTTAAAGCTAAAATATTTGGATTTTTCTTTACTAAATGTTAGTTTATTGACAAAATTATCACATGTCAAAGTTAAAGGCAGATCTGTTGGTTAATTATTTGATCAACAGCCTTTTTAAACTGAGAACCGATTAAAAGACGAAAATCCCATCGTCTCAAGCCACGGTCCGAAAACCCTCAAATATACTAGAAACAAAAGTAAAATTAACATAAAGGAAGCCAAATATTGTGAAACGAAAACTTTTAGTTAAAAAAAAGAAACACTTCACCACTCTAACAGAATAAATATGAAAAAGAGAAGAAAAAATGAAAGTATCTAGCGAAAAGTACATTGATGGTAGAATAAATATATAATAATGAAAATAATGATATCAATAGTTTAAGTTGTGATAATGATAGAGATATAATTTTTATTTTTACTATTTTCGGAAAATCCTTTTTCCGAAGTTAAAAGACAATCTAGCAAATAGATTAAAAAATGTGGTTAATAAAAAAATAGTTTTGAAAAAATAATGATTAATGTGAATGATTTTAAAAAAGATTTTGCTTATTTGAAAACTCAAAAAACAACAAAAAACCACTCACTCTTCCGAAGTTGTTGAGTGCCGTAGAGTGTGGACTGCTGTGTCCAACTCGACCCCAGGTACGTCCGGGGCAGCAAGGGTCGGGGACGTTGTTACCATTTAGAATCCGATTCTTGTAACTTGGCAGAAAGTGCGCCACTGTAAACAACAAAGTTCCCAGAAAGATTGAAATCAACATGTTGTCTGATCTATACTGTCCGATTGCAAAGGTAAAATAAAGTTTGTCAGTAACTTAAAAATAGAAAATCCCGGGGCACCACACGTCAATCTCGTGTGACGTCACGATTCAGCCCAGTTCCTCCTTCATTGTTGAAATGATGAACAGCCATTAATTACCGGTGTGCATAAAACCACACACTTGAGGGCCGTTTATAATAATTTTGGCAATTATTTAATTGTTTTATAATTGTATATTCAATGTCATAAATGAAAGAAGAAAGGAGAAGCTGTCGTAAAATAGGAAAATGATTGGGTTTTTTTTTTATTAGAATAATCTACATGGCACTAAACCCTCAACACTAAACAACGTAAATACTCGTCATTAAATGATTAAGATATTTTTGTACATGTTGGATCTTCATATCTACTCTTTGCTGCTTAGTTGACCATTGTTAATGTCGTCAGTTTCTTTGTCCTTTATGAAACGCTCTGTCCTTTACAAAATTTAGATTCATTTGTACTTGAATATTAATAATAACAGGCACCAAATATAATTTCAAAATTTATATTTGTACATACATGAATATTTCCTATTAGAAACCTACGGACATTTCCATGTGAACTTTTTCACGGGTCAGGAGGTCATATTTTTGAACGATTTGACATTCTCAAATGTAAATATTTATGTAATATAAAACAAAAATGTTAAATAGTTCACCGATTTATTTAAACAATTAAATGCTTTCTTTGGTGATTCATGCGGGATATGAAGGTGGCGATATTGCAGAAAAATCCATTACCTGCGCTAGCGGGTTGTGCAATTTTTTTTCTGCAATGATCGCTACGTACCTTCATAACCCGCATGAATCATCAAAGAAAACATCTTATTGTTAATATTTACAGCTTTCTTATAACAAATTAATAAATTCATTGTAAAAAGTAAGCTAAATTAACTAAATTACTACATTAACAGAAAACATTAAAAGAAACAGCCAAATCGTCACCTATGGGAATTTGAGTCTGACATCATCATGACTATTTCGTGCAGTCCGTGAGTTTTCTTAGGTCGCTGTAGGTTTCGACCAATCGATAAAGAGGAAGTGTAGATTTCAGTCCTGTCAGTAACTACAGCGATATATATATATATATATATATATATATATATATATATATATATATATATATATATATATATATATTATATATAACGTGACCAACCAAGTTTATATCCCGATGAACTTTTCAACATTGGTAGTTTATTTTTTGTGGGAAAACAGTTCGACTTCTTTCCTCTGACTTTGAAGTAGGAGGGGTGTGTCGGATGCAACTTCATAGATTACCTAAATACGAGGAATCAAGCATGTGTGGCGCTGTTGTTTAGAATTTTTATGAGTGTAGATTTTCTTACTTTTCATTAGTTCGTCAATTTTCACAAATTGATTGAACGCTTTGTAACAACTGTTTCATACTGTGGGTTTTTTTTAACTTTAGTTTAATTATATGTACCGAATAACCTGCGATGGACCATCCGCCAAGCGCCACAGAAACCAGAGAAAACCAATGGCTTTATGGGCCTCATGGCTTGAAGAAGGATCAATAACTTTCAAAGAATAGCCCTTATTTTGTAATGTCTGAACATGTTGGTTAAGGGGATTGTGCGGCCATCTTGTACATTTGAGAATAAAAATGTTAACATTTCTTGAACTGGCTTGTTTCTGCACAAAACTGGCCAAAACTGTTGTCTGAAGATGAAACAGCAATAAATATGGGATTCTACATGTTGTTTTGCATGAAAATTATGCATTTAAGAACAGAACAATGCTTTTTTAATCACTTAGAACAGCTGTAGAACTGCGCAACTACAGACCTTTTTTGAAGATTTAAAAATCTGAAAAGTAACAGAGAGGTTAATTGGTGTCCTCTCTACAACCATTTGTTGAGAAAAAGGTTGAATTTTGCACATTAATGTAGAAACTTTGCCTGAAAATAGGGTACCCGATTTTTATCAGTCGGCATGGGATCTATATTTAGAACAAGAAAATTCCAGGCTATACTTAAAACTCCTGTGTCTATGGAGGCACATTGACGTTATATTTTCATCGACAAAAATAAATGTCATTTCAAAACAATCTGGGCTGAATGTTAGAGACATCTCTATTCCAGTTCCAATTATTTTGTTTTGTTCTTTAAGTATAAATTAGATTGAATTCTTTTTAGGAGTAGGGTAGGGGTCCAAAAAAGTCTAAATTGCCTTACATATATTTTTCAATGGAAATATAACTTCAATGTACCTCCATTGACACAGACAAAAACATCTCGTGCAAATTGATGGCTTTTGAGACTCATTTTAAGAATAGGGTACCCTCTTTTGAGACAAAGTTACAACTTAAATAAGCAAGCTTTGACCTTTTTCTCAACAAATGGTTGTAGAGAGGACACTTACGACCTCCTTTCATATTTTTTTCAGATTTTTTAATCTTAAATTTAAGTCTGTAGCTGCGCAGTTCTACGTGATTTAAAAATGCATTGTTCTGTCATTGTGTGCGTAATTTGCATACAAAACAACATGTTGAGCGTCATATTTATTGTTTTTGTATCTTTTGACAACAGTTTAGTAAGTTTGGGATAGAAACAAGCCAGTTCAAGAAATTTTACATTTTTCTTCTCAAACGTAAAAGATCCCCCTTATTTATGTCTCTGATTACATGTATTTGTTTTACCAGAACTTATTAAATGAAGAAAAGAACTCCAAAATATCAAAATTTCCGGAGGAATATACACTTAACAAACTTCCAATTGTTCACCCTTTTTAACAGAACTCTTTGAAAATCACGAAATAAAATGATGAAAATTTTTCAGAATTTTTAAACGATGGGTTTTTAAAAACGAAATATAAGACAAAACCGATTGAAATCAATTTCCCGTGACGAAACCTCAAAACAAAACAAAATCGTATCAGTGCAGCACGTGCTTCATGTTTAATGGCTATACTTTTTGCGATTGATATTAGTCTTTAGTAATTAACAGTTTCAAAAGTTAAACACTTAAAATGAGCAGAATTACCATTGTAAAAAGAGACAGAACCGTAAAAATGTTGGTGTCAGGATTGTTCTTACGAAAGGGTGTACACACTTTTAATTAAGTGCTCATTTGGTTATGTTTGGTTAAATATAATTTTCCTCGGCCATATAATAAGTGGCACGTATTTTCCATCGGCATCCCAGAACAACCCAAAAGATCTGGGCGAAATTCAACTAAACCGGTTCAAGAGATATATCCAGTAAAGTTTCGCAACCGGTCAAAATCGGTACACCATCCTAGGTGGAAATTAGCCATCTTAACGGCAAAACAAATGCCTTTCATGGCCAGAGGTGTTGAATTGTTTGGTTTGCTGTTGGGTTTTTTTAATTTGATGTGTGTCGAGTCAGGGGATACATTAAAGTCATATGAGGCACTTAGCCGATTTCCACACAACATCCAATACAAAACATGCATTCTAATTTATGAATCAAAGCTTAGCGTATCGCTTATATCATTTTGTCAAAGTATCACTGGGTGAACACTTTGAACTTTGGTTCAGGGAACATGGAACCAGTTGTTTGTCCTTCACCCAAATTTAGGTTCTTGATAAAATAAATTTGAATCTGACACTGATTGGACAAGCCCTTTGCTGCGTTAAGAAGGTTCTGCTCCAATTGATAATGTGCTATATGGTTGATTATTATTACCATCGCGGTCTCATATACTGCATTAATTTAATATTTATTATGATGTATTATTATTTCATAGAAAAACATAACTAATTACAAGAAGTAATATATGATTGAATAAGATGCATATAAAAAGAATCATATTATTATCATCTTTATTTGTTTAGATGAAAAAAAGCATAAATAAGATATGTGAGCCAATGTTCGCTAGTAATACCCTCGCTCTAATGTGAATATATACAAATTAAGGAAAGTCAACATTTAACAGGAAGTTTACGTCCGATTGGTACAAAAATTGATCCCAACGTAAGACATGCCTAAACAAAGAATGTGTTAAAATTTCAAGCATCTGCAATTAACAGTTACTGAGAAATCTTTGACGAAAATATGTTTGAAATTTTTGGCTAAAAATAAACAAAGTCGTCATTTAACAGGAAGTTGACGTCCGATTGGTACAAAATTATTTATTTCCTTGCAGCTTGTAACACGAGATTTGATTGGCTAACAAGCCGGGTGTAAATTTCCGTATCCCCTGCTGAAGCCGGGTGTAAATAAAATGTGACGTCACAATGCAATTCTTCTTTACATCTTTGCGCAAAATGTAACGTTAAAAGAATATTAAATAATTTGTCAAAATCCATATTTCTTAATATTCTAGCTATTGGTTTGAATAAATGATTTTCAGCACAATATCAATTAATATTAATTTTTGGTTCTTTGCATTGAACTTATTTCACTGGTAAATCAATATAATTATAAAAATAAATTCGTTATCCAGGTCCAACCAAGGTTGTACGGGGATTTGTATTCCATACACCCTGAGGCGGTTGTATTCCATACACCCTGAGGCCGCAGGCCGAAGGGTGTATGGAATACAACCCGGGATAAATCCCTGTACACCCTTGATTGGACCTGGATAACTAATAATATCACAACGCATGGATTGCCTAAACAAATAGTGTGTTAAAATTTCAAACACCTGCAATAATTAGTTGCTGAGAATAATGCGACAGAAATTGTTGTAACGGACGGACAGACAGACAGAAGGACAGACTGACACACAAGGGTAAAACAATATACCGCCTTCTCCTTCGGAGCGGGGGTATAATTACCGGTATTTTTTTCTCGTTATGTGCATCAAGTTTTAATATGCAGACGGCGTATTCTGTCAACACATCAATCGTGTTATGTCGGGAGCTTCAAGTTACAAATAAAGACACTCTATATTTAAGGCACGTTGCATTTAATCATAAATTAAACACATGAATTATGCTATGATTGATCAATAAAGTTTTCAATCAATCAGCTGCACAAATAAACAATACTTCTGTAGAACGTCAACAGATCGTGGAAGAATGATAAAAAGTTAATGTATATATATATATATATATATATATATATATATATATATATATATATATATATATATATATATATATATATATATATATATCACGATTATCAATATCTAATTATAATATATACGTTAAAAATATTCATTAATCTATCAAATTTACACTCTCTTTGTTGCAAGTGATGAAATAAATTTAACAATAGAAAAGTCGAACACTACATGTATAATATATATACACGTACATGTAAAGTGAAGCTGTGTGGGTAAACAATTAGGTGGCTAAGACATGTCTTATCTTCAGACTAAAACCAGCTCTTACTTTTTGACCCCAGTTGTTCTTCACGGTTCTCACTTCGTAGCGAGTATCTCGAGGGAGGTTTCCATTCAGCATGTTTGATCTGTGTGTTGTAGGGGCGGGGCTAATCGGTTCCGCGGCCGCAAAACACGCGTCCAGGTCCTCATCCGTGTGTCTGGTTGGTCCAGATGAGCCAACGGGAAAGGTAAGTCCCAGAGGCTTGCAATATTTCCACAGAAAATGGCGGATTTATTAATTAAAATGAAATATATGTGGCAACTATGCATGCATTTAAAAAAAGACTGCAAATGCCAGAGGCTTTCATTCAAATATACTAGTATAACGGTTGATGTGTTAAAGGTTCATTCATTTCTAGTATCATTATGTATACATGCAAGCACTCTATATGGCTATCGGACTTGATGAAATTACCCGACAAATCACACTTAACAAGCTATTAACAAATCTCATCAATCGATCACAAAAACAATCTTATCAAACACAGACACGAAAACTCATATAGAACAATTTTGCGGATTACTTCAGTTTGGTTATTTAGTCTAGATTGGAGGTTTCTCCTTCTTTTCTACAATCGCAGAAACGTTGAAAGGATCTTACATCAATGGACTTCAGCCCTACTATAGAGACTGTAAAGACGATAATAAATTGGCACTTTAAAATTTCTAAATGATTTTTGCCTACTATATAGTTGCCCCTATCGTTAGACATCGATGATGTGGCAACGTGAGCAAACTGTCCCAAAATGCATGTATAAAAAAAAACATGATTATTTTCCTGTATAGGAACGATCGTCAAGTTCTCAGAGAGACATCTACGGTGGACATTATGACGAAGGAAGAATCTACATGCAATCAACATCCGACCCCGTCTGGGCTAAACTCGCACAGAGAGCCATTTCACAATACAGCGAAATAAGGAAAGAGTCTGGTACACGAACGATAGTTTGCTTGCTTTTATTTGTCCTTGGACCAACACTATAACGTTTTTTATTGTAATCTTATACATTTGGATATCGATATGCTTATACATTTATGATTGTACTGTGATTATGCAATCTTTTTTTTTTTAATTCTACGTCCTCGTAAAACAGGAATTGAGTTTGCTGTGGATGTTGGCTGCCTGTCAGTTGGAGATCGAGGTGGAAACTATATCACGACAGTAAAACACGTCGTGCAGAAAGATCGTATAAATGCACACGTGTTGAGTGGAGCAGAAGTTCGTTCTCAGTTTCCTTTCTTGTCCATTCCAAACAGTGACGAGGCGGTGTTCGAGTCGCATTTCGCGGGATACATAAGTCCTAGAAGACTCGTGAAAGCCCAGATAGCCATTGCAAAGAAGAACGGCTGCCAACACATACAAGAGGTGGTTCGAAGTGTAACTCGTGTAGTTGTTAATACCAACACCGACGCTGAGTCTGTCATGGAAGTTACGACCGATTCTGGCAGACGAATTCTCGCCAGGAAAGTCCTCGTGGCCACCGGGGCGTTCACGGCTTTCAGAAATTTGTTGGGGGTGGAGGTGCTTCCGGACACCAAACTGTTTCTTCTTGCAGTCACGAAGCTTGAGATTAGCGAAGAGGATGCCCAGAAAATAAAGTATGTTCGCTGGTTAATATATGTCTGGAACTCGAATTATTGCGTAACGCGGATTACTAGTATAACGTAATCAATCTTTTTTTTTCAGAACGATGCCGTCTGTGCTTTATTTTGGTAAAGGAGGGGATGATTGGAACAAGGACTACCCCGTGGATCCCCGGGCACCTGTCGTGTTTTACATGCTTCCCCCGATCCGTTATTCTGATGGTAAAACATATATTTTTTTCTGTTTGCTTTGTTGCAACGCGGTTTATGATAATAACGGGTTATACCGTGTTCTGAGCAGTTATATTCAAAATACCATACTGGTAAGTCAATCAAAAAGATGTTATTCACATTTATATGTTAGATATTAATTATAGGAATGACTTTTAAGAATAATTTTTAATCAAAATTTTTAAAATCCAATAAAATATCATTTCTTATTAATCATGAATAGAAATATAAGTTAGAGGGTTTTTATAGATTATTTATATTTATTTCAAGGAAAGTACTACATAAAACTAGGTCATTCCCACGACTCGGTCCCGAGGCTGTTACACACAGGGCCTCAGATGAAGCAGTGGTTTGATCAGGGACCAGATGCTCAATTAACACGACAAATGGCAGACATGATCACTAGTGTAGTCAGAGGTACATATTGTAGTCAATGTAACAAGTGTAGTCATAGGTACATTGTAACATGATAACAAGTGTAGTCAAAACCAAATATTGAAGTCAATTTAACATGATCACAAGTGTAGTCAAAGATACATAATGTAATCAAGGGATCTGAGGGGTAGTCAATGGTTTGTAGTCAAGCAATTTAGTATTCTACAGTTTTGAGTCAAGCAGGGTAGTATTTAATGGTTTGTAGTGAAACAAGGTAGCAAAGGTACTATGTTGTTGTCAAGTTGGGAAGTAAAAGTTATGTAGTCCATAATAGAAGTCAATTTATTTGCTAGTAGTCATTATGGGCACTCAGATTATACAGTCAGAGGTACTAGTATGTAGTCAGGGTGGGAGGTTGAAGGTATGTATAAAAAGGGCAAATGCCAAGAGTGCATGAGATTGTTTATATTTTTGTATCACTGAAGGCTGGTCTAATAAGAAAGACCTCAGTTTCTGAAAAGAGTATAAAATTTAGACATATACTAATAATAAGAGAGATAAATCTTGATTCTATTTACAGAATATTTCCCACTAAAATTAATACTCGTAAATTTTCTTTTCATGAATACCATAAAATTTTCAACTCGTTTGCAGTATCAGGTAATCATTGTTACGTAATAACCCTACTTCTATTGCAAGATGCATTTGACTCAACGTGTTATATACAGTAAAACATCATGCTAAAGGTGCGGTCACACAATACGATTTTCCAATCCAATTTTCTCATCCGATTCGCTTTCGACTAAAATCGTACCGTGTGACCAAAGTGGAAAGCAAAGTCTGAAGTCGATTGAAAATCTGAAGTGTGTTTGATTTTCAATCGATTCTCTGGTGAGAAATCACTGAGAATCATGATGTCACAATGATTTTCTCCCCGTACAACAAAAGTATTGAATAGGTTTTATTAATCGAAAATCGATTGTAAAATCGTATTGTGTGACCACCTTAACAATCGACTCCAATCGACTTACCTGAGCAAGTCGATTGAAAATCGGGTGAAAAATCATGTCATGTGACCGCACCTTTAGACTACTCTTGTAACATTCATATTTTATACACAAATTATTGACAGGTGTTAAGGTACTTTCCTACCATGGTGACAGTTGTGTGGTAGATGTTGCCCCTAGCAACAGACCATATATAGACAAAATTCACAGTCAACTTGGAATAGCTGTAGCTGGCAATGGATATGCTGCCAAATCCAGCGACGAAATTGGAAGACTGGCTGTAGAACTGTTAATGAACGGGAAATGGGATATAGATGTTCCCAAAGATTTGTTTTGTGTCAAGTTAAAGTCCGGCTGTGGGCTAAGTAAACTTTGAGATGGTGATCATTTACACAATTTATCATGATATATACAATGGAAAAGATGGATGAAACTCATGAAAAACACAATGTTATATTATATCATTTGAACACAGTTTGTCTGTAATACTTGAGTTCCTCTATGCTTTCTCTGATATCCCCTAAGGCCCTGAAAAAAAACAGTTCAGAAAAATGTTTAACTTTGTAAAAGGAAACTTTACATTGATTATTTTGTTTAATGTTTTTTTTTTCCATTTACCTATGAGATAATTGTTTCTTTGGAGCTTGATCTAATGCTTCTGGATACCACCTCCTAACAAAACAAAAGATTTCTTAAAATAAATTGTTAAGATAATTTGTAGAGAGTATCAATTCATTCCAAAATATTCTTCCGCAAACTATTCCCATTTTTGATTTACTCTAATCAAAACTTCAAATACGTGTATTACATCAAATAAATCTTAATTGCTTACCTGCATAATTCTTTAATTGAGCTGACATCAATGATTCTATAATGAAGCTGTTCCATGAACTTTGGCATGTACTTTTCTAGAAACATCTTGTCACAATGGATGCTGTTCCCAGCCAGGGGGCACAAGGACGGGGCAATGTACGGTTTTACAAACTCCACCATTTTTTTCTCCGCAGTTCCTAGATCTATCTTGCTATTTCTCACAGCCTCTGTCAACCCTGACTGCCAGAATAAATTTCATTTTAATACTAGCACATTGAACTCCATTTTGAATGATGGATTATGCATGTTGCAATTGATCAAGAAAGACAAGTATCCCTGTGTGCCAGCTTAAACTTACTTTTCCATGCTGCTCAGTACACCACTCCCCCATATTATTCAGGACAGAATCAGGCTGATGGATAATGATGTCTTCACTCTTAAAACAAAGTTAATATACAAACTTGCAACAGTAAAGCGACAAGGTCATCAGATTTTGTAAAGTTGCATGCTGATATGTACACGTATTATGTCTTTTCTGAATTTACTTGACATTTTGATATTCAACTTGTTGGATTCCAAAATCAAGATTGATGGACATTTATAGTAGCTTATCCATAATACTCAGTAACGTTGGAATCAACAATTGCAATGCTGCAAAATTTCTCCTACATTTTGGCAATAAACCCTTGAATTACGGTACATTTAATCAGGCAGTCATAACATGCAAAACCAATTCATTATTAGAAATTTAGTTCAAAGATCATTGCTCAGCCTTCATCCAACAAGCTTTATGTATTATGAAAGGTAAGGCAAAAGGGAAATATTAAGTCAAGAAAAGATTGGGCCATAAAGGGAAGAAAATCAAAATTTATCATGCAACACTGAATTTCAAAGAAATCTGTTATGACCTTCACATTTGAAATAAAAATATGGCTCAAGGTCACTACACACCTTTAACCCACAAGCACTTTTTGTGTAAAGTATAATCTAGATAGATATAATATGGTAGCAACAAGGTGTTTTTTTTTTAAAGTCTGATGACCTTGACCTAGAAATGTGGTTCAAGGTCACTGCTCATTCTTTACCCAGAGGCACTATGTGTGTAAAGTATGAACCAGATTGGGATAAGGGAAGAAAAATAATGCCCTGAACAGGTGATGTTAAATGGACAAATGGATAGACAGGCTGATCACTATAGGATGCCAGCAGAGCAGGGCTGCGTTTTACAAAAGAAATTACCGCAAAGTCGTAAATATTTTTAGTCTCATGGAATATTTTTTAATTATAAACAAAATTTATATGAAACCATTTATTTACAATAACAGTATTTTGATTTTCATAATTATATTTTATAGTCATTAAAAAAAAAAAAATTAGTTTGTTATTAATTAGCATTCATTAATTTGGTCGTAAGTTGTAAGTTCTTTTGTAAAACGCAGTCCAGGTTCCTAATTATACATTATACATGTACATTGTATATATGTTTTATGATGAATTTCTTGATCACTATAATATTTATTGGGACAAAGCCACCCTAGTACATGTACTAGCATATATCAGTTTCAAATAAAATCAGTATACAAACTTCTATTTCTAGTTAAAACATACCTCTGCAATAATGTTTAGTTCTGCATCTGTTACAATACAGGCCATTTCCAGGATATGTTCTGTGTTAATATCCAGACCAGACATCTATGAACATACAACTATATTCAAGAAGTGTCACTAAAGCCCCTAATTATTTTTTTTATCCATAAAAAAAATATTGCCACCAAATCAAAATGGCATGTTTCAAACTGTATTTCAAATAAATAAATGTAAACAGAGAGATGCAAAATTTTACTACAGTGTGTATCATAATAAAGCATCTCGGTTGACAGCAGTTTAAATATATTTATAATTTATATATTGTTTTCCCTTGGACTAAAATGTCACACTTTCATTGGTTTAAACAGCACATGACTGCTTCATATTTCGATCTCTATGGCAGTCATTGGTGGACGCTTTGCCTACTCATTTCAACATTTCATATTATTTGCTACAGAAACAGCATGCCGTAAGTTCTCAAAATATTTGGAGTAGTTGCCCTTTGAAATTCTTTAAAATTAGAGCAGTTGCCCTTTGAATATTCACGTCGCATTGTTGTGTCTGGAGCAGAACAAAATTGCAGCGTCGAGATTTGCTCAAATCTCTGAGAGGAAACTAAGGGAGAAAACATTTAAAATTGAATAGCAACAAAACATAAATAAAAGTTAGTGAATTGAAGATTTTCAAAGAAGGTGAGATTGATAATTTTTAAATTGGACGAGATGTTAGGCAACTTGTATACATGGGTTTGCGTAGATCATCGCTTTTTGTGAATAAATGTGTCACTTTAGTCCTTGCGAAAACAAAACACGTATTAAGTTTGTTATAATTACTGACTATAATTTAACTATAAAGAAAAATATCAGGTTGATCAATCTCAAAGATGGCGAGGCGAAGTAATATATAATAGTATTACCATTGACAGGTTCTCATAACTTTGTTGGTAATTTTTATTGTTATAATAAAATAATGTAGGTGAATTTTTACACTGTACCATTTTAGAGATGAGGGATTTGCGGCTTTTAGTATATATTGAGCAAAGTGAAAGTGAAAGTAAATTAAAGAGCACATGGACATAACAGACTTGCAGAGGAAATTTACCTCAAGATCTACCCATACAATATTGCTTTTTCCGTCAGATTTCATTTGTTTAACTTTGGATGTATTTGGTAAAGACATGGCTCTAAACAAGAGTGGACGGCAAACCTCATTTGCTAATTTCCTAAAGAGCATTGTATCTATGGATTCCCAAACGGACAATCGCAAGAAAATAGAGAAAGTCAGCTAAAACGTGAATAGATCTACACTTAATGAATGACACATAAAGAGAAATGTGCTTATACGAATAATCAGAATAATATATATCGCCAATTTGAATTTTCGTTTAAAGTATTTGACTTATTTGTTTTAAACTTGAAATAATATAAAAAGCATGTATCGTACAGGCTTCCATAGTTTTACGGAAAACGACGAACTTAAACGGAAATATTTTTCCATGCATTTTTATATTAAATATCTAAGACTGTAAAATGGGTATTATTTTACAGAGATTTTTTTCCAACAATAATTTTTTTAATTTCTAAAAGTAAATTAATAATTTAAGGAAAATTACTCAGTGACGTCATTTTGGAGAATGTAATGGCTACCATAATGGAAGCGTGATTTGTTATTTCTTCAAGGTTTGTATTAATTGTATATTTGGACATCGCAACCATTTGATTTTGTCAATTAATAATTAATGTTCAATTGATTAATCATATACAAAAGCAATAACTCCAATATATTCTACAAGTTTTAGCTGCCTGTATGTCCTCCTTGCGGCGCGTTATCATAATCTAAGAAATTATCACACAAAATATAATGCATTTTGGGCCGTAATTATTCTGACTGTTATCTAAGCATGTTGCGTTTAAATTTAAATGAAATTCTTCAAGGAGTATCCAATATTTTGATGTCAGAGAATTTGTTAAATTTAAAGCATTGTAATTTGTATGATCTATGAACAAGTGGAGCACATTTCAGAGTATTGTTTTGAGGTTTGACGCCCATTTGGTAGTCAAAACGCCTGTCAGGTACATATTTTTTACCACACTAACAGGAATTAATCCAAGATTCCTCTGACTTTTACCCATGCTTTCATATTGTGACGTGCCTCTTGTGCATGGGAGACATGTCACAAATTAAAAATTTCATCGATCCCTTTACTCTAAAGAAAAATTGCATCGATGATGATAAACAGGGGCTAGTGTCACAGGCGCGTGTTTCTGTAATAGAATTTCTAATAATAATACAAGGTATCCAACTTCAAATTCCCTCCTTCCTTGAATTGCAAACATTTTCACTTTCAGACAAAATGCAATGGGAAAATGCTTACTACCATTAATCTTCTTCGATAATTTAACTACAAAATTATATATGGCATATTGCTTGCCTTTTCTTACTTTAACCTGCAAGAGCAGTGTTCAAACATTGCTCAGAAACTGAAAAAGTCGATTTACATTATTTTTATGAAATGCTAATTTGGTCAATTTCTCACATAAACATCCAAAATAGACCATTTTTTTGCTCCTGTTTGAAGCGAAATGGGTTTACTTAAGTTAATATTGGTCGGTTGGTCTTGGGAGAAGCCAAGGAGTTAACGGGAAAATGGTGCCTTGTAGTTTTACACAAGCCCCTGTGCATCATGTTTACCACTCTGGGAGAAACCTGAAAATGATGTAATAAGAAGTTGATTTTTCCAACTAAAAAAGAAGATTACGCGTGACCATTTTTTAAAAAAAACAGCACATCTTTGCATGAAAACAAGGCTCTTTTTGGTAACATTGAAAAATTGTATGAGGTGTTTAGTGTTAAATCTAGGATTTAAAAAGGGCATGTTAAATAATGGTGAAAAGGGCACTTTTCTTCGCGGTAATTATTATAAAACCAAGAAAGGGGCACCTTTTTCTGCGGTAATATTATAAATCATTAATCCTTGAAACAAGCGTATTTTAAAGAAACTTTTGCATCGTAATCAAGTGTGATCGGAGATGATTTGTAATGAAACAAGATAAATTCATGTATATCTTATTCAAAATTTTATTTTCAATCTTTGTTTTCTTTCTTAAATTGATTTACATTTATTTTTATCCCTTAGAACAGCCATGGCATTGGTCTGACTAGTTTTAAAGTATAATGCGTTAAAAATTCTTTATTTCATTTAGGCTTTATGTAATATGTGAACTGAAACACATCTGTATCCAGTTATGAATCATAGGACATGCATAATGTAGACAATATTCTCTTTTGAGAAGTGGACGGGCATAGCATGAATGTAGGCCATGCCTGTCCACTTCTCAGTCAAAAGAGAATATGTAGACAACTGATGGCAAAATTATCAATCCCTTTTTACTACAGAAATATGGATAATGAAATTGTTGTTTTAAGCTTTTTAAAAATCAATTTGCATTAAAAAATATTCATTACAATCTTTTATTATAAATTAAGTTTCTGCATTCTTTAAGAAGAGTTACGTTTTTTAGAAACAGAGAAAATTCTGGTTAATTTGGCGATTGTTTAAAAGCTTAAAAAGAGTAAGAAAACTTCACATCTAGATTTTTATTAAATTGTTTTATTAATCTAAACATGGTTTTAGGTGCCTCAGTGTTAAAATTTCAAATTATCTCCATAAAATATATTCTTTTGTGTTAATTCTATTTATAGATAACCTTACGATGTCTCAATGATAAGCTTCTACAATTACTAATTTCAAGGAGATAATTCAGTTGTTATTTATCAAATTATTGTACCAGTAATTAGGTGTCAAATCCCCCATTTAGTTAAAACAGCTGTGTATATACCCTCAGCTTGGGTCTCTCCAGTTTACCTGTATCGTCTATTGTCTCAGGTCACTCGTGCGTGAAGTCCAGCGAGTTTTAACTTTGCAATCAAAACAGAGGCTAGGGCAATGTTGGTTTTGAATTAAACTTACTTTCAATAAAAAGGGCATCACTTTTATTTATTTTAAAAGGGCATGGCGTTTGGAAAAAGGGCATGGCGCTGATAAAAAGGGGCATGGCGCCGCGCCACGCTATTTTGCTTTAGATTTAACACTAGTGTTCTATTAACTTGTAAGAAGAGACTTACAAATGAAAGAAAGATTTTTGCATTATGAACCACTGTAAGGAATCTGGTTTTTTTCATGTGTATTTCTACAGATTAAGAAAAATAAATATATTGAGAATATTTCCTTTTCTTTGACATTGTTTGTGTTTTTTCGTTAAAATTCACGAGATAGTGAAAGAAATGGTAACTTGGAATAGACTATAAACATGTCTCCAAAGAATTACTTTTGTAAAAACGTGTTCATTTAATTGTTAATTCAAAATTTCATTTGCCTTCAAAGTTGGTCTATCCTAATTGCGATACATTTTTTATAAATCCTACAATAACATTCATTTTTTTTCTTAACAATGATTGGACATTGCTTAATGTAGTAGACATAAAATAAATTATTATGATAAAATTAAGCAAGAATCTCTCCCCATTGGCTGCCTTGTTGAAGTTTATTTAGTAATCAAATACTGTAAACGAATTACATTTGGCTGTGTATTCTATAATTATTTTTTGGCGGAAAACGGCATCCGCTAAATCAAGTACATCACCAAATGTAAAATATGTAAGTAGATAAGTAGGAAGATTAAGAAATGCGCTAATCAAATCCACGCTAACTTGTTGAAAATTCATATTCCGCCAAATATTGTACACGTTAAATATAATATGATAATGTTTACAGTATTCAGTGACATGTTTACTACGTATATGCAACGCAGTAAGCTATAGATGGAGCATTCTGTCTTTACATTGCAAATGGAAAGTAGAAGTTGGGTGTGGGAGTAATTCTCTCTGAACAAGAGTTAAAACAAAGCCATGAAAAAGTAGCAAGAGAAAATATTGTGTAACCAGATCTGTGTAGGATGATCAGAACTAGCTTCCAACATTTATATAGAGTAAAATGAAAAATGCATAGTTCATAAAGTTCATAAAAAGGCGAAACTAATAAAAGTAAGAAACTCGAGCAAAAGAATTACCATGTGCTAAGCAAACAAAGTTTTGAGAGGTAGGGTTATACAAAGGAATCACTGTTTGTTTCTGTTTGAATTAGTAAGGTTCATAAATTTCATCAAAGTCTTGACATGTCACACATCTCTCTTGGTTATGGGGCTAAAACATCTGTATAGAATATAGCATCTCTTTCTTTAGACAATAATGAAGTTAATGTTATAATATAAGTATGGCATCTTTTGAATAAGAACTTACAGCAAATTACAGAATACATGTACTGGTAAAGTTTTCAATAGCTTGCTGGATCGCTCAATAGGAAGACGGTAATAACTAACAATAGGAGAGAGTGTTCTAGAGGCTTTCTTTGTGCAATATGAATGGGTTGAATGAAAAATAACAATCTACACTTGTATAACCACATGACCTAGATTCAGAACTGATGTGATACCTTGGCAGTTGCTGACCAAATTGATTACCCTATTGAGCAATTCAGCAAGCTATTGAAAACTGTACCAGTATTCTGTAATTCGCTGTAAAGAATTGAAGCAAAATTATGAAAATTGGAGTAAGCACAACATCATGAACATACTAAAACTGTACCTATCAGTTTTAAATATTAATAGGATCAATATGTCAAATAGAAAATTTTGCTGTGCAAGCTAATATGACATCAGCCTCTTTATATTTTGTTTACTATACATACATTTAAATGTTTACTTATATTACACTGAAAAGTCATTGCTAATTTTTATGCAAACAATAGCTGTTAAGTTACTCTTGGCTTCGTTCAATACTTGGAACCATATATAATGCAGTTCTCCTATTTTTTGTAAGAGGAGAATGTATTTGATTTTTATATAAATGCTTTTTTTGGTAAGTACAGATTTAGCTTTTTAATACATTAAACTTTGACATGTTGCAATTAACATGACTATTAAAAGTTGGACAATAAATTTGAAGCAGTATGAGTACATTGATACTGCATGAGTTTGCAATATATTCCCCCTTTAAAAACAGGAAAAATGAATCTTTCAGACTAGATAATTGAGAAGCAGATAGAAGATGGCCCACTTTGTGTACCCAGCAGCCAATCCACAGCCAGCGGCGGCTTATCCAGCTGTCCAGACGGCTTATGTTGCTGCAGCACCACAAGCAGCTTATGCCACAGCAGCACCGCGAGCAGGACAAGCCTACGATAGCTACCAAACTGCTCACGCAACGCCCCAGTACGCATATACAACCAGGACACAGGTGGCAGTGACGGTAAGCAGATACTGAAGGCCATTGAAATTGCACCTGTATTTTAATGAAGTCAAAGTTTTATGGGATTCGTATGAGAAATTAATTTGTAATAATTTTAAGATATCATTTATGAATTTGATTTATTGCAATAAGAATGTATATAATCCCTGAAAATTTCTAATTAGTTGGATGAAAGGTATTTGTGACAAATGAATGCAAAAATAGTGACAAGAAAGTCAGTAATGATTGTGTACTCGGGTCTCTATAATAGATATTTTAAGATACATGTAATTATCATTTCTATATCTAGCCTGCTGCAACGTATGACCAGAAAGCCTATTATCAACCTGCAGCTGCTGCTCAGGCCGCTGTAGCCTACACAGTCGCTGAGACTCATTATCAAGCTGGTGAGAATAGAGCTCTTTTTATCATCAAATTACCACCTTCAAATGTAAAATTGGACTAAAAAAAGGGCAGTAGTTCTCATTGTACATTTAATGTGTACAGTGCCGTGTTTTTCAGCGAACAAGCCCACCTATACATCTGGGGCTTACCAGTCTACCCAGAGAGCTGTTGTGACGCCAAAGAGCCACACCCCTGTACAAGCCTCTAGTGCAGCCACTTACGTGTACCCTGCCAACACAAGTCAACCCGTGTCCACATACAGTACTACAACGTATGCTACCAACACAACTGCCAGTGCAACCTACACAGGGAAAGGTAACTTTGTTCACCTATAATTATCAACCCTTTCAGAGTTTTTTTCCTCTCTCACTTCATGTTGATTAGCTTATTTAACAGGTCAAAGGCAATGTTTTCCCTATTCATGCACAGCCTTCTGATAAAGATATGTCATGAATTTGTGATGTTTGAAAATTCAGTGTTCAGATTTAATTTGTAGCCTTATTATCCTTCTATTTAAGCTTGGGAGTTCTTGTTAGCTTAGTAAAATTGAGATAATTTGAGTGCTAAAATATTTATTGGCTAGATTGATATTCATCATTAATTGTATACACTGATTGAACTTGATGGTTGTGTTTTAGCTTCATATAATTGCTATTCTTGAAACAAAGTATCATTATACATGTATTATAAGCATCTTTTTGTTTAAAAAATACTGGAAAGAGTTCCCGTCTTTTTTATTTTAATTTCACAATTTAAAACAAATTGAATTTAAAAAAAATTGATCAGTATTCATCACAGCTTTCTGAACAAAATGTTGTATCTATTGTCGGATCAGTTTTGTTGACAGGTAATTGTGATGGCACATTGGGTCATTTACAGTACATGCTGGTGATCATTGATCTCTATTTAAGCTTAGCGGTAGGGACTTTGTTGCTTATAGTTAGGATCAGTTCATTTTCTCAAGCAGAGAAGACTTGAATAGCTACAGTATTCATTTTCTGCAAGAAATACATGTAAATGTACGATGATGATTATGATGATGATGATGATGATGAAAACAGTTGAATTGCTATTAATGATGGCGAAATATACCTGATAACGATAACAATTATTCCTGCTTAATCATAACAGGTTTAGTCAAACTTGTATCAAGCTGAACAGTTAGATCTAGAATATGGCTAAAGCCGTAGTGCTTATGAATGCAGGAAATAGTATCCAAGTATTTACTGTACGTATCAGATATGTGAAATCTATACAATTGTGAGTGGTAAGCTTTAAATTACTCAATTTATCAGAGAATTCTTGGTTTTATAAATGTATATTTTCATTTATTTCTTTATCATATTTTGTGTGTAGGTTTATATGTTGCAAATGATTTATATTAATGAGATAATTATTCTTATTCAAACATTATTTTATATACACTGCACACACCGGTATATTTTTTTCTATTAATTAAATGAATACACATACATTTACATTGTAGATTCACAGCAAAGATATGTAATACAGTATAAAGTATAGTTTATTTAAACATTGAAAATGCACAACACTGTTTATAAAGTCCACAATAAAACATGAATAAAAACATATACCCGGTATGTGTACCTTTACATATTTTTAGATTTAAATTATTGACTGTTTTTTAACACAGTATCTGCCTTACATATACATGTACATATTAAAACCATAGACCAGTACTACCCAATGAAATTTGCTTTGGGTTGTTTTCCAACACTGCTTGAAACATAAGACTGTTTATGTTTTATGTCTTTAATTAATGAATTCTTGCACAAAATTAAAGAATTTCACATTAGAAAATGTTAAAAGTGACCAATGTTTACATGTAGTGTTTAAGTTATATATAGTTAGACTATGACAAGAATTTCAAAGATACAACATTGTTTTAAAAATTGTTTTAATATGATGCATTGTTGCATTTATCAAAGTTATTTTTGTTACTTTTCAACTTTCCAAAATTGTTTGTTTGTTTCAGTTTGTTATGATATTAAGAAATATTCCCTCATTTTACAGAACATATTTTATTTGTACTCTATGGTCATATATCTTGGAGTTCTTTGGTTTTTCAAATTAGCATCATCAAAACTGTTTTTCTATCTTTTATATTTTTAAATACCAGAAATAAAGTTCATTAAAAGATATCTTGATGTGAATCTTGACAAAGCCAGATAACTCCTGGACTTCCCTGGGAAAACACTGCTAAGAATTTTACTAATTGCCTTAAAATCAGAAAATTTTCTAGGTGTTCCAAAATCTTTTAATCAGTTGATTTTATTTTCATTTTAAAATAAGATTTGTAAGTATATACACAGGAACATGTGACTTACATGTTAAAATCCTGGTGATTTGTGTAGGAAAATTTTCTGATTTTCTGTAGTGACTGCTGTTTGAATTCTAGCCTCCATACATTTATTTCAGCCAGTACAGGAGCTTCAAATTACACTGCCTACAAGCAGACAGTTCAACCAGTAGTAATCAAAGGTTTGTATCCCCAACATCAACGGAGGCCAAACCAAGTACTAGTCCATACCCTAGGCTTCTCATAGACACTGTAGTTGCTCTACACAGTAGCTTTTTCATGCACCTTTTAAAATGTTCACAGCTACAGATCTACTGGTGATTAGGATAGACATGCATGTAGAAATGTTGTTTAATTACTCTGACAGAAAGACAAGGTTCATCTAATAAATCACTAAAAATGCATTGTAAAGTAACCTTTTTACTGTTTAAAATAGTTGTTATTAAAAATGATTTATATGCATTGATTCTAATTTATGATTTATTCATCTAATCTGTGAACTGTTACACTCTCAACTTTATGCTTATTAACATTCATTCATTTCTTTAAAACACCCAGTTAATGAAAAGTTCTGAAATTTTTCTCATTGGTAAATTTGATAAGGAACCATTATGTCAATGTGTTTCTGTACGTATTGTAAGTAATATTTCGTATCTATTACAGGTTATGATGCAGCACTGTACTCAGCTGCCACCTCATACTACCAGCAACAACAACAAGCTGCCAAGACCACAAACACCTGGCAGGTAAAGAAGGCGGGGCAGACAGGTAAAGCCAAGCCCAAGATCCCCCCCAAGCAGCCTCAGCTGCACTACTGTGATGTCTGTAAGATCAGCTGTGCTGGGCCTCAGGTCAGTCAGATACTCTGTGATGCTAGTATTTCAGCATTGTAATTGTTCCTTGATAAGTTGTTTGTGTAGTCATTATGTATGGTTTAATATATCCATTCCTACATGGTAATTTCCATCAAACTCAGGGATTTAGTGTTCTTGATCTATCAGTAATTTAAGAAGTATTGCATTCAATTATTAACAAGTACCGGTACATTGAAAGCAATTGGAATGAAGAATCATGCTTATTTATGGCCTCTCCTAATAGTCGGTTAAATTGCTCCAGTGTCTTTCAGTTGAAAAAGTGATTGCTGTTTTGATAAGGTAATGATTTTGTTTTGTCAGACTTACCGAGAACATTTAGAGGGACAGAAACATAAGAAGAAGGAAGCAGCAATGAAGGCAGGCACCGCCTCTTCCTCTAGTGGGCGTGGCAGTCAGAATCAGCTGAGGTGTGAGCTCTGTGATGTCACTTGCACTGGAGCTGATGCCTATGCTGCCCACATCAGAGGATCAAAGCATCAAAAGGCATGACTTTATATTCATGTGTACTATGCAAAGCATCACATGTAGCTTAGAGTGCAAATCATGTTTTAAAAAAAGATATTCAATTGTTGCTCATTCTTTGTCATTTTCAGTATGAACTATTCAGAAAAATTATTTTGAAAATTTCTTCTTTTTGACGTCCCACTGAATCTACTGTTCTGATCTTTTCCAAACAGGTCCTTAAACTACATACAAGACTGGGAAAACCCATTCCCTCCACTGATCCTGTGGTTGTCTCCCCAGCAGCCAGCGGAGCATCATCTGTTGCAAAGAGTGCAAGCAATACATCCACATCTACAGCCAGCGTTACAAAGCCAACTGTTAAATCAAACATCACTCCCATTGCCACTACCAAAAAAGTCCTTTCAACTCCAAAGATCACATTCATAGGTACATGTACATGTTATTAATTTCAAGTCAGACATAACATTAGTTTATCTTGTCTTCATTGTACTTTTACCCAATTATTACTTCAAAGTACTATATGATTCTTGAAAATGTCATGTTCCAACATGGTGTACTGTATTTTTCTTTCAATTTTTAAAAGTTTACATGTAAATGTTTCAATATCATGTCTTTCTGATGTCAAGGACTATTGTTTTTCTGTGACCTACCTTGTATACTCTAAAGGTTATAGCCATTTTTAATTTTATCCTTCATTTAAATCAATAGTAGTATCATTTCTGTTTTGTTTTAGGTGGTACCCAGCTAAAAACTTTGGATGTGAAAACAGTGGAGGTGAAAGTGGAGCCCACCTCCACCAAGTCTGGGGACAGTCTCAACACGTCTGCAGCCTCAACATCCAGTAACGATGGTAAGGGGAGGTCCAGTCTATTGAAATACATGTATCACAAGAAATATGTGCATGTCTGTTTGGATTTAGATTTTGATGTGTCTATTTATTTTTCAGATAAAGATGATGATGGAGATCCACTTAATATTCTTGGGGAAAAGGATGTCACTCCTGTTGGTGAGTAGTAACAGGTTTATGTACACTGTTTTTAGGGAATTACATGATGTACTGGTAAGATGACATCTGTGGGTATTTGTTATTGCAGGACATGAATATATTGAGGAAGTCAGAAATGACCAAGGCAAGACTGTTAGTTTTAACTGTAAACTTTGTGAGTGCAAGTTCAATGATCCAAACGCAAAAGAAATGCACATGAAAGGAAGGAGACACAGACTGCAATACAAAGTAAGTGTTAATGTACATGTTCATAGCAGACATTGATACTAAGGTGGGAATGGGCAATGAATATGTGGTATTTCAATTTTATAGAAAAAGGTGGATCCCAGTTTACAAGTGGAGGTTAAGCCAAGCATTAGAGCACGTAAAATCCAGGAGGAGAAAGTACGACGTCAGGCTCAGAAAGAAGAGTTCTGGCGAAGGAGAGAGCAAGAGCAGAGATGGAGGGAAGAAATGAGGTAGGCACATGTGCATGTATTACAAAATGCAGGAAATTTGATAAACATGTACTGTATAATTCTAACCTGTAGCTGAATGATGTTGAGATCAGGTTAAATGTATTGCTCACATGTAGAAGGGTCAAAGTTACTGACTCATGATACTGTAAATTCCTTATTTTACGCGAGTACTTATTTCCGCGATCCTGTCATTTTGTATCAAATCGAGAGAATATGAAATCGCAAACGGGGAATTTTTATCCTTATTTCTTTAAGTTCTCAACTCTAATAAAATAAAAGCAAGATTTTAAAATCTGCGAGGGGAGCTTCTCACGATTTTACGCGCATATTAATTCCTCGCATTTGATTAGGAATCTACAGTATAACATGGACTTTAAACTACATGTATGTGTTTGACATGAATTGCTCTGTGTACACTAGGATGGAGGAGGAGATGTACTGGGAGGAGAGGAGGCGCTATGAGGAGTTGGAGTACTACGAGTGGCAGAGACAGGGTCGTCCTGGCATGCCACCCCCACGACCCTTCCCTCATGGACCAGGAGGGCCCATGGTAATTAATATTATCTTATTCTTTTTGTATGTTATATTTTTGGAAATCACATGGATTCATTTCGCTTTTTGTGCACATACAGGGTTAAGGCTATAGATTCTGAAACATTCTTATTTAAATGAATAGAGGCAATAAATTTAAAATAAGAAGATTCATGATAGTTTTTATAAAGCATGTTACTATTACTATAACTACTGGGTATTAAAATTGGAAATTACATCCTTTATATATTGTGCTGCTGTAGGGAATCCGAAGACCAGACTCCTCAGATGACCGCCATGTGATGTCAAAACATGCCAGTATTTATCCAAATGAAGCTGAGGTACACAAAGGATAAATACAATATCTATATGGTGTCTCTTCCTGAAAATTTTCAATCTTGTAAAGTGACTTGCATTTATGATGATTTGTCGATCTTGTAACGTGAACTGCGTTTTTCATGATTTGGTGATTTTGTATTGTGACATGCATCTTTAATAATTTGGTGTTGTACTTTACTTCACAGCTGCAAGCAGTTCAGAATATTGTCTCCTTATGTGAAAAGGCTCTGAAGAATGTTTCAGACTTTCTGGCAGAAAGGTAACAAAGGCTCCATGAAATGCTGTGTTTTATGCAACATGTATACTTTATTTCAAATATAATGAAAATTATTTATTTTTTCAGTGATGCACCAAAGTCAATGGATATAGATAAAGTCAAAAAGGAGGAGAAAGGAGTCAAAAAGGAGAAGGAGGAGCCAAAAGAAGGGTACGTCCTCCAGGCGCTATTGACTTGATAGATGCAAAATGGATGGTGTATCGTTGGAATGTATATTAACACAGTGTTTGCAAAACTGAAAAAAGAAATACAGGTGACACTCGATGGCTCAAACTTCGATCTCTCGAAGTTCTTGATCTCTCAAAACGAAATCACGGTCCCGATTTTTTTCTCTATATAACTAAGCAAATTTACTCTTGATCTCTCAAACTCTGATCTCTCGAACTCTTGACCTCTCGAAGTTTAATCATGGTCCCCTGAAGTTCGAGTTATGGAGATTCACCTGTATATGATAGAATTTATGATACTGGACCTGTGTTGAATAGGTATTGTAATGTTTCAGAGAGAAGAAAGAAGAATCAGCTGTTCCCAGGGTCCTGAAGGGAGTTATGAGGGTTGGAGTTCTTGCCAAAGGTCTGCTGCTTCATGGAGACCTTAATGTCAACCTTGTGGTCTTGTGCTCAGAAAAGCCGACCAGGACATTGCTGGAGAGAGTAGCAGATGCTCTTCCTAAGCAGATAGCTGTTAGTATTTAGATCATGGAAGGAAACAAGCTCAGTTAACTTTCTTTTTGTACACGATACTGGTGATGATCATGATGAATTGGTGATGATCATGATGAACCTGTATGTTTCAGGCTATCACTGATGAGAAGTATGAAGTAAAGCGATGTGTCGAGGAAGCAGCCATCATAGTGTCCAGTGAGAGTGACCCCAAAACATCCTGCTCTGTTACCTTGACCTCACCCATTATGAGAGAGACTCAACTTGCTGATGGAGGTCAGTCACCTTGACCTAATATGGTAGAGAGATCAAGGCCAGTAGTCCCTGAAAACTCTACCATTGTCAAATGGTTTATCATATAATTTTGATCTATTTTTTAGATTACTTTTGAAAAGACTCTAAATTCACACTTTGTCAGTCAATCTATTTACATGTATGTATCTTAGTTACAATCCATCAAGCTAGCCAAATATTTCTGAGCCTCCCAATAGAATGACTGATCACGGTTAGAGGAATTATTCAGGCTATTCTTTTCTTTCACATTCATTTGTTATAATTTTAATGTTTTTGAATTGTTTATCCTGATGCCTGGATTATTTCTTGACATGTCACTAATACTGATTTGTTTTCCTACTCATGGAAAGTGGCCCTCTAGAGTCGACAGAGACAGAGGAAGGATTTTTGACCATTGATGGTGCTTGCCAGCCCTGTGCCCGAACTTGTGACTGAAACTTGTGTGCAATCTTCACATAAATTATAATTTTTAGACCGCTTTCATAAATTTTTGTTTCTTTCATTTTTCTTCAGACATTACTTTCACATCAGCTTTACCATACTAACCTAAGAACTATAGTAAATGTTTATTGAATTTACAAATATTTTTTCTGTACCATTTTATGCTGTTTTTAGTTTTAAATTTTGATGTTTTTTATTTTTGTTAATGATACATTGGCTTTATACACATTTTAGTAGTTATTTAAACATTTGTTTTTATTTTTTGAAAAGGAGCATGAGATGGTATTAGATTTGATAGGTTTAGCCTTTAGACATTCCTACAAAAATCTGTGTATCTGTTAGCAATATAATTTGGTACATTTACACTTCTTAGTTAAATTTCAACTTTGCTTCTCGTTCGTTTTCTTAGATATTGCTTTGTCAGCATCTTTTCAATATGCTAAAGCTGTTTGTTTTCAATGTCCCTACACACTTATACAGTCACTTGGATTGGCCAGGGCTGGCCCCTTAAGATATTTAACACCTAAGTAAGAGAGTCCATCATTTTAATGGTCAAACACCCGTTCCTGAGTCACGAGGTTGAATGCTTGTATTAATTCAGAGACATCCACTGTCACGGTTAAAGATCCGCCAGATGTTTTGGACAGGCAGAAATGCCTGGATGCCCTAGCAGCTCTACGACATGCTAAATGGTTCCAGGTTTGAGACTTTTTTATATACTTTGCAGCCTTATGAGAAGAGTTTGCTATCTTATATTTTGCTGTTATCTGTTTAATTGAGCATATTTTGCCATCAGTTTAAAATGATCAATCTTTATGAATGATATTTAAATCAGGATAAAATTTCAATAACAGGGTTAGACAGTTCTCTGACAAATATAAAGTTTATGAATGTTCAGATTTGTCACAAAAGTTTAATTTTGGAAAGGGCAGTTTAAACTATTCTCTTTCCTTTTGTGACAAATTTATTTGATTTTGTGACTTTCTTCATGTTATTTGGTTGTGCATCAGAATGCTCCAAAGAAGGTAAGCTGTATGAAATACATGTTCTATGAAAACCAATTTTGTCAGAGAACTTGATCTTGAGAACATTTCTATTATGTTTTTCTACATGGGGTGAAAATTTTGACCATTTGATAGCCATGCACTGTCCCACTTTGCAATCATTCTGTATACCATATAGTCCATGGTGTGATCTGCACAGAATTGAAGCTCCCGCTTCAATGCTGTCACCACACAAATTAGTGATCAAGTGAATGCAAGTTGAGAGAGTGCTAGAAGATTGATCATATAGAGTTAGGTGTAACAACATGAGGCTGGAAAGTTAAGGGTGCTATCAAACTTGCTCTTAGTTGAAAGAATTTCAACCTGAGAGAGAGTCGAAAAGCAAACATGCAAGAGCATCTGTGAAATTGGTACAGATGTACTCAACACAAGTTAAAAGCCTGTATTGGAGATGGAAAAAATCTGGATCAGGTTTCAAGAGTTAACAATACACTGTACATGCCCAATCCCCATTTGAACTTAATCCAGATTTTGTCCATCTGAGGTTGAGATGACCCGAAGTATTCATTAAGACTTGTTTTCATTTTTAGGCTAGAGCCAACGGACTACAATCCTGTGTTGTAGTCATCCGGATTCTGAGGGATCTGTGTCAGAGAGTTCCCACTTGGACTCCTCTCAATGAATGGGTAAGTTGTTCCACAGACTGCCACTTAAAGCATTTTTTGAATCACTTTGAATACATGTACTTGTTTACATGTATATAATTACATCAGCTGAAACAGGGTGAGAGATATTTTAGAACAAAAATTTCTCTTACAAAATCCCTAGATAAAAGAAGGAACAAGTCATGTAGGCAGGTGCCTTGTGAAACTTCCTAACCTACATCTATAATTTGGAATACAATTTTTTGTGCCAGATATTAAGATATTACAGTATTTGCACTCAACATAAAATTCTTAACATGACATTTTTGTAAAAAATTGATTTTTCTGGAATTTTTTCTCATAAAATTCTGTTTGTCCTCTTTTAACTTTAAATTTTGTTTAGAAAAATTTCCAGTGAAATTCATTTGAGGCACCATTGCCTTTGCAACATGATTAAGATATTGTAATTTCATTATCCATTTATATTTTTTATTTTGAAAAAAGAATTTGCTAAATCACTTATCTGTTACTTTGGATTTTCAGGCTATGGAGTTGCTGGTAGAGAAGTGTGTAAGCAGTGGAGGGGCCAATATGAGTCCTGGAGATGCCTTGAGGCGGGTGTTTGAAAGTATCTCATCTGGACTCTTACTGCCAGGCAAGTGTGCATTTGATAAATGAAAGAGGAATTGTCATTTAATAAAGGTGCATGCCAATTAGTATTAACAACTTTTTTGCATTCTAGGTGGGCCTGGACTTTATGATCCATGTGAAAAAGATTCTATTGATGCTGCTTCATCACTGACCAATCAGGAGAGAGAAGACATCACTGCTTCAGCACAGGTAACACTGATATAGATTTCTTTCAGGACCTCGAGAATTTTGAATAAAATAAAACTTCATGGAGTAACTGTAAGAGTTTTTGTTCACTATTTGCAGCATGCCCTGAGGTTGATTGCATTCAGACAAATCCATAAAGTTTTGGGAATGGACCCACTTCCAGCCCCTAAACATCTACGACAGCGCATGAACCCACGCAAACGTCGTCGCACAGACAGTGCCCCAGGAGAGGGAGAGGGAGAAGGTTCGGAGACTGTCATTTGGCATAAATATATTTATACGTATAAAAGTAAAATGTACACATACATGTAGATGATGGTAGTCTATTCTGAATTATTTGTTTCAGGTGAAAAGAAGGATAAGAAGGAAGATGATGTTGACATGTCTGATGGGAAGTAGGAGTTGTTCACAGAGAAAAATGGAAGAATGATTATTTGAAATGGAACTAACATTTGTGTTTGATATTTTTTTTTATGTTGTATAATTATACTTGAATTGCAAAAAAAAGTTTGTTTCTTTTTTTTAAAAATTGTACAAATATTTTGTGAATAGGTGTATTTCAATTTTTTCCCTCCTCAAAAAATAGTCCTTGTTTTTTGCAAAGGTAATTTTATTTCATAGCTGTGTAAGCTCATCAGTTGAAAGAGTTGCTTTCTTGGTGAAGCTTCCTGGTTTTGACAGTTTGTTTTGTGCTTAAGGATAGAAGCTAGGGATCATGTTTTCAAATTTTGATACATTTGTGTTTTTATGATACTGCGATTCAGAGAACACTGTTTTAGGAAGATTCGTGGAAAGAAACAATGAATATCTTCATTTTTGAAGAAATTACATTTATGATTATCAGCAATATTTTAAAAATGTATCATTGTTTTAAAGGAACATTACATGTCATCTAATTGGATACATTCAATATGTCATACAGACCTTGTGTAAAAGGACAATCACATATATTGAATTGTATTACAAAACTGAAGAAAAAATTCACTATTGTACCATTTTTCGTCAGTAAATAAAGTTTGTAGACTAATGTGTACTTCAGATCTTGATTTTACATTATTTCCATTATAATTAGTATGGTTTGTGAACATTTGAAAAAAAAAAAAAAAAAGTCTTCAATTTTAAAGTTTGAGCAAGTTATTATTTTAAAATTTATCAGATCTGTCGATATTTATATCCCCTCCTCTACTGTTTTACCGTTCTGTCTGTCTGTCCATAACAAAAATTTCTTATTTTTCTGAGCAACTATTCATCACAGATGCTTGAAATTTAAACACACTATTTGTTTAGGCATGCCATATGGTGGGATATATCTTTTTAGCAATCGGATGTCAGCTTTCTGTTAAATGTCGACTTTGCTTATTTTGAATTTTCACATCAGAGCGGGGGTATTACTTGTGAGCATTGGCTTACAGATATCTCGTTTTTAGGTCACCTGAGTGACCTATTGCTATCTGTTTTTGTCCGTCGTCGTGCATTAACAATTTACATTTTTAACTTCTTAAAAACTACAAGGCCAATTGTTCCCATTTTTGGTGTGAAGCATCTCTATGGTAAGAGGAATGTAAATTGTGAAATTGGTGGCTCTACCACCCCCAGGGTGCCACAGGTGGGGCCAAATATATAAAAAACGGCCAAATTTTCAAAAATCTTCTCTACTCCCACACGTGAGGAAAAAACTGATTGCATGGTTATGAAGCCCTCTACCAAAATTGTGAAATTCATGGCCCCTGGGTCAGGGGTTCAGGCTCTAGGGTGGGGCCAATATGGTCATATAGTAAAAATGTATTAAATCTTAGAAAATCTTCTTCTCTACTCCCATAGATATTTGTTAAAAACTAAATACATGGTTATGATGTCCATGAAGCCCTTTACCAAAATTGTGAAATATATGGTCTTTGGGTCAGGGGTTCAGGCTCTAGGGTGGGGCCAATATGGTCATATAGTAAAAATGTATTAAATCTTAGAAAATCTTCTTCTCTACTGTATATATTTGTGAAAAACTAAAGGCATGGATATGATGTCCTTGTGTTAAGTGGCATCAAATAGTATGTAGGTCATGGGCCCAGGGGTGGTCCTGTCCTACCTCAAACAGGAAGTGCCAGAATATCTTGAAAACAGTTAAGAACCCTACCCCTAAACCATATATATTCTTGTTCCCTGTATTAAGGGCCATCAAATGGTATGAAGGTCATGGGGCCCTGGGGCTGCTCCTGACCCCCTCTCAAACAGGAAGTGCACAAATATCTTGAAAACGGTTAAAATCCCCACCCCTAAACCATATACCGGTATATTCTTGTTCCTTGTGTTAAGAGCCATCAAATGGTATGTAGGTCATGGACCTCAAGGGTGGTCCTAACCCCTCTCAAACAGGAAGGGCCCAAATATCTTGAAAACCGTTAAGAACCCCACCCCTAAACCATATATATATTCTTGTTCCTTGTGTCAAGGGCCATCAAATGGTATGTAGGTCATGGGCCCCGGGGATGGTCCTGACCCCCCTCAAACAGGAAGTGCACAAATAACTTTAAAACAGTTGAGATCCCCACCCCTAAACCATATATATTCTTGTTCCTTGTGTCAAGGGACATCATATGGTATGTAGGTCATGGGCCCTGGGGGTGGTCCTGACCCCCCTCAAACAGGTAGTGCCCGAATATCTTGAAAACGGTTAATATCCCCACCCCTAAACCATATATATTCTTGTTCCTTGGGTCAAGTTAGTTCACCTGATATATAGTAAAGGACCCCTGGAAACATCATGAAACTTTGTGGGTCATCCCTACTCTATATGATAGCCTCGTTCGTTTGGGAGACTTTATAATCGCCCCGATTATAATTACATCTTGTTTTCCCTTGCTTCTTCCTTGTTCATATTTACTAATTAAGCGTTGAATATAATGTAATTATAAAGAAGTTGTATGATCAAAAGAGTTATGCAAGGCTTTTTATCATTTGAAACAAAAACAGTTTTTGAACTTTCAAAATAAACAAATAGACTTGTTAATAGTAAAGTAATAATTGGCTAACTAAAATCACTGATATAAAGGTAAAATGATTTTGGTATATTAATATATGCCAGATGGTGATTCTCAACGAATGTTGAATATTCAAAAACTGGAACAGGAGAAGTGAGTAACTCATGATGGCTTTTATCGATAAAGCTGAGGTTTTTTTGTTTGTTTAAATGCCCACAGGGAGAGTTTCTGTCTGCCCCGGGGGGATGGGGGATGGGAGGTTGTTTTAGATAAAACATGAATAATAGCCACCTTGTTATTTTTATTAAATTATTTTCTATCAGTCTTGCACCTTTTCAATATCAGGTCATGCACTCTTTCATGATCTTTTAAGTTTTTCACTAAAATTATAGGTTTAATAGTCCTTTTTGAAAGATTTCAGGCAGGGAGGTGGTCGTCATTACAAATTAAAAATTTTTCTATTCCAGAATAAAACTTAATTAAATGCATATATGAGACTCCTTGACAAGTTTGTGTATGGGTTATGCTACTCAGGTGACCGTTAAGGCCTATTGGCCTCTTGTTCTACTGGTTTAGTCATTTAATTCCCATTATTTTCAGATATTAAGATTAGGGATGGACAAGGATTTTAACCATCTTGATTTAGTTCACTTCCACTTAGTCTGAAATATCTGACTTTTTCCTTGCTTTTTTTAAACGATTTTGATATTTTACATGCCAGCCAGGAAAATGGCAATATCAAAATCGTTAAAAAAAACAAGAAAAACGTCAGATATTTCGGACTACTTCCTCTCATCTACTCTACCCTTTTTTTCTCACATTTCATACATTTTCATGTACTTTTGGGATACTTGCAATCCATTTATGATAAAATAAAAATATTGATAATTTTTTCAAAGGCCAACATTGCTTTTGATGGTATTTTTCGGTGAAAACACCATACAAGTCACCATGAACAATTTTGACATGTTTATAACAATTAACCAGATAAAATTGGATCAAAAAAGATGAGTAAAAATATCCAGTATTTTTACACAAAACCAAGAAAAAGCTGAGACTCGTACGACAAACATGCTAATTAACAGAAACCATTGATTAGCTAAGTTCTGCATCAGCATCCATAAATAGATTTTATAAAACTCGACTTGTTTAATGTACGGGTTAATTTTTTAAACTCTCCTTCGGTTATGGTAATTTCAGTAAATTGTGAAAATGGATACTTAAAACCCCCTAAATAAATAATGACATAAAATCAAAATAGGATTATATTAACAAAATGGGAGCATGTTTATGTTCTTAGACAATAAACGGGGTTTTTTGACATTACTTAAATTTAAGACATCTGTTTACAACCGTAATAGCATTTAACAATTTTCCTGTAAATAGCAAGACCTCATTATCTCTGAGAAAAAATAGTAACAATGTTGTGATGTGGGTCCACTTCTAGTGGCATAACAATGCTGAAATTGCAATGCTTTTGCAATGTTGCACACGGCAAATATTGCATTTTTGGTTAGAAAATATCTTATGTAGATGAGATGCCATGGATATCCACTATCTTTATGCCTGGTTGTTGCTAATTTGTGTACACAGGCTGAGAGCAGGTATGTCAATTTATATTTCAAAGTGCATTAATATCAGCTTACATGAAAAGTCTTAAACTATGAAATATGTTCCATGGTTGGACATTGCCAGGCGTTTGAAATATTGTACTGTTTTGAAAACTTTAATTAATTGGTTATTTGTGAACTGAAAGATGAAAGGTCGAGTTACAGATTACTTTGACCTAGGGATCTGTACATACAAACTCAAGTCGACTTGCGACATGTGCTAGCTGACAACATCACTGTGTTCCTAAAATTAAAACACAATATCTCCTGATAATAGAATTTTCAACCTCTGATTTTGTTATTATTTAACATTTACTTTTTTTATTGTTTGTTTATGGCCTATTACGGGGTATAAATATTCATAGGTTTAATCCATTTCCAATGCATGTAACCTGCAGTTGTATACTGGTTTTAAATTTCACTTTACATTCTTAAATTTAATAAAGCATCTGCTTGAAAATGATGAAGCTAAGGCCATTTCACTTGACTTCAGAAACAACCTACATTGAAATTGACCATGATACCTTTGGTGAATTAATTATTCTAAGTTATGTCACATATTATGTATATTACACTGTTTCTAAAAAGTAAATTATATATGCATCTCAAAATTAATAACATTTTTTGAAAGATTATATTATAAAGAATTGTAATTAATTTTAACATGTCACTGATCAGAATTGAAAAAAAAAATCATAGAAATGCATTCATATTGCCATCAAATCAAAAATGATCATTTAAATGGCCTAAAAGTTTTGGTTAGATAATACTGTTTCAAACAAAATATTCAAGAGTTCAGTGTTAAAGAATGTATGAAATTGATTCATTTTAAGAATGTACATCCACATCAAGTTGTGAAATTATCACTATCACAATATGAAATGATTATAACTGTACAGTACCTGATATTTATTTATAAAAGGCCTAGCTGTCAGTTTAGTACAAAACTCACATTAGTGATAAACAACATCATAATGTTCATGAAAAGTACATTTTCAGGAAGGTTATCATCAGTCATCAGTGTAAGCTATAGGAAGCAAATTGCAATGTTATTAAGCATGTTAGTTTGATTTACAGTATTACAGTAAATGAATTATGTTTATTTTCTCAAGAATGAAATGTTATTTTTGTTTACCAGGTAATGCAAGTCTCATAAATACCAGCAAAGTTTTGTTATCTGTTTATTTTAGATATTATTTTGTATGACCAAGCTTTAGAGTGAAAATCAGATGGATAAACATACTTTCTTCTTTGTTTTCTTGCAGCCTCGTTCTATGGAGACAGTTACCTAAATCTGCCCTTTGGAATCAACAGTGATGTAGAGCTGAGGGTGAGATTTTTAACTTGGCAGCCCCATGGTCTGCTCTTCCTGGCCCGGGGACCCTCAGACTACCTGTACTTGTACCTTCAGGATGGGTGTGTCCAGGTAGAGGCCGACTTTGGCTCCGGTTCTCTGACTTGGAAATCCTTACAGGAAACAGATGACGGAAACTGGCATCATGTTGAGCTAAAGCAAGTTTCTCAGTCATTGACTGTCACTGTTGATGGAGTTGAGAATCAGATTGATATATTGGGGCAATTACACGAACTGAATGAAAATGAAATTTTTGTGGGTGGCATGCAGAAAACGACTAGCTTTGATAAAAAATGGTCGTATTTCCGTGGTTGCTTAGGAAATGTTGAATTCAATCAGTATGATATCATTAACAATGCACAGAAACTAGAGGGAACACAGTCAGTACATCATGTATCATGGACGTGTACAGAGGAAGTCAAGGCAGAGTCCTCTATACCCATTAATTTCCATTCCAACTCTTCCTTTGCTGCCTTTCATCAATTACCTTTTAAAAACATTGGATCTCTTTCTGTGCAGTTCAAAACTGGGACCGAAAATGGACTTCTGTTATTCGCCCTGGCAAGGAAACCAAACACAGATATGCAGCATATGCTTTCTGTTGAAATATTAGTCAAGAAATTGAAATTATTGCTGATCAAAGGAAGTCACAGAGGAGTAGTATATGTACTTGATTCTAATGTGATAATAAGTGATGGAGAATGGCACTCATTGTCCATACAGTGTACAGACACATTGGTAAAATTTACAGTGGATCATTCTGAACAGACCGCATCATTTGATGAGAGTTTCGGGAAGAACTTTGAATTTTCTGGGCAGTTTTTCTTGGGAGGAGTAACACCTCATGTATTGTCTCTTGATGCAGTCCTAAATATTAAATCCATCTTAAAATCTAATCATTACCTTGGATGTATGAAAAACTTGACAATCAATTCAAAGCTGTATGGATTTCAGCAAATGCAAATAAGTCGTGATTTGAACACAGACTGTGGACTAATGTCTGAATGTACTAGTAACTGTGAAAAAACAACCAGCCAACCAACCTTCAGTACTTATGTGACAACAACATCCCCATATAAAGACCAATATGTTGAAGTCAGAGGTTTGACACTGAAAGAAGGCACAGAAAGGGTTATTACCACTGAACATATTATCGTTCTGCTTGATTATAAAGATCTTCAGATCCGTGAGTCTGCAATTCAGTTTGAAATGATGCGATTTCCAAAACATGGGCATCTTTTGATTGATCTTGGGAGGAGAAGGAGGAACAGGGATGTCTTCACTCTGTTGGATTTGCAGGGAGGGAAAGTGAGGTATGTTCATGATGGGTCAGAATCAACAAGGGATGAAGTGACTCTTAATATGAAAATAGCTACCAATGGACCTGATGACCTTGCTGAAATGCAGAAATCCTACACCTTTATACTTCCAATTCTTATTGAACCAGTGGATGACAAACCTACTCTGCAATTGTTGGGCAGCTCTCAAAGTGAAGCCTCTTTAACAATGGCCAAAAACACAAAGCTAAAAATCACAAAATCTATTGTAGAGGTGCTTGACCCAGATTCCTTGCCTTCTTCCTTGGTGATATCAACAGTTTGCAGAACAAAACACCCTGGGAAATCACCAGGTCACTTTGAGACCTCTGACAGAGCTGAGATAGAAAGATCCACTTTCTCCTTTCAGGAGATTATAGATGGGAGAATATGGTTTTCATCAGGGGTCGATTCATCATTCTGTGTGCTGACTGTTGGGACACTCAAAAAGAGGCTGATTATTGATGCAGTGGACCTGAATTTGCATTTAAACATCTCTGGGATTAGAGTAACACAGGGAAGCCATATCACCATTGGTAGAAAGAATTTGGTGGCCATTAATAATGTGCCTATGCAAGAGATTGAAATCCGATACCGTGTTATTGTTTCACCTGACTATGGAGAAATTCAGAGAAGAACATATTCTAATGATACATGGGAAACTGTGGATACATTTGCCCAGCGTCACATTGATAATAATCAGATACGATATGTAAATAGAGAAAAGCGGAATTTGGTCCAGTATGATAGATTTTCAATAGAGGCATCTGCCCTGAACACAACCATTAGGGGTCTTGTGTACATTTATGTTGACAGACTAACTGTTGATATTGTTGGCTCCAATAGGGTAGAAATCCAGCACAGCCAGTATAAAGTTATCTCCAGTGATGAGTTGCAAGCTAGAACAAATGATCCTTGGTATGACGCCAAGAATATCAAATTTACCATATCAAGGAAACCGTATCGGGGAAATCTGTATCGAATACATCACAAAAATATCACAGAGGAACTGATTTACGAGATGGAGCCACTAGATATCAATGATGTTTTGACACAGGAAGATGTGAACAGTGGGTTTGTTGTTTATCGATTGCACCACTTGACTTACGATATGACGACAGACTTCATTGATTTCCGAGTGTCAGCCCCTCCTGCAGTCTCCAAACCAATGCGTATGAATGTGGAATTTTTTCCAAGACAAACGAAGGTTCGCTTGACCAACAATATCTTGGACACAGTATTTGAAGGAAGAGAGGCAGTGATTTCAAAGAATTATCTTTACTTGGAGACAGATGACTATCAGAACTTTGAATTCAGTGTTGTTGACTTTCCTCAGCATGGGATATTGAAGCTGAAAAATCGAAATCGTTCACCAGTACTTCTGGGACAAAATGATGTCACACGATTTTCAAATGAAGACATTCAGAGAAACAGGCTTTTCTATGAACATGATGATTCAGAAAATGACCGAGACAGCTTTGCTTTTGTTGCTTCTCCAATCTTGACATCGGCAACAACATTTCCAGCAAAAGTAAAAGAATACAGTGGAAGATTTCATATCCGTATTACAATGCGCAATGATAATCCACCTCTTAGAAAGGTGGACAAGACTTTGAAGATAGTATCCAACAAGGAAAAAGTGATAACAGTGGATGATCTAAGTTTTAGTGATCCAGATGTCAACTTTGATTCCATGAAGTTAAGATACACAAGGGAAAGGATTCCGAATGGTGAAATAGTGAACAGTGAGGACAATAAGGAGGTCTTTACTTTCACGCAACAAGACATTGCTGATAGAAAAATAAAATTCCGCCATATTGGACAAGAAACTAGCAAAACTTTGATGACTGTTTCTGATGGTTATTATATGGAGCATTTTCCTTTTAGTATAGAAGCTGGAAGTCCATACATTGTGATTCAAAATAACACTGGAGTACTTGTGCAAGTTGGAGAAGATGTGAACATCCATTCAGCTAATCTAAGCATTGACACCAATGTGAATGTGAAACCAGAGGAAGTGAAATTCAATTTGATTGAGGAACCGTTGCACGGGAGGCTAAAAATAGATGGCGAAACTGTTACAAGGTTTACCCTGAGTGATTTATTAGCTGGTTCTTTGATCTATAGCCATAGGCATGGTGGCACGGGTGAAGACCACTTCAAATTTGCTGTTACAGCTGGAGAAGCAAGAATACAGGATGAGTTCACAATCCACATTCTTCAGGGCACTCCATCTCAAATTCCAAGAGTTGTCAACAACAATGTTCTTCAAGTTCAAAGTCTGAAATCCCAAGTCATCAGAAAATCCAACCTGCATGTCTTCAATGCATTGTCACAGCCACCATCTATTGTGTACTCCATCACAACCAGACCAAGATACGGAGCAATTTATGTTACCTATAAGACAGAGAGTCGAGAGCAGAACACATTTACTCAATGGGATATCAATTCAAATGCAGTGTCATATCACCATACACAGAAAGGCCACAGAACTGATTATTTCACATTTGATGTAGCAGACGGAGGAACTGGTCAAAGGTTAAGGGGGCTGACTTTTGGAATTGAGGTACTCCCACCACCATTGGATATAGAAACCAGAAACCTGAGTATCCGAGAAGGAGGGAAAAGACCTCTGTCACCGGCAGACATTGTTTTGAAATTCACCACGCCAACAAATCTATCTGTTGTCTTCCATGTGGTCAAACAACCCAGACATGGACATCTCGAGCTGATTGAAAGAAGGAACCAGTCGCTGTTCTCTTTTACAATGGACGATTTGAGACAAGGGAGAGTTTATTATGTGCATGATGGAAGTGACTCGGAATTGGATGAAATAGTTATTAAAGGTCGAATGGCAAATAAAGAAGAAACGGATGATCAGCATGTGTACATCCACATCGAGGCTGTCAATGACGAAGCCCCTCAAGTCATCACTAATAAGGGTCTGACACTTTGGCAGAGTTCTATGGCTTTAATTTCAAAGGTAAAAAGGAACATGCAATTTTTTCTTTTGCAAAATACATTTTCATTTTAGTTGTTAAATGATAAACGATGCGAGGACATACATATCAGTCCTATAATACACCAGGCTGTGCAGACAAATTGAATACTGCACATTATATCAGATGTAAATATTGTGAGTTTATGCTATAAGATTTTAACATTAATGAAATATTGATTAAAAACTAATATTATGTAGGACATCCTGAATGCTGAGGACCCTGACACGCCCCCTGACGGAGTGTGGTATGCAGCGACCAAGCCCACAAATGGCCGAATTTCATTCCTGAATAACACTTTCAAAGACATCACGAGGTTCACACAGCAGAGCATCAATACAGGACAGGTGGTGTTTGTGCATGAAGGTATGACCTTTATGTTTTTATCTTTATCTTTTCACTTCACTAGGCTGAGCAGTTAAGGGTTTTTTTAAGCCATTAACATGATTATTATATGAACTCTGTTGCTGGTTTCACTGGATCCTGGTAATAAAATATTCATATAGTTTCTATGGGGAATGCTGCCATTATTGTGATTTGGTTCAGTGAATGTGCTGTCGTGTTACTCATATAACAATTGCTAGATTTGTTTATTTTTTATCCCTGATCATAAAGAACAAAAGAGTTTTTTCTACCAATATGAAGTCTTGATAACACATGCCCATTAAATGAATAATTACTGGGTAAAGTTCTGGGTAACATATATGGTATATTGAGTACCTCTATTTTGTTTGGATTAATAAATGCACTTGGTTCTCAATTTAATGCTCTCCATGAGCCTTTTTACAGTGTACCAGCATCCAGTAAGATTTCTCTCCACCACAGTTAAATTCACTAAACCTCATTAAGATCCCTCACTATTAGAATAGTCTGCAAGGAATTTGGGTGGTAATTATTAATTGAATGAATAAGAAGAAAATAAATTTCAACTTTTGTATCTATTCCAGCATTTTCTATTGTCTTTACATGTACATTTGTAATACAAAAACGTCAATATCCTCTATTCTTAAGGTGGGTCGCGGGTTTACCCTATAAAAAAATCTCATGAGAAAACATACCCTGAAAATTTGTCAAATCGTTCTTTAGGATTTACAGTTCATTATATAAAATTTGTATCAAATTTGCCTACGCTATTTTAGTGCAATACTGTTTTAAACTTAGTATCGTTTGTGGTGCTGGTTTGACGCATTCCTAATGAATATATAGGAAAATGAGCACATTTCTCTTTTTTTCAAGATGGAGTTATTTTAAGAAATTGTAAATAACTTTCAAACAATTTAGACGAATTTATCAACTGTTTCTGTGCGTAAAGAAAAAGTGATTTACAAATTATTCTCGCTAGATTTTTTGCTATTTTATTTTGTGTTTGGATTATTCTACCGAAAATTGTCGCATTTCCATATCTGACGTCATGAGTACAACGTCAAAGTGTTTTGAACATTTTCCACTTATTTAGTGATAGCAATCACTTAATAATTAAAATTAAGACTGCTTAAGCTAAAAATTTTCCAGATTCAAAGTTCAAAGGATGACGCGGATTTTTTTTTTACATTAAAATTGCCCATAAAATTACTGAAATGAGAAGACATTTTATATACATGCAGATCGTATATATATACATGTTTGTACAAATGTAACATTGTTTACTGTCAAAGTGATAGTTTTCCTAATGATTAAAACACTTTTCACAATAAATTCTCTTGAGCACATACAATGTATATTTCTATAAAAGTGATGTGATTTTTATGAGAATATGAAAGAAATAAAACATACTTTTTAAGAAATCGAAGTTATAAATATGGGGAAGGCTAAGCCTCCATTGAACCTCCAGTTTTTACGAGCTCGTATAAAACTATGATTCTTGTAATATAACGGCAATTTAAAATTGTATAGAAATAGATCTGTTCAGTCGATATTTGAAATATTTATGAGGTAAGCTTAATTTTATCCTATTTTTTTGGTTCAGATGATGCAGAACATATTTTAATATTTAAAATCAAGAGGAAGAGGGGGTACAAAATTTGTAGACGTCTGCAAGATTTTCAGGTTCCCTCTTTCCATATCTGCTTGGTCGGAATATTATTTAATGTAAATAATCTTGAATCTAAAAAAAACCCCAAAAAAACCGGATGATATTCGTACATATAAGCGTTGGGTTTTTATTTACTTATCAAGATCTTCACAACTAATTTACAAAATAGGTTTCTCCGACTGTCCTCATCTTTATTTTTTGGTCATAATAGTTACATATGACGCAATAACCTATTAATAAACAAACGCTTGTAGTGTTTGTCTTTGTTTATGAATTTTTGGCAAAGCGGAAGACCGAACTATTTCATTTTACAGACTCTCTCTCTCTCTCTCTCTCTCTCTCTCTCTCTCTCTCTCTCTCTCTCTCCTGAGACTTTACCACTGGCATTTTAATTAGTTTTTATGTACATATCACATTTCACATTGACTGAAAATTTACGCTCCATTTCTTGCTGATTAATGTCTTAATTATGATGTATTGATTTCTTTCTGCATTTCCTACTTGTGATTCGTACATGAAGAATAAATATGAATTACTACTTGTATTAACGCCATAGTTATTATACTTATATAATTATGATAGTGTTATTATCACACCGAGCATTTGGCGTTAGAGAGAGAGAGTGAAGCGGGAAATCTTGGGATGTCTCCGTTATGACGTCATAAACGAATGTGCACAAAACGGCCACTCGAGTTGTCTAAATTGCGTACAGAATTTGATGATGAAAGCAAACCCGCGACCTACCTTAAGACACTATTAAGACAGTTATTTAAATTACTAATAATGGACAAACCCAATGTACAATCAAAACACCATGCAATTTTATTATGAAGGAGATTACCTGTATGCATTGAAAAGATATCAATGTGATTTTTATATAGACTATCCACATCTTACTATCTACTGTATACAGGGAAATATTCGCCTCCGTTTTATTTTCACTCCTTTCGCCCTCGTTGTCAGCAGGTGAATTTAAGACTGGGCGAATTCCAATGTCTCAAATTATCTCTCTTTAAACACAACTATTTCTGGGCGAATTCAAAATGGGTCGAAACTGTTTGCAAGTGTAGAAGGGCAAAAATTACACAGGGCGAAAATAACCCTGTATACAGTATATGAAGCTAGTATGTATTTTATTCCACTATGCTTGTGAACTTGCTTAGGCTTGTCTTATTGTTTAAACAAAATAAAATGTCCTCAGTGAACTACTGTCCGTATGTACATGAATTATGATTTATTTTTTGTGTGAAGTGTAATATTTGTCAAAACGTGTATTAACATAGCCCTATTCATGTAATTGAAAAGGTTTTCATAAAGCAAAATATCTTTCCAAGCTATAAAAATGAGATTTATCTTAACACATCCTCAAGCATTTTCTGTCTAAATAAAGTAAACCCAAATGTTTTTTTGTAATATAACCCTTTATTACCTAACTGCGGGTATGTTAAGGCTTCCCGATTGATTTCACAGCGATATGTAGGATGTCATTTGTCTGTATGTCATACGATATAATGTCATAATTAACTTTGACGTCACGATCTGCATCCTTTCGATAGTTCTTTGGGAATGTAACGTAACGTTAAAAGTGAACATTAATAAAACCACTAGTTTCCTTTACATAGACGCTGTTTTTAATACTAGTGATACCAAATTCAATATAATCAATATTGAGTATCAAATAATCAGCAGCTTTAAGCCTCGTATAAGGTTATTGACTATTAATAAACCAGTGGTTTGGAGACTCTTCCTTCTACATGTAAACACTATAATAAGTCTTTAAAGAGATGTTTTAATGCATGTAACAGCTCTGGTGCATTTGAAAGATCAAAATAATCTTAGTTAATTGCATAATGGCACGAAAACCTTCTGTAATATACAAATTGTAAACCCTAAAAACTAAAAAAGGAATTAGGTAATAAAACAATTATTTAATGCCTGAACAGTCAATAGACCTGAATTTTTTTCCCTCTGTGCAGGGAACAGCTCAGTGGGTTCTATTGCCCTCGGCCGTTGGCCTCGGGCAATAGAACACACTGAGCTGTTCCCTGCACCTCGGAAAAAATATTCTGGTCTATTGACTGCTCAAGCATTAAATAATTGTATAATATAGCATTGAATTAAAAAACTATTTTAGATTTATTTTAAAGTGAATGAATTTAGATATCTATCTGTTCCTCGGTTTCAGGAGGTGACACAGGCTCTTTCTGGTACCATCTCAGTGATGGCCAGAACAGCAACACCAACAGAATGCAGTTCCACATCACTGCCAAGAGACTGGTCCTCTCTGTGGTTAACAACAAACAGCTGCAAGTCTACCCTGAACAGATGCAACCAATCACCCAGGCTCATCTGCTGAGCCAGACTAATAACCCGGACCAGAGCAAAGACATCACCTACCATATCCAAGTCAAACCGGATAAAGGGCGCCTAGTAACCAGAAATAACCAGCAGGTAATTCCAGTTGTTTCCTTCACCCAGAATGATGTTAATGATGGCAAGATCTACTATCAGCATGAGAGTTTTATGCAGACTGTTGAGGACAGTGACAAATTTGTCTTTGAGGTCAATACGGTTTATGCCGAAACAGTGAAAAACCAAGTTTTCAATGTTGTCATATCATACAGCAGTCAAAGTAATCAAGGTAAAATCCGTGTTAAAAAACTGACATTAAATGAAGGTGAGGAGAAAGTTATATCGCAATCTAACCTGGATATCTCAACTTATGTAAGACAGCTAGAAGCTTCTGGAAAAGTAGTCTCTGCAATGTTCTCCTTGGTGACTGTTCCTAAGAATGGAGTGTTATCATGGAGAGGTGGCAGTGCTCTGAGAGAAGGCGCCAACTTCACTCAAGAATACATCAGCTCTGACCGGCTCTCATACCACCATGATGATTCAGAGACTAGGAACGATAGCTTCAATTTTCAAGTTTATTTTGACATAAAGTTTGGATCAAGAGAAGAAATGCAGATCCTGGAAGAAACCTTTCCTATTGAGATAGAATCAGTGAATGACCAACCATTTCATTTTGTTCCCAAAAACCCTGTGATTGAGGTAACTGAAGGCGGCAGTATAACTGTAGACGACCGTGTTCTCAAACTGGTGGATGATGACTCGCCACCTGAAAGACTGTGGTACGAGGTCAACACGCGACCAAACAATGGAATTCTAGCATTTAAGGCTGACCATCAAAGACCAATCAAAACCTTTACACAGAAAGATGTTGATGGTGGCAACATCATATTTACCCAAACTGGACCACCTATTCCATCTTTTATTGAGCTGAACATTACTGACGGGAAATTCCCCCGCCAAACTGTGACAGTGGCAGTGAGTGTTGTGTCCTTGACCTTAGAAATGATTAAGAATGATACAATTTACATTCCACAAGCTTCAACATCTGTGTACATAACCCAGGAACAGCTGGATTCCAAAACCAATGGGGACAGGAGTAAAATCCTGTACACCATCACAATGCCTCCCCTGCATGGAAGGATCTATGTCAGATCCTATCCAGTGACCACTTTTACACAACTTGATCTCGAACAACTGCATGAAGTTATGTATGTCCAGCAAGATCTGAATTACCCCAGTGACCATTTTTTCTGTGATGTCTCCTACCAAGGATCTGATCTCATTGTTGTTAACAAAAAGATCTCTATATCAGTGAAACCATTTGTAAAGCAGAATCCAGCGAAGTTGTCGCAAGGATCCAACCAAACACTTATCTCACTGCTGAGTCTCGATGCAAGAGGGCTAGCTAATGTGACAGGTAGTGTACCGCACTACAAAATAATAAAACCGCCAATGTTTGGAGTCATTGTGAACACAGCTCGCAGGAAGAGGGACGTTGAAGCAGGATACCAACAAGTGGAGGAGTTCACCCACACAGACATTGAATATCACAGAATTTACTATGTTATAAGTCGACCTGTGCACGGACAATCAGAAGATAGAATGACCTATTTGCTGACAGCCCGGGGTGTCCAACCAGCTATTGGGGACTTTGTGTTTAAACTACCGTATACAAAAGGCGTCAATGGTTCAGATGTGGACAATGCAGGAAGCCGGGAGGTGGTGAGCCCAAGTGTGAGGAATGACTTCATGATCATCCTGGCCATTCTTATTCCTCTGTTTGTGGTTGTCATTCTTGGAGTTATAATTGTGTACCTTCTTTGGAGAAAGCGGCGATATCAAAACTATGTTCCACCGACTGGTATGCAGAAAAACCAGTTACGACCAGAAATTTCTGGTCCAATTCCACTGAATCAACCACACGTTCACATTGAACCCAATGAAAATGCATCGGATGATGAGCATTCCCTTGTGTATGAGCATCACAACTATTACAATGTTCCTGTTGTTAGGAGGAATGTTTCAGAGGACAGTATTTCAGATTTTAATGAGTATAATGAGGTGGAAGGAGCAACAGGCCACACTCAAACAGAGGTTAGTGCTACCATACCAGAGTGCAAGGTCACACCCCTGGGTGACCTACATTTGAGGGACTCCATTGTCTCTCAATCCAGTGTTGACTTGTTTGATTGGTCAGTGATGGATGACCCTGAACTATTACAGTTTTGTCGAACCACAGCTCCCGTGTTGAAAGAGAATCAGTACTGGGTTTAGTCCTGTGATATGAATGTAGTTAGATCCTTTTTTGTGTTTTTGTTATTCAACCAATGCACTTTTATATGCTTTACATTGAGAACTATGACTTTGTTTTTAAAATCACAAATCAGCATTTTTTACTCAGGCCTGCAGAGAGTCTTTTCTCAAATGTACAGTGTATAAAATAAACTTGTACTAAAAAGTCAGCTAATTATTATGAGCAAAAATTTGCAATAAAACAGAGAATAATTTTTTTTATCCCAAGGTTGTTTGATTTATACAATTGGTATTACGGTAACAAGAATTAGTGCTAAAATCTTTTGCAATTATGTGTTACTAATGTACTTAGTACATTTTAAATTATTTTTACTCCATAACTTTGTCTTACTCTATAATTTTCAGACAAAATGCATGTATGTTTTAATGAATTGTTTAAATGCGTCTTCTTTTTCATCTTTGTACATGTATTTAAAAAAGTCTTTATGGAAAACTTCAACTTCATATGAAAAATCAGATTGTAATTGTTAAAAAAATACCAAAGTTATGACCCCATTTTTTCTTGATCCTCTTTTAAGTATATGGGCATTTTTATCTTTAGAATCCTTAAATGTACATGTACCCTCATAAAGAACAGATTATCCTTTGGAATTTTCAGGAAAATTTCTTTAAAACCCTTTGCTTGCTTGCTTTATAATACTTATGAAAAAAGTTTACCCATTTAATGTTGTCACATCAGTGGCATATATGTATTTCTAAAATTATTATTCTAATCAAAACCACAATTGTTCATTTGTTCGTTTATCATCAATTTAATTGGAATACTTTAGAATTATCTTTTTAAATTCAAAACAAAATACTTATGTTTACACAAAATTAATATCTTAGCATATCTTCACTTTGTTACAAGAGCAAACATTCCTTTTGAATTCATATTTTTAAGCTTTCCACACCCATGATTTTTTTATGTTGTTCTTCAGAATAGCTGTACTACAGTACAGTCCATGTAAATATGTTAGAGGGATCGATGATGATGATGATGATGATGTATATTTAGAAGAAGGAAATGTTTTTAATTATCAGTCATTCTATTGATGTATGCATTGATATTCTTCAATATTGATGGTCTAGTAATTCAACAATATATATGTAATACCTTTAATGTATGAATATTTGCTTTGAATACACCTGAATAATCATCTAGAATATGTATCAATTTAAGGGTGGCCTAGTCACTACTTCGCTGTTAGATCTTCTTGACTGTATTGCAATACTACTTTTGTTGTGCCAAATATCTTGTTTTTGATACACAGTTGTGTGTGACTGTGAAATTCTAATGTTATGTCCACGGAATTTAATGAAGGGTATTTGCAAGACATTATGAGGTGGTATTATTTGAATGATAATATGCTTTTTGCTAATTTTTTTCTTCGGAATTGATGCTTCATTGAAGTAATTTAAGCTATGCCAAAACTATGTTTTTGATTTCCTCTGGATACTTGTGAAAGGCCTTTTTTTGTGGTAAATGCCATATATATACTGGTTCAACGAGAGTTCTCTCCCCTTGTAATGCCTTATTGATGGGCATTCTTACATAATATATTTTCTGTGATTGTGAAGAATTTGTGCTGATGTCTTTATAATTTGATAACAATACTCAATATGCTTTGATACAATCTATACAGTGGACAATAACTACACAGTTGTAATATTAATCAGACTATTACTTATAGACAGTATACCGGTATACATAATTAAATATATATATATGTGTACATGTACTTTCTAGATGTAAGAAATAGTAACTTTGTACTTTTAATAGCAAAATGGTAAATAATATTTATATACATACATGTATAGTTTATGGACTGTCTGGCTCATGAAGACGATGTTGAAATGCACAGAAACCAGCATGTTTTTTGACCACAGATTGTATTGAGTTTTTGCAACAATGATGCTTCAAGCAACATGAATTGTCAGTTTTCATATATTTCTTCAAAGGCTTCACCTACAATCTATGGTTTGGGTCAGTGGTTGAAATGAATTTGGTCAAGTATTTAAGGAGAGATACTAAGTATAGTCCCTGTTAGATGACGTGTCTTTAATTGGCGGTGTGTCCGCCCGAGTGTGTTTCCTATGTGGAGGGAGTTTGTTGGTGCTTGGTTTGCTGTTGATGCTTGTTGACAGATATATCGGTTTGCCTTGTATACATTGTGTACATTGTATATAGCTGCTGCTTGTTGTTGATTATTTCATTACAGTTGATCACTATCATCTGAAAAATAAAACTTTGAAAAACTATTTTTTCTCTTCCTTATTTCTTTAAAAGGGGGGGGGGGTGGGGCAGCGCATTTTATATGAACTGACTTATAACAGGCAAATTGACCTGACTTACTTATAAAAAATTATGATTACCGATGGATTACTATAAGCAAATAATAAGTTCTTGGAAAAACATGGAATTACACAGACTGTTCGTTATAGACTGATTAAAACCATTCCCCCTTTTCCTTACACTCGTCAGGAGTGTAAGGAGAATGGTTTTAATTAAGGGTTTTATTGATAAATTTTAATACATAATAAATTTTATTAAGGGTTTTACAAGTTTAATCAGACTAACAAAGCTGTCCGTGGTTTTTTGGTTATTTTTTAATATTGAATATTCCATGCAGACTGTATTATCATCGGTTTCTTAAGTAGTCATAACTGGATTCCACAAATTTAATAAGCATAGGTACAGTTATACTGTCACATTAAATACTTCAACAATTTAGTGCTTACTTTGCGTTATGAACTGGTATAACAGTTGCAATCGTCTCGGGGGGGGGGGGGGGTGCATTATGTATATTAAAATACAGGGTGTCCCATAATATCTGATACCATTTACTATTTAAATAACTTTTGTTTAAATTTATTTAACAAAAAATCAAATGCATTTTTATGAATGTATATGATGTAAATTTTTACTCAACAAATTTCACAAACATTCAAAAGTTTTTGACAAATTGGGCGTTGTTTATAAAAACAGAACAAATTTAAAGAGTTCTCCAAATGACGTCCTTTTTTATCAATGACGACGTTAAGTCGATGAGTAAAATTCCTCACAACAGCCAATGTACGGATCCCATTTCTTCATTTTTTTTCACAATTTAAAGAAACTATTGCTTGTTGAGTCGCTTTTCCACAGGGTATTCTGTTTTATAACTTGAACAACTATATCTGGAGTCAGTGTTTGATAATACTGTTTAAAAACAGAAGATGCCTGATCTCTTGTCCGATTTATCTTGTTTAAAATTCAATTCAACCAAAGACATATGATGCAACTTTGTGACATCATAAATTAAATAAAAGCACGTTTTTCTCCCAACCTTTTTTTGTGGATAAAATTAAAAGGTTTTACTCTTTTTTTGAGTCACAACTTACAAGTTTTAACCTAATATTATTTTGTTTATACTAATTTCAAATGGTATCAGATATTCTGGGACACCCTGTATGTATAAATTAAGAACTTTTCTTGCGATGATCTCAACCATTATACAGATGTTTCATGTAACAACTTTCGTAATAGACTCATTTTAGTATACTTTCAAGAGAGTAAAAAGTTTATCAATGTTACAAACGAAATATTATCTTCAAGGTTCAATGAAAGCTAACATTCACTTAAATTGCTTTTGGATAAATAAATTGGGGTTATCAAGTGACACAGTGATTCAGTTCTTCCAGAAAGTAAGCATTCGCAACATCATCTGCAAAATCTGAGTTTTCTAATTCATCAATTCTCTATGGTGTGTAGTAAAATAATCTCAATAAACAACCCTTAAAATTACCGGCATGAATAAATGATTTCATGCTTGTAAAGATTTAGGCATCAAGGGTTACTCAAGTTGCATGCTATAATAACCTTTGGCATATATTCTAAAAGTGCATGGAAGTATATTATTATGAAACTGCCTTTACTTGGTTCTAGATGAATGTTGAAAATCTCGGGAACTAGCTGTTTGTGTAAAACTCATCTTCCCTATAACAATTTGCACTGTGGTATCTTTATTGTAGTTCTCACAAATCTTTGAAACCTTCAGAATGTGATATTCAATCTTCATTATAATCTTTTTTTAAGCAGTAAATTTACATGAAAATGTTTTTCCCATGCTAGAATAATGGAGAGAAACGCTAGCATCCAATTTGTCATGAACTTATATTTATATCTGGGGCGCATGAACGCGATAAGCATGGATTTAGTAGCTAAGGAGACTTTGGGAAACGGCATATATCATATCAGTTTAGGTAATTGCAGAGATTGCTGGAATATTAACTCCAATAACCTACGTACGCTACAGGGATGTTCTCCTTGACTCGTATTTCACATAGTTCATATTGTGATCATAGTTATGAGGCCTGTAGTTGAATTGTACGTTAGACACGTACCAGATTTGATGAAAACTCAAATACTTCATGTTCAAACTTTCGCGAATAACCGCATAATTTTTGCGGTAGAACACAAACAGTTCGTAATTAAAGTTTTTGTTTGGCGATATTAATAAGGGCCAACGTTTAGGGACTACCGGTCACGATTAACCATTGCCATCCCTAGTATTTTATACATGTTACAGCAACTTTATTTTGTTTTAAAAGATATTCCTTATACCAGTTAGTTCGGGTTTGTTTGTTTGTGTTTGTTTGTCTGTCTGTTTGTTCGTGTTGAGTTCCTCTTCAATTCTTGGTTTCAGTAAAGTGTGATTTTTTTGTTCATATGAAGAAGTTTGGATTTTTTATGATGAAATATAGACACCTCCCTCTCGGTTCTTTACCAAGGTCCCCTAGAGACAGAATTTAAACCCCGGCGAAACAAAGTTCATCATCTATTTTAGAACCGTAAGCAATGTTGGGTTGCCTTCACAAATTTGTGAAAAGTTGCAGGAATAGTCATAATCCATGAATGGGGCTAAAGCTAAGTTGATTAACACGATAAATTTTTTAAAATGCACTATGAAACAAAATATATATTGTCTACGTTCAAAAATCAAGAACCAAGACCCAAACGTGAAAATGATCAAAACTTCATAAATTTGTAAAATTAATGCCTCATCAACTCGATGTCCCAGTTTCAGGTGACCATCAAGACCTAGGTCCCTCTAAACTAAACATGATTTATGGCATTGTAAAACCACCTGATTGATGTAAATTTATTCACCGGTTTAATGTGTTTTCTTTCGTAATTCATATCCATTCGATAATAATGTGTAATTATTACACATAATTTACACATTTGCTAATTGTGCTACGACGAAAATGAGATTAATAGATTTTCATTATCAACAGTATAAATGTACGGTTATATATAACCCAGAACACAGTAAATTATATAGAATACTGGGGTTTGTAGTGTGGATAAAATTTAATAATTTTGTAGAATATATATATATATATATATATATATATATATATATATATATATATATATATATATATATATATATATATATATATATATATATAAAGATGCATTATTTGTATTTTCTAATAAAGAATCGTCAGTTGAATGTATGTTAATGTATGGTCGAGTCTATCCAGAAATTTATTGTGACATCTAGCGGTTATATTATTTTAATCATTCGCCAGTTTCCCCGATTAATACACTAATATTAATGACACGTTTTTATAATGTGTTTTAAATTCTCTCCCAACATCACAAGTTATCTCTCTTAGACCACATTTGAAATGCACGAGAAAAAAGTCCATTGTAAATCTCAATCTATCATAAATATTTACAGAACACCAATTGATAAGAATTTGAGGGTAAGTATAATACTAAATACCAAAAGCTTCATTGTTTCAAACACAAAATATACCAAAGATAACAATTTTAAGAATGTAGTACTATAATTCAAAATTCCTACCATTTTATCAACTTCATGAAAAATATAGAATGTGCATATCTAAATAATTTTCATCTTTGTTGTTATGTACTTAAACTGTTCATCTTTGAATTCCTGGACATCAACGTAATAGTAAAGGAATCAAATAGTGTATGAAGTTGAAATACTCTCATCTTAAAAACTCAGTTAAAGAGTTTGTTGAACCTGTTGGTTTTTAATTATAGCAATGATTCATGAATTAATTTATAGCTGTACATTATGTATGTAAGATTTATAAGATCTCAAGATCCATGACTTAAAAAGATCTGATTTTTTCAAGTCCTGGTTTTCATTTAATTTTTTTTTAAATACCATGTACCATAATTAACTGTTCAGATGACCCATGATGTTTCAAACTCATTCAGTATGTAGAAATTTGTAACAGAATGAGTAACTATTTCAATATTTTTAGATGGACTAGGGTTGCTTTAACAACAAATAGCATAACAAATTAGGAACAAAATAACAAAATCTTCCACCATTTTAATTATCACATAATGTCATTACAGCAGAAACATTTATAGAACAAAGAGTTTCTTCCCATGTAAAGAGCCACATTCAAAGAGTTTCCTCCCCTGTGAGGAGCCATGTTCATAGAGTTTATTCCCCTGTAAGGAGGCATGTTCAAAGAGTTTTTTCCCATGTGAGGAGCCATGTTCAAAGAGTTATTTCCCTTATGAGGAGCCATGTTCAAAGAGTTTCTTCCTCTGTGGAGAGCCACATTTAAAGAGTTTCCTCTCCTGTGAGTTGCCATGTTCAAAGAGTTTCTTCCTTTTGAGGAGCCATGTTCAAAGAGTCTCTCCCACTGTGAGGAGCCCTGCTGGTCTTGGTTCAGCAGGGAGGGGCTGAGTGAGAGCCATGCATCAAAAACATTTGCAAAACAAATTGTTTCTTTCACTGTTAGGATCTCTGTCTGTATTAATTCAGCAGGAATAAGTTCAGTGAGGGTCAAACAACTAAACCATTCACAAAACAAATAGTTTTTTCCCTTGTGATGAACCCTGTTGGTATTTGTTCAACAGGAAGGGGTTCAGTGAGGGTCTCACTATAGACAGGGCCTGGGTCAGGTGCTCCTCTGTAACCAAGTCTGAGGATAGGTCCGCAGTCAGTGAGAGCAAGGCAGCCTGTCAACAAAACATAATTATATAGTATCAGTCTGTGAGAGCAAGGCAGCCTGTCAACGTAACACACAGTTATCAGTTGGTTAAAATGATGGATAACAACAAAGTCATCTTTATTAAGAAGCAGATACAATTTAATAAAAAATTTACACAAAAAGACAAAGTGGTATCCAAAGGAATAGATGGAGTCTACTTTTTAATATGTACTGTAAAAGTGGTTATTTACACTGGTGGTAAAGTACGCATTTTCTGTAGTCAAACAATACGCGTGGGTATTAATTACGCATTTGCATGATTTACCACTCTAAAGTTTTTATTTTTGTAACCATATGCGAGGGAGTATATTACGCGGTTTAAGCTCACTGCGTAACTAGTCTAAATTTCCCCCACGCTTAAATAACCATTTTTACAGTATTTTCATAATGTTCTCTCCCTCTCTAAAAAATAAACTAAAAATTAAACCAAAAACACGTATTAAAAGATGTACATGTATGTGTATGAAGACTTAATTTAAACCTGATGTTGATATATGTACAAAAAACAATACACAAAATTCAACCAAGCAAAGTTTTGTTGCATTGGAATACATGCATGAATCAGCTGTAATAGACTTGATGTGTGGTTGAGGGTGAATTAAAATGTGGCATTAAAAACTGACTTATAAAAAAATTTGTTTACGTTATAATTACACTGTACCTCTCTGCATAGATTCTTGAGATCAGCCCCAGTGTAGTTTTCAGTCTTTGCTGCCAGAGCAGACAAATTGACATCCTTCACTGGCATTGTCCTCGTGCAGATCTTGAGAATTTCAAGCCGAGCCTGCAAAGAATTGCGATAATCATTTACCAAACCCAAAGAAAATTAAAAGCAAGACATTCTTTAACAAGGTATAAATATTAAAGGAATTGCATATATAGACTAAGTTTTAATTCAGTGAGAGTTTCTTCCTTTAACAGAAAGAGAATGAACCTTAACTGTAAAAGGAAACATATTGTATTGTCTTACAGATGCACTGATTGTACTGGTATGTTCAGTATGTTTTTGATTTACTTACCTGTAGATCAGGTGGTGGTATATAGACAGATCTGTCAAATCTCCCGGGTCTGGTTAGTGCCTCATCCAACATGTCGGGTCGATTTGTGGCAGCCACTATCAGCACACTTTTATTGGCCAGATCTCTCACCGATCCATCCTAAAAGAGTGTTGAGATTTTACTAGCTTCTTTTTAGGTGTTACAACAAATCAAACACCAATAATAAAATAAAGTAATAAAATAAATATCAGATTATAGACTCTAATTATATAAAGTATTCTTTTTTGTTACTGCAGTATACATTGCCTCAAGAAATAAGTTATCATTTTTAAATGTACTGGTAAACTGTAAAGTGGTTGTTTATGAGTGGGGGAAATTACAATAGTTATGCGGTAAGCTTAAAACCGTGTAAAATACCCCTCGCGTATGGTAAAAAAACTACAACTATAGAGTGGTAAATCACACATCCATGTACTGTGGTTTCATCAATATTCGTGGAATATCGATTTCGTTATAAAGTTGATCCACGAAATTAAATGTTCATTGAAGTGCAATTTCTATTAACATTTTGTATTGATAGGGTCATTGGCCACGAATTTACGTATCCTTGAAACTGTGATTTTCACTATATCCACGAAAATTGATACCCTTGAATATCAATGAAACCACAGTATCGATTACCCATGCATAATGTTTGACCATAGAAGAAGCGTACTTAACCACCGGCGTAAATAACCACTTTTACAGTATGGGATTATAAATACCGGTTAGTCATGTGATCAAACCCCATAAAGCCTAAAAGCAGTGTATGTTTTATGTTTTCTCCTTGATTTACCTCTCCTGTCCCCATAGAGTCTGTCTTCTCGTCCAGTCGAATCCCTATACCATCCATCTCATTAAGAAGGGTAGACAGAACCCTCTCTTGTACCCCACGCTGTGTCGTCCCATCAGATCGCTTCCCAATTATGGAATCTATCTCGTCCAAGAAAATGAGGGCTGGGGCACCTGCACGAGCTCTTTGGAAAACCTTTCATAGACATAAAAAACATTCCCTTGGCATAGTTTGGCATAGCTGATCAAAACTGCTACTTCCAATTAACTTACAAGGCTTCCATCTAAATTTAAGAATAAATTACATTTAGCAGTTTACAGAAAATACCTCAGTGATGAGTTTTTCCGAATCTCCGACATAAGGTGAGAACAGCTGGGCACCACTCAGGGACAGGAAGGTGGCACTGGAGGAGGTGGCTACTGCCTTGACCAGTGTTGTCTTACAGCACCCTGGGGGTCCGTACAACAGAACACCCCTGGGGCTCGGTAGTCCCATTCGAGAGAAAGCTTCTGGGTGCTTAATGGGCCACTCTACTGCCTAAATGACAGAAATTGATCAAAACACAACTTGTCACTTATTTAACATTCACTTCAACAAGCTTATAATAAGCAAAAGCAAAGCTGCTGGACCGGACAGTTGTAAAATTAAAATCCAAGTATGGCTTTATGAAAAAAAAGTCTCCTCAATAATAAGAAATCAAAAAATTTATTTCACCTGTTGAATTTTCAGTTTAGCCTCCTCCAAACCACCAATTTCGTCCCAGTGGACGGGGTCAAACTCTATGGTGCAGGGAGACCCTTTCTGGGTAGAGGGCAACACTTTTTTGAGGGCCGTTTTGAAATGGTCTGTTGTTATCAATGGGGGCTCTGTGTCCTAAAAAAATGCAAACTGGTATGCAGACTAAGGTCCAGAATCAGTTGTTTATTGATGTACCAGTAAATGTCAATAATTTTATCATTACCTTGTTTTCTTTAAAATCTGGCTGGAGAGAACCCAGTGCTGTGAAGGCTGCTTCGTGACAGAGTGACATAAGGTCAGCTCCAACATAGCCATTGGTCATCTGAGCTATGACGTCCAAATCCAAGCCAGAATCAACTCTTAATCTAGAGCACTGATTTGTCAATATTTCTTTTCTTTGACTAAGAGTTGGAACATTAATCATGATCTTAAAAAAAAAAGAAAAATAATTGCTACCAAATATATTCTTCCCTGAAAATCTAAATTCAACCTATTATCATTGAACATAATTTACTTAATTTTCCAAAAGTACCATTGATGGAATACACTTTAGCTTGCCTGTTAGTTATATATAACGAGATACTGAGTACCATTGATGGAATACACTTTAGCTTGCCTGTTAGTTATATATAAATGAGATACTGAGTACCATTGATGGAATACACTTTAGCTTGCCTGTTAGTTATATATAACGAGATACTGAGTACCATTGATGGAATACACTTTAGCTTGCCTGTTAGTTATATATAACGAGATACTGAGTACCATTGATGGAATACACTTAAGCTTGCCTGTTAGTTATATATAACGAGATACTGAGTACCATTGATGGAATACACTTTAGCTTGCCTGTTAGTTATATATAACGAGATACTTAGTACCATTGATGGAATACACTTTAGCTTGCCTGTTAGTTATATATAACGAGATACTGAGTACCTTTGATGGAATACACTTTAGCTTGCCTGTTAGTTATATATAACGAGATACTGAGTACCATTGATGGAATACACTTAAGCTTGCCTGTTAGTTATATATAACGAGATACTGAGTACCATTGATGGAATACACTTTAGCTTGCCTGTTAGTTATATATAACGAGATACTGAGTACCATTGATGGAATACACTTTAGCTTGCCTGTTAGTTATATATAACGAGATACTGAGTACCATTGATGGAATACACTTTAGCTTGCCTGTTAGTTATATATAACGAGATACTGAGTACCATTGATGGAATACACTTTAGCTTGCCTGTTAGTTATATATAACGAGATACTGAGTACCATTGATGGAATACACTTTAGCTTGCCTGTTAGTTATATATAACGAGATACTTAGTACCATTGATGGAATACACTTTAGCTTGCCTGTTAGTTATATATAACGAGATACTGAGTACCATTGATGGAATACACTTTAGCTTGCCTGTTAGTTATATATAATGAGATACTAGTACCTGGTATCTAGAGCCTTCTCACCTCTCTGTCTAGTCTCCCAGGCCGCCTCAGACTGGGATCTAGAGCGGAGGGTCTGTTAGTGGCCCCAATCACACACAGGTTCTGGTACAGGTGCACTTGGTCTAGATAAGACAGGAACACACTGGTACACCTGGAATCATTGGCATCATCAGAATTCCACCTCTTCGGACACACAGAGTCAATCTCATCCAGGAAAACAACACAGGGGCCTTCTTCGCTCATCAAGAAAGCTTTGTTAAAAACATTTCCTATGTTTTCTTCAGTTTCCCCAGGCCTTGATCCAAAAACCTCAGGTCCATTCACAGAAATCAGGAAGGCATTGCACTGCACACAGACATGTTTTACAAGAGAAGTTTTTCCTGTCCCTGGGGGACCTCTAAGTAAAATTCCCTTGGGGAGCCTTAGAATGCTGTTTGGACTAGACTTTCCAGTGAATGACACAGAGAGAAATTCCTTCAACTCCTCTGCTACTTTATCCAACCCTCCCAGGGGAATAGTTTGTATGTTTATTTGTTTTTGCAAATAATGATCTTTACTCTGTATTCTGTTTACAGTTATCTGTGTTGTGTTGTCTACTACACAGTAATCACCATCGGGGGCATCATCTATCAGAATATAGGAGACGCCATGCAACTTGGCAAGAGTGCATTTATCTTTGTCTACAACAAACCCAGGAGATACACAGGTCTTATACAACAAGCCCTGGCAAATATCTTCCATTTTCTGGCTGCATTCTGACACAATCTTTCTATACGTTCTAACATCCTCTGTCCTGGTTAACACTAGGCTTACTACGAGAGTTTTTGCTGGAGAAACACTTATTGGTTTAATTGTGCAGGATTTTTCTCTTGGTAATGATGCTCTTCTAGTAACCATAGTCCCCACTTCTATACCATTTCCAGATAAGAGCACAGATGGCCAAACTTGACAAATATATTCATAGTTGTCAATTGAGATGATTGAGAAAGAAGATGGCTTTATTCTCAGCTGTTTGAACGTTGGAAGATCAATTCTGCATTTCTGTGTTATAACATCTGTATTTTTTCTTAGCGTAAGCGGGAGCAACTGATCTGTAGCTAAAAAAAATGACAATATTTGTTTATACATTTACTGCATGGGTAATAAAATCAGAGAAGTAAGTTGTACAAGTGAAAGTTGATATCAGTGTTTACAGTATGTGAATTTTACACAACGGTTTTGAATTCCATTATAAAAGTAGTATCAAGTGCAATAATAGATAATTATACATATGATTATGACATTATGTATATATATTATATGTATATCTATTTGATATATTATTATACCATTTTATGATTACATATTGTACTCCTTGAACATGTATATATAGTATGTACACTACATGCATTTACATTTAATAATCTAACATTTCATAACACACTGTACTTTTCATGAATATTGTAATTGTTTAGTACAGATCCACAATCATTTCACTAAGTTAAGAGGATGCTGGTTAAATAGAATGTAACTCTATGGACCATGTTTTAAATAGAATTTGTCCCCTATACTCGCTTTGTAGCATTGCCAAATGAAATAAAATATTGCGTTGTATCTTACCTAAATTTTCAGATGATTGGTCTAAAATACCTACATTGTTGCTCTTTCATACTCAGTAGTCCCTGTATTTTACCAAATTCATTGTTTTTGCAACGAAATCCCTACCACGTTAACATCACGTTTTAAAATTCAATGTTTATGGCACTATTTTAGTCTGTTAGTGATAAAATGTACGACATTCCAAGTGTGATTTTTGGAAACATGGCAGGCAAATTCAAACATAGAAAAAATGTATTACCAAAATGCCTACGACGTATGTCCCATTAAATGGATCATATTTTATCGACTTATTAAGTCTACTACATAAACTTTGTAATGTACCTGTATATTTTATGCTTTTTTCCCCTGCAGATTACTTTTAATACTTTAAATCAACACGAAGCAGATCCGCTTCACAGTTGATACTTTGCGAGTATGTGGGACGGATTTTTACTGTTACCTCAGTATGGCCTGGTCACGGTAAGATTATTCTTTCTATAGGGGCTTGTGTAGAAAAAAAAAATTGTTAAAAAAGTGGGTACCTTGGAGGAAAAATAACAAGGGAGGACGCCATCTTGGATACCGCCTCGCTTCATCAGCTAATTTCTCATTTAAATTGTTAAACTGGACATATGCGCCAATTCGTTTTCCTTCATAAATGATTTTTCTTTAAGATTGCACCTCCAGTTTAATTCTATTTTACGTTTACAGCAACAAATTTTATCTTTTTCTCGCATAAACATCCGAAATCGACAACTCCCTGGCTTTTTCAATAACCAATCGTGTGATAGAGATCTCACGTGCCATACTTTCTCTTTGAGAAGAAGCCAGGGAGTTGTCAATTTTGAATGTTTACGCCAGAAATCAACAAGTTTGTTAATGTTGGTGTAAAAAAGAACTAAACCGGAGGTCATATCTCAAAGAAAAATCATTTACAAAGGAATACGAATCAGTGCGTATGTCTACTTTAACAATTTAAATGAGAAATTAGCTGATGAAGCAAGGCCGTATCCAAGATGGCGACCTCCCTTGTTATTTTTCCTTTGAGGTACCCACTTTTTAAACAATGTTTTTTTTTTTCTACACAATTAAGCCCCTTTGGTGTGGCTGTGTGCGTGTGCTGGCGGGAGGGGGGGATTGTTCTCAGTACTCAATGATATTGTGTAACTGAGTCCATATTTTTAAAGGGATGTCCGGACCCTCCGAACCTCTTTCTTGATCCTTGCATGTCATGAATATAAAGAAGTGGCAGGTGAGCAACGTGACCCACACGTCTTTTCCCTTTTTAATAAAATTCAATATCTTTTATATTTATATTTAGGTACTCTAATTACGTGTTATACTTACACATTTTCATGATTAAGATATCTCATTTGGTTGCCATTTTCTGTTTAAACATAAGAATCCTCATCAACTTGATCAACTTATCGTTGCATGTGCAATGGGGGCTGACATATTGGATCCAGGCCGTGGCAAACGGTGGCCAGGAGGATTTTACAGCCTCTATAGGAATGAATTATAAGCATAAAACTAATGATACAAGTATAACATTTTAAAAAAGATAGGCATTTAATTTCTGTCGTTGTGTAAATATCCTGTAAACCGTAAAACGAATTACATATTGAAACACGTTACTTTTTAATCCTGAAATTTTACCGTTCCCAAAACCATCAGGCATAAAAACGTGTCACACCGTTTGCAATAACCGAGTGACTTTCAGAATCGGAGAATGTGGACTAGAAAATCGTTGTCTATTTGTAGGAATCTTACATTTTTACAAAGCAGAACATTGCATGTAAATGGATTTTTATTAGGGAAGAAAGAGGGTAAGATAAAATTAACTATTCTAAGTGTCGAATAAAATGGTAATTTACAGAATGAACAAAGTGGTTAACGTTACAGTGTTGTTATTTTAGCACGATAAAAGATAATTAGCATTGATGCACAATTGCACATTAAGTTATACTTGTTGTCAAATTCGATATTGTACTGGTATCCTGATGACATGAATTTCCTCGTTTGTTTTCAGCTAAAGCTGCTGGAAAGAAAGACAAGTTTTTGGATGCAGAGACAGATCCAGTAAAACTGTGTAAATTTGTTTGTGGTGCTAATATAATGAAAAATGGACAAGATCCTGAAATAAAACCAGACAGTGAATATCCAGACTGGCTGTGGAATCTAAAAATAGAAAGGGGGCCTTATGAACGTGAACCTGACACCTTCAAATATTGGAGGCTTGTTCGCCGAAAAACCCTACAGCAAATGAACAAAGAGAGGAAGAAAGTGGCATAGACCTTCATTTATATTTAACCATGTAACACGTACATATGATTTTTTTTTTTAATGTGCAAGTTTTTCTTTCGTAATAAATCATAAAGTAATTTAAAAGTTAAAAGCTTTATTTTTGAGAGCAAGGTTAGGGGATTAAATTAGATCATTCTGCAGTTTATAGTCTTATTACGGTACATGTAAGTACTTAATTCTAATATTCTACTGGCGTGCGACCAGTTCTCGCCAAGTACCATTTCTCGCCAGTGCATTGTTACGACATTTATCGTATATAATTTTATGCGTTGATAAAATGACGTAACAATGCACTGGTGAGAAATGGTACTCGGCGAGAACTGATTGCACACCAGTACAGTGTGCAAAACTTAATTTTTTGAGATGCTTGTAGATTTTATGTGCATATTAATTTCTTTCATTTAATTAGAGATTTACAGTTTATATATATCTAGCTACCAGTGATTTACCATGATCACAGTTTCGCTCAATAATAAGTAGCAGTACCCAATCAAAGGTTTTAAAGGTTTTAAAGGTTTTGCTGTGATATGGTCAAAAGTGGGGAAAGAGAAGTACGATTCAGGAAGGGCACAAAGTTACTTTCCTTTGGAAATAGTTGTGCTTCTTTGACCCATTTTGATGTGTTTCTATCTCCTGGAAATACAGATATATGAATCAACATACACTGGATGACTAGCATTAAGCATCCTCAGATGCATTATCTGATTCATCTCAGCAAGTTTGGTCAAATTGATTAATAAAGGCCTGGCAAAGCGGGGGCCCTATAGTTATTAGCGTGTCCATCTATTTATCTGAAAATCTGACATCACTGGGATCCCGACATCACTAGTCCAAGCATATTTTCTCTCCCCTTGGCCCAATCTGGCTCATACTTCACTCAGAGAGTGCCTTTGGGAAAATGGTTTGCAGTGACTTTGAACAAGGTTTCTGGGTAAAAGTTTAAGGTCATAGCAAACCTGTTTAAAATCCTTTTCCAAACCAGATATTCTCCACCCTTTGTATGAAGATTTTGCAGTGACCATGAGACAAGTTTCTAGTCAAATGTTATAAAGGTGATAGGAAGCCCTTAATGCATCCCAAAGTGTGCATATTAAATTTTGTTTCAGCACAACTCATAGTAGATTAAGAGAGAATATGAATCATGCTCCAAAATCTTTTCATTCATTAGAGAAATATACTGTATTTAGTAGAGGTGTAACAATACGGCGATATATCGATCGTATTGATTGTGAAGGCCCACGATACGCGTATCGTATCGTCACATGTGTATCGTGATACACTGTACGAGTTAATTTTCATTGACTTTCTAGAATAGTTACATAGTACTTTACATAACATGAAGACATTATGAAATTTCAGTTAAAGTTAGAAATAATTCGTTCATCAATTGAACTGTATATATACAGTTTGTTGATTGATTTTTTAAATAGTTGACATATTTCCTTCATTCAATACTATTTCTTATAGAGGTAGGCAACATAGATACCAGTTTATTTATAGTTGAAAACTATATTGTGATAGATGATGTATCGCATTGATATATAATGATGCGTATCGTATCGTGGGGTAGCTGGCGATACTCAAGCCTAGTATTTAGCCTAATATAATAAGCGTTTCCACATAAATCTCCTTGATCAATGCCAACTAAAGAAAATGACGTCTACAAGTACCGTAACTGTTTTAACAATAAATTAAGACTGTTTTTTTAAAGAACTGTTTTCTTTAGGAATTCTCTAACATTTTAAAGTACCAGTTGTCAAGTGTACTATAGGTTACATGTGCCGATTTGGTGTGTGCATCCTACACAACTGACTGCATTAAAGATCTTTATGTTGCCTTCATACCAGGAACATACATGTATCATTAAATGCATCTAGCCAAGGGTGACAATCTGCTCCTGTATTCTTAGAAGAGCAGATTGTCACCCTTGGCTAGCGAAGATGCATTAAATGTTTATGTCTTAATTAGCATGAGATATGTCCTATTCAAAAAAAAAAAAATTCTTAATTTGCCAAAATTAAGCTCAAAGATTCCTCTTCTTCATTCCATTTTCAAATTGGATACTGGTAATGGAAACTGGTACCTGATATCTTCACATATTGTGAATTCAAAACAGAACAACATGTAAATCTTAACTTGGTTCACTATAGTTTGTTTTATTAAATTTTCAATATGAATGCAACATATAAAAGATTGATGTACATGAAGAATGACACAGATAACTGAATAACAAGAATATTTGATCTAGTATATTTGTATATATTTGTATGAATGTATTCATAAACAAATTATTCTCAATTATCACATCAATACACATGCTTCACTGATATTTTAAGTTTTTATCATTCAATTTGGTTTTCTCTCACATTTTTAAGTAAAGAATACAATACATCAGCCTGCAAGTTTGTCATTGTTACATTTTTCTCTCTATTGTCTTAAAAATTGTACAAACCGTCAAAGGGAAGAATCAAACTGAAGTTCCAACTCAATCAATGTAAAATAAAAGATCAATAGGTAAAATACATCTACCGTGCATGTACATGTACATCCAATCATAAGTTAGAAATTAAAGCAAAGTTAAATACTTTCATACTTTGAAATACACGTATGACTATTCTACTAAGTTGCACATGCCCTTTGGCTTACAAGACTAGGCCCCAAATGTTTTAAGCACTTAAATTACAACTGGGCTACAAAAGGCTTAAATAAATTTCCCCATATATTCTTATTTTGTGAGTAACCTTTTACAACCTACATTTACTACACACCCCCTCTCCTTTTTCAAATGATACGAATTGTTAGTCAATGACTTTTTCATAACTTTGCTGCAGATTATTTTCTAAATATGAACAATGGAATATTTTTCATATTTAAAAAAAAAATACCATGGAATTTATTTCTTTTTTATCATTTCAGAAAAAAAATTCTATACCACTTTTTATCCATTAATTAAATAAATACATGTACATATAGCACTAAACAGTATTTTAGAAATCTTAGGTTCTTTCAAATCCTTATTTTACATTATTTTGACAAATTTCTTGAATTCCGATTGTCAATGATTATTTTTAAAACACAACATAATTCCACTAGCTCGTTGCCAGTAGAGATTTGAGGTCTTTAAGTAACATGGTCCCTATCACCATCTTCTCACAGTTGACCACAATGTTTGCCGATTCCTCGTTCAACGACACAGACACAAGCACTAACACTCCTTCACTCATGGTTTTGGCTGCAAATCGATAGACCGTGTCCGATTCACTTGACGGCACCTGAAGCATGTTTGCCACTGTAAGGACACTGGTTACCACAGACTTGGCGTCCGATTTCTCCTTCGGTAATGTCACTTTTCCTGTGTTCTCCGTCATTCCTTTAAGTTTACCTGTCAAAAAACCCATTAAAATTCAAAAATTTGAACAGATGTGATATTTATTTTTTTAATTTCAATGCCTGTGAAAAAAGAAATTCATCTTCAAACAATCCACATTAACTATTTGTTACACCACATTTGTGTAATTTTACATTATTAGTTATATCACATTTGTATAATTTTACACTATTAGTTATATTACATTATTTTGTATAATTTTATACTATTAGTTATATCACATTTGTACAATTTTAGCATTACTCCCGAGAGATAACAATTGTTTTCTGCGAAATTCTGTTTAAAACTGAGCTCAGAAGCTCCATACCTTGCTGCTGGGTGAAGTCCTGGAGGCCCATTGTGTGGGGCTGTAGTAGTTCCCCCACGGGAGCCGTTATACTGACTTTAAATGTTTGCTCTAGCGTACAAATCTCAAACTTAGCCGGCTGTGTGGTGTCATTGAAATTGATGGCCATCAGGACTGAGGTGGAGGCTCCCGTTCCCAGGGATGCTAAAACAATATGAAGTTCTCAAAATTGACATGTATTAAACTATTTCATTCATACAAATACCAAATTATGAAATTCCTGCCTGGGGGAAATCTACCTGTTCTTTGAGTACTTTAATATTATCACTGCTTCATGTATATTTGTTTAGAACAAGAATTTAACTACGGTAACTACGACAAGTATATCTCATAAGAAATTCATTGAAATTTTTTAAATTTCACTCACCTATTTCAGGAAAGTCTTGTATTTCCATACCAGGCTGTAAAGTCTTAAACAAGATGAAAATAAAGATTAAGACCTCAGATGCAATGCATATTGCATGAACATTGCACAAGATCTGTTTTACATATAAATCACGAAGAAGTTTCATTACACAACCGCTGAATAAAAAAGTTCCACCTTTCTTACCTTTTTGCCCACTTTGATGCCTGATAAAGGATTTTCCCCATGGTTTGTTAAGGTGAGTTCTATGGATACCATCTTGGGGGAGAACACAGAAATCGTCCTGGTGAACTTGTACGTAATCCCTAGTCCATTGCCTGTCATCCTGTTCAGGAGGTCATAGGACTTCAGGGGAATGTTCATAGGCTGAACAAACTGCAATAGTAGATTCAGCATATGCATCTACATGTATATGATAAAAATGTTGCACATCTTCTGACACAAATCCAATCTATCTGGTTGTAAATTTTCAGACAAATACTGTAAAACAACTATTATTCGCGACAACTTTATTTCACGATTTATCTGAAATGAAATGGTTCGCGGCGATTATTTTTTCGTGACCAAGCCTTATCCACACCTGTTTTTTCAATACAGCTATATGGTAAATACTGGTCTGCGGCGAGAAATATTCGCGACAATGAGGTTCTCGCAATTTCTCGCACGCAAATAAAAGTTGGTTTACAGTATTCATTATAATCTAACATGCAGTCATTTTTTGAACACCATTGATCAATTTCAATGTTGTCAAGTGTCAACAAATAATTCACACATGTATTTTCAAGTTTGTTTTAAATTTTGTCAGTATCCAGTATTGATCAAATCATTCTAAAAATTGACATGTACAAAAAGCAAATGGAATTCCATAAACAACCTAAGAGTGAGTGTACCGGTATATATGCACTTTGAGCATCCATGATACATGTAACTTACATTTGAAGAACTGTTAGATGATGCCCCACTTATTGTCAAGTTACTCATGGCACTGGCCATGCTGGGGGTCAGAATAACCCCTTGGGTGCCTCCACTGCTGGTCACACCATTAGAGGATCCAACTGTCAATTGATAAAAATTACCCTCAATTAATAAATAACCAGAAAACATTCTATTATATAGTATCAACTGCATCAAAGTAAAATAATACACTGTCTCTGAGTTGCGAAGCATCAGTCATATTACTTACATAAATCTAAATCCAGTAATAAATCTGTGTTGTTCTGATTGGCTGCTTTTGTTTCCTTGGCCGATTTCTGTAAATAAAACCAATTTTCTGATAAATAAGCTTCAACTTTTCCCCCCAAAACATACAAGGTAACAACTGTAAATTTAGTGACTATCATACAAGGTATGACTTAAACAACTTCATTTTTGTATCAACCTTTTTGCTGGCCTTGGACTTGGGTGGAGGTTTTTCATCCTCACTTTCCTCTGAGGAGCTCTCCTCTTCGGAGGAACTTCCCTCCTCTTCCTCTTCACTTTCACTCTTCTCTACTTTGGGTGCCTTCTTCAGTGCACTATGTTTAGGAGGAGCACTGTTTTTCTGAGGAACATCTGAATCCTCTGACTCTTCCTCACTTTCCTCATCATCGTCTGATTCCTCCTCACTTTCCTCTTCACTGTCTTCATCTTCATCATCCTCATCAGAATCATCACTCTCTTCATCTGAATCTTCATCTAAAAATAAACAAGAAACCTGTTAATTTTAATTCTGAACTAATTTGCACAGTTAAATATTATTTTAACTTTTAGCTTTATATGGCATGTTTGATACGAGATAAAGACAAAAAAACTTTAAAAGGGGATTTCTAATATCTATGTCAATGTTAAGTAAAGATCAGCAGATTAGATGATTGTTATGGTCATTATTTTAGAATTATTTATTAAAAATACCAAACATACACAATTACTTATTCTATCCTCACAAAGACCATTATTAACTTGATACCATACCTTCTGAGCTTGTCTCTGATTCCGAATAGAAGCTTTTATCTTTCGTGGCCTTCTTTCTTTCACTCTTTTTGGTGGTGACTTCTGGGACAGGGATCTCCACATTCCTGACCGAGGGGTCAGGTGCCTCCTGGGGCCATTCTGGGAGGTCTTTGTATCCTGTCGTTTTGTTGTTCAGAATGTGAGAGAGGGTTCCCAGCTGATATTGATCTCGGTCTATAGAGTGGAAACAAGTCATCAAGTATAGTTTTCTAATTTGTGTCACAATTCACAGTGAACATACTGGTAGGTACAGTATTACTGGTAATGCTACACCATACTTGCCAACCTCCAACATGTGAAAATCTGGTCATGACCAGATTTGGAAAGTAAAAAATCTGGTCATAGCACGTAACGACATTCACGACATATTTACCATGCATTTCAAAGGTATATACAATAGAAATGTGTTAAAACGTATGTGTAATATTTTATTGCAAAGAAGCATTGTAACTAACAGTTGCTGATTTTGAATTTTGTAAAGTGATCTGACACAGAAAATGGTAGGTTGTGTTCAGCTAAAAAAAATGCAAAAAGAGTTTCTGTTACAATAATCTTGCTTTTGAACTCTGAAAACGATGGCATGAAAGTTGTAAGTGACTTGTCTTGGAAGACTTTTGTGTATTAAAAAGCATTTTTACATGACTTAGCGTTTTGGAATGTTTAGTCAGATCATTTTGGGGACAAGATCCAATATTCAAATGTGCGTTGCATAGAACACAAAAAGCCTTGTTTTGTACTTGATTACTTTGTTTTACCCATGGGGATTCATTTTCCCAGATATGTGGATAGGTACAAAAATATCGTTTTCTTTTTGTGGTTTTGATTCCGCTCGCCCCGATGAAGACCCTTTCTTATTGGAAGCCATCGCACTTAATGATTTAAACCATCGGTTTGTCAAAACAACTCACGATAATAATTAACACTTTCCTGAACTGAACACTTAATTGTTATAGCCATCGGCATTGTTTACGTAAACCCAGCTTGGATTCATAACTGGAAGTCAAACGCGCAACGTAATTTACGAACCAAATCCGGAAATCGAGAGATTTTCGGGTTGTTCGACAAAAATCGGGTGAAAGGCGTGACCCGCCGGGTCATAAAAAATAATCGGGTGAAGGGTCGAAAAATCGGGTGTGACCCGATGAAATCGGGTCAGTTGGCAAGTATGTGCTACACCACAGAGACTTGATGAAACTGATAAATACTTTCATTGTTTACATTGTACAATGAAGTCTATACATTGTACAACGAAGTCTATACATTGTTCAATAAAGTCTATACATTGTACAATAAAGTCATTTACAGGAGATGACAATGAATAAGGCTTTAAGAAACACACTATGTATAAAATTTTTCATCCATGTCTATTGCTGGCATGTGCCATTTTTCATAATTATTACACAAGACAATAAAACTCTTTTATCCAAACTGCATTGATTTAATCAATTTCCCCCACTTACCTTCAAATTTTGATTGAAGAACTGGGGCAGGTTTTGAGGCTAGCAATATTTTTTTGGCATGTTTTGCTAGTGGTCCCTTTTCAGCAGGCAGAATCAGCTGTCTGAGAAATCGGGACCTGTCTCGGATGTCATAGTTCTGGTCGTACTTGGCTAGATTGAACACATACTGACACAGGAGGCGGGTCTGTTTGGAGTTGGTGATACACATTTTGGCAGCCAAGTTAAGAATCTGTAATTTGACTATGTCCTCCTGTGTGCCATAAAAGAGTCACATAATAAACATATACAATGTACATGTATTTACTAGCACAAACCAATGCCCAACAACAGCTTTACCAGTGTTTTCAATAAGAGCTGGCAACCGGCAAAATTCACCGCTTGTAGAATAAAATTTTCCGGCTGAGATTTCCGTCTTAAAAAAATTCTGCCGATATAGAAGCTTGATTAAGTTAATATCAAAATCCTTATCGTTAATGCGTTTGAAAATATGACATCAAAATTGTCACACTTCAATGACCCAGCTCAACATGAACTGGTTCCCACCATATGTCAAGCGATCGAGTTAACGACGATCGGATATCCCATGTCGAAGAGGAAAATCTTTCTATAATTTGTATTGTAATTTTGAGAAAAAATCTTTGTATTGATGTAATAGTAGGACTTTTATGTATTGAAGTTCAGTGAGCGTTATGTAACGGTGACGAATTGCTTCGATACCTCATTAACAATGGCGGACACTTCAAAGTCCGAGCGAAGTTGCAGGATATGTGCAGGTGTTTTGGCAGATAAGAAATGAATGATTTTGTGAATAGACCTTTGGAAAATGTCAAGAAACAGTTTTATTACGTGTCTGTTAAATGCTCATCAACTTTTTGCTACAGCAATGCCATTCGCTCGTAAACGAAATTTTGTGTTTCAACTTGCTCACTAAATAAACGAGGTAAATAAACAGTTACACGGATAAACAGATAAAGCAGAATCACTCGCTGTAACAAATTATATACGGTAGACCCCTCGCCGAGATTAGGTTTCCTGCTGTTCCAATTTTTTTTCCTTCTATTCAAAAACTTATTGAAAACACTGGTAATTTACATAAAAATTTTCACAAATGTTTTCATGTGATCACACATAAACAGCTGTTCAACATTTTCTCAAATATCTGACATCTTGATAGTTACTAAACCGTGCTAAAATTGTGAACACAGAATGATAAAACACACCCAATAATAATTACCTCATCTACGAATGACTTGGCCATTTTCCTGAGAACATCGGGGGCTATTTTGGGCACCCTCTCACTGTACTCCCCAATCAACCACAAGATGCTGGCTCTCGCCATGGGGACCGCGATCTCGTCCACCATCTTTGCCATGTGTGTAATGATGTCTTTATGTTCTGTGGTCTATAAGTAAAATATTTACATGAATTTTTAATAAAGCTTTATTGAATAAATTTGATTTGAATATAGCTTTTCACATTAGTTTATGCTTTGATTCTTGCCCAAACACAAAACTATAAAAACATGAGGAAAGAATTTCCAATGGGTTCTATATAAATGCTCAAAATGTTTTCTTTTATTACATAAACAGACAATCACTTCCCAAATTTTAATGAATACATCAAAGATATGAGAGACAAAAACTATTACAATTGTACAAGTAAAAGAAAAGTACAATCTTAAATATTTTGGAGAGCTTAGTAATACATGGTATAATAGCCTCAATATTCACTTACAATCACTTCTATTGATATCTACCAGTACATTAGAAGTATTAAGTGATCAAACATTACAAAATTAGTCCAAACTGTTGAATATTACTATGACAAAATATTAAAAACCAGTTAGCTGGTACATGCAGATTTCAGCAAATCCTTTTCATCGTAAAACCAAACAAAATTACAATAAATCCATATCATCTTTACATGTACATGTAGATATTTTAAAGTTGAATTACAATTTTTTTTTTCATACAAGAATGTAACACAATGTATTCAACAATTTAAGTCCATCTAAAATACTGGAAATTCATCCTTTTTAAAGACAAATTAAGAACTGATTTCAGTATACGTGTAGTGACCTTGTTGCAAGGACATCAAAGCCTTCAGAGTGGTGGTCAATTTATGGGCCTCTGTAGTTGATGACCAAAGCTTTGGAGACTCCTATACACAACTACTAACTTTGACTGTTTTGGTCATTTTATAAATCACACATTTACTAATGATTTCCTTTCTTATTGACCAAATCCTGTAGTATGTTTTTTGTTTTATGTAGGTTGTTTTCTATATCAGGATTATTTTCCCCTAAAAAATTCCCACTCATAAAGATTAAGGAAAGAAATGATATACATGTAACAATTAACAGAGTTCTTATTTCCAGAAATATACCACAGGTTCAAGGATTGAGAGGAAAGGAAAATTGCATGCAGACTCTCCCTATGTACCTGTTATACAGGACCTACATGAAATAGTGACATTTAAATATTGTACATAGTGTAAGTACATTACACTTTCCCCAGTATCCAAGTATTTAATAAATGATTATCATAATACTTACATGTATTTTAATTTCCTGCATTTGTTGAGTTTTAAAAGCACTACATTTAGAAGTTACATGCAGTAAAGACACATACCGGTACATGTACTACACTGTATAAAACATGAGCTCAAGTCAATTTCATCGATTCAGTTACTAATACAGTCATGTACTTCAAACCAGTATCAAGACTAACTGCTAAATATGCTGATTGTGAAACTCTCCAGTAAATGGCCAAATCCAGCCTCAATTGTGCATCTAATCAAAGCATCTTACGACTAAGTATATTCCTAAAGCATCTCTAATTAGACATTAAAAGCATGTGGCCTGACATATTTCTGCAACATACATGTACAAGCCGCTGTAGTCACGGTAACGAGGTAAACTTTGTAAAAAATTCAGTATAAAAATGGAGGGTAACATGCTAGATTTCCCCTAGCCCTCCACCAGCATACAATGTACCGTTTTACGTCCCTTTCCTGTTGACTAAATCAGGAGAATATGGAATGAAACTTAATCACAATCACAATAATTGATAGATTATGTAACTTTTTCCATACTTTACTCTATTTCATTGTTTGCTACATTGTATATTGACAGTAGGTAGTTGATCACTGTATACTAACCTGCATTTGAAGCAGCTTTTTTATCACAACCACGCTCTCTGCTACAACACTCTCTGAAAAATAAAACTAATTTTTAAATTTTTTTTTTTTTTTCAAAGAATACTGTAAAAGTGGTTATTTACGCTGGTGGTTAAATACGCGTTTTCTATGCGTGGGTATTAAATACACGGATGCATGATTTACCACACTTAAGTTTTTTTTTACCATACGCGCAGGGGTATTTTACTTACTGCATAATTACCATGTAAATTTCCCCCACACGTAAATAACCACTTTTACAGTAATAAATTTGTTAAAATTTTTATCAAAAAATCTCATTATACATGTACATGTACATTCCTCTTTTTTTGGCTGGAAAACTTTACAATGTATGGGATTTTTTGCAGTAGCAGTAGAACTTTACCATCCGATTTCTATTGGTAATTTCATGGACTAATCAAATGAAGCTTACCATCCCTGTTGGACATGAGATGGACTAGTCCACTGAGACAGGTGTCGGTGATTTCTGTGATGTTGCTGGCACATCGCCCGATGGCCTGGATGGTCGCTGCAGCAAACTCCTTGTCAGTACTGGTGACATACGTCTATCACAAAACAAAGAAATTATCATTCCAATACATACATGCGCATAAAAAACTACTTATTTTACCTATCACTGACATGATACATGTAATTCAATGAGTTGAACTTGATTTGTATGAACATTTTCAAGCATATAACAAATTCACACAGATACAGTGAAATTTTTTGAGTCCTTGGCAACTTTTTTATTACATGTAACTCTTGTAAAATCTGATGGTCATTAATGTATAGCAAATTGAATCCTTTTTTTTTTTACTATGAAGTGTAAGAATAATAAAATTTTCATCCTTTATAACATATTTTTTAAGGTCCAAATATCCTGTAAATAAGAAAAACAGCATTGACACACTAATTCTAAGTACCAGTATATAACTCAATATACATGTAAATCCTGCAACTTACTTTATATTTTAATGAGCATTTAGCAAAGAAAATCCACAATTCCCAAGAAATTTGTTAAATGTGAGTTTTACTGTATGATGTAAATATACTTGTACACGAAGATTGTTTCAATGCTTTTTTTAAAGTTGAGATAATTGACATACCTGGAGTTCTCTTAGAATTACGGAAATGTTAGTCTCAGTAGCTAAACTGGTCAGAATTTCCAGCTGAAATGAAAATAATCATTAAAAGTTGTTTTACCTTTAGTTATTAAATAGTCATGTTGCATTGCGTACCAGCATTAAAAGAAATGTGATCACTCACCTTTAAAAGCTTAATGTGAGTTGGGTCACTTGACCTTATATAGAAACTTTTCAAGTAAGCCTCAAACATGTCCTAAAACGAGAATAAGAAGTGATTTGCAAAAGAAATGAAATGGTTTTACACCAGTGCTAAGCAAGACACACTGTGGTTTCATTAACTACAGTAGTTTTCATAAAATTAGTAATGTTTGCCATTTCATGGACAATGGTCTTTAAAATAATGATTTTTATCGGGTGTTGCATGAATTATGATGAAACCACAGTTGTGAAATCATCAAAAGAGAACCCGTGTACAGTGTACTCACTCTACGTGCCACAGTCATGGTCGCAATGTTGCTCAGCACAATATACTGGACCTCCCTGTAAAAAAAAACCAAAACCATTTCAGCTGAATTGTTATTCACACACATACTGGCTTGATGTATTTGCCTGAGGACATGGAGACTTACTTGTGACCCCTCAGTAAGCGGATCAGAGCCTTGGCCACTACTCCCACTTCTGACTTGGGAGCACAGTGATGGTAAAGTTGTGCCACAGACATTACAACCTGGGGTCAAATGAAAAGTATAGTACTATTGCTTTATAACAACAGATTCTTTGTGTTTAATCATTTTTATTAATTTGCTTGCTGCTTTTCAGTAGAAAACATGTGTGAATTTATGGAATCATATTTTGTCACAAAATCTGCAATTATTTTTTTGCATCTATTAATGACACCAGTTTTTAAATCATCAATTCAATGCTTGTTTTTATGATAAAAGAAACCAGATTTTTTTTACAAATCAAAGTCAGTGCCTACACACCATTCAATAAATGTTAATGAAAAACAACAAGAACTAGAGAAGACCTACAGAAGCATTGCGACTGTTGAGCAGAGGTTTGGTCTGTCTCAGTAACAGGCGATGATCTGAATCCATAATGTACGGCTTCTTCTTGGGCTCATCTTTATTGTCTTCTGTTTCCTCCTTTTCATCATCATCCTCGTCTGATTCATAGAAATTCTTGCTATCTTCTCCTGCACCCTGAATATCAAATATTGAGACTTAAGACTTTTATATACCAACTGCTGCCGCTGCACGTTCATTTTTATGTATGTATGTATATGGACTTTTTGTACGTGTAATCTCTCATTTAGGAATTTTTCTCTAATAATTGTAAACTTGTACAGTATGCCCTCTGGGCCCAAAATTGGAAATAAAAATTATCTATTTATCTATACTTTCAACAAAACATTAACCACCAATATGTTAAGATTTTTCACACACAAATAGACATAAAACAGTTATACCTAGAATCAACTTTTGATCACTTACCTCTTGATTGGGTGAGACAAACTGGGTCCTAGCATAGCGAGTCATCATCCCAACAATGACCACTTGACCCCATTCTTCTACGTCCACCAAAAGGTTGCACAGTTTTCTGTAATTCTTGTGAATCAGGTCTATTCTCTCTGGACACACCTCCTCAAAGGCTTGTATGGCACTCCCAGCTACTAACTGTAAATGTAGACCCAACACACTAACTCAAAACATTGACCAAATACACTAACTGTCGAATCAATACACACCAAATACACTAACTTTAAACATAGACCCAATATACTTATGTAGATAATAATCCAAAACACTATCAGTAATTACAGACCTAATTCAATAACTGTAAATAAAGACCAAATACTAGTACACTTACTGAAAATACAGACCCAATACACTAACTTTAAATATAAACCCAATACACCAACTGTAAATATAGACCAAATACACAAACTGTAAATATAGACCCAATACTCTGTTAATACAGACATGATAAACTCACTGTAAATAAAAACTCAATACACAACTGTAAATATATACCTTATACACCCAATACACTGTTAGCTGCAGATTTGTAGCTCTACAGGAAAATTTGGGTTGACATGCTGTAAAGGTACCTTTACAGCATGTCAACCCAAATTTTGATTTACTTCATGCACATTATTTACATAAGAAGTTCTCTTACAGTGGTTTTGTCACCAAGCAACTTCTCAATCACTTCAACAAGCTGCTCCTTACTTTCAGGGTCCAGGCTTGAAGGAAAAAAAAATAGAAAATCATTATCTGTAACCTAGTTGCAGTGTTTGATTTACCGTGGAATCACTATAGTTCGTGGAGGACCAATGTTCCTGACTTTCATGAGTAACCCTGCCCATGAATTTACATCCCCATAAAGGTATATACATGTGTTTATTTAATATTTATTAAAATTATCCCAAATTTGCTACACTACACTTTGCTTTTAACAAAACTGCCTTCACCGAACATTTTAACATATTGTTACAAGTATCTTTACCTGTAAAGCTTTGGGATGGCATGAGCTGCTGTCTTTCTGACATATGGTGACATGTCCATCACAGCCTCTTTGATGGCCAGCATCATGATGGGAGAGATCATGAGGACACGGATACTGGACAGGACCCTAAGGGCACTTGCTCTGATCAGCTGATTTGGGTCCTTGAGTGCTCGCTGAAATGTACTGATGGACAAAAGGGCAAGGTCCTGCTGCTCCTCTGCATACCTAGTCAGGTAGACATAAACAAGTTTCTTGACCTGCAAAAAGATAAAATTTTTACATATTTTCATGCTTGGCTTTTTGATTCAAGTATACTATTACGGGTTGAAATAAGAATTCTTTTACTTAATATAGGGTGATGGCCATCATGGGGTTTTACCTCTAAGTTTTTGGAGACCACATTTTTCACAACAGCAGGGAAGAGATCTGAAGCATCTTTCCCCTTTGCCACCATCTGTAATATATCATGGAAGCATCAGTATACAATCAATCTTCAACTTTTGTCACTTACAAAAAGAGCATCAAACTTGTCAAGTAAAAAGATTTAAATTTGAAAACCAACTTGTCACAGTGATATGTACAAAAAAACCATTTAATTTTACAAGTTCATGCACCTAGCTATCTTAGAAATTTTAATTTTTAAAGCATTCATAAATTTACCCCTATAATTCTCTTCATAGCATCCAGCTTTAGGTTATCCTTATTTCCATCAAGCATGGCTTTAAGATCTTCATGTCTGTGAAGTAAGAATACTGATTGTTACTAGAAGTTCTATAACAAAATCAAGTTTTGCCAGAAACATGGCTAAATTTTGTTACATTCAATGACATTCATCACAGCATGTGTCTGTCGGAAAATTGACTGTCAATCTTTTACAACAATAAGCATACTTATCCTTGCCTCAGTACACAAAATGAAATGTTAGCGATATTTTTTTTTGTAACATGAAAAACGTTGTAAATGCTTCAATGTTTGTATCTCTTAATGGTTTGTGTTGATCGTTTTGTGACTAGACAATGTAATGAATCGATTAAAGTGTAAATATAATTCAATAGTAATTGGTCAAATTTTACTGAAGTTTGAATACATATGTTTGTCTGCCTGAATTGCTAATTTAAATTGCAAAGTCAAGCTTTTTGACTGGTTCCTTTGTAATGGGCGCAACCTGCTTGTATTTGACCAAAGAAAAAAAAGCTATAAGATAACATTGTAATCGAACTGATCAACTAAAAATATATAATTCATAGGATGTAGTATATGGCCTTGGTGATTAAAAAAAAAGCGTTAGCTGTCATGTGAGGATGTTGAGGTGTCTGTACCGTTTAAAATTCTCAGAAAAGAAACCGCTGCTAGCTGGGTCATTCGTGAAGTCACCCTCTCCACTGCCGGTAGACGGGGCCTTGTCATTTCCAAACCCAGTACCACCCAACTGAAAGCTATTGGACGTCATCGTTATAATACACCGCCGTGGCAGGTGGAGTTCGCCGTCAACAATGGCTTCTGCTACAACTTCCGGTTAGGAGCGTTTGACATCTTAAATAAGGGATACGTCGTATCTGTATATATCATTTTATTTTAATTCGATTTCGCTGCCTTATGTATGTATTTATAAAAGGTTCGAATTACACGTTTTCGTGTTTATTTATACCTGTAATCTATTGGTTAGTTGTTGGTCACCTTGTCATGCTTGTTATTTATGATGCCTAAATTAACATAACGGTTAGGCGTCGGAACGGGGGGGGGGGGCATATATCCTGCACCGAAGACCCTTTTTTTTTTTGCTCATCAAGGTTTTTGATAAGTCTAGACACCCCCCCCCCCCATTTTCAATTTGCTTCCGACGCCACTGATTAAGGGGCCCTATAAATTTGGTGGGAAAACCCTATCTATTATACATACACGTATTACTGAGTATAAAGGTCCCTACTATTATACAAATCTAGTTTTGATAACTTGGAATTGATCATCATATCTAATGGATGAGTCTAATGTTTTACCAAAGACCTTCAGTTATGTATGTTTTGGCATGAGCGCAATTTATATCCGTGAATTTTGATTGTTTATCGGATATGCATCGTACACTTTTAAGCCTTTAGAAACTGGGTTTTTTTTACATTAATGGTTTGTGTTGTAACGAGATGGGAGAAACAATGACAGGCCAGACCAGGATTTGAACCCGGGCCACCCTGAATCTCTAGTCAGGTGTTTTACCAACTGGATGAGCTATATGGTGCTGGTATTCGAACCTCCCCCCTTAAATGTCTTCGCCCTTGTAGATCACCCCGGCAGGAGTTAACCTGTCAGTTCCAGGGGTTGGCACGGCACAAAATGTAATGGGATGGGACATATATATGGCACGCCAAATTCACAAAATTGAGCTTAACATAGTTTCACATTTGATAAATTAGGTTTATCGACTGTTAACTAAAGTTTACGAACCGCAAACGATTCATTAACTATAGTTTTGATATGTAAAACTATATTTAACGGTTGTAAACTATAGTTTACGAATGATAATCTAAGTCTATCTGTCTGCAAATAACGTTAACGATAGATAAATATAGATTCACATCTGTAAATTATAATTTACATTCGTTAACTATAGTTTAGAATTGTTAATCATAGTTTCACAATCGTGAAACTATATTTATCAGATAAATTTTGTTTTGCAATCGCAAGTGGTTGTTTTCAGTGTTAATTATAGTTTTACACTTCTGAAACATAGATGATCGCGTTAACTATGGTTTACAGATGTAAAATATAGATTATATCGTCGTTAACTAGATTTCTGTCCGTAAACAATAGTTTACAACCGTTAAACCTAGTTTATCGACTGTGAAACTATGATTAGCTCATTTTTGTGAATTTGGCATGCCATACATATAATGACGTATTAGTTCGGGATTTGAATCAGGGTTCCCTGAATCTCTAGTTAGATGCTCTTCCAACGGAGCTATCTGTCGGTGCCGGTATTCGAACCGGTCTGACAGGTTCGCGAGTTTGTCGCAAGTTCTTTTGAAATAAGTTTCACAGATGTAACTTTTGCGGATACACAAAGGAGTTCGGAAAGGGGTGGGGGCTGAAATTTTCAAACTTATCATTAAATTCACATAGTAAAATAAGCGAAAATAAGGCTTCGGACTTCCGAGGCAAGCAAAATTATTATTATTTATCATTATTGGTAAAGCTAGCATCTGCATAAAAAGTTACACATGTCAACAAAGTTTGGAGAATTTGGTAACACTTTGTGGTTTATTCCGCATTTTTTTTTTTTTACAATTAACGGGAGTGTTTTATTAGCTGTTAATGATTCTGGTTTTGTATATATACCAATTTTGCTCCTTTAAGTTTTTTTTCTTAAGTAAGAGTTTTCGTTCCGCATGCATATAACAACAAAAAATTATCAAAATATAGCATTGTATATGATGATTCTGTGTCACGAGTTTTGAAGGTGATGTCATGTTTTCTAAATAAAATATATGAACATTCAAACGCACCTGGTCTGTAATATTGGAAATATAGGATAACTCTAGAGAATCTCGAATGTATTCAAATGATGTAATTTCATGTGACTTTTCTTCATGCGCATGCTCATTTATGCGGAAGCCGGGTTTCTGCCATACTCGTAGACAAGTCATCCCCTAAACAAAACTTACAACGCATGTATAAACCTCTAGGATAACTCGACTTTATTTCATTAATTGGTGAACCATGTCAGAGATCGATAGCAATCCTTTTGCTGACCCACAAGCAGCAAATCCGTTTGCGGTAATTTATTCTAATGACATATTGATTATCCTTACCACGTAATAACAAAAATAGACTGTTATAAATTGTTCTCTTTCCGTTCTAACAAACTCTTCATTGGTTTACTTATCCATCCACTGCGCTGCATCTGTTGTCAGTAGTTGTCCTTGTTGAGTATCATATCAGATGGAAAGTATCATTTGTGTTTTATTTGTCGTATTTTCGCTATAATACGGACAAGGGGGCGTGCGTTAGAACACGATTTTATACTTTTAGGAAGCATGTTCAGACTTACGATTACTAAATGATTGCTTTATTGTTTAATAGTTTTTAAGCAAAAACTGATACAATGGATATTTGTTCTGGCAGTTGCAGTGTGTCATAATAATGCATCTTTTATGTTGTAAGTGTAAGAAATATCGTTCATGTGTCTCTCAGCTAATATACTATAGACTAACTATTTCATTAAATGTATGTGTACATATGTGTATTGTCATATTTTTGGTGTTTTTACAGGATCCGTCTGTTCAGCAGGCAAGAGGTGGTCAGCAAGCGGGAACAGGGGCGGTAGATGATTACAATCCGTTTGCGGAGGGCAATCAGACGAGGCCTACTGCAGGGGTAGGTAACAATCAACTGTAGATTTTCATTATAGGATGGACAATCATAAGATATCTACAGAAGTGTGTAAAAAGAAAACATCAAATCTAATTCTTGTTTCAGTCAATGAGTGGTGAACCATTATTAAAACATGGACCAAATGACACCTACTCTTCGGTATTTCATTGATACACGATCTCCAAAATATCTCTCCTTTGTTTATTTGTCTGTGATGTTATACATGTGATTATTTATCTGTGACGTTATACATTTGATTGTATGCCATATATCATTCTCAAGGGACCAAAACACTATGCACATACTTTTACATTCCTGAATCACAATAATGCACATTGTACACAGTCTTTTACATTGACATGGGAGCTGTTTTCAAATGATTTGTATAATTTGTCTGTATCTGTGTTTGCAGCAGACTATACCCCCTCCACAGGCAGCTCAGACTCAGCCAGCAATAATGCAGCCGTCAAATGAACCTCCCCCTTACACAGAGAGTTCAGCTCAGAGAGTCAACACAGATGACCTACAAAAAAGACAAGAGGTGAACTACTAGTATAAACAAGCACTTCAAGTCTCAATGGCAGGGATTAAGATTGACCCCAAAAAGAAGACAAACAGGCTATTAACCTTTCAATTTTCTCTAGCATAGATTTATTTTTTTGTGCCATTGAAAAAAGAAAAATGGAATACTGTTTATTTACGTCAGAGTCTGAGAGAGGCAGAAGCAATAGAAAATTTGATTAACAATACATACAAAAGTCTTCGTAGTAAATTCAAGAAGCAAATTTTAATGCATATGTTGTAGAACACTAACATTTTAACAGAGGTAAGATGTTTGAATGATAGTGTTGAAGTTTCAGTGAATAGAGCCAGAAATTGTTCCCTTCCTATTTTTATGGAATTAATTTATGAAATATATAATTATATGTATTTAAAAACTGTGTGGTCATTTTAGGGTTTAATAAAAGTGCTAGTCCACCATTTCATCTTGTCAGAATTTCAATTTTCTTCCTTCAAATTTTAAAATTTTGCTCTGTAGATGTATTTCCATATAAGTGTTTATATTAAAGTGTTCATTTTCTTATAAAATATTTGTGTTTTGAGCAGCTCTAGCCTTGTCTTACATTTGTCTAGAGAACATTTTTAAATTTCTGTTTTTGTAATAATGTTTTCAGGAATTAGAGAGAAAAGCTGCAGAACTACAAAGGAAAGAACAAGAAATGAAAAACATGCAGATTAATGGCAAGTTGATTTTTTGGGGGGGGGATTGTAATTATGATGAGGTTTTACTAGCATCTGGTTTGCTGTCAGATAATACCATTTGACAATGAGCACACATCTAATGTGCCGTAATTTTTCTTTTTTCATATGACTTTACAGATCGAGCAAACAATTGGCCACCACTTCCCAAATTCTGTCCAGTTGGACCTTGTTTTTATCAAGACTTCAGTGTAGATATTCCTATGGAGTTTCAGAGAACTGTGAAATTTGTTTACTACATTTGGTTATGTAAGTGAAAGTAAATTTTTCACAATTTTCACAAGCTTGCAGTGATATTATTTTCTTTGATAGTTTTCATTAGACCCTGTATTTGAGTTTGATCAACCTGAAATTATACTATATACATGTATCTGGGCTTTTTTCTTTCATTTTTTGCAAATTTTGTATAGTAAATCTGTAAGCTTACTTTATTTTTTTATTTGCGCAAGATGTGTTTTGCGATGTTACTATTATTATATGCAAAAAACTGATATAATTTCTGCATGATTTATCAAATAAATATTTGTGACAATCACTAAAAATAGATCATCACTGACAAACAGTTCCTAATATAGAGTCCAAACTTTATCAGATAAAATGAATTATCTCAGGGTTTATACTTCCTTTTTGCTATCATCGTGGAAGCACTAAATTTTCCCCACTGGAATACATATAGGGCAGAAATGTTTTTGAAAATTTTTGTTATTTTTTAAGAAGAATGAATTAGAGAAAGCATTAATAAATAAAAACTAAGAGAAAAACAGCATTACTTCTTCCAGTTACTCTTGACAAAATTTAAGTCTAACATTAATTTTCTTGAACTTAGTGTTAATTTATCTTGGTTATTCTTACTATATCCTATATTTGCCTAGTGTGATTCTGATGTATAATGTATACTTTATACTAATGTTAACAACTTTGTCATTTCAGTTTATGCGTGTGTTCTCTTTCTCAACATATGGGCCAGTTTGGCGTATTTCATTGCTGACTCTAGCGGGGGTGCTACATTTGGCATGTCCATTGTGTGGTTTGTCCTGTTCACCCCTTGCTCATTTATATGTTGGTACAGACCCCTGTACAAAGCATTCAGGTATGTCAATTGAATTTACCATAAATCACTTCACGTTAATCGTGTTTTACCAAAACTGCAAAAAGCCTACTTATACCCAACCAAATATTTGATTAAGTAAAATATCATCAGATGACTTATTACCCAGGTATTCTGTTGTCATTTATAGAAAAGAATGGATTTTTTAAAATTTGGTATTGAAAGCAAGATGCCGTTTATATACATGTAATTTTAATGAAAAGATTAAAGCAATTCATCTGGAGAAAAACAAAGATGTGTTTTATTAAAGATATTGAATTTCAAAAAAAAAAAAAAGAAGTAAATTTAGTAAATTTATTTATGTAAATATTGATATGTATGTACATGTGTATCTAGATTTATATGTATGTATATACCTTGCACTGCTGAAATCTACCATGCCTAGGCAAAATCCTTCTGCCCAATCATACCACACAATCATACCACACAATCACTTTGTTCTCCATTGTGTACGTGAACTGCACAATCTGAACAGGGTTGTATTGAAAATGTTTTGCTTTTAACATACTTACAAAGGTGGCCAGACATAGGTTCTTAGGTTTGCAGAGTACACATGTAGAGATTGGTTAGGTGATTCAATGGTTCAGAGCAAATGAATTAGAACTTAACATACATGGACTGAATTGGGTTTGGTATTGGTTGTTTTATTTGTAAACTAAAAACTTTGCTTAAATATAATTTATCATGAACAATATTAATGTATGCAAAATTGCTTTATTCAAATAGAACAAAAAATTTTGTTATGCTTTCAATTTATTTTAAAAATCACATGATTTATATTATGTTCAGTACAATATCTACTTTAACCCTAAAATTTTGGAAAAATTGTTTAGATTTTAAGAGAGATAAAAAATCTTTAGCAAATAAGCACCTTTTTTTATTCTGTTCTATTTTGTTTTCCAGATCAGACAGCTCATTCAGCTTTTTCGTATTTTTCTTCAATTTTTTCTTCCAAGCCATTTGTTGTATTGTCATGTTGATAGGCATCTCAGATTTCACAGTGTAAGTATATCTGGTTGTACTGTATCTCTCCAGGTCTTTGTATGGAGTCTAGAACCACCCCCTACTCCACTACAGCAGACCTGGAGATAATGTAAAACAAAGCAGTGACCTTTTGATCTTTGTTTTATTTTCAGGAGTGACAGTTCCTTCAACTTCTTTGTGTTTTTCTTTATTTTCTTTTTCCAATTTATCTGTACCATTATTCAGTGTCTAGGAATCACAGGTTACACAGTGTAAGTATAGATACACTACATGTAGGTGGCAATTAGAAATAACAGAAGGATAATTCAGAGACAAGAATTTTACAAAAACAGTCAAAATCAAAATGTAGCTCTAGAGTTACAGCAGAGATTACTAGTAGCAGTAGAACAGAAGTGATAGGCAGGTAAGAATATTTAGTACAATGTTAAACAATATTGATGAACTGTATTGGACAGATTTTTAGAAAATTTGATATTTCCTTTGAAAACGAATTTACACGTTTTATGTTTAAAACATGTCTTAAGTTTACTGTTTTGTTTTGAAAGAAATGGTTTATTGGTATCAAAACATCAAATACATGTGTACAACTTAACAATTTAACTGATATACATGTATTTAGAATAGAATTTCGCTATATACTGTAAATTTTTGATCGGTTTATTTTTGTTGTATTTTATGTATGGACTGGCTAACACCTGGTTATTTGCAGTGGCATCTTCAATGGCCTGACTATGGCCGGACACACAAATGATGGGGAGGGAGTCAGCCACTTGGGTGCTGGACTGGCCATGATTTTTGTGGGAATCATGTTCGGCCTCTTAGCCCTGTTAGAATTTGTTATGCTTGTTAAGGTACAGCAACCCAAGTTAACCTCTGAATACCCTTTGCATGTGGAATTTCTTCTGCATGCAGTTTAGTCATTTTGCAGCACTGCAAATGGGGAATTTGCTTTTCATGTACATGTATTTTATCGGTAAGAATACCTGTGCTTTATTTTATAATGTATATCAAGATAATGGTATTTAATATCCTTTGAGTACACAGATACCTTTCCCTGTACTTCAAATCTTGAATGTATTCTTTACCCCAGTACATCCCTTTTCCATGATTGAAGTCCTATTTTGGTTTAAGGAAACACATGTATGAAAAAAATGAAGTGTTATCTTAAAAGCAATTTTTTTTTTATAATCTAAATACATAAGCAAATTTTGTAAAATTACTGGTTATCCCAAAATCCTAAACCTGATGTGAAGGTTAGCTAGCCATACTTTGAAACACTGGTACTGGTAAATAATGTTAGATTTGTTTCTTGTTCAGAAACAAGCATGGAAATAGAAGTATACGATATATATACATATATTGGCCACAATGCGAATATCAGGAAATAAACGCAATTAGAACATCATTCAATAATATATTGCAATGAATGTAAGTTACAGGAATTTAATGAGCTCTCAGAAATTTAAAAATAATTCAACACATTTTCCTTCCTGGTTTTGCTGTGTATAGACAACAAAAGTAGTCTATTAAAAAGACTATTGTACTTGAATTGTTGATTCTAGTCTGTTTTCTAAATTTGAAACACTAATGCTTCTGTTGTAGCAATACAACAGAAATAGCTTTCCTAGAAATGAATGTCCTTGCATGCATGCCAAGAAATATGTTGCATAGTTGATGGTATGTGTTAAAACCTTAGTGTACCCAGGGGTTGTGGCTTCCTCCCTGTGTATTTCGCTGTGATTGGATGTTGCCATTGGATGATGCCAGGTTGCCAGCCAATCAGATGACCTCATCTGATTTGTGAACAAATCAAAATCAAAAGTTTTGAACTCTGTCATTTAATTTTATGAAAACTGTCATTTTGGTCAGATGAAGTCATTTGAGGAGACCTTTAGTTGGACTGTTTGTACTATGTGCTGATTGCTTACTTGTAGAGGATGGATTAATTCTTTGTCCACCATTGGAAAAAGCACTGGGGCTGGAGCATTCATGCTCTTCATTTCCCTCTTCTTTTCTGTGTGTGCTGTTTTAATGATAGTCATGTTGCTGAAGGTTTGTATATCAAATAAATGAGTTTGTGTGTAATAATTAATAAAATGAATGGCTTTTGATAGACTGCAATGGAGACACATTGGTACTGGTCATTAGGGTTCTCTATGAAAATTTTTACTGTGTACTAGTGTAATAATAAGATTTTTACTGTTACAGTTAACTATTTAGCTTCACAATGAAATTTAATCCCACAGTAAAATTACTGCATCTTATTAAGATATTTTGCTAAGTGTCTGCTAAGAGCCAGATCAGGGGTATCCTAAATTTGGTTGTGTCTGTTACCATGACAAAATGTCATTGATTTCCAAAAGTACCCATATTTTTCATCGCAGTAAAGATTTTAAATGATGGAGAACCCTATACATGTACATGGCAGCTGATTTCACTGAGGAGAATTGGTCACTAGCAGTATACTAATGAGAAAAGGAAATGATAACAATTCTTACAATACTTAAAAATTTCTTTGCAAGACATTAACAAATTGTGTTTTCTCTATACTAAAAATTTTAACTTTACTTTTTTGTTCACTGCATATAGATGCCTTTTTATTATATCATAGAATTAATAACACTAACATTTTAGCTATAACCTTTGAAGAGTTTAGATGAGTATGTGATAAATGTTACAGGTTTATTTGTAACTTAAAAGTCATTTAAACAATTTGACATATTTTTAAAACTTTGGTAAACATATTAAATCTAACCTAATATATCAAAACAACTTAACATATTTTTAAAACTTTCATGATATTAAATTGAATATCAAGAAACCTGTAATAGATGGACCATTTTCCTGTCAATTTTTATAGATTACCCATTTTATATTTGTTACAGGTGCACCGAATCTACAGAAGCACAGGAGCTAGTTTTGACAAGGCCAAGCAGGAATTCTCGACTGGGGTCATGAGGAACGAGACTGTGCAGGGCGTTGCCGCGAATGCCGCCCAGGGGGCAGTCAAAGGCATGGCCAGTCAGTACGGGTCCAACAACAAGTATTGAAGTTTCATGTATGCCCTCGCCCAGGGCCATATAGGGATCATAGGAGATTACATGTTAGAGGTGTGCTCTGAAGACATAAAGCATTCACTGTGTATGAACTTTGTGGTACTGAAGTATTTTTAAGTTATGGAGTTATAGTTTATTTATATTTTCATTTGTTATTGAATGGCAAAGACTTGTAGTCATGTCTGGACATTTGTGAATGTCAGATCCATGGTTCATGTACAAGAAGTCAAAGACGTTTCGCCCAATAAACATGTATAGAGAGCTATTAGCATCGCCTGCTTTGTTTAAGAACTTTGTATACTTTTTCAAAAAAAAGTTATGTTCATCACATCATTTATTAGGTACTGGATACATTTTGCAGATTTTTTTTATTGCCTAAGTTTTGATAAAGCAAATAAAAGTAAATTATATGTATCAAAACATGATGCTTGAATCGCTCAGAATCACGTTGCTTTTTTCCATTTTGATAACATGCAAATGGTCATTCACTTAGGCTTGCATGCAGATTCATTTTACAATTCTTGCCAAAAATGGTGATGAAGTTAATGGCACTGTGAACACTGAGATGTACTTGTATAAATCAATGGCGAAACAGCAGTCAGATGTCCATCTAATTTCTGTTCACCAGTGGCTGGTAGAACTTAATAACTCTCCTTCACTTGTACATGTAATTGTTTCTCTTTCAATAAGAAAGAGAATGTCCTGTGTGAAACAATTATAATAACAAACAGCATCTAATTTTTATGTGCTGGTTTTATTAACATGTAGAGAATTATAAGTGTTATCTGTGTTAATGTCTAGAAAGTGCTGAATGTACATGTACATGTGTTCGAGTCATATTTCACTGTGATAAGATTTGTTAATAAGCTAATCATTTTCAGATTTGGGTAAGATTAGGAATTAAACAAATGTTTTTATTGTCAATGAAAATTAAACAATTTATTTGACACAGAACAATTAATTACTTATTGAATTCAATAACTGCCAAAAATTTCTGCAAAGACCAATCCATTGTGAATTACGGAGAGCTTTGATTATCACTGTTTGCCTGTCCCTTTATTTGATATGATAGTGTTTAATAGATCTTTGTCCATTACTCGTGTAGCCCTTGCTCTTCTCTGTGGAACGGGAAGACTCCCAACAATCATATCATTGTCCATGTACTTGTATATATAGTGGTTATTATTCTTGTCAGTGATAATTATATTCTGTTCTTCTTCTGTGTTGTATGATTTTAATGAAATTTCTGTCATCTTGCTCCACAAAACAGAAGAGTTTCAGATGGTTAATTGTTTGACATCTTTTCTTCTTCTTTTTTATTTAATTCCATTGTGGTATGTCTTGTTTAGAGTGAATTACTAATACAGTGGGGCTGCAGGTCTCTTTTGGTCACAATCTAAAGTTTTGTTTACTTTTTCTTTTAAAATATGTACCTTATCAATATTCAACTTTGAAATCTGCACTTTCTTTGAACAGGTAATTCTCAGTACATCACATAGAATTGCGTGAAATCCAATGATTTTTTTGTTATTTTCTAGAATAAGCACGTAGCTACTTAGCGGCAAATGGATTCGTGTGATAGACATGGTAATAAATTGATGTACATATTGTCTAGTTTAATGGAACTATTTTTTGTTTCATGAAGCTTTAAAAAGGAAAAATTGAAAAAATTTAAGTGATGAATTGAAAATTAACCCAAAGAACATTCCAATAAAGATTTTATCAAAGTGAAATGAACAAGCGGATGATCATCGGATTGTCATCAGTTGCTGCATATGATTGTTGTCTTCGTTTTGTGGATAAACCATGTAAAGATATGTACACCTTTCTGTTCTAAAGAATAAACATATTACAGCTGCAAAAGACGTTATTTTGACTGTTAGAAAACTAGATTTGATTTTATTTGGGGATATATATGTAGGACACAGTCTTCTGCATGTTCATTAGTCATTTGTGTGCATTAAACAAGATAAAACAAGAGGCCCACAGGCCTTGACAGTCACCTGAGTACCACAGCCCATAGGTGGCTGTTAACCCCGTTAATTGATGTTTGCATACGTTAATTCATAAAGGGGGGAGGGGCAAGAGTCAGTAGCAAATAGTTATTAACTTGGTAAAGAGACCTGCAGGCATTCAGTGAGTAAAATGAAAGTTTGTACCCGAGAATGTTGTGAGATTTGGTAGCCTGGATGCACTTTTGTGATTGATGTTGCACTTTCTAATCCTCTTCAGCTATTAAAGTTTATAGAAACAGTCAGACTGAAATCTACACGCCCCCTTTATCGATTGGTCGAAACCTACAGCGACCTAAAAAAAAAAAAGAAAAAAATAACGGACTGCGCGAAATAATCGCGATGATGTCGGACTCAACTTCCCATAGGAGACGATTTGGTTGTTTCTTTTAGCTGACGTTCTGATGTACATTAACAATAATTAAGTGAATTTCACTTACTTTTTACAATAAATTTATTAATTAGTTAAAAGAAAGATGTAAATATAAACAATAAAATGCTTTCTTTGATGATCCATGCGGGACATGAGGTAGCGATCATTGCAGAAAAAATTACATAACCCGCTAATGTGGTTATGTATTTTTTCGCCACCTTCATACTCCGCATGAAACGCCAAAGAAATCATTTTATTGTTTCAAAGAAGGCAAAGGAATTCAATGCATTTTCTATAGGCTACTGTGTACAAAATCAAAATTTAAGAAGAGGACGTTATGGATATAATGACAATGCATTTAGTTTATCAGTCTCCCACGACTATGAAAGTACAGAAGAAAACATAAAAACACTATATGGCCATATTGGCCCCGTCCAAGGGCCTGAACCCCTGATCAATAATCCATGAATTTCTTGGTAGAGAGCTTTTTGAATATTATCAACATGCATTCCATGCGCGGATCTAGAGAGGGGGGGTGGACCAACCCCCCCCCCCCTGGAAAATATTAAATTTTCATAGTAAAATTATCGCAAATATGCCTCGGACCCCCCTGGCAAACACAATTATCCTCCCCCCCCCCGGAAAAATTTTCTGGATCCGCGCGTGCATTTAGTTTATCTTTCACTACTATGCTTCAAACAAAAAATGTTAACAATTGGCTATAGTTTTCAAGAAGTTAAAAAAGTAAACATTCTTACCGGACGATAGCTGCAGGTCTGTAGCTCCCGGTCTGGAAAAAATTCGGAGGGTCGTCCATCCGATTTTTTTCAGACCGGGAGCTACAAGACCTGCAGCTAACCGGACGACGCACGACACAATACGACGGACGAAGACCAATTGCAATAGGTTATCTGAATGATTCAGTCCGGTGACCTAAAAACAAGTTGGTACAACGGTTGCTCCTCACTACATGATGTGACATTACCTTTGATTAAGGTCTACAAAAGCCTAGTACGTTTTACCAAAATGTGTTGCCCCAATTAGTGGCGTAGTGCATTGAAGCACTGTAAGCACGTGCTTACAAAATTTGTATCTTATTAAAAATCAAATATTTCATTTCAATATCCCAAATTGCGTTTGTGCTAAAACCGTTTCATGAAGCACCCCCAACTTATTCAACAAGCGCTTGTCTCTGTAATAAAAGTATTACATTAAAGTTTTATAATTCAAAAAATTCCATCTTTAACAATCATTGTTATAGATAGAATTCTTTGAATTACAAAACTTTAATGTATCGAAATTTCAGTTTAGTATAATACAACAAGGTATCTAACTTCGAATTTCGAAATCTGTTGAGTACGTACCTCTCCCTCCCCTACCATCCGTGAATTCCAATTATTATCGCTTTTAGACAAAACGCAGTGATAAAGTGCTTACTCTCATTCTCTTCAAACTATACTACGATAAAGCATTGCAAAACTAAGCATGCTAATCATCAACCCAAAATTCAGAAAGCTACACTTTATTTAACAGATAAAAGCTTTGTTCCACAAATCGTAATCCGAGATATTTTTTTAGCTTTCCCTGTGAAACTTATCAAATGACGCGCACCTAATCTTACATAGAGGTTAGTAAGGTGAAACGTCTTTTCCAGTCGGGGAGCAATGCTTGGACGCTGCTTTTTCAGACAGAACTAAATAAAGGCAAGAATACATTTTGTAGATAAATTACCGTAGAAGAGAATGATAATGAACACTTGTTCGTTGATTTTTTCGTTAAAAGCAAAATTGATTGCGATCCACAGAAGGTGAAACTCCATATAAGATACCTTCTGTTATAGTCCGAAATATCTGACGTTTTTCAGGCCTTTTTTAACGATTTTGATATTTTATCTTCTATTTGAAATCGAGCCGAGAATGTCGCCTCCAGTTTGAGGCGGCGAATTTCCAGTTTTCGTAATGGCGCCGGTTCTGACGTTTTCCTGGCATGTAAAATATCAAAAATCGTTAAAAAGGTCAGGAATACGTCAGATATTTCAGACTATTTCTGTTATTATTATACTATGCAGTATACTTTATCGCAGAAACAAATGTCTTCTTTTCGAAATATTGACTGGGTCGAAGGTTCAAAATTTAGATCCATATAAAACGAATTTCCAAATTTGCATTTCATTACAATCGGCTTCAACCCCTATCAAAATGAAAGGAAACAACACTTCTTTTTCAGAGCACAGTTTGGGTAAAGAGGAAAAAAAAACTATTCACAGTTCTTCAAAGTTCAAACGGGCAATAAATACATTTGCATCATATCACTATGGTAACGGTAAATTACAATTGTATTCCCTTAAAAAACAAATATCAGGCATAGCTATGCTTGAGAAATGCTGCAGCTAGTCTTTAAAAAAATCTCTGATCCCATTTCACCGTTTTGTCAGTGGTGGTTGTCCCATATAAAAACTTTGTTTTAATTTCTTGAGATGCATTTCTTTGATTTTTTGGTGTGTGTGGTTTTTTTCAAGTTCTTTTTTGTTTGTGCCAAGATATTTGATTTTATGTAGACAAAAAAGAGGGAAAAAATCTATGCTTACTATAATCTTATATCTAAACGAGCTTTGTCTATATAAAGTACAATTACAACATATGACTGAGATATTAAAACTAATACTTTAGATTAAAATTATTGCCGCCGTAATTGAAAAATGTGCCCAATTAGTTGGTTCGGTGACTAGTCAATTCTATGAAGTGGGTATGCATAATTTATGGTGATGCTTTTCAATTTCCGATAATCAATGCAGAAACTGTATGATCGTCCTTCTCAACCACTCACTCAGTATTTCCAGCATGCCATTCAAATGTTTTTCGATTCCTTTGTAAGGTTAGCTGGCACTCTTGGTGGTATCGTGGTATCTTAAGGTCGATTCGTTCCCGTATCAACAATGTGCCTCGCTAGGTCAGTGCACCGTTAGACTTACCAAACCGATTAGTGTACTCATGCAAGAATGTATCTCTCTCTCTCTCTCTCTCTCTCTCTCTCTCTCGCTTTTTTGTCAGTTGGTTTGCCGTCTTTTTGACATTTTCACGAAATCAGGTCTCAGCTTTATAATTAGTTTCAACAACTTTGAACTCACTTAGCTGTCTAATTACTGTTCCTGGATAAATAATTTTGGCTTCTTCCCCAATATTCATTAGTCGAACAGTAACTGTCTCTTGTGGAGAAACAATAGTTCTAGAGGTGAATAAAACTTACTTTTGGTGGTCCTGGTGCAAAACAGGTATTCGTTGAAATAAGATTGTTATCCTATAAAACTTGTCAAACCGTTAATATTTCAGCTCTTACTGTCTTGGTTGTCGTTATTCGATTGCAACCAATATAACTCTCAGAGATCAGTGGTATTCTTGTATCTTTCAACGGAAGAACCCTGTGGCTCGTGTCAACTGGACAGAAAGTCCAACCCTGGTATTCCGTCAGCAGCATTTATCTGGGCTACCATTACACTGTTGTGGATTACCATGTCATCAATGGTCTTACATGTAGTTGTGTTAGGTCGGTCTCGCCCAAGACAAAAAACAATTCACCCCCATTTGCTGCTAATATGTTTTGCTTAGATTTTGCAGTCTTGACCTGGTTTCCTGTGGTATTCTCTCATACAATGTCTACGACATAAGTGTGAGTGTTGATCCGGTGTCGACCCAAGTTTAGCATGCATTCCGTGTACACTATCTTTGATGTACAAACCAGCTTCTTCCAATGAAGAACCTACACCAATTGATCCATTGGTTTTACAAACTAGTTGAACATTTATACTTCTAACAGGTCTGCTTGATCCCTTCATAGCATTGTTATGTTCGATTTCACATAGTCGCTTCTTTACATTTGGACAGTTATGACTTTCCTTGTTACATTCATAACAACGAACTGGTTTGTCACTTGGGTTTCTTTCGTAAATTTTACGATTGGGCTCTCGTATCTTCAATTGTTTAATTTTATTAGTAAGAGCATCCATGTTAGCCTCCATTGACTTCATCCATGGCTCCATTAATGTCTCACTAGCCACTGATGTTATGGTTGGTGTGATGTCCTCTGCGTTTGAGACTCGCAGGTTAACTTTTGATATCTGATTCTGCTTTTCCGACCGATTATAAGCCTCTAGCTCAAAAGCTAGGCGAATTGCCTTGTTCAGGTTTTGAGGACGTGACGTGTTAAATGCGAATCTACAGTTCAGAATCTAGCTGTTAGGGCGTCAATGAATCTTTTGCCAAGGTCTCACGTATTTTACCAGATGCTGATGCATCGACCAAATGTGTTAGTCTTTTAATAGCCTGTCCTACCTCCGACATTGACTCTGACGCTACGTCTATTCAATTGTACTCGGCACAGATCTGTTTGAATTAGAGGGGAAACTCTTTCTTCTTGTAATCTGACGAGTTTACTGTTATGTTAGTCTTTATCGCTGGGCAAAACACCTTATAACGACTGTGCATGTCCACGTAAGGATACAGCCAAAAAGAGTCCTTTGCATTATTCTGTCCAGCCATTTACTGCAGTACACAAGCACAAGCCTCGAAGTGCGCCTAGTAATCGGGCCATGAGGATGTACCTGAATGGCGAGTGTCTGTTGAACTATGTGGCAAAGGCGAATCAAAAAGATTGCCTGTCACAATGTCGTCAAGGGCAAAAGATGTACAGCTAACTGTCATCTGCTGGATGTTTGACTGTAGGTCGTGCATCACCAAATGTATCGTAAACCTGACTTATTGTCATGGTAAAATTGCATCCTGTTTCATTATTTATCTATCATTAGTTACACAAGTTTGAATTCATCAAAGTCTTTCAAGTCCAGAGGTTTATGAATAATATAGAATGGTTTCTAACATCTAGCTTCCTTCGAGTATAGCATTGAATAAACAAAATATCTAAACGGTTGATGTCCATGTAAAGTTGATTTTTCAATCGATTTTTAGAGAACTAAACCTCTGAACTCCGATCAAGTTTTTATATCTACGCCTTTAAGATCACATACTGATAGTGTTTTACGGAGTTGGCTAATTTATTTCTAACCCAAGGGCCCGTAGAGAGGACACGAAAGAGATGCAATATTGTAGACAGAAGAACGATAATAAAATTATTAGTTATAAGATTTGATGATATATTATATATACGATATATATCCAATATAACATAATCAATAGTTTCGCATGTGATTATCCAAAAATGTTGACAATGCAATGTGGCTTGAAAAATCAAGACAAGACAAGAACCACCATTGACCTTGAACCTTTTAAGGAGAATTTTAAAGAATTTTGGTCTGCTAATTCTGTTAGAACATAAGGCTGGAATGATCCAGGGACTTAAAACTTACCTAAAGGTCCATAACAGTTCATGATAAATAGCAGAAATATTTCTATGAAGTTTCAATTTCTTTGAGTTCAGGGAACGTGTATTTTTGTTTAACACCCGTATTCCTAAAGCACTGTCGGGTATTTAAAATTCAAGGTCATCCTACGAACAACGTCACAGCATCTTCTAACTTTGAAATGTTTTACTTTTTAATAAGTTATTTTATAAAAGTGTATGTGTGTATATATTGTTTATATTCATGTGTCAATTTGCTTCTGGCCACAGCTTTAAAAAAATGCATATTAATTTAATTACAATGATATCCATAGTTCCAAAAATTTGAAAATTGAAACACTTTATTGTAATTTGGAAGGATCAAACTGTTTGTAAGTGCTTCAACAAAACAAAAGCTTAATTAAAAATCAACTTTAACAAAAAAAGGCAGTGAAGTGATTTCAACAACTCTCGTAAAGGTGTCAATTAAAGAATGTTTGAAATAAATTAAGTTATCTAAACATATTACCTTGAAAATTTAGAAATATATTTGTGTGAAATTGAAAACAAGATACCGCCGTCTTTTAAAAGAGGTGGGTCGATGAAATAGTTTACAACGACCTGAAAGATTTTGTAATTTATGTAATGATAATCAATGGAGTCGAGTTCCAATACTGTTAAAATGTAATGGACTAGTACCTTTTATTAGGAAAGATTTTAAATACTATAAAGTTACGTAATTTATTATCGAACATCAACTCTTTATTTCTTTAAAAGAAAAGAATTGTGTTTTTATAACTAAAACTTTTGAGACTGTCTGCTCTCTTCAAATATTATGATCTATTATTTATTACTAGTATTTTTTAAAAACTGAAACGCTTTTCCAGACTGTCTGTATAATGTGTAAATATGTTTATATAGCTTGTTCGGTTTTTACCATTAATGGATTTTGAGAGAATCAATGAATTGAATTAAACTAAAAGACCGCTATATAAAAAAGGTTTCATTGGCTTGTTGATATATTAATCATGGGAAGCTTACAATCAATTTGTTTGCGCTGACACTGGTTTCTGTGGTTCTGCAGAGGTATTTTCATTGAATACATACTCAGACCCCCCCCCCCCATTTCTTATGAAGGTTCCCCCGCTCCCCGCTTTTATGCTTTAAAAACTTTTTTCGCCTGCTATCGAACAATAATACTCCAGTGACTAGGTCAACATCCCCGATGCGTTAATCCAGGTCGACGTCGAGAGTTTTTTTATTATTGTTATTTTCCCCAGGGAGTAAGGTACGCTCTTGGTCGTCTGTTGCTGCAGGAAGTCATACATAAGGTTTTTGACATGGCGGTGTTCGTCGCGGGATTGATCGGCGTAATCGTCTTCTACATCATCATCCTAGTCATCGGGTTGGTCGCCGGACGGAAGAAGTCGAGCAGCGCGGACTCCCAGTTCCTGGCGGACAGAGGACTCGGTCTCTTTGTCAGCAGTTTCACTCTCTCCGGTAAGTTCTGATGCATAGATCGTCGGTGAGAAAATGAACAGTATACATGTTTGTATATCTTGACATAATTTACAAGCAGATAAGTTTTATTAATGGACAGACTTCAGAATTCGTTGCATTTTTTAAAAATATTAAATTAAGTCAAGTCAGATGATTTAAGCCCTAACAACTTCATGAAATGATGAGCATTTGACCTTTTTTGATTTTATAAAAAGTTTGATAAATTCTTTCAAAAATTTTTACGTTAACAAAATCATGATCCAAATGGATGCTTCTTGCTCTGTTCGCTGCAAAATAGTTGCAAAATCGTTGATATTTTTTATGTCAAGGTCATGTACAAATAGGTCATGTAAAGGTCGTACGGACATGTATCTGTACGATTGGTTAATTGTGGGTGCTCTTTCAGAAAAACAGTCTCATCAGAATGTAAAATTTTGAAATACTCAACATTGATGAATTGCAATTTTCAAAAAGGTCAAACTGTTTCCACCGTTTCAAGCTCGACGACAAACATATAATTATTTGTAAATTGTGAATAAAGAGCTACATTACCGGTATCAGTCCTCGTTTTCCGAATAAATTATCATTGTACGTGGAAATATGTTATTTTTTTATCAGCTACCATGGTCGGGGGCGCTTATATCAGTGGAACGGCTTCAGAAATCGCCACCAAGGGACTCGTGAACACCATTGCCCCCATTGGATACAACATTGGATTGGCCATTGGTAACAAAGTGTTTATCTGCATTAGCTATAGTACACCTTGTTTAGTAAACGCAAGATTGCTACATGAATTATTATTTTTTTCAATGTTATATTTCTATCAAACACAGTGTATACTAATTTTACAAATAAAGACAAACTTTCACACACTCAGTAATTGTAAATATCTTAGTTTCTCCTATGCATTAATATATGTTCATTTATAATGGATGATGATCATTATAAGCAATAAGCAAGGACATTATTAGAAATAATCTGAATACCGAATACACTTTTCAAACAAAAATGTCTCCATTAGTTTAATGTAAATCAAGAATGAACGTGTCTAGCTATTTTGTAGCTGGTGTGGTGTTTGCCCCCAAGGTACGACGGGAAGGCTACGTGACCATATTTGACCCATTCCAGCTGAAGTTTGGCAAGAAAATGGGAGCCGTTTTATTTTTCAACGAACTGCTAGCAAACATCTTCTGGGAGGCAGCCATACTTGGGGCTCTAGGTGATATAAAATTACCGTGAGATTGTATGCTTCAGTAACTATTTGTGTTAATGGTAAACAGTGCCTTGTACTGGTTAGCAACTTTCAATTGTTAATGAATCCATATAATTGAGAAAAATCGTTCATTGTTAAACAATTATTTACGTAACTTACTTACATTTTTCAATAAGAAGTCAATGACTAATTATATCTAGTCATACTAAAAAAAATTGTATGAGTGTAAAAGACAAAACTGTTAAATAGAACACGTGTTTAAAGATAAGTAACAAAATATTTTGCATATGTAATTTGTGGGGTTCTTGAATTTCAATGGAAACATAATATTCTGTGTACCAAACTACGATTATAGTATAACTTTTCATGCACGACTGTTAACCTGATGTTTTTATGCTGTAACATTATCAAACAATTAAGCGTCTTTCCCCTACAGCCAGCTAGGTGTATGAAGTTTGTGTATAGCTTACATGTACCTGGCTATAAAAGTTTATCCATTATAATTGCTTTTTGAATTTACCAAGAAATCGTATACCCTTTAATGTAACGCAGATAGACCTATATTAAATGTTCTTAATTGCTGGATTTTTCGTTGCATGACAATTTTAAAGTTTTGATTATATTTTACTCATTCAAATATTTGTTCTCCTTGGTATAATATAAAGGAGCTTCTCTGAAGTCCATCATTGGGCTGGACATGAACGTGGCAGTCATCACATCTGCGTGTGTCGCCGTTGTCTACACGTTTTTCGGCGGACTATATTCTGTAGCGTATACAGATGTGATTCAGCTCATCTTTATTGGTGTAGGACTTGTAAGTAAAAAGACGAACATCTCATGCAAATAAGCACAAATGAGTTGTTTGAGAGAGAGAGAGAGAGAGAGAGAGAGAGAGAGAGAGAGAGAGAGAGAGAGAGAGAGAGAGAGAGAGAGATTATAATTTAGAGTACAGGCAAGTGAAATGTGAAATGTTAATATGATCTACGCTTCTTATAGATTCTAGCGCTACCGTTTGTTTTCATGCACAAAGCGGTGGATTTATCCCGAGTTGAGGGGACATGGTTTGGGACCGTAGCTCCTGAACACGTAGGAAACTACATCGACACATTTGTCATCGTTACGTTAGGAGGAATTCCTTGGCAAGTAAGGCCACTGAGTCACAAGATTAATGCATTTTATTTAGATTTTCAACAAAGGCATTTTAGCCAATAAGAAGAGTTCTCCAAGAGAGGAACGTACTGTATATGGTCCAATGTTGTTATCATTTATACTAGAGTGTAATTATCTGTTTGTTTTAGTCGTACTACCAGCGAGTACTGGCCTGTAAATCCCCGTCTTTGGCCCGCAGTGCCACGCTGATCTCCATCATCTATTCCATGGGTCTCTTTATCCCGCCCGCTCTCATTGGATTGGCGGGGGCATCGGCAGGTACTATTTTTAAAATATGTGCATGTACATTTAAAATCGATTATACGGAATACGGATATTAAGAAATCGTTATTATAAGGAATTTTGATTACCTTCCCTATCTTTCTTATCTCTTTTAATGTGTTAACAAAGAATCTTGGTTATATGAGGAACTAATTGTGAAATAAAAACATGCAGCTTATTCAAAACTTAAACAAGTAGATCACATATCTACATTCATGTAAATGTAATTCAAGCTAAAATCAATGTCATTGTAAGTTTTCATTTTTTGGATGCTGGAAATACAATGAATGTAATACATGCGGTTTTCCTAAAAGACATATTACAACATCATATAAATACTGCCTGTTTGGGAGGGTAAGAGTTGAAATTGACACCCCGAGATAACCATTGTCAACCGACGCGAAGCGGAGGTTAACAATGGTTTTTTAAGGGTGTCAATTTCAACTCTTACCCTCCCAAACAGGCACTATTTATTTTATTATACTGAATGTCTTAATTTTAGAGAAAATTTTACTACTTTTATATAGAAATAACCTGAATTCTACGGCGAACCATACGCGCATGTAACAATTCGTTTTATTATACTTTCATGTTAAATACTGAAATCTGATTGGTTTAGACGCAGTTGACAATCCGTTCCCTTACCCTCAGCGTTAGCAACACACTTGGCAACGGGCCGATAGAACGAATTGTTACATGCGCGAAAATTATGCGCGTACGGTTCGCCGTAGAACTCACGTCTTTTCTATATAAAAGCAGTAAAATTTGCAATAAAATTAAGACATTCAGTATAATAAAATAAATAGTGCCTGTTTGGGAGGGTAGCAGTTGAAATTAACACCCCTCGAAAACCATTGTCAACCTCCGCTTCGCGTCGGTAGACAATGGTTTTCTCGGGGTGTCAATTTCAACTGCTACCCTCCCAAGCAGGCACTATTTATATAGTGTTACCCGTTGCCAAGTGCGTTGCTAACGCTGAGGGTAATAGAACGGATTATCAACTGCGTCTAAACCAACCAGATTTCAGTATTTAACATGAAAGTATAATAAAATATAAATGGTGGGTATTTTTGTTCATAACACGTAGATTGGAACGCTACCTCCTATGAGGGCACGTTACCTTTGAGTGAGACGGACTGGGAGTCAATCCTTCCCATGGTTCTCCAGTATTTGTGCCCTACTGCGGTATCAGTTATTGCCCTTGGTGCCATGAGTGCCGCCGTAATGTCGTCAGCGGATTCTATCATTCTGGCTGTAGGCAGCGTTGTGGCCAGAAACATTTATCAAAATATTCTTCGGCCAAATGTGAGTATTTCCCAATGCACTAATACATGTACATGTAGTGTCAAAAGCTTACATGTCTGTCTAGAGTAACTAAGATTTTGAACTGACAATAACTTATTTTATTGACAATTTTAATGGCTGAAATATACCATATGTATATTATTTAAACTCATTCTGGTATTTGCAAAACATTATGCTCTCATATCTTTTTTTAAGAAAGTAGATTTTCATAGTTACCTATAAAAACCATTCAAGAATATATCATTGATTTATAATTTTACAGAAAGTAGATTTTCATAGTTACCTATTAAAATCATTCAATAATATATCATTAAATTATAAACCAACTTAGATTTAATAAAATTTTACAGGCATCAGACAGGGAGATTGTTTGGGTCTTTCGTATTTGCGTAGTTATTGTTGGCGCACTGGGAACAATAATTGCCTTGACAGTTCAGAACGTGTATGGATTACTAGTATTGTGTGGGGACCTCATGGCCGTATCCCAGTTCCCTCAACTTGTCTGCGCCCTGTGGTTAAAGGTGGGAAACACCTACGGAAGCTTGTTGGGGATGATTGTTGGTCTGTTGATGAGAATTCTTGGTGGAGACCAAGTCCTCGGCATCCAAGCCGTTATTCATTACCCATACTTCGACCCAGAGCACAATAAACAGATCTTTCCCTTTAAGATTGTAGCTATGCTTTGTTCTTTGGCAGTAATCATCTTAGTATCACACATTACTCATTTTATTTTTACACGAAATTATCTATCGCAGAAGTTTGACATTTTCAACTGTTTTCGGGATCAGTTTGAAAAAGAAATTTCAACTGACCAGCATGAAAATTCCGTAATGTTCGGATTAGATAATGAAAATCCCAGTGAAACTGTGAAAGAGAAAGCAAGTGACGCCATGTTGGATAACACTGATTTATAGACAAGGAATATTATCTATGAAAATAAAAACAGGAAAAATGCTTATACCAAATGCTCTCCTTTAGACATTGGCAATACTCGAATAACTTCGACAGTATCACCATGAAACCAACATGTGATGTGTATATTGTCCACGGTGAAGTAATACAACTTTTCCTGGTTTCTGGTATGAACTGGCCGCGGATCTTCGCTCAGAATCGAAGAAATTGTAATCGTTGCTTCCGTGGAATTCTGGAGGAATTTCAACACGAAGTCTGGATCTTTTGCATCACGTGAAAACATCCTTAGCTGATCTGTAGCTCTGGGTGTGAATGTCACTTCCAATTTAGGAGAGGCGGGTTGACCGATCCAATCAGGGGATTTCACGTGTACGTCTTTTTCATTGTTATTATCATTTTCTTCCTCACAAAAACAATTTTCAATACAACTTTCTCGTGGAATTTTTGTGTTTTTCATTTCCTTTTTGGTCGTCGAACAGGTTAAGTCTGTATCAGGCTTTACCTCATCTTCTCTGCCTGTACTGGGACAGTCAGTGTTACTCTGGGCTCTGCTGTCAGAGCAAGATTGCACATGGTCAGTCAACAAAGCGTGCGGTGTATCGTATTCCGGAATGTACGGTTTGATGTCGAGTATAGGGGTACCATCCAGTAGGTCGATTCCACTCAAAAACAGGGTGCTATCTGTAAAATGTTATACATCTATAGTGTTCCAAATAACTTGATGGATAATCCAGGAAACACATATGAAATTTATGATTTTTCCCCCTTAATCTTTATTATTAATTCACCTTTGTTAGGCAAGGGTTTTGGCCCACTCCGCACCGCAGATGGGTTTATAGGGAGCAGAGTGGACCGAAAACCCTCTGCTAACGAAGATATTTTTTTTTATTCGAATGCCAATGTCCATATATAGATCTATCGTTATTTTTATACCGTCCACACGGTCCAGTTTAGCCAGGGAGAGCCCGATGGGATTGGGCCGGTGTGGTGACCTTGTGGAGAATAAGCCCACTTTCCTACCTCGTAACCTCGGTGGGCAAACTTTGGACCGGACAAACTCTTTCTCGTTTTTATGGAATACAAATATCAACCTAAAATGAAAAGCAATAGTGGAAATTATATTTTTATTGCAGTTTGTTACTAAAGACAAAGGAAGGTTTTGACCAGAAAAACCCAAGCATATCTTTCGCAAATGATCTTTTGAAGTCGTCAACTTTATTAAACTTTTTTGTGATAAAATAGACGACAATATAGCAGCGATAATTTCACATCCTACAAAGTAATGCTTAATTTTAGAAGTATGACTGATAATCATACGTCATTATATAATATAATAGGGAAAAGAGATGTGACATTTCCGTTCTATAATATCACCAATTATCCCCAAACGTTCGGGTGTGGCCATAAAAAGGATTGAGGTCTCGTGTCGAAATGAAAGGGTTGGTAACATTTATGTAATCCAAAATCAGTATTATGTTTAAAAAATCCCCTGTAATGATAAAAGAGGCCCCAATTCGCCGATTTAAAAAGTTTTATTATCTCGGTTGAAACCAACTTCTTTTGTCTACAGTTGGAAAATAATCGTTTATTGTTTCTAGAAATATGTTCATCATCAAAATTTGACTGTTACCGGTTGAAATGAATGGTCAGCAATATCGAAAGCTGCAGGTCTTGTTCATCTTTTTAGATCAAGCGTAACTGGATTAAAAAAAATGTTTTTTATATGGATGGGACGATAGAACCTTTGTTTAGGTTCAATGTCGTAAGCGCCAAACATTCTAAAAAACAACAAAATGTGAAACCATTCACTGGTAATTGATAACTTCAAGTTAATGAATGACAATTCTCGAGGAAACTATGAACAAAATAAATGTTTTAAATCTTTTAGGGTACTTTTTATTTTTAATTGATGAAAAAACCCTTTAAACTGAAAAAACATAGGTAATCACAGATTACAAAGCTCACCGAGACGAGGTGTCCTTTCTGATATATTTCATTTTATCAAATAAAATATACAACATGACTATTTGATAAAATGAAATATATCAGAAAGGACAGAGGCATCACCTTATGAGACCACCTTTATCATATTATATGAAAACTATAGTTGGTGATCTTGGATATTCATGTATACAGTTTTGACACAATATCGTATATTATATGTTAAAAATTTGTATGATAATCATATGTTCATTTCATACGATATTATAAGATACAATGTTTATCAATACAATAATATAAAATACGATATTGCTTCTTTTAATACTTACAATATATATCTTATAATACAATATAATACTGTAATAAATAATGATGCAATATGATTTTTGTAACATATGATATGACATTGTATCGTGTTATACATTATTGTATTTGATCAAATAATACAATGTCATAATAAATAATAAATATATCCCAATATTGTGACATATGATATTATATTGAATAATATTTAATAATAGTTTTATATTGTATTGTATATTTTTTATACGTAATGATGTTGTATCATCTGATACAATATGATTTGATACAACATTATATCATATCATATGATACAATATCATATTATAAAATATTGGATCATATGATACAATATTATATGTAACAATATCATATAATACAATTTCATGGGATATAATTATATACTATATAAACCAATATCATATTATACAATATTGTAGCATATGATACCATATCATATATTATTACAATTTTGTATCATATGATACAATATTATTCATTGCAATATCACATGAAACAATATCGTGATAAAATAATATAAATTACAATATAATATTATATTATATTGTATCATAATATACAATACTTTACTTAACAATATCATGATACAATTTCATATCATAATGTAAAAAAAAATTGATACACTATCATATCGTATCATATAACTTTTTACAATATATGATATAATATTGGATCTTATAAAACAATGTATCATATCATACAATACTATATCATAGGAATTATGTTATAGCATTAAACAACAAACACAAGCTAGCAATAAGTTTTGAGTGAGGTAAGAGATTTTTTTAGTATCCTTGATAATGGAGATCAGGCTATCCATCTGAAGCTACCTCTGCGATTCATTTTTATATTATAGTTAAATCAACTGTGCAAGTTTGAAATAGTTCTATTATCAATAAAACATGTGACCCATTCCAAAATAATTAAACCTCATCCAGCATCCGAAACCTATGGCTCAGATTCAGCATTAAAGCATGTCTGGTGCATCAGTATCATAAGACGCACTATCCATGCAAGTTTGGTGAAGTTAGGACCAGTAGTAACTTAGAAATTGCTATCAAAGGGCACCTGTACCAAAAACTTTAACCTCCTCCAGCATCTGAAATTCATGGCCCAGATTCAGCATCCAAGACTTTCAAGTTCACAAGTAGGTCCAGATGCATCATCCATGCAAGTTTTGTGAAGATAGGAAAAGTAATTACTTAGATACAGGACCTGCAACAAAAACTTTAAAAAGGTTCGGACGCCGACGCCGAGAGTATAGTATAAGCTCCCCTCGACTTCGTCTCGGTGAGCTAAAAATACACTAACACAGAGCAAAACGAAGCAACATTTAAGTAAACCTGACCAGACATGGGAGAATTCCTGGAGCCCCTCTATTGTATACTGGGGGTTGTTGACCACCAGACGGTCCAGTGTCAGGGTGCCGCGGGCCTGGGGGCAGATAGAGGGCTGGCGAGGGGTACCCCTCTTGTGGCAAAACAGCGAACTCATAAAACCTATCGGCTTTATTTCTCCTGCAAATAGATACATATAGGAGTCTACATGCGATTACCAGCGAAAATAAGGGTAATTATCTTTTTTCATGGGCCGTGTATATTTCAAAGACAGCTCCTTTCTCTGTTTATTTTAAACTTTAAATTGCAATAGAAGTCTTTTAACATATATTTAGCTATTTTAAAATGTAACAAATTAACAGAAAATCAAAGATGCCTATATTTACATCTACTGAGAATTTTCTCGCTATTTCTTTAGAAACCCGAGTGTGTTCAAACATCTGCTGACAGAACTTAACGTTTTAATTAAGTTTTCCATATAAGAATGAAGGCAGTTCTTAAAAAATTTACACCTCGAGAAAACCATTGTCAACCGACGCGAAGCGGAGGTTGACAATGGTTTTCGAGGGGTGTCAATTTCAACTGTTACCCTCCCAAACAGGCACTATTTACTTTATTATACTGAATGTCTTAATTTTAGAGAAACTTTTACTGCTTTTATATAGAAATGACGTGCATTTAACGGCGAACCGTACGCGCATCATTTACGCGCATGATGTAACAATTCGTTCTATCGGCCCGTTGCCAAGCGTGCTGCTAACGCTGAGGGTAAGAGAACGGATTGTCAACTGCGTCTAAACCAATCATATTTCAGTATTTAACATGAAAGTATAATAAATCGAATTGTTACATGCGCGTGAATTATGCGCGTACGGTTCGCCATAGAATTCACGGTGTTTCTATATAAAGGAGTAAAATTTTCTCTAAAATAAAGACATTCAGTATAATAAAATAAATAGTGTCTGTTTGTGAGGGTAACAGTTGAAATTGACACCCCGAGAAAACCATTGTCAACCGACGCGAAGCGGAGTCGCGTCGGTTGACAATGGTTTTCTCGGGAGGTTCGCGTCGGTTGACAATGGTTTTCTCGGGGTGTCAAGTTTCAACTGTTTTTTTTTCGGGGTGTCAGTTTCAACTGTTACCCTCCCAAACAGGCACTATTTATTTTATTATACTGAATGTCTTAATTTTTATAGCAAATTTTACTGCTTTTATATAGAAAAGACGTGAATTCTACGGCGAACCGTACGCGCATAATTAACGCGCATGTAACAATTCGTTCTATCGGCCCGTTGCTAAGCGTGCGAGGGAGAGAGAACGGATTGTCAACTGCGTCTAAACCAATCAGATTGCAGTATTTAACATGAAAGTATAATAATTATATAATGTGTACAAACTAGTAAGGTTACTGTACTTAGTGTAGATAATACAAAAGAACTCAATAATTTAGCTTTTCTACTACAATTAAGCTGTTGATTTTGAAGTTCACCATTGTGATGTTTCGTAAAACATTCATTGTTATTTTAGTGTATCGGAAAATATATTATAGGCATAAAATTATTACACGAAATGACCTCCATAGAATACTCATTGATTATAAAACTTTTATCTTCTTAAAATGTTTCAATATCAATTGATTTAGTTTTCACATTCCTTAAAATCATATTTACCTAATTTGTACTGCCGCCAGTGAAAATGTCAATCACAGCAACGATAACTATAACTAGACTTACACTATGACTTTGTATATTGATATTTATATATCGACCAGTAATGGTAAAAACCACATTGACAAAAGCGTACGTACCTAACTTCTTCGTGAAGCAATACCTCACACATATTAACTTATTTTTTAGTTCAAGGCACTTATGTAAGTTTCTACATGAAGTTTTGATAAGAAGAGTAAGCATTTTAATAAACAGCGTGGGAACATAAGGAATCTAACACTACGGAAGCCTGATGCAGACATTTATTAACCAACCACCACCACCCCCCCCCCCCACCCCGCGAAATTAAAAAAGATAATCACAGAACGGAATAAAATATTCAAGTCTTCAAAGTCTTGCATATGAAAGGATATTTCATTGAGCAGCTGTTGAAATACAATATATGGAAAGACTAAATAAATTCTTTATTATAACCTTCGTGATTTTTGTATTTTTTTTTTTTTAAATATGCTTGAATTCAATGTACTAAAGGGATGGCTTAATAGGATTGTTTATGGAGAGGCCAAATAAATTCTTTATTATAACCTTGCATGATTTTTGTATTTTTTTTTTAAAGAAAATATGCTTGAATTCTATGTACTAAAGGAATATCTCAATAGGACTGTTTTCCTTATTTCTATATATTAAAAAATGCATTCTCCCTTCTGAAATTGAATTTTAAAAAAACCTTAATTCTGAACAATTACTGACAAGACTATCATTACTGTGCCTTGACATCATTATTGTACCTTGACCTTTTATGGCCTATTTAAAATTTTACATTAAAATTCACTGACTCTGACCGTCTTCTAATTTTAATAGATAACCTTAACACAGAAGCAAGATGCTAATTAACGTTGAACATAATTTTATTTCAGTAATTCATTTAGTATATTGGTACATTTTTATTTTACCAATCCAAATTTCATTATAAATTATGAAGATTTGAGATGTTCAGCATACAAAACAGGTTGAATTCTAACAATTTCAGCCAAGTCATCATCAAACCAGCAAGTCACATGCAGTACATCAACAGTAAAATAATACAAACTGTCCCCACACTTTTGTCGTCGATAAATTGATCGAGGATCTTCAGATAAAATTGATCTAATGGCACCCAAAGCTTCTTCACTAGAGTTTAGGAATTTCAATCTAAAATCAGGATTCTCTGCAGTTTTTGAAAACTTTTGAAGTTGAGACTTGGCCCTGTCTGTTACTGAGACACTTAGTTTGGAAATGGGTGCCTCAGATATCCACTTGGCAGATTTTATTTCTGATTTCTGTGAACACGTACTTGAAGATTTAGTTTTCAAATTTTGACTTGCACATGTCTTTTCATCAGCTGCATAATGTTCTTTAGAAATATCTTCAATTTCACAACTACTCTTTTGTTCAAAGAGTTCTGTACTTTCCACAGTGTTTATTGGTGTTTTGTCACTATCCTTTTCCTCCGATAATGGTTGTGATGCAAGTTCAAAATCTTTGAACTTTTTCATTGAACTCTCACTTTCCCGGAACTCATCTTCTTTAAGACTTAGAGTGCTAGGTTTTGGTGTTGTTGGAGTAATTGGAGAATCATACTCAGGTATATAGGGTTTGATATCCAACACAGGTGTACCATCCAGTAGGTCAATGCCACTTAGATGCAGTGTATTTCCTGAATATAATTATAATAACATAATTTAACCAACAAAATTGCTTATTTGCTCCATCTCCTTTACTGGTATAGTTTATGTTTACCTGTACATGTACACATGCATATCTATAAAATGTATTTAAAAAGTGAAATTTGGCTTTTGGAATAGTTTCAAAAGTGATAACCCTAGCAAGCAATTTTCAGGTATTTAGTACCAAGCATATTATACCTGCAACAGATTCCAGCTTTGCCAGAGTTAGTCCAATTGGATTTGGTCTGTAGGGGGACCTTGTTGAAAATAAGCCAACCCTTTTTCCATTAAGTCTTGGAGGTTTCACTTTTGCTTTCACATATTGTGCATTATTCTTATGAAAAACAAAAATCAACCTGAAATAACACATAATTATGAATATGAGATACAAATTCATGTATTGTTAAAATACCACAGCCAAATAAGATGACCCATACTCAAGAATTTAGGGTAGTAATCAAATTATAGGCAAAACCCAGGCATACACTCATCACCTGATATAAGCTTCATTAATATCAACTCTTAATTAACTGTTAATATATATAAAAAAAAGAACTTATGAATAATTTACCACACATGAGAGAACTCTTCTAGTCCTTCCAGTGAGTGTTCTGGATTTGTGAAGATGGATTTGTCAACTTGGAGTGTTCCTCTGGCAAAAGGACATACTGAGGGTTGGCGAGGGGTTCCATTCTTGAAGGTGAACAAGGAATTGATGTAACCTATAGGCTTTACTTCCATATCTGTCAGAATTAACAATGAAATATTAAAAACAAATGACAGAAATATTTAAAGTATATATACCAAACTTAACTGCATTATGTGTCACCCTGAATAAGAAAGTTAAATTTTGTTGTTGTATTCTATGATAATTAATGTCAATTTTCAAAATAAACCTAATCCAAGCACAATTTAAACTGTTAAATTATTAGCATCTATATGTCTTGAATACCATGGATAGTTGATATTTTATATAATGCTCATAAACAAGTTTATTCTAAATATATAGTTGGGTGAGATTATGTAACACTAACTACAATGGAATTTATGGTCTCTTATTCCTATCAGTCATTTCAATACTTTGATTATTTGGTTATAATTTCAGCGTATGAAAGATTGGCCTTTTACAATTAATTAAAATACTGTAGGAATGAACTACCAGTAGTATGAATAATCATGCCAAAGATGGCATGAGGTCAAAGAAAATGTTTCTGGATATTTTTACTGACCTTGTTTATCAACTCACTATAACCACGCTGTTTTTAAACATTTCTTAGACCATGATCGAGGAATTAAATCGGACTCGGGAAAGTGCATAGCAACTAACGCTTTGGAATATGAATTTATTTTAGAATATTCGAATTCATTGCAAACATTACACACATCTGGTCGTGTATATTATACCAAGAATCCAGATTAATCATGTAAAACACAATTACTGCGTTGGAAACCTATAATAGGTAATTTTATCATATAAACGGTTTGTTTACTATCTAGTTCGAATTACCTCAACATTATTTACAAGCACTTGCTGGCCCACATCTTTTCGGAAAACTGTTGTTAATAAACATTTTATATTCATGTCTTTTGAGTATAGCATAGCTTTTGCTTTTTTCTAATATGAGGCTTTTAAATCAGCAATATTGTTTTTAATAATTTGGACCCATCTATTTATTTTCTGACAAATAACGTTAGATCTACTGTCAGTTACTGAAATTTAGCCAAGAGACTAAACTCACATGTTATCCTAGGATGTAAAATTAATTGAAATATGAACTACATCTTGGAAGAAGAATTAATTATGTAAGAAACACATAAACTTTATGGAATGCAAAATTAATACTGTTGACTAGTTGAATGTGAGATTTTTTTTTGGATATTTTATTTAAAGTCTGTCGCAAGTTATTGCTTTCATCACTTTCCAATGATTTTTTATTAAAATAAATACACCTATCAAAGAAGTACAATTTAAATCGAAAAGAAGGAAAAAATCCAAGATTTCTTCATTGAAACACCATCTTTTTTTGTCTGGAGTATTTTACAAGAGCGAAAACAAATGTTGAACGGAGAGTCAAAATGGGAAATGTTTACATCTTTTCTCCATTCTGAAGTACTTGAGACACCTCATACAATTTTTAACGTTATCATCTTGGGTACTTTCATGTCTTTTGCAATGCAAAATCTTGATGGACTTTTTATTTTGGACTGTGTTATTAAACCTGAACCGATAGAAGGGGGGTTTCAAAATTGATAATTTGTACTTTTTCATTCTAATGAATGGATGTAGTTTGGGCACAAAGGTATTTATAATTATCAAGATGTTACGCCAAAGTGGTGGAAGCAGAAACTTGGGACAAATTATAATAAAAATTCAGATAATCATACTTTTTGAAAGCAGTTGCACTTACACACTTATAACTATTTGTCATCAACCAAATTAACTTGATTATGAAATGATATATATTTATTAATATAAAATGAACATAAAGACCACACATGATATAGATTATGTATAATTATTTAAACAGAGATCAGTTCCTTAGTCAATAATTCATTTGATTTTTTTAATCATGGAATTTGTGTAAAAAAATACCCAAGTTTGGCAAGGGGTGAAATAGCATGTTCTACAATTAACAATTCTCAACAAGGTGATATGCAAAAGTTACACAATTTTTTTTTTCCCATACTGGGCATTCCCCTTAAATCTCAAATGAAGTATAGTAAAAACATTTGGGTCTTATTTTCATAACCAATATTTAATAACATTTTTGAAAATTTTATAGACTATTCTCCTTATGCTATGGTATATTTTTAATGATTGTCTTGAATTTGTTGTCAATGATTCCTCAAACTCTAAACTAAGTGAAATACACATAATACATATTTGTTTTCATACTGTATATTTTATTTTTATATGAGATATGTTTTCACTGTTTTTAAAATTGCATGATTTAGTTTATAAATAATTATAATATATTAAAATATCAATTGCAATTAACTTTTTTTATTGAATTTTAAATAACATATATTACCTAGAACTCATAAGATACATGCATGTATATGAAGCACACTCAAAAATGATAAATTGCAATTTCCAGAGTTCAAGAGTAAAGGAACAAACTCAGCACGAAACACCAAACAAACAAACAAAATTATCAGTCTATCAAAGGTTGGCTTATTTCCTGGACTAGATTATTTTTTAACCCCGTTGTCTCCAAATTATTAAGAATCAAGGTTAATAATGTTTCAGAACTTTTTCTTTGGAATGTCTAATACTGATGTGTTTCTTTTTAGTTTTTTAGCTCACCTGAGCTGAAAGCTCAAGTGAGCTTTTCTGATCACTTTTTGTCCGGCGTCAGTCTGTCTGTCCGTCTGTCCGTCTGTCTGTCTGTCCGTCCGTAAACTTTTTACATTTTCGACTTCTTCTCAAGAACCACTGGGCCAATTTCAACCAAACTTGGCACAAAGCATCCTTAGGTAAAGGGGATATAAGTTTGTTAAAATGAAGGGCCACGCCCTCTTTCAAGGGGAGATAATAAAAAATCATTGAAAATTTGTTGGAATTTTTCAAAAATCTTCTTCTCAAAAACCATTTGGCCAGAAAAGCTGAAACTTGTGTGGAAGCATCCTCAGGTCGTGTAGATTCAAGTTTGTTCAAATCATGTTCCCCGGGGGTAGGGTGGGGCCACAATGGGGGGTCGAATTTTTACATAGGAAAATATAGAGTAAATCTTTAAAAATCTTCTTCTCTGAAACTGATCAGCCAGGAAAGCTGAAACTTGTGTGGAAGCATCCTCAGGTAGTGTAGATTCAAGTTTGTTCAAATCATGATCCCCAGGGGTAGGGTGGGGCCATAATGGGGGGTCAAATTTTTACATAGGAATATATAGAGTAAATCTTTAAAAATCTTCTTCTCTGAAACTGATCAACCATTTGAAGGCTGAAACTTGTGTGGAAGCATCCTCAGGTAGTGTAGATTCAAGTTTGTTCAAATCATGATCCCCAGGGGTAGGGTGGGGCCATAATGGGGGGTCAAATTTTTACATAGGAATATATAGAGTAAATCTTTAAAAATCTTCTTCTCTGAAACCGATCGTGCAGAAAAGCTGTAACTTGTGTGGAAGCATCCTCAGGTAGTGTGGATTCAAGTTTGTTCAAATCATGATCCCCAGGGTTAGGGTGGGGCCATAATGGGGGGTCAAATTTTTACATAGGAATATATAGAGTAAATCTTTAAAAATCTTCTTCTCTGAAACTGATCAGCCAGGAAAGCTGAAACTTGTGTGGAAGCATCCTCAGGTAGTGTAAATTCAAGTTTGTTCAAATCATGATCCCCATGGGTAGGGTGGGGCCACAATGGGGTCAAATTTTTACAAAGGAATATATAGAGAAAATCTTTAAAGATCTTCTTCTCAAAAACCGATCGTGCAAAAAAGCTGTAACTTGTGTGGAAGCATCCTCAGGTAGTGTAGATTCAAGTTTGTTCAAATCATGATCCCTGGGGGTAGGGTGGGGCTACAATGGGGTGGGGGGGCGAGTTTTTATATAGGAATATATAAGGAAAAATCTTTAAAACTCTTTTTCTCAGAAACTGATTGGCCAGAAATGTTATTACTTGCGTGGAAGCATCCTCAGGTAGTATAGATTCAAGTTTGTTCAAATCATGATCCCCAGGGGTAGGATGGGGCCACAATGAGGGGTCGAATTTTTACATAGGAATATAAAGAGAAAGATCTTTAAAAATCTTCTTCTCAGAAACCAATCGGCCAGAAAAGCTGTAACTTGTGTGAAAGCATCCTCGGTTAGGGTAGATTCAAGTTTGATAAAACTATGATCCTTATGGGTAGGGTGGGGCGTCAGTTAGAGGGGGGGGGTTGAATTTTCACATTTGAATATATAGAGAGAAATCTTTAAAAATCTTCTTCTCAAAAACCGATCATGCAGAAAAGCTGCAACTTGTGTGGAAGCATCCTCAGGTAGAGAAGATTAAAGTTTGTTCAAATCATGATCCCAGGGGGTAGGGTGGGGCCACAATTGGGGGGGGGGGTGACAAATTTTTACATAGGAATATATAGGGAAAAATCTTTAAAAATCATCTTCTAAACACAAATTGTCTAGAAAAGCTTCAGTCAGTTCAGATAGTGTAGATTAAAATTTGTCAAAATCATATTCTTCAGGAGTAGGGTTGGGCCACATGGAGGGGGGGGGGGATTCCAATTTTACAAAGGAAAACATTTAAATTATTCACAAAAACTCAAATGTTATTATATATGGTTTTACTTATATGCAAACATTTTGACATATTGTTAATTCTTTAAAATTGTTTAGACTCTGGCCCCTGGACAATTCTTGGACCTCACAAGGGGTTCAAAATTTGATGTAGGTTTATAATCCATATATAAATAGTTGTTTAAGTCTGATCATCTTCTTGAGAACTGCAATGCTCAATATGTGATATGACTGTAAAACCACCCTGTTACAAAGGGGCTCAATGATAAACATAAGAATATGCAGGGGAATTTTTTTTTTTAATACAGAATCTATTATACGACATTGTTCAGATATTTTGTATATGACTCCATAAAGCTGATTTTATTATGTTTATTGTTGCTCAGGTGAGCGATGTGGCCCATGGGCCTCTTGTTTTTTTAATAATCAGTTGTTATCCAGTTTAATATGTTTCTTAAATATATAGAGGGATATAAAAAATGATATAATGTAGTAATGTAGTTTTTTAGGGCTTGATTATTATTCAAAAAGGCTTTGTTTTGACCATTATTCTGTGTTTCATTCCAACTATTTGGTTTATAGTGGATACATGAAAAAAAAAATGGTTTATCAGAATGATGAACAAACCTGGAATCCAGCACAACAAATGATATTTAAAGATAGACATATATTTTGATTTACAGAAATTGTTATAAGGAATATTAAGTATAATCTTTCCATGTCTTTGTCCTTTTTTAAGTCTTTGTCATTGTTTACACTAAGTAATGTAGAAATGAGGGATCAACTTTATATACAACCAAATAGCAATCGTTTTACCAATTAATATCTGATTATTTAGGTTTTTTCCATTGATCAATTCAGGTACAGTTATTCATGAATTATCTTAATAAATGTATAAAACTTGTGAATCATAGAATATATTCAAACTAATTTTGGTAGACTTGCAGTTGAATTTTAATGTATAATTTTAGAATTCACCTCCTAATTTATTGAGCAATAATTTGATACTGTCAACATGAAAATATTCATATAAAAATAAATGCAATTAGATATAATTAAATGATGTTTATATACCTTTTATGCCATTCATGCAGGTCTTTCACCAAATCCCTCATGGCCAATTCCATGTCTGAATTGAAGAACTTATTAATATGTTGACAAATAATCACTATGGCATTACCAAAGTTGAAACAGTTGCTAAATGATATCAGCGTCTATCTTCATGAAAAGATTTTCTCACAGTCCTTGAGTTCAATTTGTTAAAGCTTCAAAACTTAGATAGCACATCTAACTTGAAACAATAGCTCAAAACAAGATTTAAATGGCCAGCAATTGTTCCTGAGTCTAGTTACACAGAGTCAACAGTTTGATAATGAAATAACTGATAATCTTGAGCAGTTTAAATATGAGGTCCTTTAATTGTTTTGAAAAGTATTTGTTTCAAAGATGTGTTTTAAGTGTTCAAATTCATAGGTTGTAGAATCACCTAATATACAGGTAGTCTTGTCATAATGTCATATCATGGCAAAAGAAAGGGAATTCTTAAAAAGAGTGATGATGAACCAAAATTTAGGTTCAAGAAGTTGGGGTGAGTTCTAATTTCTTGTTGACATGTGAATGACCGCAAGTTAAAAAATTGGAATTTTGGGAGATTTATGGGTGGATGCATGACATACAATACTGTTTCCTAAATTTTTAATTTTCTGTATTATATTATTGATTAATTTTATACTGGGTCCCTCATTTTCTGCATTTATTTTATTGTGAATGCATAATTTTTTTTACTGAAGCTATTTTGTCATTGATCATTTAGCAATGTTAGCTCTCAGAGTTTTCCATGTACCTACATGTTGGCATGTTTATAACCAAAGCTTTACAGTTATATATCTGATTAGACAAAAATGATCAATTTCAATATTCCAAGTTTTTTAAATTACATATAAATTCAAGATAAAAACAATACAGATGTGTATTACTTATTATTTCCACAATATAAGATGTTTCTCTAGTGAATTAGTCCCTTAAGAGGTAAATATTTACTAAATATACTTTCTTTTTGCATACATGTACAACTGTACTTCAAGTGTATATTGCCGCTTCAAGGCAAAGTATGAAGTATTAAGTTTGTATAACTTCATTCATGTATTCAAATGTACATGACTATTTTATAGGTTAAGTATGCCCACCTCTGACACTACTGCGGTCAAGTTTACGGGCTACCATGCTGACCCGATCCAGGTGCAGGTTCGACTGCCCAAGCGGCAACCCATCCCAGGCAAAGATATCATGCCCGAACCCCCTCCGGAAAAGGAAAAAGTGCAGAAAGAGGGGGAGATGTATCCCTTAAAATGGCCTGCCTACACACATGTAAGTTCTATGAATTTCTATAGTTTTAGTTCTTGAGTAGATGGTTTACTTAGTGTAATTATCCTGCATTTATTTGTTAAAAATGACAATGATGGAAACTGATTTTATTCCAGCAGAAATATTCTTTCATGTCGCAAAAGAGCAAATAATTAATTACATGAGGTTCCGCAGTTTTATTCTTTGTAAACATTTTTAATGCTTATATTTGCATCTTCTTTAATTTTTCAGAGTGATGTTGAGAAGAAAATCAAAGGTGTTTTAGAGCCGCTGTCTTTGTTTACAACTTATGGGGATGAAGAAGGTAAGGAAGATGAATCACATGTACCAGTATATCGTCATGTTACAGATAGTTGAACATTTTAATTTTACGACATATAGAGAATACAATTGCTGAAATGCAGTTTTATAATAATCATCAGCAAAATATACTCAACCATGATAACAATCTAATGAAAATTAAAACTTTCATCTGCATGCATGCTTCCTGGCTTTTGATATGTTAATTGCGGCATATTACCAGTAATTAGATTGACAATTGACATTGTGATAAAAAACTCGATCCTGACACTTTCACCAAAAACTAATTTTCTGTTTTCAATTAATCTTCTGTTTTAAATAACTTATTGTTTCCTTTTATATTTCTCTAGATGCGGAAGGAAAACCTAAAGTTGAACTTGAAAGACCCAATACTCCAATCAATGTATGTTGACTAAAATATCACCAAGTACATGTATAGAATATACAGTATTTTTCTAATTGATGAATTTCTTTATCATTTCAGAGATTGATAAGTTTCCTTAAAAGTAAGTTATAAAAAACATTTTATTTCATGTTTGAAAAATGAAATTATAGGAAGAAATCCGACAGCAGCCTTCCAGTTTGGAACAACTAGCCAAGTTTGTGCGGAGAAGAATTAAAGCTAGACCAGAGGATCCATATTTGTCCATTGATGATCAGCAGAATCTGGTGAGTAGAGATCAAGTACAAAGTACATTTACAACAGGGAATGAAATCATCAATATTACATTGTAACACACACTCTCAGTCTAGATTAGAAATGCATAAAGGATAGGTATGATAATTTAAGCATGCATTTTTAATCTAAAGTATACATGTACATGCATAAAGGGTACATTTGATGATTTTTAAAAAGTCAATGTGCATTGAAGTTTCCATGCAGGGGTCTGTTATAAAATCACCCTCATTGCATATGATTCTGTAGATCCGATATACAAAGCCAGGTCTGTCATTTGAACCACCAATGATTTACTTTTCAGGCTGGGATTCTAATGGGTGAAATCAATTTGATATGGCCAGAAATAAGGAGACAAATAGATGACCCATTTTTGGTAAGTGGCTCAAGTACCATATTGATTGTCAATTTTTTTCTTTGAAATGTCATGTTAGAGATGAAGATGAATATGTGCGTTATTTTTTGTACATTTAATGAGAGAAATGCTGGTAAAATTACAGAGTCCAGAGCAAAACAAAGAACTAAACAGAAGAATAGCTGTACACATTGTTACTGTCTGTGAAGAGCTGTTCAATCACTACACTAAAAAAGCACAAGGTTTGTAATTTCCTCAAAATTAATGTTCATAGCATGACAGGTGCTTGTTTGATGATAATTGGTACTTCAACCAAATGACTTTAATGATGAGTTGAATCTGATTTTTTTTTCAGTTTTAAACCAGAGAGGCATTTTCAGTGGTCCAGCAAACATGAGTAGACTAAAGGCCCAGCTAGCTTTGGATGCAAATAAATTGTGAGTTGATGTGTTTTTGTGTGAATGTAAAAATTGTATGCTTGTAACATACATGTACTTATTGATAGCAGCCATTAATATAATGGAATAAAATTGTTATGAATATTTCTTTACAGTTTTAATATTTTAACAATTCGGAGATACATTGTGGAGGACATTCGTAAACAGGACAAAGAGGGAGATACTGGGGAAGATGTTGTCTATTCAGCCAAGCCAGAAAAACCAGTACGAACCAAGTCAGATGTTCCAGTCCTGTCCTTCAAAGGGATGGTGAGTATACAGGAGATGTTAGCCCCAACTGAATTATTATACATTTTGAGTAAACATCGTATGTATTTATGTATTTATGTTTTGTTATTTTAAGACTTTTTATTAACATGTTGCAGATACAGACAAGCCGTCCTAAGTCTAAAGTAAAGCGATTCAGGTTCCACACTCCAGAGCAAGAAGCAAAGCAGGTAAACTGAGAACTAACTCTCTCTCTCTCTCTCTCTCTCTCTCTCTCTCGTGCTGTGCTTTAGTCAGGTCTCATCATTATAAGCCTTGATGCACTTCCTTTTTTGACAAACAAAAGATGTCTATTTTAGTAGTAAATTGTAATGAATAGAAACTTTGAAAAAAAATTCTCTCCCTTCTGATTTCTGTTTTTCTGCGTCTTTCTATCTGTCTGCTTTCCTGTATTCTTAATTCACATGTTGATTCTGCACACTACTTACTGATTTATTGGTATTCAGATTGTGGAGAACATGCCCTCTCTGGACACATATAAAGTGCTTGGTTTACTGACAGACCTCCCAGAAAGAGACCTAAGGACACCGTCAGAAGGTTAGTATAAATGAAGCTTAACATATAAACAGAAAAATATTACATGTACATGTACTGGTATTTAGTGCATTTCTGGCATTTCATATGATGAGAAAATTTTAATACCAATGAATTTGAAAATCTCTTTCCAGCCTCAGAAGGAAAAGCTTCTAGAATCTCAGACAGGGAAATGCAAACCTCAGGGTAAGTCCAGTTTATTTCTTCTTCAGTTGTCTTCGACCATAATAAAAAAAAATGTGAGGCATGAAACATTTAGATTTTTTCCTTTAAGAAGTTAAAAAAGAAATTTGACTTTTATAGACTTAAGAAGCATTTGTATTTTAATTTGAGGTATTCATGCTTGAAACGAACTTCCAATCCAAGAAGTAATTTTTGTAATTACAGAGTATCAAAGGAAGATCTTTCAAGAAGAAAGGTGTTGTTAAAGGTGAGTACCGGTATATTATGAAATCCATAAATATTTGTGAATATATTTAATCAGTGAGTAAGAAATGAATTTTATACAAGTCAATTCTTTTTCTACCTGTATTTACCTGTTGACCTTGTTTGACAGCGATCTCGGTCCTTGCCTGATATCCAGTTTGGGGAGACCCTTCTAGAGGAACTTGGTATTGACCGCTCCATCAAAAAGGACGTCCTTGCTCAGTATGAAATTGACATCCTCAAACGTCAAATGGCTCAGCAGAAACTACAGGTAATGATCAAGTTATCAGCAGTAACAATACAAATGTTATAGGATTTTACTGGAGCATTTTTGCCCTATTTTATTTTTCACCCAATTAAAAAGTAAAAGATGACATTTCATTTTAAATTTTGCCCAAACACAGCTGATTTTGAAAGTAATGAGCATGTAACCTACAGTTTTAAAATTGTCCCAGTTTTGGAATGCCCAATGAGAATAATGATCAAATAGGATGAAGAAAAAAAAAAGATAGGGGCAAACATTTCCCTGTATACAGGAGGTTATATTGAGAAGACAGATACATGGACTATACTTTAAATTTCATGAAATCATGTTTTCAGTTGATAACATACAGGTACATATAATTATCATGGAATCACCATGTAAAATTAACATCCTGGATAGCTATAGGATTCTAAACACATTTATTAATTGATGATATTGACAAGTCACAACCTATATTTGATCTCCTATTTTTTTTAGCAGAAGAAGGAGAAGATCGTTGTTGACACAAGTAAAAAGCCACAGCCAGGAACACGAGAGTATGCAGCTGAGGATTTACAGCGCCTCGTCAGGCGTCCTCAGGATACTGAGGACCCCAAAATAAAGGAAGACCTTCCACCATTGTTACAGGTAAACACTCTCTGTTATGTTGGTATTTTTGGATGATTTGAAGTTGCAATTACAAGTACAATAGCTGATATTGATTAAGGTAGATATATAGATGTAATTCAATTGAAGAGTCAGGATCTTAATACTCTGATGAATTTTTGTAGGCTATCACAAGGAGTGCCAAACATGATGGCCTGAAAGAGAGATTAGAGCAGAGGATGAGAGAACTTGAAGAGAGAGAAAGAAGAGACATCCGAGAACAGAGGTGTGCATTCAGTTTTTACCTTTCGAAAAATATTACAAGAAATAATTTGACATTTTCTCTATACACATACAATTGTATTTTTAATGATTAATGATAAGTAAATGCTTTAAGATTTATCAGTACTTTTGATGAAATGCAGTTTTTCAATACTGACTGCAGACTGATAGGAATTTTAATCCTATTGAATCGAAATTTCAGCGTGAAGATCCGAGAGCCCACTCACCCCCAGCCAGCAACCGTCAGTGCCAGACTCCCTGGGGTAAGAAAGTCCAAAACAGTATACCATGCAGTCATCAGATTTATGTGGAATTTATAATATTCCTTGCCCACAAATACATGCAATGAATATTAGTACTAATACACTGTTTTTCTTTTCTCAATGAAATTTTCTATAAATGAAATTCTTTTAATTTATAGATAAAATTTTATGCAATGCATGAAACCTTCTTAGATTTTGTTTCAAAGAGTTTGCTTCCATTAATTAATATGTATACACTCTTTGCATGAACAGATTTTTTCTATACTTAATAGTTTTCTCCCCATTTATAGATGGAGGTCAGAGCATCAGATATCCGAGTTTCAGAGCGGGTGTGCATGTCATCAATCACCATCGATGGATATACCACTGTATACAATGAACTCACTGATGAGGTAATGAGCATTTATCTCCCCTTCTTCATTTTTTATCGGTTATCCTAATGGTCTGCTTTTATGTTCAACAAGTGACATAAACATTATTCTGACTTCATTAGATTGATCCAGCCACTGTTAAAAACCTGGACAAGAACCTGTTCCTTAGTGATGAAATCAAGGAGGTTTACCGAGAAATCATGAAGACTGTGCCCACTGATCATCTCCGACTGGATGATGTAAGTTATAGAATGTGTCTACAACAGAACATACTTTAAAACAGTATCTCATTTTCCCAATGATAAGACTTATTGGAAAATTACCTCTCCTACTTATAAGAGCAAAGCCTTGGTATTGTGAGATTATGCCATTAATCCAGTTTTATAAATATAACTCACAAAATTTGCAAGAATAATTTAATTATATACCTTAACCTTTTTTATTTGAATAAGTTATTTTTTTGCAATTTAAAAAGTTTGTTATGGCAATCAATGCCGCACAAAATTTCATCATTATGTATATTTTGTGATGATGAAATGGCAAAAATTTAGATCATCATGAAAGTAAGATGTACGCTAAACAATGACTGAATGCTAGGAATACGTACATGAATGTATGTACAATGTAAGGTAAAAGGCTGTTATTCATTAGATGTACGTGTATTTAGTGTCTAATTACCTTTTAATAGGATGAAATGGTACAGAAAGCTGCTGAGGATGTGAATCTATCAGGCACCATGGCCTCTTCCACGCTGGCAAAGAGGCCGAGCCAGCGGGTCATCAACCCCGCCCTCAACAGAGGCCAGAAGGCTCCATGGGGGGAAATGGACCCAAAGCAATGGGTCAGAACGTAAGTTTTGGTGGATTTTGGTTTCTTTTATGGCTTTATGAAAATGAAATACCATTAACTCATGATTTAATCAGCAGGTGAACATTTTTTGATTTTGATTTAAATTTCCAAAAAGGTTCCTTTAATTGTTGTGTCATGATTTTTTGTGATTTCTGAATTAATGACTTCAAAGATAACTTTGAACTTTTTTGCTGATCATTACATATTCAATAAATACCTGGTATCAGCTGTAGAAAAATCCAGATAATATATGGCAGTTCTGACACAGCTTGTGGGATAAAGTAACTTTTAATGGAATTTTATTCTTCCTTTTTAGTCCTCATAATCCTCCAAAGAATTTCTTGGGTGAAGATACATTTAGTCCAACTGTAAGTGTTAAAACTTTCATTAATACTAATGATATCTAATTCCAATCTATAACTAATTTTGAGGTGAATGCAAAAGTCATACAGATTATGAGTACATATACAATATGAACAAGCACTGTAATATATGTACCAGTATCTGTAATTTACATTACAAACTAGAAACTAAATTATATTTTTCATATCCCCTGAAGACAAGGTACAGAGATATAGTCATTGTTTCTGTATATTTTTTAAAATTATGATAGCATGTTAATTGTACATGTATGTACCACCTTTAATTTCTGAAGAAAAATTATTTAAAAACTATAAGTTTTTATTAAGCAAGCACTATATGGTTCATGTGTTCACAGTATTCACATTTGTACATGTATGTAATATCACAGATGATTGGTGGTAAATATCTGAATAAGGTATAAATTCAAACTATGAATTAAACATATTGTTCACTGTTCACTTCACATTTGTTGTAAATTTATGTTCATTGTTGTTCATTTGTTGCTGCAATTATATGGAATTGTTTATTGTGAGTATTTAGTTGCATTTCTGGTAAAAAAAAAAATGTTTTAAACATGTTGAATATTGCAGTTGTATACAAACATTTCATTAGTTATAAATTTTTGAAAATGTGTACATGTATCAGTGCATGTACCAGTAAAATGTACATGTTTATTAGAAACTGAAATGTAGTTTCATTACTTTCATATAATCATAGATCCTTTAAATTTCAAGAAACATAAAAACTAGATGAAGAAGAAAAAATGATATATATTCAATGGTATTCTTATTTCTTGTCACATAGGCACTTTCATATTATCTACATGTAATTTTATTGCCACTAGCTGCTAGCTGCCAGTAGCAGTTTATCAGCTGTTTATCCATTTGTCATTGTAAATTTATACATAGACTCCAAATATGGATAAGATTCACGACTTCATGCACAACCCACGGAAAATGGCGCAGATGAAGGAACAGACGGAGAACATGCCTAAGTTTGTGGCGGAGAAGATGTCCCGGACGTACGCGTCCTGGCTACAGTGGTGGAGGAGTACCATTACCAGTGACGATTACATGAAGTACCTGTCCACCACGGTAAGCTCTACACTCTTTGATATTTGTTATGTTAATAAAAGATTACACATCTTTGATTCTTTTGTACATGTAAAAAGAAAAATATTTGATGTGAATTTATTTTTTAATACATGTTTAAGTATTTGTTGCATCAATATATTTATTGGGGTCTAGTCTAAAAAAAAATTTCAAACAAATTTCAAATAGTCATAAAATCAATAGAACATGATCCTAGTGATGTTATTTATGAAAAGACTGGTGACATTTTACTAATCAGTACTTTGATTTGTCTTCTCAGGAGTCAGATTACATGGGTGTGGTGTTTCATTTCTATGACTCTGAGGATGAGGATGAGGAGGAAGATGAGGAACCTACGCCTCGCTTCAATTTACCAAGAATGGGAATTTCGCCATTTAAACCTCATTCCAGAGCAGGTGGTCAACCCAGCAAACTGGCAGAACTCAAGTAAGTTTCCCAACGGACATGCATGATATCAGTACTATATTGTACGGGTTGATGGGTAAAATTTAGGGATGATAGGTAAAGTCAATTATTTTTATTGCAATTGGGTTGCGGTAAAACTGTTCTATAAAAATCTCCTTGTTAAATCTTTAAAAATGAACTTGGAATATAATAATAAGAAAAGTTAATAATATGACACCTTTCTTTGCTTTTGAGTTTGGGTGTTTATTAGGTATCCATCTCATACCAGCCCTACTATGATGGACTAAAATTACATATAAACAAGCGTTGAAGCCTTTATACAAAAACATGTATGTAATAGCATGGAACAGAAATGGTTTTTTCTTTGCCCTCATTATATGTATATTCTAGGGGATTTGCTGAAAACTTTAGTAACCTTTTCAGATCACCAACTTTAAGTAGTAAATCATGCAGGTAAATGTGATGTTCAAAGGATAAGGGGAGTGAGAAAATACATCATGCAATGGAAAAGTTATCTGCATTGAATAATTATAGATTCATGTTACTGATGGCTTAACATTTCATTAAAAAGACTGATAAAGTAACTCATTCTGACAAGGGTATAATATTTCATATGCCTGGCTATACTTTTGGATATATGTGGGTTTTTTAACAAACCAGATATATGTAATAAAGGTGGTTCAATGGGATAATAAAGATATTCAGTTATGTAAGAATTTAATCAAAGTTTTAGATATACATGTTTTTTTTAAACTTTTAAACTTCTGCATACTTCTCAGTGTATTAATCTTATTAAAAAAAAAGTTAGAATATTTTGTATTTTATTATAGCATGCAAAATGCTGTGAATTAAGTGCTTGTAAATAAAGTCATAGTGTGCAATTAAAATTTCATTATTCATTGGGCCACCCAATTACAGTAAAAAATGTTGTTTGAATATTGTTAATGGGTCGGTGACTTGATTTCAGGAAACAGCAGAGGTTGCAACAGTAAGTATGGAGGGCTCGTTGTTGTATATGGCATTCTGTATATATGTGTATAGTAGTTGGGATAGTTCTGTACACAGGAAAAGGGTCCAGAATGCACAAAGGGTAAACATGCAATATACCAGTGTGTTGAACACCAGTTTGTTTAAATTGATAAAAAATATATCTCTACTGGCATTTGTTAATTGTATTTTCATTTTTTTTAAACTAGTGAAATACCCAAGTGTATGCCTCATTTAAAAGATGGGTTAAAATAACTGCACCAGAATACATTTTGCATATTATTGAAAATTAAAGAAACTTCCCTTTAAAAAATGTTCATGGTTTATGTTTAAAATAAGGTATGTGATATATATGTAGTATCATTATAATAGCATTTGAAACACAGGTCAAGAAAGCTTGTTTATCTCACATATAAACCAAGAAATGAACTTAGAATTTTATTTTAATGAATATTTAGAAAGCTTTTTAGGCTATTTCATTGAAGGGAAATGTAGAAATTTATGGATAGAATTGTCTTGGGGGGATGTTATAGCCATGGATTAGTGAGCACAATGCATCCACTTTTAGTCAGAGTTCACCTTTTTGAGTATTGTGTTAGGTGCTTTTGAAAGTTGTAGACATCTGGTTTACTTGCAGCATGAGTATTAGTTGATATCGTCAGACTTTGTATAACTGTGTAAATGTTTTCTTACTTGGCATGCAGACTTTCTTTAAAAGCTGATTTTATTTTACTGTTTTCATTAATCCCATTGCAGCAATAACTGCTATAATTTATAGTGTTTTAAGTTAATTCATTATCTTTTGAAGATTTATTTTTCTATGCATTTTGCAAATGTAGAAAAAATGGAGAATTTATTATCACTTACACTTCAAATGGTTTTAATGCAAATCAAGACAGATTGTGCATGACGAGTATTGCCTGACAAAAATGAGGTTTCATCTTTTCAATGTTAAAGATAGAATAAAAAGCTCTTCTGTAAATTTTTTCAAGTCCTCTGTTAGTGTGATAAACTTAAGCTGTAACAGTTAATTTTTGTCATATTTTCACAAGAAAGGTAACATAAGTACTGGTATTTCATTCATTATTTTACATGTAAATTAATTCAAAGCATGCATGGTAGAGAAGTAGGTTTTGCATGTACAGTGCAGTGATGTATTTGAGTTATTTGTCAGTATATCTGGGTCATTTAGAGTGCAGGTTATAACTCTTTGAAGATAATGAAGATGAACTGTTTAAACATTTAAAACTTTTTAGGTTAAATAATTGTTTCTACAAGTAATTGAACATTAGTTCTTTTTTTGGGGGGGGGGGGGTTCTTTTGTTTTTGGGTAATTCACTTCAAACAAAACTTTTTTGAATTAATTGATATGCTACATTCCAGAATTGCATTAAGGTAGTATGATTGTACTAAATAGCAGGTCATTTAGTTCATTTAGTTCATCTTGGTTTTTTGTATTCATTTATAGATATGAAGTATTAAAGAATCAAACTTTTAAGATAAACTTTCATCCTGGAGATTCGGTCTTAGGATAATGTTGTACCCCCAAATTAATGTTTTTGTTCAATTTTTTTTTTTGGACTCATCCTAACTATGATTTGTCCAGTCCATAATATGTTTCAAGAATTGTCAAATTGCTAAGTTGTCCTAACAGAATGTGGATTTTGTGTTTTTTGAATGTAACATTTTGAAATTGTCATGAATGTTTCTACTTGATCAGCATGCAAATTTGATATTGTAATAAATTGGTTCATTTGGAAAAGATATGTTTATTATATTCTCTCAAGTAGCATTCATCACTTAAGTTGGACAACATTTGAACAATGTCCATATAATATGAACAACATTTAAACTTATATATTATTGTTGTCCTTGCAAAATCTTTTGGTCACCATTCTTCATCTCTTTTAGTCATTATTCATATCTTTCTATTTTGTCAACAATAAATTATTAAATGTAAATAGTTTTTGGTGTACAACTTTACCTATATCTTACAGGGAGAGAGAGAAGAAGATAGAAGAACTGAAACAAGAGAAGACTAGATATGAGGAGGGGATGTGGAATGTTAATGCTGTATTAATGGGTGGCCTAGGGAAGGACCCAATCATTGCAGAGGCACAAGGTTTGTCTCATGATGTCCTTGAAGTTAGTGATGTGTTATGTTGTTTGATGAGCTATGTCACGTGATAATGGTTTGCTGTGTCCAGCTGTCCACTCTATGTCCAGCAGCTGTCCACTCTATGTCCAGCTGTCCACTCTATTATTTTGTTTGTGTGGTGTGTTATATCCAGTCATCTGTATGTAGGCTGAAACCAGACTTTTTTGGCATGGAGTGTTGATGGGTTAATTCAAGCACTGGTACTCTACATCATGTTGTGTGATAGGCTTATCCTTCATGTTGTTGTGATAAACTATATTCTAGTTCTCTGTTATGCATGGTGAATGATGGCTATATCCAGTCCTCTATGTCCTGTTATATTGGTTGGCCATATCCAGTCCACTCATGCATATTAAAATGTTGGCTGTATCCTGTTCACTCTGATATATTATTTTGGTTGGCTGTATCCAGTCCTCTATATTTTGTTATATTGGTTGGTTGTATCCAGTTCACTATTTCATATTATAATGGTTGGCTGTATCCAGTCTTCTGTGTTCCATTATATTGGTTGGGTGTATCCAGTTCACTATCTCATATTATAATGGTTGGCTGTATCCAGTCTTCTGTGTTCCATCATATTGGTTGACTGTATCCAGTCCTTTATGTCCTGTTATATTGGTTGGCCATATCCAGTCCACTCATGCATATTAAAATGTTGGCTGTATCCTGTTCACTCTGATATATTATTTTGGTTGGCTGTATCTAGTCCTCTATATCTTGTTATATTGGTTGGGTGTATCCAGTTCACTATCTCATATTATAATGGTTTGCTGTATCCAGTCTTCTATGTTCCATTATATTGGTTGGGTGTATCCAGTTCACTATCTCATATTATATAGGTTGGGTGTATCCAGTTCACTCTATCATATTATATTGGTTAGCTGTATCCAATCCAATATAATATAATAGGACATTGAGAACTGGATGCCTACCATATCATGTCTTTTAAAATTGGTTATGTCTAGTCCTCTCTTCCATTATGTGTTACTTTGTGAAATGTTAATCAGAACCAGTCTTCTTTGTCATGGTGCAGATGATGATGATGCCTCCTCAACAAGGAAGAAGTCGGCAGACACCACTAAATCTGCCAAAACTCTCCAGGAGAGAATGGCAGCAAGGCACTCTGCAAAACTGGAAAAGGCTGGCAGGTAAACATCTTATATAGACCTTTGGTTTAACTTGTATTTCTTGATGAAGTTAACAGCTTGTAAATTGAAGTAACAGAATCTTACACTGAATTTTGATGTGATCTTGTAGAGAAGTTGCTATGACCTCTCGGGCTTCGAAAGTGACCACTGTAACAGGAACCATCAGTAAACTAGAGACAGACCGCACAGAAGAGGTGGGTAATCAATGGGGTTAATTATACCAGTATGGAAACAGGTTGTAAGATCTTGTTTTATTAGTAGAAGAGTGATTACAATAAACCCACAATCACTGTTGTTTTTTATTTTAAAAAGAAAAGCATGATATGTGTTTTGATGATGCATAACAGTAAAGCCAGTTCTGTAAAATTAATGGAGACCATATTAAAAGTATAATGATTATATATACTGGTACATATATATCGGTAGTTTTTTTATGATGAAAAAAAGAGTTTTGCTTTTTTTAAGTACATGAAGATTGTTTTTGTGTCTGATAAATATATTTGGAATGTCTTTGCAGAGTGGGGATGTACAGTTGACCCCCCAGGAAAGATTGGAGAAGGTCTGGAATGCCCTGGAGATGCCAGATAACCTAAAGCTGGACATGGCCATCAAATACAGCACCAATGAGTACTATGTCAAACTGTTTGAGGTATCACATTATTGTAATATTAATTCAATGAGCAGTTTTTGTATGTTTAAGTGATGTACAGTGTACTATTTTCTTAAGGCAAAAATTCTTTTTGCTACATGTATGCCAAGTATTTTAAAAATTCTGGTATTATTAAATTTTCTAATGTAAAGAAAAATTAACTTTTTGTATAAAATCTATTTTTTGGTTTAAGATAGAGAATTGATTTTTTAATATGAACTAAAATATATATCAGAAAATATTTAAGAATTTTTTTTATATCAGAATTAATTTTTGTTATATGTATTGGATGAAGCATACTTCCTTTTTCAGGCCATTGAACGTTGGGAGAAGGTCACAGAGCTGATACTGAAGAGAGAAGACCTGCTGGCAAAGCTTGAAAAGTTTGAGAGGGCGGCCTCAGACCCAAACAGGTTCTTTGAAAAAGGTAGCTCCTTTTACTTTGTCTTTTTTCAGTAATCTGGGTCTCTGAGATAGAAAAGCCTTTTGTTTTCAAATGTTTGTTAACCTGAAGTTGAAATATTTTCAGAGGAACAGTACGGTAATGTGGGCTAATGGATATTCGTTTGGGGAGACATTTATAGAACTATAAACATGCCAATCAAATTAATCTTCCCCAGGTTTCTGTTCTGATTTCTCCGTTCTTTTGATTCATATCAGGTAACAAAGGAAGTTCGGTGAAAAGATTGCAAGAAGCAAAACAAAGGAGTTATTTATACAAGGTAAAATCAGATTTCGATTTTGCAATCATATTTAATTATTTGATTCAATGAATGAATGAATGAAATAGTGTGCACTGGATATCTTACTGCATTACGACATTTTGGCTCTAAAGGATTTCAAATCAATGAGATGGTGAAATAACTGCATATATCCTGTAAATAAACCATGTTGATTCCAATGATTTACCCTGTGTTTTCAGAGGATAGAATATTATGACCAGGAGATAAAAGTGGAATTGAATTTCATAAAGAAACATTTCAAGGATGAAGTCTCATATAAAGTAAGTGGATGAAATGTTTCCATTTTATTATTACTTGATATGTTTATGACAAACATGGGAGGGAATCATCTGAATTTATTGGTTAAAATTTTGAGAATGTTAAGGTTAAAATTTTGAGAATTTTGAGAATGTTAAGATTAAAATTTTGAGAATGTTAAAATAAACTGTTCTGCTTAATTTGTGGATAGAGTTTTCTCTTGAAAAAATTTTCTAAAATAAAGTGGGTATGGGTTTTCCACAAAATTCATGAAGACAAATTTTGGAATATATATGTACTATCAAAACTTTATCCATGTAGAAATTGTTTATAATATTGATGTTTCTGATACAGGGCCGTCCATATGAAGAGAAAATAAAATGGGATAGGATTGAGATGTTGTATTGGCTGCAGGAAGAAAGAAAGAGCAGCGCCATCCGCTACGAGTCCATGATGAGACCATTCCAGGTGGGCACTGCCCAGTTAGAGCCCATCCCAAATCTACCACAGGAAGGAGTGGTATAACCATTAAACCACACCTAGTGCCCATTCCAAATCAGAGTGGTACTGTGTATAATAAAAAAAAACAACAAGCCCCTGTGACAGGGGATTTTACCTATTGTACTTTATTATATCTGTGATGAATATTGTACCAAACACTATAGCTGCTGTTTGCTGGTCTGTGATATTAAATAATACACACACACTTTTAGTAGTGTACATGCATCTGATGTTTAAATGCTGGAATATTTACATATGATAAATAAATCTTCTTATGTGCTGAGTTCAGTGGTTTAGTTTTGTATTAAAAATGCTGAAGGTAGTTTAGATAAATACTCTAAGGTCATAATGTGAGTATGTGCCATAAGCTCAATGGATGTCAATCAAATTGATCTTTGGTAAATGCATTTACACTCAAGTAGATTCTGTAAAATTGACAGATCTCTTAAAGTTACATTTTTGAAATTAGGTACAACATGGGATGCTGATTAAAGGATGCTGAATGGAAAACAATGCAACTTGTTCCAGTAAAGAAAATCATTGGTTAAAAACAATCTTTTTAACTGGTATTATGACCCGAAGCAAAGGAAAAGTTTATACACTTATCATACTGAAAGGTTAAACAAACAATTCATTACTGCATACCTTTCTTCCTGGACTGACAGCACTGCAGTTAAGAACTGTGTAACATTTTATTTATGTTGTACATGCAAAGGCATCAGAAGCAAATCATTAGTGGAGGGGGGGGGCTAACTTATCTGAAATCTAGACAAGCAAAAATAAGTAAATAAATAAAAAAAAAATAAAACCATTTTCGTCAATCGTCAAAATCCTAATCTGGGGGGGGGGGGGGGGGTAGCAGCGGTGCATTGTTATTTTTTTTTTCGGATTAACCCGATTAACACTTTGTGGTGAGATTCAAAAATTCAGATGATTGATTGATTCATTCATTATGATAATGTCTATCTTTCCAAAAAAAAAAGGGTGGGGGAGAGGGGGGTGGCTAGCCGCTCCCCCCTCTGGTTCAGACGCCTAAGACGTGTTAATTATTACACTGCTTGCTTAATGTCAACTACATTCATTGCTCCACATACAAAGGTATGATCATTATAGTATAGATATACATTTCGTGTAATTCGGTGTAATGTTTACATACGGTTGATTATTGTTTGAAGTCTACATGTGCAAATTAAATGAATAATGAATTTTTCCTAGATTAAACAAAGAATTCGCCACATTAATTAGAAATGAAAGAATGATCACTTAATTAATTACCCAAAGTGTAGCTTATTTTAAACAGTTTACTTACAAAAAAGTTACGGTTTGACAATTTATGTGGCACGACATCTCTTCAAGCTTCTACGCATTAATGCATGGAACGACTTCCGAAGGATAAAACATATTAGTATATACACATAGCTTTTTTAAGTCAAGTATTTAAAGTTACTCTTGTGTAAATGTAATATTGGGCTCTTATTGCCGACTTCACTTAAATTAAGAGAGAGAGAGAGAGAGAGAGAGAGAGAGAGAGAAATTGTTTGGGATGGGATGGAATGAAGAAAGGGACAGTTCAATTTTTTTAAAGAAAACTTCTTCAAGAGTTTTTTTTAACCCAAATAGATGTATTATATGTATGTGTAGTTATATTGGCCGTACCATACATCGAAAACAGGGCTTCAAACCAATATGACCTATATTTTGGAGCCGATTTTAAGCAAATCTTTGCTTGGTGTCAAATGATAAGCAATATTGCTGGCAGAATGTAAACATCGGCCAGATGGAGATTGGATGCGGATGAAAGAAAAGACAGACAGACGATAGAAGCGAGCGAGAAATGGCGGAATCTGAAACAGACGACAGGAGACAATCGTGTTTAACGAGGTAAGATTTATGTATTACCTTTGCACTTAATTCCAAAAGCAAAACATGACATACTTTTCTTATCAGGGAAAAGTGTTGGAAAATGAAAGGTTTTACAATGTAAATATTCTCATTTCGGGGCTTTCTCGTACCCCCTCCCCTTATCTCTCTAAAAGAAAATCGCTTGTTAAACTTGAAACAATTTACTAATCAGAAGATTTAATACGTCTATGCGTAGAAATGGCAAAGAAGCTTAAAGAACACAAATCAGTCTCCAGAAAGCATCTGTATTGCCCTCTGTGCCTCATTGCTGAACCACACTGCGAAAATTGCACCGCACACAGGGATTTCAATTTGTCGGTCATTTGAAACATATTAATGAACTATAATTTAACTAGTAGATTTTTTCCTGTCAATTCTAAACTGACGAGACAATTGGGCACAGCGATTCAGAGAGAGAGAGAGAGAGAGAGAGAGAGAGAGAGAGAGGGATGGGGATTTCACACGAAAACGTAAAATTTGCTGATATTTTCATAAAGTACTTAATTTGGTATACAGTCAGTTGGTTTTGCACCTGTAAATACCGATGCAAAGTTTAATTCCAATCACGTAACAACTGAACGGGATTTAAAAGATTGCCCGATTTGCCTGGTTTCGCTGCTTCTGTCATCCATTAATAAATAAGTACTGTTAAAGGAGATTTCCAGTCTGCAGTATCAAAGCGTTGAGAGTGTCAAAAAGCGGCCAACGAAAAACGATCTATCGTTGAGTTTGATTGGGAAGTCCCGATATCGCTAACTTTTGCCCTCTTTGCCTTTATCGTTACGATTCTACAAGGTGCAATAGAGACTTGTGTATTTAGGAAGGATTTTCATTCATAAGGCAAAGGTAAGGTTTCTTTCAGACAGTAGCTTATCAGGGGTTTTGTTGGTTATATTCATTTTTACGATAGGTCAACGTAACCAGGTGCTCTAGTTTCTAAATTGATTTTTTATCATTTATTTTCGAAATATTTGACAGAAAAATGCCCCCCCCCCCAAAAAAAAAGAAAAAAAAAGAAATGGGTCATGGTACCCCAGATTTCTTACACAGATATCAAGGACTCTAACCCTTGGTCCCTCTATATTAATAGTAGGAGTATTCAAATATAATATAGAATAGGCCCGATCTCCCCACATTTTATCTGTGAGAGACAATATTGCACATCCTTGAATATTTCCAGTTTTATGTCGGCCATTAAGAGGTTTGTAAATAATCTTCAAGTTGTCATTCCTGGTTTGAAGATTCGAGGACCGTTTCGAAAACTTTACCACCAAACTACACGCGATTATTGTATCCATTTATGATCACTCGCTATTAAAATGGTCACCAACAGTTACTGTATGTCGATCTCTAAAAGAAACTTTTTAAAGTATCATTCGTATTGCAAGCAATATAAGAGGTAACAATCACATCACCTTCCAGTATCTTTTAACAACACTTTTGTATATACTATATCGGCACGTGGTCAATTGAAACCGATCTTTTTAAGGATTGAATACTAGTACTAGTCTTCTTTCTTCCCGTCTCGCACATAGCCATGAGATTGATCAGCTGTACTTTTATAATTAATTGCCGCCATGAATGTACATGCATTTGATTCAATTTCAACCGTATGGATATTCTTGTATTCTTTGCCAATAAAGATTTCAATTTTACCAATCATATTCTTCTGATGAAATTGAGACATAATGTTATGTATAATCATTTTGTGTATTACTCTCTACTGGATCGAATTCCATTTTAATATCAACCCACGTTATCTCAGATCAGATCAGTACAGTGTTCTCAGTGCTTTGTTAAGTGCCCATATATGTGTTTTGGTATCTTGAATTCATAATTTTCAGATATAAATCAATTTGCTACGTATACATGTATAAGTGTAGTTTCTACAACTTGGTGGGTTTTTAACAAGTATTCCAATCTTATCTTGTTACCATGGTAACATACTGATATCATTGACCGTCAATGGTTGTCGGTGTCTGGAATTTGCTCTTTGAACATGCATGTCAATGCATACATGTATGATCTAATATATAACCTAGTATTCCATATTTGAATGATTTGGGTTTCCGTTTTTTAAGTCCTTTTTAAAATATCCGTGGCTTCAAAAGCATTCTAAATACCTTTCTCTGAAGATATAATAAAATTTTCAAGAAATAAAAAAACAACTTTATTTTTGTCGGAAAGGTAAAAAGCGAAGGGATATTGGCCAGGGGCAACATGTACGTGGTAATCACCACCCCCCCCCCCCCCCATTTAACTTTTGGATATGCTATGCATTAGATTTGTTTCCTACGAATGTAAGTGTCTTTTAATGTGCGATAGATTTGTTTACGAGTGCAAGTGCGCAAGATGCCCTTATTTAACCTTTGTATACAGTAAATTGGTTTCCTACCGATAATGGAAGTGTACTATTTAATATACGATAGACATTCTACGAGTACATGTACAGTATCTATTACCTCTTCTACTTTATCATTGCTGACCATGCGCGGATCCAGAACATTTTTTCGGGTTGAGTTTGCGGGGCGGGGGGAGGGGGGAGCTGAGGCATATTTTTTAACCACCACCCCCCCCCCCCCCGTCTAGAACCGCGCAAGCTGACTAAAATGCGACTGCTGGTCAGCTACACATGAATAGTCACATCTGGACATGTATAAAGTTGCTGTGGTTGGTACGGTAAGGGTTTCATTTGGTCTGTTCTTGTTTATCATAAGATGAATGCAATGCTGTTTGTCCAATTCATAATCCTGCGTAATCCCTTAATCCTTTCTAATTATGCTAAACTATGTACACCCTCCTTAAGGTCATCGTTCGTCAGAGAACAATCACAGACCATTTTAATTTACATGTAGGCCATTTCTGGTTATGTCTGGTCTGAATCTTTGCAAAGGTCTGCCGATATCCTGATAGAGCCATTCCATATTTAATAAGCATATGATTTCATCCTAGCTACAGAATTCCTGCTTGTCGTTAGGTCGGTACAGGGTCAGAAGGGAAAAAACTATCTTTTGAATTCGTTAGTGCCGGAATCAATAGCATTTGTATTTAGCAGAAAAAGATGTATTGACTCTACTTGGAAACCTTGTAATTACAACGTTTTGAATCTGCAGCACGGGCGACAGAACTAAGGTAAAGCCAGACCATAAGCTCATTCTTAGCGTGATAAAGATACCGGTATATGTTTTTTTTTTTTTATAAAAAAAATATATATAAATTAAAATGTATGTTACCTAAGTGTATGTCTGATTATTTGTATATTTTCATGTCCTAATTTTTTTTTTCGATCTGAAATTTTTAAAACGGTGAAATTGTTTTTACTTAGGCAATATATTTGGATTACAGACCGTAATTTTACAAGTGTTAACAGACTGTGATGGTTCCTTTATCAGTTCTGGTTTTTAACAAAAATATTTTACATACAGTATGATCAATACATATTAATCAATGTGGGAGCGGAAACAATTTATAATTCAGCTTCTTGGACTGTGAATAAAAAACCTTACAAAGATAATAAAGGATTTAAAATTTACAAATAATGAAAACTTCATCTGAAGACATTTGCAATGTAGGATGGGCGACGCTTTGGCCAACAAGCTTCGGATTCGAAGTCAGCTGTGCCGAGAATTTCTTGCAGAGTTCCTCGGCACATTCATCCTGATCGTAAGTTCGTCACAAAATTACTAATGATACTCTTATAAATATTTTTTTATGTAGATCTTTTTGTATTTTGACACATGCACATTTGATGAATGTAGATATTTGGGGATGGTTCAGTTGCCCAGTTCGTTTTAAGTAAAGGAGAACTTGGATCCGCTCACTCCATTCACTGGTCGTGGGGCGTTGGTGTTATGATGGGTCTATATGCATCTGGAGGAGTCTCGGGTAACAATAAATTACAAGTTTACTTTAATGGAATCTAATATTTTTAAATAATAAGTTAGAAACCCCGAAATGAAATTATTAACAGATTAAACTCCTATTCAGCATATGTGTATTTGGTATGCTTTTCTTGTACCAGAGTATTTTAAGACTGTTTGACGGAGAGAGTTGTCTCATGTAAGGAATAAGGAATCATTCTTTTAGCATTAAGAGGTGGTCAAATGCGGTCGGGGCCGGGTGATCAAATCCATTAAAGTCCGAAGTGCTTTATGAAAGATTTGAACACCTCCGACGTATTTGATCACCTAATGATATTAAAAAAAACGATTCCTTATTACTTGTATATATATTTATACAATGTTCAGCAATTTTACGATTAAATATAGAAATAGTCATTGATGAAATGTATTGGACTATACGTTACAAAATCGATTTGTAATGTTATCACTGGAAAATGTAAATCTTGGGATATAAATAAATAACTATATATACATCTACTATTTTCTCTCTCTCTCTTTTTTTTACAGGAGGCCATATCAACCCGGCCGTGTCGCTAGCAATGGCCGTAATCGGTCGCTTTCCCTGGCACAAAGTTCCAATTTACATGTTGGCCCAGTATTGTGGGGCTTTTTGTGCTTCATTCTTTGTCTACATCATCTATATGGGTATTATAACTTGACTTCATGTCTTGAATTTTATATGCTTAATGGGCAATGATGTATATAGTCGCAATGACGCAAAATTATTTCTGTTCATTGGTGATTAGAGGATATGTTATCGAAAACCAAATACGTAGTTTTAGTTGATAATTTCACTTTGTACCGCCTCAAAGATTGAATACATTATTAAAAACGAGTTCGGCTATACACTGCGCACATAAAGATTTAAGATCAATTATTGAAAGGATAATCGCTGACATGTCAGATTACCCACAATGCCCGAGACTGCGGAAGTAGTATATAGTTTCGACCTCCAAAGCTCTAACAAACAATAACCAAAGGTTTTGGTTTATTAAATGGAATATAAAGCTTGTTAACTTTTGAATAGAAATCGTTATTTGAGTAGGCAACAAATACATTTACGTTATTGTTATGAATATTTTCATATTTTGCTTCCATATCTTAAACGTTTGCTATATCTGACGTCGGAAAGATGCATACAGAGGCGAGTTCAACAGAGCGAGCGTCTGCAAGCGCTCGCCATATTTTTTGGTGCGGTTATAGGGAATTTTGGCAAGTGCTCGCGAGCACCCGCTCTGTTGAACACTCCTCAGGTATCATAAACGTAAATGGTCTTTGTGAAAAGAAATTGGTATAAAGTTATATTGTTCTTTTAGATGCCCTCGATCATTTTGATGGTGGGACCAGAATGGTGGTGGGGGTTAACGGAACAGCCGGGATCTGGGCCACTTACCCTCAGGAGTTTGTGACCACCCCCACGGCTCTGGGAGACCAGGTAAATGGTCAATTAAAAAAAAGAATGTATATATTTCCTTCTGGTATTTAGAGTCCTATGGATAATCCGGTTTCCATGGTAACAATTGCTATATTGATTCATTATTTTTTTTTAAATCCCTTTGAAATTTTTTCTTGGTCTGTGTTCGATCGATGTTCAAGGCCATGGGATATGGTTTAATTCTTGATTGTGATAGTTTCAATTAAATAAGAATGTTTCGCATCATCATTCTTGTTATCCATTTCAAGTACATAGGAAAGGATAATAATGAATGTAAGAAATATTGACTGCTTGCATCTATTTAGAATAAATTCCTTCAAATTTGTGTGTGTGTGTGTGTGTGTGTGTGTGTGTGTGTGTGTGTGTGTGTGGGTATATTTCACTGTTAATTGAATGGAGTCTAACACAGTTCTATCTGATCGCCATCCATCTACTGAGCGAACAATGACCAGGGTGAATTACTTATTAAAGGAATATCTCCTACAGCTAGAATTAATATGTTTCTGTTGTGAATAATACCCCCCTCCCCAACCCTTATCTCTATGGATGTTATAATGACGGATTGGATTTCTCCGGAGAATATTAAAACATAATGGTGATTTTTGCTGCATTAATTTCGTCGATATTTCGAAATCTTTCGCATAACACCGTACAAGACAAAGGAAATAAGAAACAATACACATTAGTTATATATGGAATTAAATAAACATATCAACTGGTTCTTGCTAGATTTGTGAACGCCTCAAAACCATCATATAGAGGGACACATTTTGATGATGTATAAAGTAGATTAAAGAGGATGTAAACTTTTATTGTCTAGCATGCAACCATCTTTTATAATACTTATTTACGAGTTCGCCGTCCTACCTCTTTATATAGATTAAGTGCAAAAATCCCCTGTTGATTAATTGACGCAAAAACCCAGAGATAATCATGAATCTTTTGTAGCACAGAGTAGCCTTATTTCAAACAGATGTACATTAAAGAATAAATCGCATACTGCATGGTTCAAGATCAATGTAAACTAATGCAACGTTCGGAAAATGGACAATATACCCGCCAATCAAATACTATTACTCTCCTAATGAACGCTCGCAATATTAAGATAAAGAAACAAAGCAAATAATTTACAGTTTAAATAAAACCAATTAATGTTTTTGCAAAAATGTTATCAGATGGAAAGACCACTGTACAATGTGGTTGGCTTGTTCATAGAACATTAAGTACGATTTAATGCCAATAGCCAGTATAAAATAAATGTTAAAAAGTTTTGACCTTAAGAGGGCTCGATGGTCATGGCCATTTTTTAGACTGTATTGATTCATACAGTGTATATAAAATTTTTAGGTTTATCTGATGGTTAATTTGTTGACCATACAGCCTCCTTAAGGTCAGTTATCTATACCCTTAGCCCGATATTTAATCTTAGGTAGGATGTATTCTTTACTTTTTTACCTTTCGTTATTACTAATACATTGAGATTTTTTTAACCAGATATTTGGTACAGCGATGCTCCTAATCTGTGTGATGGCCATCACGGACGAGAGGAACATGAACCCCAGCAAGGGCCTGGTCCCGATTTGTGTGGGTCTGTCCGTGTTTGTGATTGGTATGACCTACCACCTTAACTGTGGGTACGCCATCAACCCTGCTCGTGACCTCGGTCCCCGGCTGTTCACCCTGGCCGCGGGGTGGGGCAACACTACGTTTACGTAAGTTTACGTCACGTGACTGGAACTCATTTTACATTGTACTCACTGATCATCTTCATAGTACAAGTTTTCATTTTTATGAAGAAAAGTATCGTTTTTGGATATTTATTTGCTGAACGATTGTCATGAGTTTTAAATTAAATACTTGCCAGCAACATTGAATAATCATACAGAATAACGAATAATTTTCTTTGTCTGCATTTTTTATAGACATCGTGATTATGGCTACTTCTGGATACCGATCCTTGGGCCCCACCTGGGGGCTATCATTGGGTGTGTGCTCTACACTCTGTTTGTGGGACTCCACTGGCCGCCGGTATACGAGGTCAGCAGTGATATACAGCTAGACAACAAAGGCAAAGAGAAAAACAAGGAGTTCACAGGTACTGGACCAAAGCCATAGAGTGAGAGAGAGAGAGAAAAGGAGTGTTAGAAGAATTATGTCCTAAATACGACATCGGTTTATTGAAATACATATAAATCATTATAAGGCAATTATTCTGATATATTTAAATTTTAAAAATAAAAATATGCAAAATTGTCAAGTAAGAAATTTTGATTCTCAATAATCTAATTTTTGTAAAATACAACGTTCACTAGTGAAGAACACATCTAGCAATTTCAACTTTGTCCAGATGCTGATCTCTTTCTCAGGTTGGAATCGGGATGAGTCCGGTTTTTACTAAAAATGCACTGCATTAATAAATGCGAGGTTGGATAAGAGATCCTAATTAATAGAAATATCTTTATGTCGTCGGAATCTTTATTAATTGATCAGGTGAATTAGGGGTGAACGTCTATGTGCATAAATCGATTTTATATCAATTAAGTGTGGTCGCGTGGACATTAGTCTTCGGATTAGTCTACTTTCAGGACATATTATAGTTCACATGAGTACGTGTGTATACGTCTTGTTGGATTTATGAAATCATTGCTCAACTGTAAAGGGCCCTAAATGCGTTTAAAATCATTTTCTGATTAGAGGTAAAAAGTTTACATGATTTCTCGCTGAAGTCAAATATTCATAATTTGAGTGTGAAATGTAATTCTTAAGTAGACACTCTCCGCCTGGACATTTCATTTGTGTTTAATATTACCCGTGTATCTAGTGAAAAAACTTATATAAGTATAGATCACTGGCTTCTGTCGCAATAGGAAGACAATTTCATCGTTCACTTACCCGAATTTTGGGCAAATTGACTTCTTTGTCAAAAATTTGTATCCTATTCAATACAGTTATATATCTAAAAGGTTCAAAATATTTGAAAAATAATTTTTGACATGCATATGGAAGAATGAAATTGAATAAGATATATTTGTAATTTAAATGATTCTGTTGGATTTAAATCCCATTATTTTCAGGTATGTTAGAATGGAATTGACTGAGATTAATTTATGAAATGCAGGGTGTACGAAGAAAAAAAACTTTGAATATAAATAATCTTAATAGAATCTAAATACATTGCATGCCGAGAACTTGATTACTAGTACACTACATGCTATTTACAAGTTGCGTTAATGTATGTAATCATAAAAACTTCGATCTGTCGATTGACCTAAGAAAATTATTTTGGTTGGTTAGTATAATTAATTGTGAAACTTATATTTAGCTAAAATAAACAAAATACATATTGTACGCAACGATGATTCGTTTTGCATCATAATATGTACATCTGAAACCGAGACCAGACGCTCAGAAGTTAAGCAACATGGCGACCATAAGTGTTCTTTCTTATATGATTTACTCACACCTTTAGGCTTTCGCTGTTTATGAGGTTATCGATGCTGTTAAATTGAACAGATTCCAATAGAATAATACGATCATATCGATTTTTACATGTATCTATACATTCCAGATTTACGAGAGGCATGAGATAGTATTGAGATGGTATGTTAGAAGGGCAGCAATCCGGGTTGTAAGGAAGGGACACTTCAAGAGGTTGAAAAGGAACCAGTTTGATGCTATAGACTTTTATAGTTTCCATTTGTATGATGTAATGTATCTGTTTTAATATATACTCAGTCAAACTATATAATACATACATAATACATGTATATTCTTGTGTTAGTATTTTTAGTTTTATAGAAATGTACAGTGTATAATGGTATATGTAAGAAATTACATTTTATGTATAGTGCATATTTGACCAGTTTGTTAGAATCAACATTAATAAAGATATATTTCTGATTTTGAGATGATCTGTTCATGGTATAACGTAAGATTATATACAAACACTATAAGAATGGGGCAATTCAAAATTGTGTAAAACCCTAAAGACTATTTTTTTCAAACGTTTTCTTTTGCAGTATTCAAAAACAGATGAATAATATAACTCTTTATACAGTTTTTACCTATCTTTTCAATAATAAAATGTATATAGGGTTTTTTAGCTCACCGAGACGAAGTCAGGGGGAGCTTATGCTATACCCTCGGCGTCGGCGTCCGGACCTGGTTAAGGTTTTTAGCTCACCTGAGCTGAAAGCTCAAGTGAGCTATTCTGATCACATTTTGTCTGTCGTCCGTCTGTAAACTTTTCACATTTTCAACATCTCAAGAACCACTGGGACAATTTCAACCAAATTTGGCACATAGCATCCTTAGCCTAAGGGGATTCAAAGTTGTGAAAATTAACGACCAAGCCCTCTTACAAGGGGAGATAATTAGGAATTAATGAAAATTTTCGAGAAATTTTCAAAAATCTTCTTCTCAAGAACCATTTGGCCAGGAAAGCTGAAACTTATGTGGAAGCATCCTCAAGTAGTGTAGATTCAAAGTTGTGAAAATCATGATCCCCGGGGGTAGGATGAGGCCACAATGGGGGGGGGGGGTCGACTTTTTACATAGGAATATATAGAGTAAATCTTTAAAAATCTTCTTCTCAAAAACCGTTAGGCCAGGAGAGCTGAAACGTATGTGGAAGCATCCTCAAGTAGTGTTAATTCAAAGTTGTGAAAATCATGACCTCCGGGGGTAGGGTGGGACCATAATGGGTGGTCGACTTTTTACAAAGGAATATATAGAGTAAATCTTTAAAAATCTTCTTCTCAAGAACCTTTTGGCCAGGAAAGCTGAAACTTATGTGGAAGCATCCTCAGGTAGTGTAGATTTAAAGTTGTGAAAATCATGACCGTTGGGGGGTAGAGTAGGGCCACATTGGGGAGGGTCGATTTTTAACATAGGAATATATAGAGTAAATCTTTAAAACTCTTCTTCGCCAGGAAAGCTGAAACTTATGTGGAAGCATCTTCAGGTAGTGTAGATTCAAAGTTGTGAAAATCATGACCCCCGGGGGTAGGGTGGGGCTACAACGGAGGGTCGATGTTTAACATAGGAATATATAGAGTAAATCTTTAAAAATCTTCTTCTCAAGAACCATTTGGCCAGAAAAGCTGAAACTTATGCGGAAGCATCCTCAGGCAGTGTAGATTCAGTTGTGAAAATCATGATCCCCGGGGGGTAGGGTAGGGCCACATTGGGGAGGGTCGATTTTTGACATAGGAATATATAGAGTAAATCTTTAAAAATCTTCTTCTCAAGAACAATTTGGCCAGGAAAGCTAAAACTTGTGTGGAAGCATCCTAAGGTAGTGTAGATTCAGAGTTGTGAAAATCATGACTCCCGAGGGTAGGATGGGGCCACAATTTGGGTGGGGGTTACAACTTTTTACATAGGAATATATAGAGTAAATCTTTAAAAATCTTCTTCTTAGAAACTAATTAGCCAGGAAAGCTGAAACTTGTGTGGAAGCATTCTCAGGTAATGTATATTCAAAGTTGTGAAAATCATTTCCTTCAGGGGTAGAGTGGGGCCACAATTGGGGATCGAATTTCTACATAGGAATATATAGAGTAAATCTTTAAAAATCGTCTTCTCAGAAACTAATAAGCTAGGAAATCTGGAACTTGTTTGGAAGCATCCTCAGGTAGTGTTGATTCAAAGTTGTAAAAATCATGATTCCTGGGGGTAGAGTGGCGCCACAATGGGGGTGGAATTTTAACATAGGAATATTAAGAGTAAATCTTTAAAAATCTTCTTCTCAGAAACTAATTAGCCAGGTGATTATTTAATATTGTTTAGATTTTGGCTTCTGGATGATTCCTGGACGATTGGGTATCACAAGGGGTTTAGAGTTTGATGTAGGTTTATTTCCTATTTATAAACAATTTTTTAGGATCTTTTTGAAAGCTGCAATGCTCAACATGTGATATTACTATAAAATCATCCTGTTAGAAAAGGGACTAATGATAATAAACATAAGAATATCCAGTGGAAAAAATTGATTTTTATTTATACAGGATCTACATGTATTATACTACATTGTCCAGATAGTTTTTATTATGACTCCATTAAGCTGATTTTATCATACCTATTGTTCCTCAGGTGAGCGATGTGGCCAATGGGCCTCTTGTTGTTGCAGGTCCTGTATCTAAGTTATTACTTGTCCTATCTTCACCAAACTTGCATGGATGATGCATCTGGACCTACTTATGGTCTTGAAAGACTTGGATGCTGAATCAGGGCCATGAGTTTCAGATGCTGGAGGAGGTAAAGGTTTTTGGAGCAGGTTAAAGTTTTTGGTGCAGGTGCCCTTTGATAGCAATTTCTAAGTTACTACTGGTCCTAGCTTTACCAAACTTGCATGGATGGTGCATCTTATAATACTGATGCACCAGACATGCTTTAATGCTGAATCTGAGCCATATGTTTCTGGTGCTGGATGAGGTTAAGGTTTTTAGAGCTGGTTAAAGTTTTTGGAGCAGGTGCCCTTTTATCTTAGTTATTACTGGTTCTAACTTCACTAAACTTGTATGGAAGGTGCGTCTTATAATACTGATGCACCTGACAGACATAAATGCTGAATCTGAGCCATAGGTTTCGGATGCTGAATTAGGTTAAGGTTTAAGAGCTGGTTCAAGTTTTTGGAGCAGGTGCCCTCAGATGATTATATCTTAGTTATTACTGGTCCTAACTTCATAAAACTTGCATGGATGATGCGTCTAATGATACTGATGCACCTGACAGGCTTGAATGCTGAATCTGAGCCATAGGTTTCGGATGCTGGATTAGGTTAAGTTTTTTGGAACAGGTCACATGTTTAATAAATATTAGAGCTCGTTTCAAAATACCGTCGATTTTCCCACTTGGTGACAGCCAATGTTTACGTCAGCCGCTCGCTAGACTCAGTCGGCCGGTAACTTCGCCGGCATCAAAAGCATGCCGCCGTCACAACAGCGGTTGAGGTTGAAACAGTGCAATTGCATCAGAGATAGTACACTGCTGGTCGAAAAACAATTATTTTGCTTATTTATTCTGATATATGGTATGATTTATATGCGTATTTGGAATGATTTTATAAAAATGTAGCTTAAACACATGCACACACTGAGAGAGAGAGAGAGGAGAGAGAGAGAGAGAGAGAGAGAGAAAGAACGCATGGGGTTGAAACGTGCAACTGTATAAAAAATAGTGTACTGCAGATCGAAAAACAACTAATTTTCTGATATATACTAATATTTGAAATTATTCTTATGTTTGGAATGGCTTTATTTAAATATACATGTATGCCATGAGAGAGAGAGAGAGAGAGAAACTTAGCTGGCTTAACAGAATAGAGCATGCGCGGATCTAGAGGGGGGGGGGGGTCGGGGGGTCCCGACCCCCCCCCCCCCCTGGAAAATGAAAATTTATTAAATTTACAAAGTAAAATTATCGAAAATATGCCTCGGACCCCCCCCCCCCCCTGGCAAACACAATTATCCTTCGGACCCCCCCTGGAAAAATTTTCTGGATCCGCGCATGTAGAGCTTTATCAGGCCCCGCCGTCACCAACTTTTCTGAAGTCAATGCTCAGCCTCAAGTCTGAATATTGATCTCGGAGTTATGAATTTTAAAAAAAGGATTTGATTTGGGGAATAGTTGAGTGATTTTGATATTTTGGTAAGGGTGAAGCCAGATTTTCAAAAAAAAAATTCTCTTTTTTTCTCCTTTTAATAGCATGTTTTATGTAGCTAATTATAGTTGCAGCCAATTGTGCTTATTAGAATGCACTATTAAGTATCGACATCTTTCTAGGTTTATCCCTGAACCCATGCACACGTAGAACCATTTTAAGAAGGGCTTGGACTTTCAGTAGGATGTAATTATCTATTTCTTGCGTCAAAACAAGTTAAAGTGACGCTGGTTTCAAGCGAAATATACACCGATCGCGTAGTCTTAGCTCAAAAGCCAGACAAATCTTGTTGATTTCAAAGAGCCATATCTGAGTGGCCAGCAATGAAATAGACAGGCCTACGTCACATTGCTGTTTGACACAACTACCCAAAGTCCAAGCTCTTGTTAAAATGGTTCTAATTGTGTGAAAGCCAACATCTTCGCTGATGAAAAATGTTGACTGACCCTTGTCCAATCAGACTGTAGTAGGCGGAGTTAAGACATTTACCGCTCGTGACTGGAATGAGAGAGAGAAGAGAAAGTAAACAAGCAATACATGTAAATAACCTGTGACCTACGTTTTTTTTCAGTAAACGCATATATATATATATATATATATATATATATATATATATATATATATATATATATATGCATGCATGCATGCATTATACATATCTATCTGAATGAATACTATAAAACAGTCCTTCTTTTAACAGTTTAAAAGTCATAGAATTATCGTTAAGATAGCGGCATTTCTTTGATGCCGGCAAAGCGACCCAGCCAGCTCTAATGCGGTCGTACTGCGTGGGAGTTTCGGCGGCATGTCTTTGATGCCGGTGAAACGACGGGCGTCTGGATTTAGTGAGCTGCTGACGAAATCAAGACTGTCATCAAGTGGGAAAATCGACGGTATTTTGAAACGAGCTCTAGTACTATTTCAAACTTGCATAGTTGATTTAACTATAATATAAATGAATTGCAGAGGTAGCTTCAGATGCAGAGCCTGATCTCCATTATCAAGGATGCTAAATAATATATCTTAGAACCATTTTAACAAGACCTTGGACTTTCATTAGGACGTAGCTATCTATTTCTTGCGTCAAAGCAAGCTAAAAATGACGCGGTATGAAGCAAAATATGCACCGATTGCGTAGTCTTAGCTCAAAAGCCAGACAAATCTTGTTGATTTCAAAGAGCCATGGCTGAGTGGCTAGCAATGAAATAGACATGCCTACGTCACATTGCTGTTTGACACAACTACCCAAAGTCCAAGCTCTTGTTAAAATGGTTCTAGATATTACTGGTCCTAACTTTACTAAACTTGCATGGATGGTGCGTCTTATGATACTGATGCACCTGACAGGCATGAATGCTGAATTTGACCAATAGGTTTCGGACGCCGGAGGGAGGTTATGGTTTTAAAGAGCTGGTGTTTTTGGAGCAGGTGCTCTATGATGATTATATCTTAGAACCATTTTAACAAGGCCTTGGACTTTCAGTAGGACGTGACTATCTATTTACTGCGTCAAAACAAGTTAAAATGATGCTGGTTTCAAGTGAAATATACACCGATTGCGTAGTCTTTACTCAAAAGCCAGACAAATCTTGTTGATTTCAATGAGCAATGGCTGAGTGGCCTACGATGAAATAGACAGGATTACGTCACAATGCTGTTTGACACCAACTGCCCAAAGTCCAAGCTCTTGTTAAAATGGTTCTAGTTATTACTGGTCCTAACTTCACCAAACTTGCATGGATGATGCATCTTATGAGACTGATTCACCTGGCAGGCTTGAATGCTGAATCTGAGCCGTAGGTTTCGGATGCTGAATGAGATTTGTTTTTTTGTAACAGGTCACACATTTTATAGATAATAGCTTGCATAGTTGATTTAACTATAATATTAATGAACCACAGAGGTAGCTTCAGATGCAGAGCCTGATCTCCATTATCAAGGATGCTAAAAAAATTCTATCTAATTCAAACCTGCTTGATAGATGTGTTTATTGTTAAAAGATATATTCCTATGATATAGTATTGTATGATATGATACACTATTGTTTTATTTGATACAATATTATATCATATTATATTGTAAAATGTTATATGATACGATATGATATTGTATCAATTTTTTGGTACATTATGATATGATATTGTATCATGATATTGTTCTGTATAGTATTGTATATTATAATACAATATTGTATACTATGATATCGTATAATGTACTATTTTATCACATGCTATTGTTTCATATGATATTGCAACATATAATATTGTATCATATGATATGATATTGTATGATATATATTGTATTATATGGTACGATATTGTATAATATGATATTGGTTTATATATCATATCACATGAAAATATATGATATTGTATAATGTGATATTGTATCATATAATACATTGTAGTATAATTTGATATTGTATGATATAATATAGTACTATATCACATGATATTGTATCAATTGATATGATACAATGTTGTATCTAATTTTATTGTATCATATGATACAATATCCTATTATGTATCAAATATGATACAATATCATACAATACAATATCAAACTATAATATTATACATGTATATACAAAGAAATCGAAAGTGTGAATTATATGGCTTTATCAATTGGTATGAGTTACACGAATAGAAGAGTAAACTTAGTTATGTCTTGTAATATGATTTTACGTTTGGCTTTTACACCCACTAGGAAATTTTTCCATAATAACTGCCGTTTATTAGTTCAAACGCATCCATTAGAATCTCATTAATAATGTAAACAATTATTATGATTGTTAAATTTTCAGGAAAACTAGTCCTTTCATAAGGACAAAAAAAAGAAGAAAGATGACATTTTAAGGAGAAAAAAAAATCAAAAATACACAATTAAAACTACAAATGGAACAAAAACAAGAGTCCCATGGGCCTCATCGCTCACCTGAGCAACAGTTCTTTCTCTAAGTTTTAAAAATTGAATATTCTTCCAATATATTTTTATGTTGAAGTTCGAACCCCATTCTTTGAGCCCCAGTGTTGGTCCGGGGTCAATTGAAATTTTCACTATACATAGCAGCTTTGATGTTAGAACCATTTTAACAAGAGCTTGGACTTTGGGTAGTTGTGTCAAACAGCATTGTGACGTAGGCCTGTCTATTTCATTGCTGGCCACTCAGCGATAACTCATTGAAATCAACATGATTTGTCTGGCTTTTAAGCTAAGACTACGCAATCGGTGCATATTTCACTTGAATCCAGCGTCATTTTTAACATGTTTTGACGCAAGAAATAGATAGCTACGCCCTACCGAAAGTCCAAGGCCTTGTTAAAATGGTTCTAATATTTGCGTTTATGGTGCAGTGGGTTTTTTTAAGAAGAATATTTTTATAAGATACACACGTACACCCAATTTTCATTTGCTTTGGAATGATTTTTAAGACATTTGTTCCCATAAGAATGCGTTGTACAAAGTGTGGTTAAGTGACCAAGTGGTTTTATAGAAAAAATCAATAATAAAGACTAACAAACAGACGGGCGGATGACGGACACCAGGCATCAGGATCATGAAGCAATTTTAGACTTTAGTCAAAATTTCAGTCAGTAAGAAAATTGGCATTTATCATAATATAACAATTAAATTTTGTAATTAACAACGTTATTTCAAGACACTTTTAATAGCATTTCACTTTTGTCAATGTGATCAATCAAGAGACATTATGACAGTGTACACTTTTTGACTTAAGTCTAAGATAGCATCATGACCCTGGAGCCAGCTCATGTGATCAGAAAAGCTCAGTTGAACTTTTGATTCATGTGATCTAAAGACTACTACTACATGTACATATATTGTAATATATATTGATTTACAGCTGATCACTCGGGTAAAACGTCACCTTCATGGTTGATGGTGTTGATTAAGTCATTTAAAACTCAAGGTCTGATACCAGTAATTCGAGAATTATTTTGTCTTTGTCTTGATTTGAAGTCGTTTGGCTTACTGTTCTTTTTATCCGAATCATTATTAACATTAGGATAACACGTCTTCCTAAGACCCCATTTTACTTGTACTTGATGAGATAGTGTGGATAATACTGGCTTTTGTCAAAAATACAGAAAATTGAAGGATCATCCAATCTGTCCACACAGCAGTCATACAGGTCAGGGTGGGGATCCGTGGGATTAATTGGCGGAGGCCGCTTATAACTCTTATCACCTACAGCACATTTCCCACACAATGCTTTAGCCAGAAACATGTACTTGTTCTTGTCTGTGTCTGCGCCTGCGTACAAGTCAGAATATTTAGCGTCTCGTGCAAAATAAGCCCCCTGACCGAAAATAGCTCCAGTTCGTTCGCCTGCTATACGGAAGTCGAAGTTATCTCTACATATGTCGTCGATATAGGTGGTCAAAGTTCCGTGAAATAGGTCTTTTTCGTTGGCACATCCAATTCCGCCATATATGTTCTCAAGTTGCCTCCTTTTTCTACAATATATATATATATATATATATATATATATATATATATATATATATATATATATATATATATAAAAGCACAAACATTGCAATAACTCTCAAATTGACATATACCTGCCCATAGCGAAGTATATAAATATTCATACAACACAGGGAAATATACACTATACTATATCGGAGCTCCACCTCCGCCCCGGCCGGAGCTTGAATTCACGACCTTCGGAACTCACTTTCCCAGCAATGAGCGGCCACCGCGCTATAAACCACTCGCCATCTAGGCAAGACAAAAATCTTGTTTTCGATGACGAACGGAACCTAGCGCACTGGTCACTCACAACATGGTCGTTTGAGATGCAGATGTAATACAGTTAAACGACAATTTGAGAGGATCGGAACGATACACATTGCATAGATATATACATATATAATAAGCATACACATTGCAATAACTCTCAAATTGGACATATACATGCCCATATATATGTATATATCTATGCAATGTCCATCGTTCGGTTCCTCTCAAATTGAACAAATTATAGAAAAATTATTGTATTTTCCATACATATGTATCAAAATCTCTAGAAATATCAAAAGTACGCGTAATTTAACAAACTTACAATTGAAATATCTCCCAGTAATGAACATTCTGAATCCGTTCGATTTGCAAAATCTTGGCTTGTCCGAGCGTTTTGTTAAATTTTTCCGCAACCATTTTGTATTCTTTTTCCATCAAACCACCAGCATTAGGAGATAGAACTACTCGTTTAAAGATGACTGAGGGTGTCGTTGGCTCCCAATCAGGGGGAATCCCTATCCCTCTTTTCGTGGTCTGAAGAGTCTCACCTTTGGCTTTTTTGGCCAAACTAAATATAAAACCGTGAAAGCATCGATAATATTAACTACCAATTAATTTACAACAAATGTAAATAACAAATGCTAAAATTTAATGCAAAAGAAGATATGTCTAAGGTTTGTGCAATCTATTTAAATCCATGCCACACTATATTTAAATGAACAGGCGATTTCAACATTCTTAAGATGAAACTTCATTCAAATTAGAGTGCGTGATTCTATTGTTTAATATGTGGGGTTGGGGTTGGGTAGGGTTTCTGTTTGGGTTTTTTTCAATTTGAAATATTCACGTGATATCTAGGGGGCACAATCACGGGAGTACATGGTTTCTCACCTTATCATAAATTTTTTCGTCTTTTCATCTTCTGCTAGATCCAGTGGTTGCAATCCTTTTTTGTTTTTAATATCTATGTCTGCTTTAGCCTCCAATAAGGCACAAAGAATCTCGGTGTCCATTTCTTGTTGCTGAATTTAAAACGTGTACAACTCATGCAAAGAAACAGTAGGTATTTGTTTACATATTCAATTTCTTATGTCTTACCGTATATCAGGTGTTTTCGCGTGTCACAATGGGGAAAATATGGCACGTCAAACGATGCAACATTCGGATCTTTTCCTTTTGTATTGTATAAAGAACTATATATGATAAGAGTTAAATTTGGCCCCCATAATTCGCTATTTTTTAAGTGTTTCGGGTACAATAAAATGTTAACTTATTTTTTAGAAGAGTTGATATTAAATATATTTTTCATCTATTTATTTGATTTTTTTGCACTTACTGGCAGTATATGACGTCAGAAGTGACGCTATTTCTATCATTCAATCAAAATCAGCCAAAAATTGACATTTTTCTTATCTATTTATGAATGGGAAATATAGAGCGCATGCTTGAACAAGGAAAATTTTTTTGTCACTTATTAGTCTTGGCTAGATACATCTCTGAATAAAATATTTTGTTTGTTCAAGCATGCGCTCAATATTTTCGGAAGGAAACACTGCTTGAAAACAAGCAGTTTTTTGCTAAAAATGCAAAAATGGCGGGAAAAGGTTGTCTTTACGATGTCAAATTTCTAATTTGTGGGCACTTGAACCAAAATGAATATTATGTAAACACATCACATACATATCTGTACTATGAAAACAAAGATTTATAGTAAAATGATGATGTTCATTTTAGGGGGCCATTTTAGGCCCATATCATATATAGTCCTTTTCATCTGTATTGTATAATCTTCTAATGATTTGTATTCTATAGCTTTCATCTGAATTCTATGATTTTTCATTGCTTTGTTAAATTTTCATTTGTAATCTATAATTTTCCATTTGCATTTTGCATTTTATAATTTTCTATTTATATTGTATAATTTTTGATTTGTGTTGTATGAATTTGACTTGTATTGTAAAATATTTTATTCGTATTGTATTTACTGATTCATTTGTATTTGTTTCAATACAAATGAAATTTATACAATGCAACTATAAAATGGAAAATTATAGAATACAAACAAGAATTATATAATGCAAATGGAGAATCATACAATACTAATGGAAAAGTATAGAATACAAATGAAAATTATAAAATACAAATAGAAAACTATATGCAATACAATGGAATTTAATACAATACAAATGGAAAAGATCGATAATTGCAACTTTTGAGATGCCATAGAAAAACAGGTAGCATTTTTAATTTGCGTAAGTCATTTTTGCGATTAAAAAATTTCTTACAGAAAATACTACAGGATATAATATCTGTGTATTCTAAAAAAATTGCGGAAAAAGCGAAAATTAGATAATAGCAAAAATTTAGTCATAACACAAACCACATTAAACTTTTTGACAAAAATGACCAAAACAAGAGGTCCATGTTATAGGCAACTTGCTCATATTAGCAACTAAATCTGACTCTAAATAAAGTACCTCGCCCATATAAAAAAAGATTTATTTCTTAAAGTAAATTCTTAATTTTATACTTCTTAAAGTTTTAAACAAGACTGTATAATTTGAAAACGATCATTTTCCAAGTTTTATTGAAAATGATCGAAGGAGTCTTTAACGGAAAAACTCTTAAAATGTAATTGTAAATTGTTTACGTAGATTGAATGTGGACAAAGAGTGATCTGAAAAGCTTACTTTAAATTATTTCAAAGTATTTTGTGTACGCTAAAGATTTCAAAGTCGTCCCTTAAATTAAAGAGGTAAGATAGTGCAGGACACCGAAGTTAGTTATGTGGACAGAGATATAAAGTGAGCAATGATTTAATAGGATCAAGGCCATGCTCTCTCTCTCTCTCTCTCTCTCTCTCTCTCTCTCTCTCTCTCTCTCATTATATTCTTACCGTTGGCAGAGCTTTTATCAACATAGCGACATGAAGCGCCGTATTTCCATCAGAGTCCTGTACGTTGACTTTGCTGCCTGAATATAAGAATCAATGAAGCAAAATAGGCACATTTAAATTTGAATAATAATGAAAACTCATCGAATTTTAGGGAATCTACAATACTTTATATAACTTGTGAGTTCTTATTACTTAAAGGATAACTAATTTGAATCAATAATAAGGACCTACCCGCTGCAATAAGCAACTCCATCATCTGTTGGTGACCTTGACTCACACACATTATCAAGGGCGTTCTTTTAGTTTTGTCCACGGCATTCACATCACAATGGCCCTTGGAGAGAAAATATTTGATACCATTTATTTTGACATTTTTTATATTATTTTGATATGTCTTCTAAGAATTCCGAGAAATAACATCAGTAATGGTTGATGAAAAAATCTCCTTGTTTTGTTATAGCTGCCCTGAATTTATTTGCATATTTATAATTGTTTGTAATGTAGATGCTATACTTACGCTTCTGAGTAAAACATTGGCCGTCTCTAAGCAGTTATTTACGGCAGCTAGGTGTAGAGCAGTGAGACCCTCAGCCAGTGGTTCATTGACAATTTTGGGGCTCTTTTTTAATATGATTTCAGTAGCTCTATAATTAAATGTACGTTTTAATGTGTGTGGGTTTTTTTTTTAAATCAGATCAAAAATCAGATAAAAAGTTTTAATGTTATTCTAAAACATTCCATTCATTTCATTTGCCAGGTTTCATATAGTCACTAAATCGCATATTTTATAAGACTGTCGATTTTTAATCTTTAAACAAGAATAAAATACACTTTCCGGTGGATATAACAGACATAGATGTAAAAATAAAATTTCAACTCTAAACTATTAGAACTGTTGATCAGATTTTCGAATAAATGATTATAAGTGCATCGTATAGAAAATTATAATAAAGTTCATCCCGCCCCCGTAACTCACGATTTCAAATTATTCATTGCTGCCCAATGTAGAACATTGAAACCGTCAGCATTAGTTTGGGTGAATTTGGCTAGATCGCTCTCTAAAAGGTCCTTCAAAATATCTGATTGGTCATTTTTCTTTGCAATTTCAATATGCATTGGAGTGTCACCATCACAGTCCTAAAACCCATTAAAAAATTCTCATGAAATAACTGTACACATTTACAATCGTACCTATTTTGCTGAAAAAATTATATCGAAGGCATTGTACAATCCCCCCCACCATTCAAGACAGTTGCAAATGCAAATATTTCAAAATCAGAATTGAACCCCCCCCCCCCCAAAAAAAAAGTTTTAAGGATGGTGTTAACTCAGGGTTTGAGTTGTCAAATAAGAGAGAATTGTAGCCAAACAGAGGAAATTTGGACTAAGGTTTTCTGATTCTATTATCCACTAAACCATTTTTGCAGCTCTATGACGATAAAAGTTAATACTTTATTTGTCAGTCAATATACTGTATACAGGGAAATATTCGCCCCCGTTTTATTTCCGCCCTTTTCGCCCTCGTTGACAGCAGGCGAATTTAAGACTGGACGAATTCCTATGTTTCAAACTATATTCTTTTTTCACAACTGCCTGGGCTAATTCAAGACGGGGCGAAACCGTTTGCGTGTAAACAAAAAAGGCAAAAATAACACGGGGAGAAAATTACCCTGTATACAGTATTTTTGCATATTTTCTGTTGGGGTAACTCACTTATTCTTTAAGATAATTGTACATGCAAGATTTGCAAAGTAAATATATTAAAAACTGCTAGGTAAAAAATAAACATTAATAGATGCCACATCTCAAAATTTTGTTCATTGATCTCATATATAAATTTGATGCCAGCAAAAATATAGGTAGTTAAGGAACATAAATGTTACGTGTTACCATCATTCTAGGTTTTTGTTTTTGATTTTTTTTTGGGGGGGGGGGGGGGTGTTTGTTTATATTTTTTGCATTGTGTTTGGAAATGCTGATTTTTTTTTGCTCAAAATTGATGCTCAAAACAATACTTTGTATGAATTTAGCTCCACCTCCTTCATAAACATCATTTCGTTAAGTTAATCATAATATATTTACAATTTAGAAAATCTCAATCATAGTGTAGAATTATGAAGGTTTTTTTTAATTTTCAAAAAGGCAACTAACTCAAAAAAGGTTCTATAACATAGAATGGATGTTTTTTCATTGTTATCAGTGGCTTTTTTTCATTCCGAGTAAACGTCATCCTTAATTAGGGGTGATAGTATTGGTACATATGATTGGAAAACTTAACGCAAGTACCTTAAGTGAAGGGTTGGCTTTGGCTTTTAACAGTATCTTTACGCACTCTGTGCCATTCAATCCCACGGCAATATGGAGAGGAGTCTGTTTTTTCTTGTTCACAATGTCGACATTTGGTTTGTTCTTCAAGAGTTCCACCATTGCGTTCGGTTCATTTCTTTGAAGAAATAAAAACGAATCTAGAAAATTTTCTTATGATCAAAACAAGACAGATTATCCATAATACAACAAATAATTCCGTAACAATTGTTAGCTGTTAAACACGGTAATTAGTTATACCCATAAGCACTGAAGTGTAAAGGACTATCTCCTTCGGAATCCTGTAAATCAGGTTTGGCTTTGCTTTCCAGTAAGAGTTTTACAATATCTATAAAACCTTCATAGCATGCAAGATGCAAGGCCGTTTTTCCATCAAAGGTTTCGTTGACCTAGGGAAAAGTGAAATCTTTGTTCAGGTGTTGATTTTTCATCTATTATATGCAGTAATATTTTTCACAAAAGAAACAACATAAATTGAATCGCAGTATGAGGGATTGTCTACCATATTCGGGTGTTTTCGAATGATTGTTTTCACTGTCTGTATATCGCCCTCGGTAACTGCTTGGGCTATACTGGTAATGTCCTCAACTTGACTTCGTTGTTTCTCTTTTAAATGCCCTCCAAGCTTTGCCATTGCCTCTGTGGATAAATATAATTTTTTATATAGTTTCATGTTCCTTATTCTATCCAAAATATCGTTGATGAAACGGAGCTTCCCATATTGTACATACATTCTGATTGTTATCTTCACTAGCAATCGAAAATACTACATATTTATTGTCACGTCATTTATTCGTTTACCGAATTTCTAAGTTACTTGTTTGGATTTTATTTTTATACGTTTAATGTTAAATATTTACATTTGCAAATATGTTTCCTTATATAAACCTATAGAATAGCGAAAACGTTCAATTCTGTATAAACTTTATCATGACGTCACAATGATCATTGCATGCGCTTATCGCTTGTCGCTTGGATTTTTGTAAACATAAAATCTCGGTAATTTTAACAGTTTTGTCTTTTTCAAACGTAAATATAAGTAATAAACAGCAATGTTAAAAAGTTCACCGGGATATGAAGTTGGTTGGTACGTGATCAAATCTACTGAGAAGCCCTTTGGGCTTCACAGGATTTGATCACGTGACCAACCAACTTCATATCCCGGTGAACTTTTTAAATTGCTGTTTATTTCTTAAATGAAGAGAGATGGATTGTATATACATGCATTTTTCAGTGAACGTCCAATATATGTATGGCTGTCCCAGCTTTATTTCTTATATCTTATGTTCTTACCAAGTAAAGGACAAAACAAGAAAATAAATTGTCGCAAGACTCAACAGAACGACCGCAAACCATTTGTATTTCTCAACCAAAATTATGTCAAATGATAAAAGATCGAGTTAAATTGAAGGACACTCACACATGGACAAAGTTGTGTAAATCAGCCTACTTTTTTTAAACTGATTAAAATGCAAAGAAACACGATACTGTTTATTTCACTATTACATTTGACTATTGTTTGAAACTATAGCATCATAATTTAATCTCGTTAAATCACACGCTCTGTCAGAGCAAAGCTGCATTGCGTGGACAAAGCGTCTGGTTGAACTGGAGGTGCCTAACATCTTACCGACCGCCTTCTGGCAATCTGGAGGTCGGTAATGAGTAAATGTCATTATTTGTTTTAATCATTTTAATAAAAAAAAATTTGATTTACCATTTACAGTCTCTGAAGCTTTTTTTTGTTGTGTGGTTGATTTTTTAGCTGGAATGGCGGGAATTTCTGCTACATCATCTCCATTTTCTAAAGGCATGATACAAACGGGGCTAAAAATCCAAGTGTTATTCCCAATTGTGACAAGAATGTCTCCATCTCTGTCTATATCTTTGATGCGCCCCTTAGCCCCAAGAGCCTAAAGTGAAAAAAAACGTGAGAAGATTTCTGGAAAAACTATCTGTGATCGTTTATAGTAAACTTTTGCTGTTTAATTATTATCACTATCCATGATTTTCCGCTGTCGGTCGGTGCAAATATTTTTGTCATTTAAAAGATACGATTTGAGTTCAAAATTATAAATTTTTCCATCCATTTTATTTGAAGAAATGTTAACTTATGATTACGTACTAGGCAATCAAGTTAATTAATAGTATTTCAAAGCCGTCTCTGAACGGCGTTAGAATAGGGAATAGAATAGGGACCGACGACAGTTAATGTTTTTAGACATCTATACTATGACAGAACTGTTTCCACTATATACTTACCGACTTCATGTCATCATTCCATCCCCCGTGTCCCTCCTGGAGGTCCACGACGGCATTGTAGTCCGACAGAACAGTGATGGCATCGCCCGTGGAAAAGGTATGGACCTAAGTAAATAGTATGCCTGCTGAGGTTTGATATACATGTAATAGACATTGCTGGCTTTCTGTAATCGTCGTAGTTTGAAGAACCGTGATCAACATAGGATTTTAAAATTGAAATCTAATGAAATCTTTAGTTTTAATGTCTGTGCAGTAAAAGCGGATTGAACAAGTAAACACTGATATTATTGTAGCTTTTTCCACTTACTGAAGTTGCCAAAATGAACTGCTAACCAACAGTTGCAAAGCAAGACAGTTACGAGTACCTGGTTAGAGGGAGTACATTTTTTTGTGAATTTTACATTGTTGGGAACCTATCTAATGGTTACCCTTGTCAGCGCCACTCTATTGATGCTCCAGGTCCTGCCGTCCGTGTACTGCACTCGACAAGTTTTCCCTTGAAACAAAATCTGCACAATGGTTCCAAGTTCTCCAATACACTAAAATAACCATACTTTTCACTAAACAAAAAAAGTATTATGCTTTTTTGTGATGCGTGCATTTCTATTACATTTTGTTAGCATATCGATCAAAACGTTTTCATAGATTTTAAAAAGAGAAAATGTGTGCAATACATATAATGTCTGTTAATAAAATGCAGGAGTTCCTCTTGAAAATGAGCAAGTTACTTCACCAATCGTTCTTTAGGACCTTACTTTCCCCTACCTTTATGGATCAAACACTCGATAACCCACAAACATTTCTTTTATCTTGCTACCGAAAATATGACGCACTATTTTATATCCACAAAATAGAGATTTTTTTTTTTTTTTACATATTTTTGGGATACGATTTACAGTACATTCGTAGAAAAAATTAAACGAATTCAAATACATGTTTAATCCTGGTCCCCTGAAGTTCAAGTTATCGAGATTCACCTGTATCTTGTATATTCACGCATATAAAGAAAAGAATAAAAAGGGAGGATTAATTACATGCACGTATCCAGAATTTTTTTCCAGGGGGGGGTCCGAAGGATAATTGTGTTTGCCAAGGGGTGGGGGCGTCCGAGGCATAATTTTACTATGTAAATTTAATAAATTTCCATGTCCCTTCTAGATCCGCGCATAAATTACACTGGAAAGTTTACAACTAATAGTTCAGTGTGACTAACCTGTTCCATGCCCTCCTCCCACCCACCATACATGGCATTGTCCTGCAGCTGCCGGAATGCCTTCACGGTAAGATTCACTTGTACTTTGTCCCCCGACTTCAGGAAGATTATTCCGGGTTTGTCAACATCTGAAGATAGTAAACACCATACTTAAGCTCTAGAGCATTTGTTGTCCTTGGACTTTTGCAATATATTCTGATTAATTAACCATTAATCAATTATTCGGATAAGGGAACACAAGTGTGTAATACTTAAATCGAGGATGATTCTAGTGGTGAAAGTGCAGTGACATTGCAAGGAAAAAAACCTAGAGTATGCAAGCTGAAATATTGTTTAACTGTTTTCATTGCATAAAGAAAGACTCTCTAAAACTCTACACGTCACAAAAGCTGTTCATCGTGTTACAATTAGGATAACGGATAACAGTATGTCTTATATATGAAAGGTCTTACCAACAACGGGCAGATGGTCTGGATAGTATTTGCCGCCAGATGTCACCGATTCCTTTCTTATGTAGATGACGTCAACACATCCCTCACCCCCTACTCTGTACTCCTTTACAGAAGAGTCAGTCTGCCACTGGACTCTCACACCCCCGCGGTGGTACTTCCCGGCCCACGTAACCACTTCCTGTATCTTCCCTTCTTGACCCTCGCCGCCTTGGTAAAAAATGTATACCATTAGGTTTGATTTATGTTTTTAATCAATTACGGATAACAATCAGCAGATTCTTTAATTTTTTCCTCGATGCAAGAAAATCGCCTAATAAAACATTATGAATAAAAAGAAATATCATCTGAAAAATCACATGCTGGTAAATAGGAAGAAAATATCAGCAAAATATGATTAAGAAAAAACATGATAAATTAATAACATACATGTACATGAAAATGCAAGCTCGTATTTTTAATTATTAAGCAAAAATTCGCTTTTCCAACTTTAAATTCTCACATCCTTTCTTTCAATTCCCTCTCATAAAATGGCATTACCATCATCGTTTTTCCATTTCCAATGAGGACCTCTCATAACTTCAGTATTAGGATAGAGACCAAAGGCTTTCAGGGCCTGGCTTTTGTTTCTTGGAGGGACGGGAACTCTAATAAGAAAAATACAAGCAACTCGATAAATTTTCTGTTTTAATAGATATCTCATACATTTAAGAAAATAAAATGAATACTTTTTTATATCCATATGATGCCACAGTGGCGTCGGAAGCAAATTGAAAGTGGCGGGGGGGGGGGTAAACTTATTAAAAATCTTGACAAGCAAAAGACAAAAGATCTATGGTTACTTTGCAAAATAAGTGGGGGGGGGGGGGACTAAGCCCCACCCCCACCCACCCAGCCTATGTGCCAAACTTACGCGCTACTGTGTTGTGAATCGATTCTGACAAATCCATGCTCCTTTTTGTGCTTGTCGTTCATGTAACAAATTGTACAGAGATCGAAATCGTCACAATCCGTACATTTCCACCGCAGTCCTTTTACGTCTTGCTCGTTACAAACGTCACATACTATGTGTTTGTGAACTTCTCCTGTTCGTTTAGAATTTTTTATATGAAATGATCATTTATAAAGGGAAAAATTTTAAATTAATATTTCAATTACTGTATAAATACTGATACGATAGCTGATATTCATTTGTTTTCCGACCCCCCACCCCACCCCCCACCCTCGAAAAGACCTTTATTCAAACAAATTACAAAAACTATTTTTTTTCGAAAAAAAAAAACCCATAATGTGACCTTCTATTTACCAGAAGGGGCTGAGTCGAACACCCTGAGGTCGTACTTTCCGTCCTGTCCCGCTCTGTATCGGCGCTCTAATCCCGAGTCCCAGATTACCGTCACCTTGTGGTCGTTGGATCCATGTTTAGGGACATAGATTATGGTGCCCACAAATCCTTCCCCGTTATCCTGTCTCTTGGATGCCCAGTCCGGTCCTCTCACTACCCTGGTGCCTGGTCGTATCTACAGAACGCACCCAGAGGATCTATAAACGACTTAATAGACATTTCCAGATTTCGCGAACTCGAGGTCGGACTCGAACACTGACGCTTACTTTATCCTAAGATAATCAGGGAACATGTCAATGCACGATTTTAAAAAAATGATTTAGAAACAACAATACAGATATTACTATAGTAAGCAATAGAAAAATATAACTTGATAAAGGATATAGCAATCAACACGCAAATCATCCACCTTTTAACCAGTTAAAATGTATGGTTTCCCCATTACGCATAGTTTTACAGAATTAATCCCAATTATTGAGAGAGAGAGAGAGAGAGAGAGAGAGAGAGAGAGAGAGAGAGAGAGAGAGAGAGAGAGAGAGAGAGAGAGAAGTTGATAGCTTTAATATATATTTGGATTTGAATGTTAATTTGGCGATATTTGCTATTATTTTAAAACCCCCTTCTCGTGGTGACGATTTCATGCCATGCTTATATATTAGACATTAAATTTTCCAAGGTAGAGCGACATCGAACTCGGACTCGTGCTTTGTACACTTATAAATAATGGGTCATATGTAAAGTTGAAAAAAAATTGTAAACTAATAAACCTATCTTTTTTCTGCATTATTTATTACACGTTATGAAATTTAGTATAGGCTGTTTTAAATTCATCATTTGTTTTCCTCTGCATGACAGAGAGGCACAGCTATTGACCGTCCACAAGGTACCAATAGCGTGATATAGTTTCATTCCCGAATTGCATGTTTATTTAATTTATTTCCGCACGAGTGTATGCAGTGATAAAATTGTCTCTATTGGAAAAACTGTGTCTCTGAGGATGAATCATTCGTTTGGCAGTCTTTGGTTTTGACCTATTGCCGGTAGACTGACCTTTTCGAAGGATCAATTCTATATTGATTACATGTTTCGAATAAAAAATAATAAAATCTTGAAAGGGGGGATATTTGCGTGTTGATCGCTATATCCTTTATCAAGTGAGATTTTTCTATTGCTAACTATTATAGTAATATTTTCTATTGTTGTTTCTAAATCATTTTTAAAAATCATGCTTTGACATGTTCCCTGATTATCTTAGGACAAAAGTAAGCGTCAGTGTTCGAGTCCGACCTCGCGTTCGCGAAATCTGGAAATGTCTAGTAGGTGCGTCAAAAACAATAATTTTAAACGCAAAAATAAAGATGCATTAGCTAAAGAATGTTAGGAAAGTCAGAAAATGCGCGACTGCATTATAATTGGTTTTTTAATCAAAACCTCGTAATTCCATCATGCATTGACCAAACTGTTGAATTAATGTTTTAAAAAAGAAATCAGTCATTCTGAAATCTGAATACAATAAAAAAAATGTTTCTGAACCAGTAATTTTCTTTACTGTAACATTATTTATGCATGACAGAGCAGTAAAGAGTAAAGAGAACAAATCTGCATGATAAAACGACTATTATCATTAAGAAGTATAAAAATATATATATATAATTGTTTATTAACCTAAAGTATACACACTCAGTTGGTTCCGTAGATCATTCTCAGACTAGCTCTCTTTAAAAGTTAAGAGATTAAGAACTAATTGTTCTAATGTTTGTCATCTCTTATTCTAATATGGTTGAATAAACTTTATTTAAATGGAAACATCACTAGAAATAAACCCTTCGTATAACGATCGAGTTCGGTCTTGCACCACGTCTATCTGATTAACGATTATACAATGAGCTGTACGAATTTTACTTCCTGGATTGAAACAGAAAGTTACATTTTTCTAGTTTTGCTACAATTGCATTTTTGTTTAAAGTTTGACTCTTTAAATCTAATAAGAAAATAAGAAACGAAAATGTGAGCTTCCTTTGTATGTAAGCCTTACCGTTGATGCCACAGGCTTATCATCCATGCTCACTTTTTATCCTGCACTTCTCGCTCTGACGACCTTTGTAACATGTATGTTAAAGTCGTCGCTCTCGAATGAGATTTCATATACAGTAAACTTCTGACAAACTAACAGTTGTACTATTCTTTTTCCAACCCTGCATATAAATCACAATATACTCCACTCACGAAAACGAAACCAGAATAAGAAATTCCCTTGCTAAAAATATCTTGATTACCGATAAGACAAAGAACACCTTGTCAGACTTACCTATTTTATTTACGTGTAGTAGATTTTGTCGCGACGAAAGGAAATAGTGATTCTTTGTATGTTGTACAAAATAATACAATTTCGAAAATAATTTTTTGTGTAATTTTTATAATGTTCGAGTTGTACTGTAACAATCATGCGCGGATCCCAAAAAAATTCCAAGGAGGGGGGGGGGTCAGAACGATGATTGTGTTTGCCGGGGGGTGGGGGTGGGGGGTCCGAGGCATTTTAGCGATAATTTTACTATGTAAATTAAATAAATTTTCCTTTTCCAGGAGGGTTGGTGGTTGGGACCCCTCCAACCATCCCCCTCTAGATCCGCGCATGACAATGACCAAGAGATTACCAATGACCATGAGCAAATTAGAAAATTTGGTGAAAATCGGTCACCATTGGACGAAGGTCTGACCGTAATCAGTAGAAATAGGAATTAAAGAATGTTTTTTAAATTTTATATCTTAGTTTGATTTTCAAGTTTTCGACAAGGTATACATTTTTCGCTCTATGATCGAACCAGCCCTGCGTAAATTCAAACATGCAAGTACACGCGGATTCAGAAAATTTTCCGGGGGGGGGGGGTCCGAGGGATAATTAAAATTGGCAGGGGTGGGGGTCGAGGCACATTTTCGGTAATTTTACTATGTAAAGATGTATAGCGCACTTAGTGTACGATTTCGCCTATAATATACCGCGTTTTGCAAACATCAGGCATTTTCAATATTATACAATATTTAGTTGAAATATATTCAAAGAAACGCAAATTACACAATTACCATGTCAAAAGAGTCTTAATTGTCTTACACAACATCATTAAAATCTTCAGGTTTTGTAAGGGATATATATAGAAAAAAATGTTAGTTTGCAATAAAAAGTGGAGTATTTGAAACACTTTAAACCAAAGAAATCGTACTAAAATTATGTTACACAGGTATTGTAGTACACGTTTAAATTGTATTTATTTTTGTTTAACGTGGTCTTCATTCTAAAGGTTAGACAATTAATTCAATGAGTGACTTTCTAAAACTATCACGTTTTAGCCACATATATTAAAAAGACATCGCATAAAAGTGTCATTCCGTGGCCTAGATGCAATAATGTAGCCCTCTCCGATTTTCTTTATCTGACGTTTTCTGGAGAGGGCTACAATTCCATAGGATCTCCGTAATGGTGCAAAATTATTTTTTTTAATGCAGCTGACTTCGGTCTAAAAAGATTGTATATCTTAGACTTTCTTTAGAAAAATAATTTTTAAATCGGGTTGAACAAACTAACGGTATATAAATTAAAACAAGATATTTACATTTTCAACTGTCTTTGTCTATGTTAACATTAGGAATCAGTTTTGAAGCCTATACATTGTATCCCAATATTTTCATAAAAGATGAGCTTTATAGGATTTGACCACGCCCCGACCAAAATTATCACCTCATAATACTCAAAGAATTATTCCTTATTCCTTAAATAAAACACACCAGCATGTTTACCAGTCGTCTTCTCCAGCAGCCATGACAGGTCTCAGTTTTATGGGATTTACGCTTAGAATTTTGAGGGCTTGATAACGTGAATGTCAGTGTAAACAAAAACGAAAGCCCATTGAGCTCATTTTCGTAGGTAAAAAAATATTTTAATTGCGAATAAACGCGTAACTTTCGCGAATAAACGCGAAACTTTCGCAATATAACGCGTAAATTTCGCGAATAAACGCGAACCTTTCGCGATATAAAGCGAAACTTTAATATAAATATTGTCATTTCATACAAGAACCCTTATGAAGAACAATGATTGAAAACAAACACATTTTAGTTGTAAATCATGAAATACTTATTATTCATTATTATTATATTATCCGTTTTACCTTGATTTATCAAGACAAAGTATATCTTTATTATATAAAGATATAAATAAATTACATAAATTTTCCATTTGTTCGCCGACTCTGTGGTCGAACAGGCATTTATTAATTATCTTTTTTTCTTAAATTAATTCAAATTCAAACGTGGGAAGTTTTTAAACTCTGAGTACTGATTTTCAAACGACATACATGTATGTGATAAATTTAAACAATGGCTCGAAAAAATGTAAAGATTAAACTTATTTCAATTCACAGCTTGACTTAATTTTCTTATACAAAACCTCCAAACTAGACGTTTATTTATGTCGTGGCGATATCATAAAATATTTTTTTCACCTGGCACCAATGGGCTTCCGTAATATCACATATAGCCTATAACGTTTTAAACAATGATATCCTTTCAATTTTACAATGATATTTAATAAAACTTTGAATTCGAATTAAAATTGTTATTATGCAAATGCTGATGCCTCATTTTCTATAATACAGCGCTTATGAGAAAATGAATATGAGAAGCACAATGCATTTTAAAAGTCGTTTGAAAATCAGTACTAAGATTTTAAAAATTTCCCACATTTAAATTTATATTAATTTGTATAACGTTTTATCAGATTTATTTATTTTATATATATAAAAGATTATTTTGTTTTATTTAAAACTAATTGTGTTTATTTTCAGTCATTGTTCTTCATGAGGGTTCTTGTATGAAATTACAATATTTATATTAAAGTTTCGCGTTTATTCGCGAAACTAATGCGTTTATCCGCGAAACTTACGCGTTAAATCGCGAAGTTTCGCGTTATATCGGGAAAGTTTTGCGTTTGTTCGCAAAGTTATGCGTTTATTCGCGAAAATTTTGCGTTTATTCGCGAAAGTTCATGTTAAAAATATTTTTTACATACAAAAATGAGCTCAATGGGCTTTCGCAAACAAGCGATCTTATCTCGTTTTATCACTAAAACATATTCAGTTGAAGATCCGCTCCTGAATTCTCATAGCCGTTCCAAAATAAAACCAATTAAGGTCAGTAAACATGGCGGACAAATTCAACTTGATTTGTTGACTTACACGAAAACTAACCGATACATTGACTATACTTGATATTTTTGGAATAATTTATGTCATACACAACTATATGTACAGTGTTGGAGTTCAGAGGCGTGTTCAGCAGAGCGAGTGCTCGCGAGCGCTCGTCAAAATTTGTGTTGCGGGTATAGGAAATTTTGGCGAGCGCTCGCGAGCACTCGCTCTGTTGAACACGCCTCAGGTAAGAATTGCAATAATAATATATAAATAGTGCCTGCTTGGGAGGGTACCAGTTGAAAGTGACACCCCTCGAAAACCATTGTCAACCGACGCGAAGCGGAGGTTGACAATGGTTTTCGAGGGGTGTCACTTTCAACTGGTACCCTCCCATACAGGCACTATTTATTTTATTATACTGAATGTCTTGATTTTATAGCAAATTTTACTGCTTTTATATAGAAAAGACGTGAGTTCTACGGCGAACCGTACGCGCATAATTTACGCGCATGTAACAATTCGTTCTATCGGCCCGTTGCCAAGTGTGTTGCTAACGCTGAGGGTATGGGAACGGATTGTCAACTGGGTCTAAACCAATCAGATTTCAGTATTTAACATGAAAGTATAATATTGGACACTTGGATTATTTGCATTTTGCTGGAAGTTATGATAATCACGGCTCAGAATACGAACTGACATTATACACAAGAGTTCTATATATTCATTTCTCGATGCAGGTTTCCCGAATTTATGACAAATCAGTTGTTACAGACACCATTATAAAAACAGTATCTGTGTTTCGAAAATCAAATTGCGACAGGTACCTGAAGCAATATTTAGTAACAGGTACTTTCCGTCCAGACAGGTGTAGGCGAAATGATGGGAAAAGGCGATATACCTCTTTGAATTTTCCAGGGGGGGGGGGGGGGTCCGGACTTTTCGATCCCCACCTTCCTAGTTAAGTTTTTAAAACTAATGTTGGGCACAATAATAAATTGGTTGAGTGTTTTAATAAGCAAACCCGTTGTATAGTGATTGTTTTCAGGAGCAGGCTTATTTAACTTGACTATTGATTTACTATAAGATGTACAGTTTTTCTAATAGGCTGATAAGGAAATGTTTTTCGGTTCCTCATAAAATGAAAGGAAAATTATATACATTGTTAATTAACTCTGCTACAATAAACATACCGGTATATGCATTTTTACAGGATCATTTCTGGCATTTTTTTTAACATATTAAGTGCAAGAAATTATACTTTTTATAAAAAAAAATTGAATTATTTTAATTAAACTTTAAAACTAAACTTTTCAGAAAAGTTGAATGAAAGAATTTTGACTCCAATGTGCCTGTCTCCGTATAACATTACTTGTACATATACGTTTTTAAGATTTTGAAGAAGTCCACCCCAACCCATCCCCACTTTTTTCGCAGTAGACATTTTTCTTAAATTTACATATAAAAAAAGGAAAAAGTAGCGATAAGTTTTTTTTAACAATTAAGTTATCTTACATCTTAAAAGCCAAGTTGATTTAAATACACATCGAATCAACTCGAATATAGACAATTTAATTTTCATTAGATATGATTATTTCTTGTGTTTTAAAATACAAGACATAAGTACTTGCCGAGTTTAACACTCAGATTTCATTGCATATATTTATAATTATACGCAATTATACATATAACGTTATAGCGTTACTTACTGATGTTGCTACTCAGTATTTTAATTCACTGGCTCTTTTTGTGAAGTTGCCACATGAAATTTTACGATATAAATTCGAAAAACAAATTGCAGCTTGTACTGTTTTAAAAATGCTGCACAAGCGATACATGTAGCTGGTTTTTTTTCCAAGACAAATGCGTTCTATAGATCCTTCCGTCTTCCGGAATTCAGTCATGTTTTTTTCTAATATTACTTTGCGTAAACAATATCCGATTAAATGTACGTTACAAAACATGATTAGAGTACCAGTACCGTTTTTCCTACGTACGAAAAGGCGAGCATTGGGAGCCTTTATTTTGTTTAATGTTGTGGGAACTTATGTTTATGTGTGGCTTCCAGAAAAATGGAAGATCGAAGAGAAGATGCGACAAAAGGCATTGGCGGCAGGAGCAACTCAATCTGACAGTGGGACAGAGAAGTCGTGAAAAGCGACTGAAGATTTTGCATTGTGATAGACTTGATACTTACTGGTGATTCTCAGTCAGTGGTGTGAATTCTGTGTCAATATATTACACCTTTTCATTCATTGGAAGTGATGTTGCAACTGTTTTCCTTTTGATAAGGGACTTGACCTTGACAAATATTTTTTTTTTTGGTTACATATACTTCTCATGTATGTATTGTTGCATTGAATTCGTTAACCATCATGATATGTTATTCGTAATCAGATATGCTGTTCATTTAAATAAATGGACTTCTATGTGAGATTACTTGAACAATCATGTTTTGTGCATCATTGGATCCATAATTAAAGGAGCCTTATGCATTGTATTGGTATAAGTTTCACTCTAATGTTGCTTTTTGTTGTTGATAAAAGTATTTAGGAACACATTAAATCAGTTTATCTTGTTCCAACAAGTTATTTTGTCAAAGAAATGATAATTTCTTTACTTTACCAGGTCCAGCACAATCTCCTGATTTAGCTACATAGCTTGAAAAAGTATATTCAGAATAGCTTGATAAAGCTATTTATATGCAGTTTTTCATTAAAATGTTAATAATCAGAAATATACAAAAAATCGCAAGTTAATTACCGCTCATATTTATACCATGGACCATTAAAAAAACAACCCTAATTAAATTTAGTTTTAACACTGCTGCTTTTGAACACTTTTAAGCAAAAAATATATTTCCATTGTTTGGGTAACTGTCCACCACCTTGTGTGCACTGAGGCATGGATAAGCATGATTTCTTCACATTGTGCTGAACGATTGCCAATCAATTATCTTGTTTATCATAACTTGCTTTCTTTATATTTCATTCAAGAAGTAACTGTGAGGTTATGAATCATTGTTTACAGAACAGTTCAAAGGTGAAAACCATCACTGCACTAAAGTGCAATTTTGTTTACAAGCTGAAAAAAATACACATTTATGAAAATTGTATGACAAAATAGCTAAATCAAGCTATTCTGAATAGCTTTATTAAGCTATATAGCTTGTTCAAGCTATATAGCTAAATCATGAGATTGTGCTGGACCTGTTTACATTATTTGTAAAACAAGAGGCCCATGGGCCACATCGCTCACCTGAGGAACAATAGGTATGATGAAATCAGCTTAAAGGAGTCATAATACAAACTATCTGGACAATGTAGTATAATACCAGGGATCGACATTAATGGTTGCCCGATTGCCCGGGGCAAGTAAAATCTCTAGTCGGGCAAGTGGAACTCTGGATAGACTTGTCCGATCGGGCAAGTAAAATTTCTAATTAAAAGTACGTTTTTTTGGGGTTTTTTTTTTTGGTTACAAACAATTTTCATCACTAAAACTTTTAAACAACATCTTTTCCGATTTGGAACTCTTTAGTCTTCCGTTAGCGCTTTAGGTAAGTCGTTCCATATGATACTAGTATTCTTTTTTCATTGATTTACCAATCGCGCGAATACATATACAAGTGTTCAATGACAGTTTTTTCCGTAACGGTATGTGCTGTCATGATATAGAGCCAACCACGATCATATATGATGGAATCCTGTCACGATATTCTGAATGCATTTGTCGTACGACTTATTCATTTCGTTTGTTTGATGGAAACGGAGATCGTTCGGTTTTTAACTTCTCTTTTTAAATATACTTTTTGGGGAAACAAAATGAAAGTATTGGTAAATCAAAAGAGTGAAAAGTTTTTACTGAAAATAAAAAAAAAAATATAAAAAAATACAAACTTAAAAGAAAAACAACGACGAAGATGGATGCCCTGCTAAGTTCATGCTGGCACACGACCCCCCAGCTTCTCCTCAGAATTAGAAAATGATGAAATTCGTGATATCTGATTATCAAGATCTACTAGTCTTTGTACTGTTGCATTACATTTTTTGCATATTACTGTTTTTTCTTTGTACATAATGTGGTCAACCAAGTTTAAGATTCGGGCAAGTCAATATTTGAGTTCATTTGTCTGAAGGGCAAGTGAATTTAATAGTTAATGTCTATCCCTGAATACATGTAGATCCTATATAAATGAAAATCCATTTTCCCCCCTGGATATTCTTATTTTTATTATCATTAGACCCTTTTCTAACAGGATGATTTTATAGTCATAACACATGTTGAGCATTGCAGTTCTCAAAAAGATCCTAAACAATTGTTTATGTATGGGATATAAACCTCTATCAAACTCTGAACCCCTTGTGAGGCCCAAGAATCATCAAGGGGCCAAAGTCTAAACAATTTTAAAGAATCACCTGGCTGATTAGTTTCTGAGAAGAAGATTTTTAAAGATTTACTCTATATATTCCTATGTAGAAATTCAATCCCCAATTGTGGCCCCACCCTACCCCGGGGGGTCATGATTTTCACAACTTTGAATCTACACTACCAGAGGATGCTTCCACACAAGTTTCAGCTTTCCATACTAATTAGTTTCTGAGAAGAAGATTTTTAAAGATTTACTCTATATATTCCTATGTAAAAATTTGACCCCCCCATTGTGGCCCCATCCTACCCCCGGAGGTCATGATTTTCACTACTTTGAATATACCCTACCTGGGGATGATTCCACACAAGTTTCAGCTTTCCTTGGTGATTAGTTTCTGAGAAGAAGATTTTTAAAGATTTACTCTATATATTCCTATGTAAAAATTCGACCCCCCATTGTGGCCCCATCCTACTCCCGGGGGTCATGATTTTCACAACTTTGAATCTTCACTACCTGAAGATGCTTCCACACAAGTTTCAGCTTTCCTGGCTGATTAGTTTCTGAGAAAAAGATTTTTAAAGATTTACTCTATATATTCCTATGTAGAAATTCAACCCCCAATTGTGGCCCCATCCTACCCCCGGAGGTCATGATTTTCACTACTTTGAATCTACACTACCTGAGGATGCTTCCACACAAGTTTTATCTTTCCTTGCTGATTAGTTTCTGAGAAGAAGATTTTTAAAGATTTACTCTTTATATTCCTATGTAAAAATTCAACCCCCCATTGTGTCCCCACCCTACCCCCCGGGTCATGATTTTCACAACTTTGAATCTACACTACCCGAGGATGCTTCCATACAAGTTTCAGCTTTTCTTGGTGATTAGTTTCTGAGAAGAAGATTTTTAAAGATATACTCTATATATTCCTATGTAAAAATTCGACCCCCCATTGTGGCCCAACCCTACCCCCGGGGTTCATGATTGTCACAACTTTGAATCTACACTACCCAAGGATGCTTCCACACAAGTTTCATCTTTCCTTGCTGATTAGTTTCTGAGAAGAAGATTTTTAAAGATATACTCTATATATTCCTATGTAAAATTTCGACCCCCCCATTGTGGCCCCACCCTACCCCCGGGGGTCATGATTTTCACAACTTTGAATCTACACTACCCGAGGATGCTTCCACACAAGTTTCAGCTTTCCTGGCTACTTAGTTTCTGAGAAGAAGATTTTTAAAGATTTACTCTATATATTCCTATGTAGAAATTCAACCCCCAATTGGGGCCCCACCCTACCCCCTGGGGTCATGATTTTCACAACTTTGAATCTACACTACCTGAGGATGCTTCCATACAAGTTTCAGCTTTCCAGGCTATTTAGTTTTTGAGAAGAAGATTTTTAAAGATTTACTCTATATATTCATACGTAAAAATTCAACCCCCATTGTGGCCCCACCCTACCCCCGGGGGTCATGATTTTCACAACTTTGAATCTACACTACCTGAGGATGCTTCCAGACATGTTTCAGCTTTCCTGGCCAAATGGTTCTTGAGAAGAAGATTTTTGAAAATTTCTCAATTTTTTAAAATAAATTCTAATTATCTCCCCTTTGAAAAGGGCGTGATCCTTAATTTTCACAATTTTGAATCCCCTTTGCCTAAGGGTGCTTTGTGCCAAGTTTGGTTAAAATTGGCCCAGTAGTTTTTGAGGAGATGTCAAAAATGTGAAAAGTTTACGGACAGACAGACGGACAGACAGACAGATGGACGACAGACAAAATGTGATCAGAAAAGCTCACTTGAGCTTTCAGCTCAGGTGAGCTAAAAAAAAATTAGACGAGCTTTGTTTACATAACACCGACTTCTTTCCTCTGTATCTCGCTTGTAACTTGATTTCTAGCATTGAAATTTTGGTGAATCTTTCAAAATACACAATTAGATCATTTGATACAGAAAAATTAAACATCAAATTTTTCATCTCAAATCGTGTCTAGGTCCCTTTAAGGGTGTCCGAACAAGTGGCAGTGGAGAGGGGCAGCAACTTTAGCCCCAATTTTGCAACAAAAAATACTGCAACAAAACTACAAAATTTACAAGCAAATATGTTTGAACTATTTTTACACAGCCATATACTGGGTAGTTGGTTTTGATTGTACTTTTACCTGGCATGTGTGAACAATATAAAACAGTTTATTAATTAGGTATCTTTGTACATTAGTAACTTTTGAAGGAACTATACTTTCTCTGATTTATTTCTATTAGGGTAAACATGTAAAGATCAAGTGACCGGTGTTGCTGTTCAGATTTAATGATGAATAATGATAAATTTAAATAAATGACTACTAGGTAAATAAGAATATAAATATATCTAATCATAGATTTTATAAAAGCATATTCTTTACGTTTTTTAAACTACTCTTTTAAAGAGTTTGGGTTAACATATTTTTATTATATGGTATTTACATGTAAGTCCTGCTATCTTTCAGAAATATTAGACCTTTTTATGGTAAATTTTAGTAAAACAGATTTTAAGCCCAATTGCAAAGCAAAAAGGAAGGAATAAATTAGGAACACATCCATTTTTTACCTCTTATGCTCTTTTTTCACTACCCCTGCCACAACCAACATTAACATCTGGATCTGACAATGAATTGTCTTCCCAATGTTGAATACCTTCTGATGCCCCTGCCAAATTTTTTTTTTTTAATTGAAAAATTCAAGTATAGAGAACTTTCAAAAATTGTGTACCAGTAGTTTTATAATTTTTTAGGTGCTGTTCAATAAAAAATAAGACCTGCTGACTGCCGAGTTTTATTTGTAAACAAAGTTACACCAATAGTACAGCGTTGATGCATCCATCGTTTTCAGGATTGTTTGTCACCTGGGCATATTTACCTGAAATAGTAAACAGGGAAAATATTATCAATAAATGTAATCAATAGTTGATTTGATTTTAATTCACATAATTAATATCTTTCAATACATACAACTTTTTTTTTTAGGATATTTTATACGTTTTCCCCTGGGTTTTTTTTTTCAAATGTTTTTTTGGTGATTATAGATCTGATATGTGTATGTTTCAAGAAAATTGTAAACATGATACAGAGACATTCTGAGTATACTGGGACAGTAAGTAGATATTTCACTCTACAAATAAATTCATATGTGAGTGAAGATAAATGAGTCAAAATCAAAATGAATTTCCACTCTTCACACAGAGGATTTCTAGCTATTGAAGATCTGCACACGTCACAATAAAAAAGGATTGAATTAAAATTATCAATGATAATAAACACACATTATTTCAAACAGCAGGAACTGGAAAGAATTATTAGTATTTATACCCAAACTTCAATAGTGTGCTGTGGTTTGGAAAACTGAAGTTACAAAACTTCAATGATCTTAAGGTAAATACCATTTACTCACTGTGTATGACAAATAAGAACACATGTACGTACCCCAAATCACTTTGCCAGCTTGTGTTACAAGACCTAATTCACTGATATTAACCTGAAAAAAGAATCAAAACCACTCTAGAATTCAAATGCATTCACTTGTCTTTTTTAAACACTAACATGTCATCTACATTTATTCTGATGATTTTTTTCTTATCAAAAATCCTCTTGAGGTAAAATCTCTTTTTTAAAAGAGCTTACAATAATGAGTATATTTCATCAATGTTAATAATCACTAATTGACTGCTGGTGCACATGGTATACATACTGGTAGTTTTATCAGCTTTAATACATATTGTTACATTCACCTCAATGATGGTTCCTTTCGTGATGACGCCCAAACTTGTGTACATGGTTGATGTGGGATTTTTCTTCACGCCGATGATGGGTAAACAAAATGTAGCTTTAAGTTCTGGATGTGTTACATGTGCTTTGTTGAATCGTAGACCCTAAAGAAAATAATTTATGGTTTATTCATTAAATTCTGACAACATGTAACCAGATCAGAAGCAGTTACAGCTGGGGTGGAATAGCTTGGCATCAGCTAGGACAGAAGACAGAGACAAAGGCAGGTGGAAGCACTGTATCAAGACCAATTTGCACAAAGTGGATAAGTGAATCAAGGAAACATGTACTCATAAATGATAAAATTACAATTTATATAACTTATCACTGATTTCATATGAGACTTCATAATTTTTAATGATGTTTACTGATTTGTAACTGTTGAACATTGACGCCGATCCAAATTTGTTAAGCCATTAAGGTTAACAGAAGGTAACTGGCTTACCATAGGGCGAATGAATCTTTCAAATTTGGGTGGTTTTCTTGTGAATCCTTCTCCCACATAGCAAACTTTAGTAACCATTCTTTTCCAGCCTTTTCCTGTCAACAACATTCAAATATTAGGCCAAAAACAAGCCATACAATATTGTACATTTAATTATAAAATTTCATGTCATATACATCTATTTTTTTATTTTTTACTTATATTTAAAAAATACACCGGTGACTTACGTTTTGTTTTGCCACTTTTGATAACTTTGAAGACTTCTGCTTCACTCATTCCTCTAACTTTAGGTAATGGAACATCCCATTTCCCCTAATAATTTAAGACAATAGACATAGTATTGCATGTCAAAATAAATTAATTTCAATTTAATAAATTTACAGCTTGAGCAATAAAAGGACATTAGTCTAAAAAGTAAAAAATCAAATTAAACAGTTGCAGTATTTACATGCATGAATATATTATACAGTGCACTAGTATGCAAAAGTTTAGAATATACTGATCAGAAATGAAATGATGTTTGGAGAACAATTACTATTAGTGAAAGTGATAAAAGACCACTTCTGAATTTAACTCTTACTTTTTATTAACGTATCTTGTTTCAGTTTAGTTTTACCTATCAATAACTTCCCTCTAAGCCATTAAAATTCTGCTTTAATTTTCATGTCGATTATTTTGAAAATTAGTCAGTACATCACAGTACAAACGTTTTGAAATAATTGCACAGAATAACATTGTGCATCTTAATCTGACTTGTTCGAGTCCAATCAAGACTTACAGCTTTCTCCTTGCGTTTCTGTTTGATCATGTTTGACAAGACCTTGGCACGACTCTGACCCTCCCTGTCCAACAAGTACGCAGGTACTGCTCCCTCTGGTACTTCATCATTATTCTTCTGCTTTGTTTTTCTTTCCTCGTGCATCTTTATTCTTAAAAAGCAAAACCAAATGAAAAACCATATCAAGATGAACAGATCCTAAAAGATCACATGATGAAAATTGTGTATGCTTAATAATACATACGTTTTCTTCATTTGAACCTTTTCTGCATGTCGTTTCTTGTTGTATAATTTAGCTCTGGAATACAAATTGAAAATTATTAGATCTGGTATGAAAATTGAAAAATATTTCAAAATTTATAATTAAAATCCATTTCACTAAATGTACTATTTCCACAATAATTATTTGTTGAGCACCCATTTTCATGGATTTTGTTGTTGAGTTCATCCATGAAATCAATTGTTCATCAAAGTTAAGAAACCAGACAATATTTTGTGTTGATAAAGCCATTGGTCATTATTTAGGTAATAGATCGTCTTAAAAACTTTATCAATTACTTTTTCTACATCCTCCAAAAATTGATGCTCATAATTACTAATGACAACTTGTCTGTTCTTTTCTGAATAAATATGTCAAAATTCTACCTTATTCCTCTTAGCTTTTTGGCTTTTTCTGCCATTTCGTGAGCTTTTCTCCCTTCCTTCTTTCTCCTGAAAAATTTGAAGATTGTATAACAACATTAATGATAATTTGGGCGACTGTAAAATAAACAGCAAAACATTATGTTATACAATTAATATTGGTCAAGTTAAACCCCAAAAACATTCACAATATCGAGGCTTCACTGACTTTCTCTCATGATAATCCAGTCTGTATCCATGACGCTTCCTGTGAAGTTCAATATGTTCATTCTGAGGCTGAAAATAAGAAAGGAGAAGATTAGAGAAGTCAATCGAATACAGTACTTGTCATTCATTGAAAGAAAAAGCTACCCTTATCACATGGAAGCAATTAGTCACAGGTATAAATATATAAACATAAGACAGTAAATCAGGGACAAATATACTAATGGGACTGCACTGAACATTGCCAGTAAAACATTGTTTTTTTTTAAGTTTGTGTGCATGTTTAGTATTTCGTGATAAAAATGTGAATTGATATTATAAACAGATTGATCTGAAGGCAATAATCAAAACCCTTTCGTCGTACAACGAGGCCTATTCGTATGATTTCGAAAGATGTTCAGTCTTTCATCATAAATATGCATTAATATCGATATCAAATCGAAATAATTACCATGTTTTATAGGACTTGTGAAATCGTGTGGCAATGTTTTTCCTCGGCAGTCTAAAAAGGAAGTAGTGGCTGATAAATAAATATCAAAATATGTTAAGTGAATATAAGATTTCCGAAATGACAAAATTGCGATATTTTGTGTTTTTTCGCAGATCTCTTTTTTGTGGTAACTATATATCAAAATCAATATGGCTCTTGGAATTGTTTTTGAGCTGACATTATTTTAAATTTACATATCTGAACATTCCTAATATACTTTAATTTCCCATTCCCACATATCCCCGAGTACCCAAACTCCGCCGTCACCATAAGCAGAAAACATCCCGCGTTTCTCTGTAAATTTTTTTTTGTGGTTTTTGTCATTTGCAATAACTAAATATAACCTGAAACATTATAATTTATAAAGTTATGAACAAAAACATTTTAAAATTATTCAAATAAGCCCACTGAATACGTCGATTATCACAAGTGCTTATGCCAGAGATTTAATGAAGATACATTAACAATTTAGTTTAAAACTCGATTTGTATCGATCTAGACCAACTTACCGGTATTTAATTCAAGTTCATCGAAATAAAATGATCTCCAGAATATAAACGGGTCCTTGTAACCGAACCATCACAATGTCCTTTTCAAAATGTATGGATGCCGATTGGTTTCCGTCCTTGCATATTTCAAATATTTTATATCATCAATTAATCTATTAATGAATATATCTTTTATTTATATCCTTTTTTATAAATGTAGCATATTATAAATAGTGATATATATCGTTTGTCTATACCCTGTATAAGGGCAAAAAGTACGACATGAGCTATTAGACGTTATCATCAAGTGTAGTGCATATATAAACGCTCAGACTGAAAAAAATGTATTATTAACTTTAATTAAAAATTGTATGCGATATAAAACTACATATTCTAAAAGGTTAAAAATAACTTTTACAATAATGGAATTAAGTGAATAAAGCTTAAAAATTACTATATAAACGAAGAGTGACTATAAATAATACTGTAATTAGACTTTTTGAAATGGTGAGAATATTAATTATAACCTCTGACTAAAAGACAGCCAAGGAGAGAGAAAATAGACAAAGATGTACATAAAGACCTGCTGATCTTGACCTTTGACTAAAACTTGGGTCAAGCTCACTACACACACCTAGCTTAACTACAGGCAGTCGTTTGGTAAAGTCAAAGCAATGTTTGGCGAAGGGAAGAGAAATTATGGTAAAAATAACCATCTTCGCTAGCCAAGGGTTTTCGGTCCACTCTGCTCCCCATAAACCGAAAACCCTTGGCTAGCGAAGATAAAAAATAACATGATATCAAAGATATCTATGACCTTCACAATTGACCTAGATACATGTACTTGGTTTATGTATTAAGTTGAAGTATGAGCCAGACAGACCAAACATAGTTAATATATGGTATGGTCATGAAATTTTCAGAGGTCTAATATGACCTTGACCTTTGACCTATAAATTTTTGCACACTGTGGGTGAAGTATGATCGAGCCAGATTGGGCCAAGGGGAAAGAATATATGTTTGGGACATGGGTTCAAAACAGGTCTTTTATGACCTTAATTTAATAGAAACATGGCTTAAGGTCCCTCATCTTCGCTAGCCAAGGGTTTTCGGTCCACTCTGCTCCCCATAAACTTTTGGCGGATTTCATTACGAAAACTCGGTGACAAGCTCCCAGATAGCAGGACGTCATTGGACTTTCGTTGGGCCAACAATGCTCCTTATGTTGGGCCACCGTATGCATTTAACATTGGGCCAGCGGCAATTTGCTCATCGGCCCTTAATCAGACCAACTTGTTGGCTTATTGTTGGGCCAACGTAATAGACAATATTGGGCCATTGTTGGGCCACTGTATTCTTTTAATATTGGGCAAACGTCACTTTGTACGGTTGGGCCATTGTAAGCAATTAACATTGGGCCAACGGCAATTTGCTCATCGGCCCTTAATCGGACCAACTTGTTGTCTTATCGTTGGGCCAATGAAACGAACAATATTGTGCCATTGTTGGGCCACTGTATTCTTTCAATATAAGACAAAAAATACCTGAGCAAAAAGAAAAGAGTAAAATATAATTAAATTTTAACATATTTTATTGCTCATGAGTGCACTTCATGGAGAAAACATTTATAAAAAAAAACACATGTAGTAATACATGTATGGTTTTATCCCTGCTCTGTTGTGAATGCACAAGTTCAGTAAACTTAAGATATCAATAAGCAAGTCTAAAAAAACAAAGAGGGTAACACCACAGGTATGCCATAGTATTTTTCAAAAAATTAAAAATTATGCACTGCCACTTTCCATCTGCTCCCTCTCCCGAGTCTCATTCTCCCTTCTTTTCTTCTCTGCGGTAGTGCCCGTTTCTTCCTTCCCCCTTTTCCCATTGATATTGTTTTCAATGTCCTTTGTGTATAGAATCAGCCGTTGCTATGTTTTTTCGAACAATCTCTAAAACTGTAGTATTTAGTATTTAAAAACATTTGTTACTTTTCTCAGTAAAGAGTAAACATACATTACGATTAAATTTATAAGTACATGTACATCACTATACATGTATGTTTAATAAGCTTTCAAATAAGAATTTAACAAGAATAACAAGTCATTGAGTTTACATCATTCTTAATAAAGTAAAGATGTTTATACTAAAATAACAGGTAAATGACCTTTTAAATTCTACTTACTTTCAATTACTGTCCTTTAAGACAATCCTTGGAAGAAAAGTTTTTCCCTTTCCCATACATACTTGCGATTTGGATGCAGATATGCAAAGTATCGGTCTCAATATTCTCATGTCAAATGAAAAATGGCGTAGGTATATTACAAAAAGTAGCCCGGATGTTTTTTACCCATGATGCTTAGCCAGATTCATGACATTGGGCCAACCCAGGGCCGATGTCAACCCCGCAACAAATACTCTCTCTAACTACAATAGTTTTATGATATTATGCCAACAGTTAGCCCAACATTGGCCCCATAATACATAACCAACTATCAATATTTCATGTTGGGCCACCGTTGGCCCAATAAAGATAACCCAACGGCGATAATACAACCATATTGTGAGATTGGGCCAACGATGTGCTGCTATCTGGGCTCCGTTTAATGATTGGGTGCAGCTGCGAGTAGCTGATCCAATCGCAGTGTTGAAACATTCGCTTATAAATAAACTTTTAAAAGAAACACACGTGTGATCTTTGGTAAAACATTCAGTGCTTTTCACAAGTTGAGGCACAAGTGCTCGAGTACAATATCTCTACAAGGATGGTCTAACCAGATCACTTTAAAAAACGATATATTTAACTGGATTTAACAGAGATTTACAAACTTGTCAAGGCTCGTGCGATCGTAGTACATGTATGGGAAGTAAACATGGCGAATGAAGAAGTTGCCTATCCCGTTAGTATATACATGTACGTCCCTGCTTATGGTTAGAGTTTCAATTGTTCAATGAGCTGTATTTTATTTATTTCTTTTGTCCACAATAATTACGACAACGATACCTGGTTTTATGGCTTGAATGCATTTATATATAGCGAGTTTTTCACTCCCGGTACAGGTCTCTACAAACACTAGGCCTATAAATAAAACATTCCTTGCTTTCTCTAGGTTATATCTTCATTCCCATTGAATAGCATCGTTAATTATGTACCTATTCTTGCTAGTCAACATGTTTTTCAAGTTGTATTTATGCCGTAGCGTGTATATTACCCGTTGTTTCATTCGATTAAAATGTAAATATACAAGGGGCGCAACTCAAGTTGCTCGCTAGATAGCGCCACCGCATCACCCAGTTTTTGTAATGAAATCTGCCAAGGGTTTATGGGGAGCAGAGTGGACCGAAAACCCTTGGCTAGCGAAGATGAAGGTCCCTGCACACCCTTTACTCAAAGGCATCCTCTGAGTATGAGCCAGATAAGGCCAAGGGAAGATAAGTGATGTTGGACTGGCAGACAGATCCGAATAGGGTGCCTACAGAGCAGGGCCCTAATTAATACAGTAAAACGCTTAGGTAATCTTTATTCTAGGTACATTTAACATGAAGAATTGAGCTTCTTGCTGACACTGTTTCATTACATACCTGTATTACACTCTTGCAACAGATACAGATCCAATGATCATGTTATACCAATCATTTAAACAATAAAATGCTTTCTTTGGTGATTCATGCGGGATGTGAAGGTGGCGACATTGCAGGAAAAATACATAACCCGCGTTAGCGGGTTATGTGATTTTTTTTCTGCAATGATCGCTACCTTCATAACCCGCATGATTCATTAAAGGAAGCACTTTATTGTTTTTATTTACATCTTTCTTTTAACCACAGGTGCTTGAGGACAGGACCGGACCCCCCCTTCCACCCCCACCCCCAAGTATAAAGACCCAAGGGACTTTACTCTTTTTTAAAATTAAATTTTCCTTTTATAACATATATCTAATCTAATTTATTCATTGCCCAAAATTACCTAAAACAAACATTGTTTAAAATATCAGACCCTCTATATATAAATAAATGCATTATAAAATTTAGTATAATTTTTCTATATCTATTGTTTGTATTTATAAAATTTAAACAATCGATAATGGTATTGTTTTTTACAATATCGGATGGTAACCATCCGGGTGCACGGACTTTTTCATGGTTAGTGAGCACCTGTTGTTTATTGAAGAATTTGTACGCACGAGTTTTACGGGCCAATACTGTTTGGAATAAGAACTGTGAATGATTTGTTTAAACTTTTTTTTGTTAAAGAAATCACTTTAGTTCAACAAAATTTACCCCTATGTCATGCCACGACTCAACGAAAACCAACGTAATCGTGCTGTTGGGATGCTGCAAGCTGGAATGGCACAAAATACTGTAGCAGGACACTTTGGAGTTCATCGGAACACCATCCAGTCATTATGGAGACGTTTTCAACAATCTGGCAACACCCAGGATCGACCGCGCTCTGGGCGACCTCGTGTGACGTCACGTCAACAGGACTTGTGCATCTGAGAAATCGTTTCCAGACAGCAAGTTTGACTGCCCGTAGCATTCCAGGGCTTCAAACAATTAGTCCAAGAACTGTGCGTAATCGTCTGCGCGAGCAAAACATCAGACCAAGACGTCCAGCGGTGCGCCCAGTACTGCTTTAACGTCATCGTATCGCCAGACTAGCGTGGTGCACACGACATCTGCGATTCAGAATACAGGACTGGGCCAATATTCTGCACTGATGAATCCAGATTTCATTTTGATAGCAGGGACGGCCGTTGTAGGGTGTATCGTCGCGTTGGGGAGCGTTACCAGGACGCTTGTGTTGTGCAACGTTGACTATTGGGTGGAGATAGCGTTATGGTGTGGGGTGGAATATCAGCACGTGGAAGGACCCCTCTACAAATTGTCAATGGAAATCTCACCGGCGTACGTTATCGAGATGAAATTATTCAGCGTCATGTTATACCCTTCATACAGAGACATCAAAATCACATCACTCTGCAGCAAGACAACGCAAGGCCACACGTTGCACGTGTAGTCAGGGACTTGTTTGTTCAACAGAATGTCGATGTCTTGCCTTGGCCAGCTGTTTCCCCCAATTTGTCGCCGATCGAGCATGTCTGGGATGAAATGGAATGACGTTTACGCCGTTTACCAAATCAGCCAGTGACATTGGCTGATTTAGGCCAGGCTTTAACCAACATCTGGAACAACATCCCTCAAGCATTTCTGAACACTTTAGTAGCATCAATGAGGCGTCGCTGTCAAGCATGCGTGAACGCAAATGGTGGTCACACGCGTTATTAATTTTGTTAATTTAATTTCAAATAACAGTGACGTTGGAGTGTGCTGAAATTGACGTTATTCGACGTTGACATTAATGTGTTATGAGATGTTGTTACGAATACATGTGTTAATTTCCTAGCGGCAGCGTATGGAATTAAGGGCAGGCTATCCAGTCTATTTTTTTCTCATTTAAACCATGAGCGCATGTTTGTCTATTAATCTCCCTTAACATAACTTAGATAATGCAAATATACAACTACTGTTAAACGGAGAACAATAGAGCTGACTATGTATGAAGTCAGTATAAAAGTGGGCGTCCTCATTATCGTATGGAGATTCAAGAAATCGTGAAGACCCTCGCCCATGAAAACAAATTCGTACTTGGTAGCAACATATTTACATTCAACGCAATTACTTTAAGTTGCAGTTTGGATGTTGAGCAATTTTCTCGCAAATATCGCAGATTCCGACACCTATGATGCCTTAAGTGCAGTCATCCTTTCCCTATATTAATTCACTAATTGGCATATTAATTCGTTATTGGTACAATTACACATCATCATCACTTTATAAACATTTTATTCAATTTTTATATCACTAGCTTTACATAAATTTTCTTCTAAAATAACAAAGATTCTCCTGAGGCTACTGATTCCCACGATTCAGCTGAAAGTAGGAAAAAAGATTAATCATAAGCAAATCGCTCTCATATGAATCACAAAGAATTATGCAGAATACACAAAAAGAGGTAAGTTAATCAATAACAGTAACACATACTACGTTTTTCTAACTAGTAAATTTCATGTTCGATTGCAACTTTGAATAAATATCAGTAAATTATATGTTGAATAAGGGCACTTCTTTAAAGGAGGGGGATGTTTCAGAGGGAGAATTTTGTTTGCAGGAGGTGTCCAAAGCCTTTATTTTGGTAATTTTTACTATGTCATAATGTGAATTCAATGAATCTGAGTTTCTCCCCTTTAGATTTGCGCATGAACATGGATTCAGTAGGCCAAAAATGAGTAAATGGTAAATACCCATCGTCTGGCACAGAGATGAGATGCCCTGGTTTCAATCCTGTAGTGTTTGTCTTCTACATGCAGCGCAAAGAGAGATAAAACTGTAACAACAGCTGCAGCCTGAGCATAGACTGTTCGACCCCTGAAGAAATCCGTAACAAACTTTATGAGTTTTGCCATCTGTAAAAGAAAATGATCACAACTTAGTATCTAAGACAGTGTCTCAACGTTCTCAGATCCTACTGTAAGCCCAATAAATAAAGTGTTGTTATCATCAAAGAGATGTTGTCCTCTGTTTATAAATGTGATCATAAATTGAAATCATAAGAAATATATCATGATATGGAGGTATTTTACAGAGTTATAGCATGTTTTCCTTGCTGAAAATACATATATCAAATGATGATATTATTTAAAAATCAGGAATGGGAAATCTGAGGATTATACCCCTATTTTTCAAACATGAAATCTGATGTCATGCAAAGTCAAAGTAATTATTATCTTCAATACTATATAAGATTACTACATGTTTTCACAGTATTAAAGCAGAATCAGACTCATTTCTTTTTTTATTTACAGGAAATATTAAAATCATTTCTTTTTTTTTTTTACATTCCCCTTACCATTGTATGGCAATCTAAGACTGCCAAGACAGAAATATATAAATACAGTTGAACTTCTATATCTCGAACACTGATATCTCAAATACAATGTATATGTCAAAGTGATCTGTAAGCCCCAACCACTTATTTTTTTTATGATTTTACCCTCAATATCTCGAATACTCGGATATCTCGAAGTTTTTAAACAGTCCCATCTAGTTTGAGATAACAAAGTTTGACTGTATTATAATATATCAAGGACCTATTAGTAATTTTCTCAATAAAACAATAAAGTGAACTAACATTGTAAAGAAATTTTTTCAAGATTTGTTCTCCACTGAAAACGTTCCCAGTGTTTGTACTGCTTTGGGTATGAAGAGGCTAACATAAGGTTATCTATGGAAAAGATTTATAACATTATCAACAATGTTAATTTTGTAATTTCAATATTAATAGCTAGAAACTAATTAATAAACAAGAGGACGATGGGCCGCATCGCTCACCTGAACACAATAGGCATAACTTTGATCATGTCAGCATTACAGTACCATATTTAAACTATCTTGACAATGTAGTACATGTACAAAAACCTTTTCCAACTATTATCCACATACTTTTATGTTAAATATCAAGTCTGTTTTGTTGCTTCAGTATTTGTGAAATATTTCTCATTCCTATTTAATACCCCCTTTGTGGTCCCACCCTTCTCCAGGGAATCATGATTGGAACAAATTTTAATCTGCATATCCTGTGCTTTCACACAAGTTTCAGCTTTTCTGGCTGAACAGTTTTCAAGAAAGATTTTTAAGGATTTTCTCAATATATTCCTAAGTAAAAATTTGAACCCCCACCCCAATTGTGGCCTGACCCTACCATAGATCATAATTTGAACAAACTTAAATCTTCTCAAACACTACCTGAAGATGCTTCCACACAAGTTACAGCTTTTCTGGCCAATTGGTTTTTGAGAAGAAGATTTTTAATGATTTTTTTCTTTTTATATTTCTACGTTAAAATTTGACCCCACATTGTGGCCCCAACCTACCCCCAGGGATCAGGATTTTAACAAACTTGAATCAACACAACCTGAGAATGCTTTCACACAAGTTACAGCTTTCCTGGCCTATTTGTTTTTGAGAAGATTTTTGAAGATTTTACTCTATATATTCCTATGTAAAAATTTGACCCCCAATTTCGGCCCCAACCTACCCCTGGGGATTATGATTTGAACAAATTTGAATCTACACTACATGAGGATGCTTCCACACAAGTTTCAGATTTTCTGGCAAAAGTGATTTTTGAGAAGATTTTTAAAAAATAGCAACAAAGTTTAGATAATTCCAAATTATATCCCTTTTGAGAGGCCGTGGCCCTCCATTTAAACAAACTTGAATTCCCTTCATCCAAAAAAGCTAAGTTTAGTTGAAATTGGCCTTGTGGTTCTGGAGAGGAAGATGAAAAGTTTACAAGGACAACCACAACAATGACAACAGACAACAGACAAATTTTGATCAGAAAAAAAGATCATTTGAGCCTTCTGGTCAGGTGAGCTAAAAAAACATACTGGTTTAAAGTTTTTGGGACTTATTGATAAAGTAGGATAAAACAGGTCCAGTACAATCACTAGATTTAGCTACTTACATGTAGCTTGAATTGCCTACATAGCTGTATTTACCTACCTAATGTAGGTTTATATAGCTACTCAATCTATTTTTTTTTAATTAAGCATTTGTACAAAAAGTCGCACTTAGGTGCAGAACTGATTTGAAAACAATTCATGAAAAATCACTCTTGAAAATGTTGCTCTTTCAGTGCAATTGCAGTAAATGTTCTTAAAGTGTTGACGCTATACAATGTATGTATAACTTTTTATCATACTTGCCAACCTCCAACATGTGAAAATCTGGTCATGACCAGATTTGGAAAGTAAAAAATCTGGTCATAGCGCGTAACGACATTCACGACATATTTACCATGCATTTCAAAGGTATATACAATAGAAATATGTGTTGAAAAGTATGTGTAACATTTAATTGCAAAGAAGCATTGTAACTAACAGTTGCTGATTTTGAATTTTGTAAAGTGATCTGACACAGAAAATGGTAGGTTGTGTTCAGCTAAAAAAAAATGCAAAGAGAGTTTCTGCTACATTAACCTTGCTTTTGAACTCTGAAAACGATGGCATGAAAATTGTAAGTGACTTGGAAGACTGTTTTGTGTATTAAAAAGCAGTTTTACATGACTTAGCGTTTTTTAATGATTAGTCAGATCATTTTGGGCACAAGATCCAATATTCAAATGTGCGTTACACAGAAAACAGAAAGCCTCGTTTTGTACTCGATTACTCTGTTTTAACCATGGGAATTCATTTTCCAGATAAGTTAATAGGTACAAAAATATCGTTTTCTTTTTGTTGGTTTTGATTCTGCTGGCCCCGATGAAGACCTTTTATTATTGGAAGCTATCGCACCTAATGATTTAAGCCCTCGATTTGTCAAAACAACTCACGATAACAATTAACACTTTCCTGAACTGAACACTTATCTTTTATAGCCATCGGCATTGTTTACGTAAATCCAAGCTCAGCTTGGGTTCATAACTGGAAATCAAATGCGCAACATAATTTACGAACCAAATCCGGAAATCGGGAGATTTTCGGGTTGTTCGACAAAAATCGGGTGAAAAGCATGACCCGCCGGGTCATAAAAAATAATCGGGTGAAGGGTCGAAAAATCGGGTGTGACCCGATAAAATCGGGTCAGTTGGCAAGTATGCTTTTTATGTGTGACAAACAGCTACCGGTACTTCTAAAATGAAATAACAAAGAAGAACAGTTCTGGTTAACATGATAGTTGATTGGTAATAATTCAGCACAATGTGAAGTAATCACACTTATCCATGTCTCATAGCACAGAAGATGGCATACAGTTACTCAATCAAACAAAAATCATGTTTTGCCTAAAACTGCTCAAAAGCAGCAATGTTTTAACTATTTTTGCTCTGGGTTGCTTTTTTTTAAACTATACATTACATATATAGGTTATGACAGTTTCTGCAACTTTTTATCTGTTTTACATAAAAATCATAATTGCATAAAAGTATCTAAATAAACCTACTTCAGGTAGGTTGATAAATATGGCAGGCCAAATTTACAAAAATGAGCTAATCATAGTTTCAAAGCCGATAAACTAGGTTTAACGGTTGTAAACTATAGTTTACGGAGAAAAAACTAAAGTTAACAATGATAATCTATATTTTACATCTGTAAACCATAGTTTACGCGATCATCTATGTTTCAGAAGTGTAAAACTATAATTAACACTGAAAACAACCATTTGTGATTGCAAAACATAATTTATCTGATAAATATAGTTTCACGATTGTGAAACTATGATTAGCAACTCTAAACAATAGTTAACGAATGTAAATTATAATTTACAGATGTGAATCCATATTTATCAGCAAAATCTATCGTTAACGTTATTTACAGACGGAAAAACTTAGATAATCATTCATAAACTATATTTTACAATCGTTAAATATGGTTTTGCAGATGAAAACTAAAGTAAACGAATCATTATTTTTATAGTTAACGAATCGTTTAAGGTTCGTAAACTATAGTTAACAATAAACTATTGTTTACTATAGTTTAACGTCCGTAAACTATAGTTAACAGCCGATAAACCTAGTTTATCATCTGTGAAACTTTATTTCACACCGTTAATCTATATTTCACATCTGTAAACCATAGTTAACGCGATCATCTATGTTTCAGAAGTGTAAAACTATAATTAACACTGAAAACAACCATTTGCGATTACAAAACATAATTTATCTGATAAATATAGTTTCACGATTGAGAAACTATGATTAACAACTCTAAACTATAGTTAACGAATGTAAATTATAGTTTACAGATGTGAATCTATATTTATATTATTAATGTATTGTTAACGTTATTTGCAGACAGATAAACTTAGATTGTCATTCGTAAACTATAATTTACAACCGTTAAATATAGTTTTCCAGATGAAAACTATAGTTAACGAATAGTTAACTATAGTTTGCGGTTCGTAAACTATAGTTAACAGTCAATAAACTTAATTTATCAAATGTGAACAATGTTTAGCTCAATTTTGTGAATTTGGCCTGTTATAGATAAAGCTATGTAGGTAATTCAAGCTATGCAGGTAATTCAAGATATGTAGGTATTTCAAGCTATGAAGCTATATCTATAGTGATTGTACTGGACCAGTAATAATCACCTTACCAATACATGTTATGATGTAGCTTAATTTTTCCTTTAATTACCTTTGGACAAATGTCTGGGTTCTTTACTTCTAATCCTTGTTGACTATGTTTTCTCTCTGCAAAAATTTAGTATGAAAATAAAAAAGAATTTATTCTAACTAAATCCTTTACTTTCTGTGTTTTATTAAATGCATAAAAATGTTCCATGGTCATGGATCATGTGCAATGCAGGTCTAATTTTTAATTTCATGAGTTCCGTTCAGGGCTTCATAATCAATTAGCCCTTGCATCAAATGCTCATGTTTTAATACAACATTGTTAAAATATGAATTATTAGTTACTGACAAACTCATAAAAAATATTATTATAATATCGTATTTTTCCCAAACACATGATTGGTCGATTGCTGTCACATGACCGTGCTATAAATTCTGTTATAGACCTTACTATACTAAAAATAGAAAATTTATTGACCTCACTATACTAAAAAAAGATTTTCATGACAAACTATTGGTTTTGGCACGTGCGACATTGTGACGTCATAATAGCGAAATCAACACCTAAACATTATGAACAAAATATTTTACTATTATACGCTTGAAGAGAATTGGTTTTTGATTTATTATAATAAAACAGTTATAGCCTTTTTATATCGGCCAATACATGGTTTTATCATGTCTCTGGTTTTATAGACCCGATGAGAGTATCTCATCAGGTCTATAAAACCATGTATTGACCTCATCAAAAGGCTATAATTGTATAACCAGCGTAACTATATTCCGAGGAAATTCGGTATGACCTAACCTGATGTGAACATATATCTCTTTTGTGTGCCATCAATAGATTTTGTCAAAGTTATGGAAAAGAATTAAACATGAAGAACATCTTTAAAATTCAAGTAAAAGACTATAGCAGGATTTCCTACCTCTCAATAATTGTAGCCTGTTGTGAACATCTAAACCCGGTCAGGTTCTAATCTTTAGGGTATTTTATTTACTTCCGATGTGGTGCAACAGCTATGGCAATCGACAGAATTGTGGAAATCCCAAAATTAAAGTTAAAAAATGAATGATTAAGATAAATTCTTATAGGTTAATGCGCTAAGCCAGGTATGATTTTGATAAAATTATTATTTGTCAGTTATTTCAAGCACGATTCATAGTAGAAAGAGACATTTTATGAAGAAGGAACACATGTTCCTGATGTTATGTTAATGAAGTAAAAGAATAGATAGAAACAACCAGTTGCAGAGAAACAACACTTTTTTTGTAAACAATACAATTTCATGGATAAGCGAATTTGAAATGCTGGGTTTTAACTCAGACTCGATAAAATCTTTTTAGACAAAATTTCGGTTTGAGATTCAAAATGGTAAGAGTATATATATATGGATTGCCAGTCTATTCTCCCATCCCATTCCATTTCATTTGGTGACCAACCCCTGAAACTATAAGGTCAATCCTCCCAGAAAAAGAACCTTAGATGTTTATCTCTGAGAGCAAAGATCATTTAATTTTGGAATGGGGAAATATGTAATGGCCAGACGATTTGTTCACTGGCACCAACTAGCTCAAAAGAGCACCTGACTAGAGATTCAGAGAGTTCAGGTTAAAATTTGGTCTGATCCATCATTATTTCTCCAATTTCATTTAAAACCTATCCTTTTTAAAATTTTATTTTGACAGCTTGGTAAGAGCTAACTGTTTTAGTTGTAAAATAGGCCCTTATTTTAGTCATATGTGGCATAAGAATGTGTTTGATAACAACTTTCAACAAGAATTCACAAATCAGCTTTATTTTAAACTGATAAGGTTAAAGAAAGATCATTGGCAATAAAGTAGTGCAAATGCCTACTGGTTAAAATAAAATTTCAAATTTTAAATATTATTTTTTAAATCTAACAATTAATACCATTATAATGAAATCATGCAAAAAGCAAATTTTGTAACTATAGTTGGTTGTGGTTGAAAAAACAATGAAAAAATGTTGAAAAATTTCTGTTGTATCAGACCCTCAACTTAGAAAGACTGATTCCTTAATTCTAACCATTCAACCATGTACAATGTAAATCTCAACAATTTATTTGAGCTTTTAATAGTTGAATTTACTTTCTAGTTCTTTATCCTTTTCATTAACAATGTGACATAGTGTATCAAGAAATGACCAAAACATGTCAACTATACAGATAAAGGCATTTTCACTGTAATATGACAAACAATGTTAGTTACCGTATAAAACAGGGACACATTTTGAGAAGAACTTGCCATATTTGTAAAGAAAAAAGCTGACCTCTTTCGACATAGTTTCAAAGTTTTTACAGTGTAATTACTAATAAACAGAATATTTAGTGAAACAAATATTTTATATAAAAATATTATTCAGCAGTGTCTTAATTTCAGTCAAATCATGGAAAAATTACAAAAGCAAACTTCAAAAACTCAACAGAAGGAGATGGAGTTCCTGAAGTCAATGACAGTCCCTCCCATCAGGTCACTGCTGGAGAGTGCCCCTCCCAGTGTAGCTGTGCTTGGGGCTTACATAGACGAGCTAGACAGTCAACTGGATGAAAACAGTCACAAGTAAAGGAACAAATTAGCAATCAAAATGGCCAAGCCAAAGCACATTCAATAATGAGATCTGAAATGCATACAGTAGATTTATGTTACTATTAGCTTAGCACAGGTTTTGGTCATTGGTTTATGCATTTTCAGTCTTAATAAATATTTAAACTTTACATTCTAAACTTCTTCTTTTTTTGCTTTTATAAACAAGGATTTGCTCATTGACAACCCAAATTATGTATTTTGTAGGATGGATGAGTGTCTTCATGAAATCTTAAAGACGTGTAATAAACTACCTGGTAACAAACAGTATAGCAGTCCTAAGGAGGCAGTGAACCATGTAATCTCCACACACATCATAGAGAAGGACTCTTGTTACGACCCGGAGGCTGAGGATGTTCTCACCATTCTGAGTCATGTCGTGAGTGTCCTCAAAGCTTGATACTGTATACAGGGTTATTTTTGCCCCTCGGTACATTTCAACCTTCAACACTTGCAAATGGTTTCACCCCGTCTTGAATTCGCCAAAACAAAGTTGTGTTAAAAGAGAGATAATTTTGAGACATTGAAATTCGTCCAGTCTTAAATTTGCCCACTAACAACAAGGGCAAAAGGGGCGAAAATAAAACGGTGGTGAAAATTTCCCTGTATACAGTATGTCCGGTACTGTGGTTTCATCAATACTCGTTGAATACCAATTTCTTTGGTGTGAAATATGGTCCATAAAAATAAATAGGCATTGAAGCGCATTATCAAACAATTTATTTTACTGATGGGACCTTAATGAACAAAACTATTTATCCTTGAAACTGAAATTTCACTAAATCCACAAAAATTGATGCCCATGAATATTAATGAAACCACAGTATACTACCTATACACAGACAAACAGTTTCCATATCGCATTTCAATGAATTTTCATTACACTTAAAGAAGAAGTTTTAAACTGGTCAGGAAGGGACAAATTTGTAATGTTTAATTAAAATGTCATCACTTTTGAAAAGTTTTGATGTGAATTTACATGTACAACGTATACATGTAAAGTTGCTTGATTTTAATATCTTAAACATTAGTACTAGTTTATCCATATCAAATTTGTTTCCTATTTTTTTATGATTGTGCTTTTCTATATCAATTGCTATCCAATTTAAGACGTGCATTTCTTACAGATAAATAAGCTTACAGTATTATGTGTTTTATTTCATTTTTGAAACTTTTCATATAAAGACTATATTTTGACTTATTTACTTCCTCTCTTTTCTAATTTATTTTAAGTAACAGATTTTAATTCAGTGTATCTTGTCCGTTTGATAGATATCAGTTCTTGAGAATCATCCAGGGAGTGAAGAGAAGCTCTTACAGGATCTGCTATCATTATCCTCAAAAGAGGGATTGTCCCTGCCCTGTAAATCCCACCAAGGATCTAATCCCATGCAGTCGGTCACCTCAGTTAATGCTGTAACTGACAATTTAGAAATGCAGATTTCTCAGCAATGGGACCAGGTTTCCCTCCATTTCCGCCGCTATTTCACCGACAAATTACAGAAACTTCCCATCGATAGCACCAAGCCAGATCTGGACCTTTTTGAAGGGAAACGGATGGAATATATCCACAGCCTGCTGGCTCTGTATCCATCGGATGACATCCTCATCAAGTACCAGACTCTGAGATCCCAACAGCTGGAGCGCTGTTTTGAGACTTTGCTACCAGAAATGGACCCTGAACAGTATAGCTCAATGGAAATCACCAAAAACTGCAGGGAACTGTCAGACATCATACTCAATATGATTGATGAAGATTTTGTCATTTTCAACTCAGGAATTTTCAAGAAATCTTTCAACACTGCAAGGGCCATGCATGACATGTATTTGGAGAAATTTTCAGATGAAATGTCAGCATTGGTAGAGGATATATGGGAGGATATAGAAGACATTGTCAATAAGCCCAGGAAAAGCTCCTTAGCTCACGCAAATCAGTCCCCAAATTCTGAGCAGGGTGACCTAGAGCAAAGCAATCAGAGTCTGCCCAGAGTTTACATGGAGTCCATTTTGGATGTTGTCACGTCTGTGTTACATATCGAGGAACATGTTGAGTGTTTGCTGAGGTGTGCAGCCTGGGATCCAGCAGGCGTGACCAGTAAACGAGTCAAGCATAAAGGCAGTCTCAGAGGTGAGCTAAGATATATGTTTCTGTTTTCACAACTAAAATGTCATCTATCAATAAGGATACACGTATCATGTAAACTTTCTAAATAAAAAAAATGTTTTTTGTTGAATCAGTAGATTTTTGCAACCAATTTCATGAATGAAATATGTTTTTGAAGGTGTGTTGAAGACGACATCTAGTCCTGAGATCCAGAGGCGTCCCCTCAGCTACACCTCAGATGACATGTCCTTTAACGAAAACTTTAATACCTCATTTGGATCCATGCCCAGCAGTCTCTCTGACAGCATTCCAGCTCCAAAAGGTAACCACAAGGGTCTAAGTTATAAACATATAAACCAAATAATTTCCTTTTAAGTTTGATAAACATTATGTACAAATGAGTACAGATAATTGTATATATCAGAAAAACTTTTTAGATTAATCTCACATAGAACAAAGCATGCACCAGTAATCTGTTTAAATAAAGTTAAACTACAAGTCTATGGGCAAGAGAGTTCACTTGAATAAGACTAAGATAAAATTCCTTCCACTAGATTATACAAGATTTTAGCAGGAGACAGTTTATTGTAGTTTTTTCTTGGATAAATATCAATTGATATGTTGATCTGATTTTAGTTGTGGAGAGGACTCGAGGTGAAGAGAAACTGCGATGGGAGTGGAAGTTGATGTTTAAGAAGATCGCTCCAGACCTAGCCAAGTTTGTGGGGCTACGGATTCGCAATCTTCTGAAGACCACTCTTGACTCAGAGCTTGGAGATTGGACTCGACTGGGAGTACTTCATACTGAACCTGTTCCCCAAGAACTATGGGGAGGCAAACTGGATTACCCGAAATCCATTTCTAAGGTGAATATAGGTTTGGCTTGTCAAAAATTCTTTGAATGAAAACAACAACTTTGTTAAATTTCTCTATTCGTACTTGTTTTGCTGCTTTTAATGTTATCCGTATATCCGCGTGTCAAAAAATTTACGAAAATGGAGGAAATCTGTAAATTTTTAATTCGGAAAGTCATTTTATGCGTGGGTGTAATTTATTTGCGATTTAAAAGAGATCGCGAAAAAAGCAAAAATTAGATCATTGTGAATATTACCGGATATACAGTATTTTGTACTTTCTGGTTTCAGTCTGTGTCCTGTTTTATGACTGAGCTAGATTTCCTGCTGCCGTTTGCCCGGGCTGGGACAGAGGGCTCCATCTTGAACTGTGTGAGGCTGGCCTTTGTGGATGCCATCAACCTCTGTTTACAGAACTTTCACATTCACCTCACCAAGGTTGTCTGTCTGATTTGGTGATTAATTTTAGTCTAGGTAGCAAATTATTGATGAGAAGACTTGAGTTAGTTACATGTACATGTTCTTGCATTGTAGCTAAGCAGTGATGTTCCAAGGAATGCTCCCATGAAAACCCTGTACATTTTGTTGTCCAGCTCTGTTTACATAAAGAATCATTTACAACACTACGAGATGGTGCTCACAGGCGATGATAGCAGGTAAGGACAAACTGTCATAGCATCTGCATTGAAACAGTAAAACACAGTTACAGTGAACATACTTAATTAAAATGAATTTTCACTTGCAGCAAGGTCATTTTTATTCCCCAGCTTAAGTCTTAAATCGTAAAGTAAACCTATTAAATATAATGAATTACATTTAAAACAAATCAAAATTGCACTTCTTTATGAGCATATATTACTGTATAATTTATTCCCCCAGGTTATTAAACATATTTCATCTTATGTACAACTTAAATGATTTTTTCCTTGATAATATTTCAGCAAGAAGAATTTCTCCAGCCTTCATAAGAATTACCAGGAGTTGGTGGATGCCTTGTTTAAGCTTACTGTAGAGATCCACAATAATTACATGGCAACCAGCGTCCTTCATGACATGGAAAGTTATAACTGGAAGGACAGCAAAGAATTCCAAGAGGTTAATGTCCAAATCTACAGTACTTAACCAAGATCAAACCAAGCATTGATTTTCAAATGTGATAATACAAGTCTCAAGCTATTCTGGTAACATACATGTATTGAAAGTTCCTTATTAACCTGGGAAATTAATATTTTACATGAAATTGAGAGATGCACTTGTTGCAGGTTTTAAAATTTGCTATTATTTATAAAAGTTTGGTTCTCTAGATTTATAATTCTCATAACTTGATATAAAACGGGTGAAATACACAGGCCTCATGGGCAGGGCCAAATATGGAAAAAAAGACCAAATTTTCAAAAATCTTCTCTAAGGCAGAAGTACATTTAGATAGTGCTATAGATTAACAATTTACTATGTACATGTACATATATATAGTAATTTTCTATTGTGACATCTTGATTTGTGGTGTACCTCCAGGGTGAGCGGTGCTCGTTTCCTGTACAGATGTGGAACTACCACATGCGTGGACTGTGTCATGACCTGTGGACTATTTGCTCCCCCAGGCTGTCACAGGACATATACAGTCAGATCCTCCACAACTCTCTGCAGATCTTCTCCCAGAGATACTCCCACTCAAAGCCCAGCTACCGCAGAACCTCACAGTTTAGGTTAGCAATATATGAGAAGTTATTAAATGCTTCCTGTATTCAGAAATACATGTATTTTGGGTACATGTTACAATAATTAACTATTAGTTGCAACATACCTTACAAGAAGAAGGATTTTCAGCCAAAAAAAAAAATTCATTGAATGCTCTCCCTTTACCTATGAAAATAATTTTTAATTCTATAGACTGAAATTTTTTTATTAATTAATTAATGTTAATTTACTTTATTCTATGGGTTATTTCAGGTCTGACATCATATCCATTCTGTTGTGTGCCAGTGAACTGCTTTTTCCAGCATGCAGTTCTGTTTCCATGTACCTTGACCCAGGGTCATCTCAGCTGCCTCATTACAGCATACACAACTTCTGCTCCGTTTTACTGGCAGACATGGCTATAGTCGCCTCTCCTCTGGAGATACTATACAAGTACTTACTCATTTTGCAATACAAATATTTTTGTTTCACAAAACAATACAGATTCATTTAACATACAATCAAAGCTTGTTATATCTCAAACTCTACTGAGCTGAGAAAAACCTTTGAGATATCCCAGTATTTGAGATGTAGAACTAGAAACAGTGGTTGGGACTTCCAAATCACTTGACATATCCTTAGTACCGGTATTTGAGATAGCAATGTTTGAGATACGAAAGATGCTTTCATAAAATCACATAGGAACACATCTCCTATAATCACACATGAGTATGCTTTGATGCTAGGTTATGTTGAAGTTTTTGGGTGACTACATGTTTGCTTTCTACTATTTCAACCTCTATGAATTCCAGGATGTACAAGAAAGGATTCCATGAGTTGCCTGAACTCCAGCCCACTGGTGGATCTACTCCTACTGCAGAGGTCATCGGTACAAACACACACTGGTTGTCATGGATACAACCAACCATTTTCCAGACTGGACACAAACAGTATGAACAAATGAATTATACTTTTTCTTGTGTTAAAAAATGAAAAATACACATGTACCGTGTATGTAATTTTATGCTATTATGAGGTGGCCCTACCAGTAAAGAAAAAGGAGGTCCATTAAACATGTACTGAACAAACTAGCCCGTTCTATAATTTTACATTTTCTAAGTTGCAACAGACAAGGAGGGCAAAAATTGCCATGTTAACATTTCGTTAGTCAAGATATGGGTTTAAATTTAATACATCAAGAAAATTAAAAAACAATATCTTGTGGGGTCAGATGCGTATTACATGTACATGAATAAGAATATCAAACAAACCGTAAAAAACACCACATAGCATAGAACCCTTATGTTTCTTTGATGTTGATTTTTTAAGTTTTGAAAAAAAAGCAATGAAAAAGTGAATGGAACATGTGCTCAAAATAACCAGCTTATTTGTTGTGTCAGTTACTTTGATATGAGGACAACCACTGCAGTGTATTTCCACTGTAAGCTGCTCTTATCTCAGCCTGATATTGATTGGCCAAAAGTCCTTCAGGTTAGTGAAGATTTTTGATTTGTACGATTTTACTTGTATACATGTACTTTCAGTGATGAAGATGTGTAGTATTATACACTTATTATACACTGTATCATGAATGTACATGTATCTTTTTAGGCTTACATCATGAAGGATTTCACTCTGCCCATTTTATTCCTCACTCAAAGTGTGACGGGAGATTCTCCAACACAGGCAAACAATGATAAGAACCTTCATCGACAGAAGGTCTCGCAGACCTTTTCTGTCATAACGCGAGTTTTAACACAGTGCCATCACTTTAAGGAATCAGTTGCAAGAGTTTTGGTGTCGGTTATAAGTCGGTATGTAATGCACGATTTTCTCATAAGAAGTGGTAAAATTCATGATATAAAATAACTTGAAATGTTGCACATTTTTCTGCAATTTTATTATTGTTTTTGATAAGATGTTTGGTGCCTTTGTATTTAAAAAGATGAGAGAGAGAGAGAGAGAGAGAGAGAGAGAGAGAGAGAGAGAGAGAGAGAGAGAGAGAGAGAGAGAGAGTGTTTTGTGTCTTTGTTTTTAAGAAAATAAGAGAGAAAAGATTACCAGCAGAGTACTCTCATGTCATCAAATGACTTTTCAATAGATGTAATGAATGGAAGTTGTTGGATACAAAGACCCTGATTGGTCAGGAGATCGTGGTGCCTGTATGGATGGAGACGGTGTTTACCTTGCTGGACCCATTCATAAACAGGTATAAAGGATTTTTTCATTACCATTACCATTAAACAAAACACTTGTACAGTATAAGGAATATGATCTGTTGTAACTCACTATTCCAGCCTTTTGGATGATTTGATATGGGTTTTGTGTCCTGTATTACACTTAACACACTATCAGTCTGTTTTCTATTTTAATTGGGTTTTGTACCCTGTAGTACATTATGTTGCTCTGTCTCTCTTGTTTCCAGCCTTTTGGATGAGTTTCTTTTGATTTTGTGTCCTGTGTTACAGTGTCCTGAGGCCGGTCCTGGTGTCTGTGGTCCTGGACGGGAACTCTGGTCCCTCCATACGCCCCATCATGTCAGTCATTGCCGACCTGCCCTGTGGGTGTCGACCCCAGTTCACTCCTCCCTCCTCCAGGTCCAAAAGTTCAGAGAGTAAGGGCTCAGTTTTATTTCAATAAACAATTACATGCTTGTACAAACTTTAAATTATATTTTTGGTATTGTTATTCTTTAAGCAGTTTTTGTAATATTTTGATCATGAAATTTGCTGTTTCTCAATATGCAAATGATTAGAATGTAGTGTTTATAAATTTTTGGTGTACTGTAGTTTGGCATTTATAATAATGAGCCACCTAAAAATTGATAAATATTAATCAATTCACATGCTGAAAATCCCTATATCAGTTACTGTATATTCCTTATTTTACGTGAGTACTTAATTCCACGATTCAACCATTTTGCATCAAATCACGAGAATATGAAATCGCGAACGCCAAATTTTTATTAAGTTCCATATAGTTTATGTCTGTCTGAAAAATAAAAGTGAGATTTTTAAATCTGCGAGACGTGCTTCTCGAGATTTTGCGCGGATATTAATTCCTCGCGTTTAATTAGGAATCTATAGTAGTCTGTGCTTCTTTTTTAGGTCAGAAAGAGTTTATGGATGCCCTGATGAGACAGATGGTCTCGTACATTGCTGACAATGTCTTCTCCATTCCCAACACACTCTGCATTCTGATGAGGACACTGCAGGAGCACTGCACAGCCAACAACATCAAAACCCCGCACCACTGTGCTGGAATGAAGGTACAGTAGTCTCAAACGGCTAACATAATACATGTAGTATTGTTGGAATACATTTATTTCTGTCAATGTTGTGAATATTACAAGTACAATGTATATACTGTATAACTAAATTATTAATCTAGCTGTTACCAGATTAAGTGGAACACTTTGTTTAGCTATGTATACATTCATTAAGACCACAACCACACGAAATATTTGTAATCTTCGTTTTCTTTCTGCCTTGCTATGTTAAGGATCTTTTGCATACCCTAGTTGGGTCGAACTTTTCCCAGCATCATAGAAATAACTACGCCTATTACTATCAGTTTGACCTTCTCCCACTTTTGTGAAGAAAGACTTGCACAATTGTAGCTTTTGTCATATTCACAATGTATTGTATGATAAATCATCATATCAGAATTATTTGATAATCATTTTTATGCCTTGATACACCTATAAGAATTTCTTCAGTGATGCTTCATATACACTGTACATGTAGGCATAAATAAGTGGAATAAAATTAATGAATGTATACAGAACTGAGATACTGGTTTATGTAGCTCGGTTTGTTGGACATAGTCAATAGACACTGGTTTATGTAGCTCGGTTTGTTGACCATAGTCAATAGACACTGGTTTATGTAGCTCGGTTTGTTGACCATAGTCAATAGACACTGGTTTATGTAGCTCGGTTTGTTGGACCATAGTCAATAGACACTGGTTTATGTAGCTCGGTTTGTTGGACATAGTCAATAGACACTGGTTTATGTAGCTCGGTTTGTTGACCATAGTCAATAGACACTGGTTTATGTAGCTCGGTTTGTTGACCATAGTCAATAGACACTGGTTTATGTAGCTCGGTTTGTTGGACCATAGTCAATAGACACTGGTTTATGTAGCTCGGTTTGTTAGACCATAGTCAATAGACACTGGTTTATGTAGCTCGGTTTGTTGGACATAGTCAATAGACACTGGTTTATGTAGCTCGGTTTGTTGACCATAGTCAATAGACACTGGTTTATGTAGCTCGGTTTGTTGACCATAGTCAATAGACACTGGTTTATGTAGCTCGGTTTGTTGGACCATAGTCAATAGACACTGGTTTATGTAGCTCGGTTTGTTGGACCATAGTCAATAGACACTGGATTATGTAGCTCGGTTTGTTGGACCATAGTCAATAGACACTGGTTTATGTAGCTCGGTTTGTTGACCATAGTCAATAGACACTGGTTTATGTAGCTCGGTTTGTTGACCATAGTCAATAGACACTGGATTATGTAGCTCGGTTTGTTGGACCATAGTCAATAGACACTGGTTTATGTAGCTCGGTTTGTTGGACCATAGTCAATAGACACTGGTTTATGTAGCTCGGTTTGTTGGACCATAGTCAATAGACACTGGTTTATGTAGCTCGGTTTGTTGACCATAGTCAATAGACACTGGATTATGTAGCTCGGTTTGTTGGACCATAGTCAATAGACACTGGTTTATGTAGCTCGGTTTGTTGGACATAGTCAATAGACACTGGTTTATGTAGCTCGGTTTGTTGACCATAGTCAATAGACACTGGTTTATGTAGCTCGGTTTGTTGACCATAGTCAATAGACACTGGTTTATGTAGCTCGGTTTGTTGGACCATAGTCAATAGACACTGGTTTATGTAGCTCGGTTTGTTGGACATAGTCAATAGACACTGGTTTATGTAGCTCGGTTTGTTGACCATAGTAAATAGACACTGGTTTATGTAGCTCGGTTTGTTGACCATAGTCAATAGACACTGGTTTATGTAGCTCGGTTTGTTGGACCATAGTCAATAGACACTGGTTTATGTAGCTCGGTTTGTTAGACCATAGTCAATAGACACTGGATTATGTAGCTCGGTTTGTTGGACCATAGTCAATAGACACTGGTTTATGTAGCTCGGTTTGTTGACCATAGTCAATAAACACTGGTTTATGTAGCTCGGTTTGTTGACCATAGTCAATAGACACTGGATTATGTAGCTCGGTTTGTTGGACCATAGTCAATAGACACTGGTTTATGTAGCTCGGTTTGTTGGACCATAGTCAATAGACACTGGTTTATGTAGCTCGGTTTGTTGACCATAGTCAATAGACACTGGATTATGTAGCTCAGTTTGTTGGACCATAGTCAATAGACACTGGTTTATGTAGCTCGGTTTGTTGAACCATAGTCAATAGATACTGGTTTATGTAGCTCGGTTTGTTGGACCATAGTCAATAGACACTGGATTATGTAGCTCGGTTTGTTGACCATAGTCAATAGACACTGGTTTATGTAGCTCGGTTTGTTGACCATAGTCAATAGACACTGGATTATGTAGCTCGGTTTGTTGGACCATAGTCAATAGACACTGGTTTATGTAGCTCGGTTTGTTGGACCATAGTCAATAGATACTGGTTTATGTAGCTCGGTTTGTTGGACCATAGTCAATAGACATTGGTTTATGTAGCTCGGTTTGTTGGACCATAGTCAATAGTTACTGGTTTATGTAGCTCGGTTTGTTGACCATAGTCAATAGACACTGGTTTATGTAGCTCGGTTTGTTGGACCATAGTCAATAGATACTGGTTTATGTAGCTCGGTTTGTTGGACCATAGTCAATAGACACTGGTTTATGTAGCTCGGTTTGTTAGACCATAGTCAATAGACACTGGTTTATGTAGCTCGGTTTGTTGACCATAGTCAATAGACACTGGATTATGTAGCTCGGTTTGTTGGACCATAGTCAATAGACACTGGTTTATGTAGCTCGGTTTGTTGGACATAGTCAATAGACACTGGTTTATGTAGCTCGGTTTGTTGACCATAGTCAATAGACACTGGTTTATGTAGCTCGGTTTGTTGACCATAGTCAATAGACACTGGTTTATAGTCAATAGACACTCTCGGTTTGTTGGACCATAGTCAATAGACACTGGTTTATAGTAATAGACACTGGTTTATGTAGCTCGGTTTGTTGACCATAGTCAATAGACACTGGATGTAGCAATAGACACTGGTTTGTATGGTACCATAGTCAATAGACACTGGTTTATGTAGCTCGGTTTGTTGGACATAGTCAATAGACACTGGTTTATGTAGCTCGGTTTGTTGACCATAGTCAATAGACACTGGTTTATGTAGCTCGGTTTGTTGACCATAGTCAATAGACACTGGTTTATGTAGCTCGGTTTGTTGGACCATAGTCAATAGACACTGGTTTATGTAGCTCGGTTTGTTGGACATAGTCAATAGACACTGGTTTATGTAGCTCGGTTTGTTGACCATAGTAAATAGACACTGGTTTATGTAGCTCGGTTTGTTGACCATAGTCAATAGACACTGGTTTATGTAGCTCGGTTTGTTGGACCATAGTCAATAGACACTGGTTTATGTAGCTCGGTTTGTTAGACCATAGTCAATAGACACTGGATTATGTAGCTCGGTTTGTTGGACCATAGTCAATAGACACTGGTTTATGTAGCTCGGTTTGTTGACCATAGTCAATAAACACTGGTTTATGTAGCTCGGTTTGTTGACCATAGTCAATAGACACTGGATTATGTAGCTCGGTTTGTTGGACCATAGTCAATAGACACTGGTTTATGTAGCTCGGTTTGTTGGACCATAGTCAATAGACACTGGTTTATGTAGCTCGGTTTGTTGACCATAGTCAATAGACACTGGATTATGTAGCTCAGTTTGTTGGACCATAGTCAATAGACACTGGTTTATGTAGCTCGGTTTGTTGAACCATAGTCAATAGATACTGGTTTATGTAGCTCGGTTTGTTGGACCATAGTCAATAGACACTGGATTATGTAGCTCGGTTTGTTGACCATAGTCAATAGACACTGGTTTATGTAGCTCGGTTTGTTGACCATAGTCAATAGACACTGGATTATGTAGCTCGGTTTGTTGGACCATAGTCAATAGACACTGGTTTATGTAGCTCGGTTTGTTGGACCATAGTCAATAGATACTGGTTTATGTAGCTCGGTTTGTTGGACCATAGTCAATAGACATTGGTTTATGTAGCTCGGTTTGTTGGACCATAGTCAATAGTTACTGGTTTATGTAGCTCGGTTTGTTGACCATAGTCAATAGACACTGGTTTATGTAGCTCGGTTTGTTGGACCATAGTCAATAGATACTGGTTTATGTAGCTCGGTTTGTTGGACCATAGTCAATAGACACTGGTTTATGTAGCTCGGTTTGTTAGACCATAGTCAATAGACACTGGTTTATGTAGCTCGGTTTGTTGACCATAGTCAATATACACTGGTTTATGTAGCTTGGTTTGTTAGACCATAGTCAATAGACACTGGTTTATGTAGCTCGGTTTGTTGACCATAGTCAATAGACACTGGTTTATGTAGCTCGGTTTGTTGACCATAGTCAATAGATACTGGTTTATGTAGCTTGGTTTGTTAGACCATAGTCAATAGACACTGGTTTATGTAGCTTGGTTTGTTGACCATAGTCAATAGACACTGGTTTATATAGCTTGGTTTGTTGACCATAGTCAATAGATACTGGTTTATGTAGCTCGGTTTGTTGACCGTAGTCAATAGATACTGGTTTATGTAGCTTGGTTTGTTAGACCATAGTCAATAGACACTGGTTTATGTAGCTCGGTTTGTTGACCATAGTCAATAGACACTGGTTTATGTAGCTCGGTTTGTTGACCATAGTCAATAGACACTGGTTTATGTAGCTCGGTTTGTTGACCATAGTCAATAGATACTGGTTTATGTAGCTCGGTTTGTTGACCATAGTCAATAGACACTGGTTTATGTAGCTTGGTTTGTTGACCATAGTCAATAGATACTGGTTTATGTAGCTTGGTTTGTTGGACCATAGTCAATAGACACTGGTTTATGTAGCTCGGTTTGTTGACCATAGTCAATAGATACTGGTTTATGTAGCTCGGTTTGTTGACCATAGTCAATAGATACTGGTTTATGTAGCTCGGTTTGTTGACCATAGTCAATAGACACTGGTTTATGTAGCTCGGTTTGTTGACCATAGTCAATAGACATGTTAGTTTGGATGAAGGTGTCCTTTGATGTATGAATTGATGCATGATCATCTGTCAACATAACATTTCAATATTCAGTATGATATTTTTATTAAAATAAAGTGCATGACATAGGATGTACATGTTTATTGATTTAAGTGATTTGAATGACTTGAATGTCCAATTTTTGTTGATTTTTGGTATTTATTTGACAGGTTATAGGCACCTGCCTGCGACTACGGCTACAAGACAAGCACTACCTGGAAAGAGTTACTGGCCTCAATCTGAATCACCAGCAGATGGACACCCTCAAATCCCTGGCTGACTGTGTCTATTACGTGCTCATCAACACCAAAGGTACAATCGGATATTGTTATTTATAAGAATCATTTCTCATTTTGTGTTTTTCAAGGTTATTCATGAATTCCTTTAGATGATGTTCTCGCCTGAAAGTCAATTATTTTCTCCTAATATTTCAGCTAAAAGCAATGCTACACCCCAGTTGGCTGGGAAATTCTGCAAGGAAAACAAGGTGTGGGTTCAAAACAAAATCCAGACCATTACAAGCTACCTCAACAATGTGTAAGTACCGTAGTGTTATTTTAAATACAATGTTCATGTACATTACCCCTATAGGGTGTGAATTTAGTACTCTATGTACTGTAAATTCCTTATTTTACATGAGTACTTAATTCCGTGATTCAGCTATTTTGCATTAAATTGTGAGAATATAAAATCGCGAGCATCAATTTTTTTGGACAGGTATAATTTCCTATAGTTCAAAACTGTGTGAAAAATAAAAGCGAGATTTTAACATCCGCGAGTGCTGCTTCTCGCGATTTTATGCGAATATTTATTCCTCGCGTTTAATTAGGAATCTACAGTACTACATGTATGTATGCAGGAAGAAACATACTTCATCAAAGTAAATATAATACAAGTATACTGAATAGTGAGAAAATAAAAGTTGTGATTAAATGATAAATAAGAACAATAAGTGAGGTAAAGTACATTGATGGTTCATGTAGAAAGGTTTTTAATGAACCAATGTAATTAACATGATTATATAATTATATGGTGTTTCAGTAGTTATACATGTACTATATTTTCTTGGTTTTGATGTATTAATGTCCATTTAATGTGTGTTCCATTTGTGCATTTGCCCTTGTTTATTGTAGGATGTTTGATATGAATGACCACACCATACTAGAGGGTGCCACCAATGAATACATGAAGCAACTCTTCACCCTGGCAGCGAGCAACATTCTGGATTCTCCATCTGGTAAGATTCCACCACTATTGTTTATTGTAATTTATCTGACATCTAGAGCATCCTGTTAATTTTTTATTTATTACTAAGCTTTATGAGTGAATCTGCACTTTAATGGGGAAAAAAATCCAAACCCAACTTCTATTGACTGTAGTTTACACTACAGACAGGAAAAGAAAGTACAGTTATGCATAAATACATATGTTTATGCATGTACATATAGGTACATGTACTTTAAACTTTTAGGGTTATATTATTTCTTTGAGAATACATCTATATACTGTATTGCAAAAATTAATCTTATCCATCTTGTTTTTGCTATATATTGTTACAATACTATATTTGTATATTTAAATATCTATATTTATATTATCAAAAATCTGTCTGATGGAGTTTTTTTTTCTGTGTATCACAATAAGATTTTCAAGATTCATTAATTTTATTCTGTCTAGTCTGACACAAAAAAGATTCTGTTCCCAAAGAACATGTACATGTACCTGGTATTTCACTTTGGCTTTCGCTGTATCACATTATCTAATTCATATTAATAATAGTCTATGTAATTACTACTTTGACATCAGGACAAACGGACCTGACTTGCTTGTATGGTCTGATTGCAAACAACTTCTCTTGGCTGGAGCGACAATTTGACATCCAGTTTATACTGCCATCATCTGGAGCAGAAGATATCCCACAATTCACCCTGAGCACTGAAGTGGATCGATCCAAAGAGTTTAATGCCTGTAAAGAGTATGAAAAGATTGGAACCCGAAAATTTGATCATGTATGTTATTTCAGATATTTAAGTGAAACATTATGTCACAGATAAAATTTTACACAAAACCTTTGATGTATAGTACATGTATGTATGATACAGAATGTCTTTCAAAATTCACTTTGCTTAAAGCTGAACACCGCTCGTAAATAGGCACCGTCACACAGGTACCTGGTATATAAACCCTTCGATTTTGTTACACCCGATTGCACACCTGAAACTCGTGGCCGACATATAGTATTCCTTTCGTCGTCTCTGGGTTTTATGCATTTATTTCTTAAACTATGTGCATATTCTGTTTGTAAATAATGAATTTACCAATTTATTTGATGTTAGTATTCTCTTATCATGAAAAAAGTGCGTAAAATTTGATAATTTCATCACGACCGAGTAACACGGCGAGGCAAGATGTACGTCCACACAGGTGAGACCTCTACAGCGAAGTACTTTGAACTGTTTAGAGGTCTGCCCTTTATATAAGGGTTGTAGGGACAACAGTGATGAAAGAGAAATATGGCGGACAGTGCCTATTTACGAGCGGTGTTCAGCTTTAAGGTAGAATAGCCCACTTGAAAAATGACTCATAGTTTTAAATAAATGGTCAAATTACTTGCAATCTTAATTAATGTTAACCTGCTTTGCAAATTATATTGCCAGTAACTCTTAACTTTAGATTGCCTGGTAATACACTCAAAAGTGAAAATTGATGAAAAGATTATTGCTTGTGTAAACTTAGCAATAGCTGAACCACACAATTATCTCATGCAGACACATCCACTTAAAAATTCATGTGTACCGATAATTATTTCTAAAAGCTGTAAAATTCTTATTCTCATTGCACAGCCTACCATCGAAAGCTTCAACATTAACTGGCAGGATCTTCTGTCCTCAGACCTGGGTGTCAGTGAGTTTGGATTCCGTTCTCTTCTTTACAATCGGCACGAGATGCAGGATGGTGCATATCTGGAGGAGCAAGAAAAGAAGCCAGTGGAAACACTCAAATCGGTGTACGAAAACGAACCCAGAGAGTTGGGATAAACAAGAAAATGTATATCCTTTTTTGTTAGATGTCAAATATTACTTTACATTGTAAATGTAATATTGCTCAAGAAGTTTGCAAGTACAGAAAGAAAATAAGGATTTATAATTTTTAAAAAGATTTATTAAGAACTATGTTATATCTACCTACATATACAGTGTATGTCCAGTTATAAAACCCAAATTGGAAAATGTTTTGCATTGATATTGCTGGTTTTATAGAGAGTGATTATCAATGTATATTTGTCAAAATTGTAAAACTACTGTATCACTTGAAGTGGTAGTGAAATTTTTTTTTAGCTATACTGATAAAGATGGGTTATTAACTTTTAAAGAAAAATGAAAACCATCTATTGGTTAGATTTTTAAATTACCATGGAATGAATACCTGTACTTACAAATGTCGAGCTCATTACTGAACTGATGCTCATATACACTAAAGCTACGTTGTACTAGTCTTGTAGATGCTATGTGATACCACCAAGAATTAATAACAATTCTGTTTTGGATACACACTTCCAGACTGATATTATTACCAATGATATTAAAACCATTTTATGAAACATTTGTTAATATTGACTATTAAACTATCACAATAAACTCAAACTTATGAAGAAATTCTTAGGTCATGTACATGTATTATATAGAGAAGTCAAAATCTATATTAGTGATTACTTAGACATTTTGTTTTTATATTGGTAAATCATAGTGATATAAATATAGATAAAAAATCTGTTGCTCATCGAAATATATCAGTGAAATAATAATTTTTTGCATTTATATAACCAGCTAGATACAACTACCAGTGGTAATATAGAGAGACAGTAGATTTTTTTTAACTCATAGAAATATTGAATATTCTACACCAGCATCGTTGTTTTCTATCAGATGAAGTGATTGTGGGGTTTTTTTTTTGGGGGGGGGGGTTCTTATACTGATAATATTTCCAATATGCCATTACTGAGCTGCTGGTCTTCAATGAGTCACTTATCTATCCCTTTCTGACCTATTTGCTATTTGTTGTTCTGGGTGGGTTTTTTTTTTCCAGATTTACAAAAATAGATCTGTTCGTGAAATAATTGAAATGTGTTGATAACCATTACTTGAAATCCAATGAATCAGATGATTTTGTTACAATATGAAATAATGTATGTCTCATGTACCGGTATTAAACATGTTAATAGAGATTCTCACAAAAGGTGCTTCTGAATTGAAATTCAATTACCTGTGTTTGGAAGAAAATGTGATAATTATTGCCATGAAAAGATGTCTGTATACACTTACATGTACAGTATATCAAATCTCTGTTGAAAGTGCTCATTCTCTGTACATACACAAAATCTCTAGTCACACTATTCTAATGATTTTTTTCCATTTTACACTTGTATCAATGTACATTGTGAATTTTTGTACCACCACCAACAGTTATATACTTTCATGTTATACAGTTGTTGTGAGTTATCGATCTTTGTCAATATGTGAGCTATTATGATTCCCATCTTATTATTTGTTCTATAAAATGGCAGATACAAGTCTGAAGCTTGTGAAATTATCAGTGGTCGCCTCAAGCTGCCAACAGTGTGATAACTGTTATTTAGCCATTGTTTTTATTTTTATCTTTTGTATACGTCCTATTTATTTTGTTCCGTATGCCGTCCATGATTATTTGTACTCAACCATGTTCATCTTATTATTACTGGTACAAAAAACATTGGGGAAGAGGGGGGGGGGGGTGCAGCTACTTATGTTTCATATTTGAATCGAAGTATAAAAAAGTCTTATAAGATTAAATATAGAATCTCACTTTCTAATGCAAGAATTTCTGGAATAAACACTTCCTGTCCCCCCCCCAAATGGTGGAGAAAACCAAAAGTTTATTTAATGCTGTTAAGTATATACTGGTAGATCAGTGTTCCAGAAAAAAGAAAGTAAGTATTGGTACAGGTATTTGAGGTTAGTATCTTTGAGTAACCTTCATTAATAATTTATTAATTAAATATGTTTCAAAGTAGTTACAGTCCTGCAGCTCAAGATCTGAAAAAAATTTTGATGGACAGGTCGTCCATCATGTTTTCAGACTGGGAGCTACAGACCTGCAGCTACATGTAGGTCAGAGGAGGCAGCAAATTATAGGCACTGTCCGGTACTACATGTACATGTACCAATACGATAGATACATGTATTATTTCTATGGGGAGGGGGAGTGTTCAAGTGTTTGCCAGGGCGAAGGGGGGGGGGGGGTCTGACGCTTATTTCGGTAATTTTATTTTTTATCATGTGAATTTAAAAAGTTTGAGTTTTCCAGATATGTTTACTTACTGAAACAGGAAACATTTTTTGTAGTTGATTTGCCAGTGGATTTACCCACAAACTTGGTTGTTAGGAACTGTGATTTATTTTCTTTGGCAATTTTCATTGAATTTATTTCTTCCTCTGTATAGTATTTTCATTTGTAATATTTATCTATGAGTTTTTAGAATTAGACTTTAGTTTGTTATGAAGTTATTTTGTATTTTAGTTATACATTATCTGAAATCCATGATTATATGAACAATTTCATTAGCAGCAGGATTGTTTTTATCAAATTATGTAGATTATGTCAATATTAAATTCATTCCTTAGTCTAAATATAGTTATTTTCTTTATTGTAAAACCATACAATTAATAAGGATAAATTCTATGAACATAAGTTTTTAAAGAAGATTCTTATCAATGTTATTTAAAACTGCTCTTGTTCTTTTAAAAATAGCAAATTTGACAATTTGACGCTCACTTCCTATTGTTTTCAGGAATTAAAGCAAGAAACAGGATGATTAAAAAACCCGGTACTTTATTACTCGCGATCCATATATGCAACTTCCTGGAATTTTATATATTTCATGATTAAAAAAATTAATAATTAGTTCAAAATAGAACTTTTTATGTACACCAATGATAACCATTGAGTATTTGCTTTGCATGGGCATCTTTAAATAGGGGGGAGGGGGATTTGACAATGTAATGAACGCAAAAAAAAAAGAAAAAAAAAATTTTACTATAAGAATGCAAAATAATACTCTCAGTATTTTTGTACATTTCGTACCATATTTAAAATTGTTAATATCATAATTGTGTATTATTTGTGTGTTATTCAATTGAAGAACTTTATTTGTTTTTTGGGGGATTGACAGATTTTCTTGTAAGAATATCAAATAAATATTTTAAGCTTATATTTTATACATATCCTGAACAAGTACTATATGTTTCTATTTTAAGAATAGGGAATTCCGGTTTTTGTTTCTGATTAAGAAACAAAGATGCACACATTTATATAAATGGGTGAGTATTTAAAACAAACACTGTTTTTAGGGTTTTTTTAATTGTAAAAAAGGTATATTTCAGTTTCTATTGAACCTGATTTCTTTCCTTTCTCTTTTAATAAGTATGTTCTAATTTTGAAGTTGGGATTTTCCCAATTTGAACGTTAGTTTGTTTCTGTTCACTGCTTTCAAACTTAAAAATTTCCTCACCGGTATAGGATAATTGACTCAAATTGTTATATTTTCTTGTTTAACAATACCTCCGAAATATGGAACGAAAGTTGATTTGGTTTATCACTACCTAACTGTACTTTCGTTTTGCCTTCGATTGTTTTCAATGTTGTACTTTCGATTTAGACATTTGATGTTGAGGTCTTCTTACATTGGCAATGGCATCAGACGACATGAACAAAGGGATGAAATACTTGGAGCAGCTTATCCAGGATCGATTCAACACAGTGTTTCAGATGTTGGAAACCCTGAACACCAGATTTCAGAGTCTATCCCAAGAGTCCTCAGAGATGTACAGCATCTTGGAAGAGTTAGTGGACTCCGTCGGGGCCATCAAAACGTCATCACGTAAGACCCAAACCTTTGTACGACGAATTTCACAGAACCTAAATGGGCCTAATGACATTTCTCGACTTTCTCGTCTTAAAAATTCCCTGTATGGGTCCATGGAGAGTGTACGCACTCACTCACCAGGTGAGAGAGGGGAGTTCAAAGATTTCAGTGTGGTTCCTACTTCACATGGGCTTGTATTACAAATCTAGGATAGTTCATTTTTTTAATCAATAAATTGAAATATTGCTATATCATGTATTACTATTAGAAACATTAATTTCACTCGTCAACAGTTTGAATGAATGAAAGATGACATTGAATCCATTCCATGCTTTGTGCTGTACTGGTACTGTACCAGTTATCGGCTAAGACCAGTTATCGGCTAAACTGAGAGTTCGGGTTAATAGCACGCAACTATCCGAGATTTTTTAATTCAGTCGTCAGTTTTGATTAAAGAAAAGTAAGTTTGCTTGAAAACTTTCTTGAATATGTTTTAAACATGAGCTTAAACGAGCATTGTTTACCGCTGTTTTACATCTTTGCGCTTTTAGCAGTGGGGGAAGTGACGTAATAAGTTAAAAATAGAATATTACCTCTTTGTGTTACTTATTATATCCCTTCTTTGGTTTGACATATAATATCATTACATATAACATGTATAAACAAAAGGAAATCACTAAATTCCAAGAGATTCATAGCGCAGTTGAACACCTGATTGCACAATTATGTATTGAATAGTCCACGATTTTGTGTATTACCGTAAGATAACAAACGAATAATTTTATGAGTTTTGATTATGTATCATAACCCCTACGACCTTTAGTCTAACCCAACAAGGGGCATAATTCAAATCACATTTTGCAGAGTATAAAATCAACATGCACAAAAACAAGATGTTTTGGGTTCTAAATAATGATATAATCTAACAGATGGATAAATAAGAAGTTCATAATTTAAAACATGTCAAGTGTTTATCCAAAAATATCAAGAAATAAGGAAATACGAAAAGAAAACGCTAAATTTTAGCCGATAAATGGTACAGTGCCAGTATTGCCTCGAAGGAGCTCTCTTTCCACCAAAAAAGGGGGTTTTTTTGTGTGTGAATGCAGTCCCCCATCATTCAAAAGCATCACTATCAGGAGTATTAAAAATATATTTGTTGGTAGTACTTATAAATATAATATTTCATTTTCTGATTGCAGAAGTCATGAATCATGAAAATTATTATTAAAAAACCCACCCAAAACCAAGCTTAATAGCTATTTCTCTCATAACATACAGATGTACTAATTCATGTTCCTTATTTGCTGTCTTATTATTTTATTTGCTTGCATGCTTTTATCATTTATGTATTAGCTTAAATATTGTCTTTAGGTTCATAAGATGAAAAAGCTTGAAATTTTCACGCACAGTCTTTGTGTGCTGATTTTGTGTAGAATAAATGTAGAAATGAACTTTAATAAGTACATGTATCTTGAGAAATGAAATTTCTATAGCTTCCAGAGAATCTGATACAGATGATTCTTCCCACGATCCACCTCCACGTGGAAAGTATCGTGACAGATCAAAAAAACCAAGAAATCCACCAAATCCAAATGCTCCAAGGTTTGTAATTTACAGATACACAGATTTTTTCTTTTACAAAACTATAATACTTGTAGAATTTTTTATCACACAGAAAGATGCAGATTATATTGTCCTAAACATTTAATTATCTTGATATATTAAAGGCGTTCAGCTCCATTAGGAACACTGTATCACAGACCTACCAGTCCAATAATTCCTAAAGACAAAGAACAAGAGAGAAGAATAAGAAACAATGGTAATGTAAACAAGTTTTTATTTTCATGTTAGTTGCATTTTATTGGATTTACAAATTTCTCTCATGCTACAGTACTAAGGATAATAAAGTTCACCTTGCAATGCGGTATGTGGTTACATGTTTATTGTAAATTACTGTAAATTCCTTATATTACGCGAGTACTTAATTCCGCGATCCAGCTGGTTTGTATCAAATCGCGAGAATATAAAATCGCGAACGTGGAACTTTTATCCTTATTTCTTATAGCTTTCAACTCTCAGAAAATAATGGCGAGATTTTAAAATCCGCGAAGGATGCTTCTCGCGATTTAACGCGGACATTAATTCCTCGCGTTTAATTAGGAATCTACAGTAAGTTATTTCAACATTTACAAGTACATTTAATCTGTAGATTTCTTTTTTGGGGCAAGAACTTAATTCCAAGATTCTTCTGTTTTGTATCATATGCGGGAATAACAAATCAGGAACTTTTTCAAATTAGAAATCTACAGTATCCATAATTGAGTATTTTTATACACTTTGTATGTAGAACAAATGATTGATTTCAAGAGTTTCTGTATTGCAGTAAATGAAAACCCAACAAATAAAAGTGTACCTTCAGAACCAGGCCCCCCAATCGTTTTTGAACCTCCACCTGATGTCAAACCAAAAGAAGTGGCTCCTCCTTCACAGAGTGTTCCTATTGTTGAGCCCCCACTGGATGACCCTAAAGGAGTGGCCCCACCCCTAGCTACTCCAGTGGACTACCAGAGCCCAGAAAGCTTCCTACAGTCCATCAATGTACAAATCCAGGATCCAAATCTGATGTCTGCTCTCAGGAGTGTGTTTAATGGTAAAAGTATATTGTACAGTCAAACCATGTTATCTAAAACTCAAAGAGACTGAACAAATCTGTAAGCTGCCTTTTTTATTAAGGCGTCGAGCTAATGCTCGGCAGCCTTCTAGCGATCGTCTGGATTGACAATCGTCCAAATTCTCACATTCTGCACCACCTTTTTAATGCGTATAAGAAATAAGTACCTTAAACTATTAAAAGTATTACAAGATTATTATTCCATTTATTCAACTAAATTGTGTAAAAAAATCCAACTTTGCCTCCCTGGTTATTGATAACTCATTGTATAGGTATAAATTTGCTTAATCAAGAAATGGCGAATGAATACAATAAGGTATAAAAATTCACTAAATATTATTTTAGTTTATCACTTACATTTTAAATGGAGACCGTGCCCAATGGAAAAAAATTTTATATGTAAATTTATTTGTTATCGGGCACGGTCTCCAAAATAAATGTAAGCAATAAATGTATCTAGTGATTTTGTTGCAATAAATAAACATGATAATGCAGTTGGTTTTGTCCAGCATTTTAGATAGCACATGGTGTGGATTTGTTTGTAAACAACCATACCATAGGTAATCTTGTTTCAAACTGGAAAGGAGATAACTAAAAGTATGTTTTATTATTATAATTAGGGACACACTGTTAATTTATTCAAATTATGAACCTGTGAACATTTTCAAAGACTGTTTAAAGCAGAAAGAAAATAATTTATTTTTAAACTTGGAAATTTAATTTCTTTGATTTTTGTAACCATGATGAGTTGTTGTATTATAAACGCATCACTACCTATTTTTATAAGGAAATATACTGATTTTTGTTTTTAAAGCAGCACAAAACATAATTTACTTATTTATTCTAATATTATTTGATATACGACTATTATATATATAGTACAGAAATTCAAATTATTGACCATTTCTATATAAAAGAAAATGTCAGCTCGACGCCTTTGTGGCCGTTCCGGCCTTTGATTTTTAACTTTATTTATGATTAACAAATATGATAAATAGTTTGCAGCAACGTTTTTTCAGCTGAGCTTCAGCAAATATTGACCGCACCAAAAGACTGGTTTGCGACAAGAAATATTTCCAGCAATGTGGTTCTTGAGAACCTCCTGAAATTTTCTTGGTTTACAGTATGTGTATACATGAGCTTGTACTGGTTGTTTGTCTTTTACCAGACACCCCCACTCATCCACAGTTTCCAACTGGTTTGTACACGGTCCTGTTGATTGATGTCTCCACTAGTATCAACAAAGACATGTTCAAAGAAGTGGAGAACTTCATAGGTCAAATGGTAGATGGTAAGTCATATTACACAATGGCGTAAATGATGAATGGTTCAGGAACAGAAATGGGCCACATACTGCACTGATTGTAGTTAAAACCCCAGGCAACCATATCAAAGTTACTGTAAACATATTATACTGTAAACGTATTATATTTGGCGTGTACGATATTTGGCAGAAAATAGTTTTTGAACAAGTTGGCATGGATTTTAATTAGCGTATTCCTGAATGTGACTATTCTTATACATGTACATATATGCATGGCATTTAGCAATGTACTTGATTTAGCAGAAGCCACATTCCGCCAAAAACGCTTAATAGAACACACAGCCAAATGTTATACATTTACAGTAGTTGATTAATTGATTTGTAGAAGTGGAGACTTCTGCATCTGATCACAACTTGGAGGAAATGATGTCTATTTTGACATTTGGAGGACGTTGTGAGGTCATCCAGCATTTCACCAATGATTATATGCCTATCAAAGATGCCCTACAAGGTATGGATTTGCACAGTTCAATGAAATAAATATACAACTAAAAATATGAAGTTTAATGCCACTACATAAATCCAATCTCAATTAAAAATTATTTTTAATTGATACAAAGACAGTATGAGCAGTTGGTTATATTAATTAATTGTTTTGTGACAGAAAAAGTGAAGCTTGGTGGAAAAACTCCAATGTTGTTTGGACTGGCAATGGCTGTGGCATATTGTCATAAGTTTGGTAAGTTCAGCTCATATTTAACAGAGTGATGCAGTACATTGTATTATTTCATTCAGGCCACCAGTCAATAGTTTTTGATATTGACTGGCTTGGAATACATGTAATATTGAGAGAATATTCTGTAACGTGTTTACCTTAACATTGAGTTTTGTGGGATCCATTAGTAAGTTATTAAACTGAGTTTGAGCTTTTAATCAAAGAACTTTAAAATCACAAACTACAAAAAAATCTCAACTTCACAGAAATAGTGTTTCCGCCTTAATATCTACAAAATCAGCGTGTTTAATTACTGTATACAGAAAAATATTCTTCCCCTTTTTATTTTCGCCCCTTTCGCCCTTGTTGTCTGTGGGCAAATTTAAGACTGAGCGAATTTCAATGTTTCAATTTATTTCTCTTTAAACACCTCCTGTGTCTAGGCGAATTCAGGACAGGGCAAAACTGTTTGCAAGTGTAGAAGGGTGAAAATTACAAGAAGCGAAAATAACCCTGTATGCATGAAGTATTTCCTAGTTTCTTTGAGTAAAAAAGATTTTTAAAAAATCACTTATACATGTAATATAAAAACTACAAAAACTAATCTACTAACTCAATTAACTGATGAGTAATAACTAAGTTCTCAACTAATAAGTATTAACCAAAATCAATGAGTACTCAACAAATGAATGATTAACCTAACACTATGAGTGCTCAACAAATGAGTACTCAGTTACTCAATCTCTATATAGCTAAAAGTATAATATGCACAGCGCACCCGGAGAGAGTAAGGAAAATTCCATGTTCTCTTATGGGAATTTACCGGAATACTATCGGTAATCTTATGCGACATGTCTGTTCACTTCTGAAGTCGGAACTTCTCTAACCTTGTATGTTGATGATGTGACGCTTATATACCCTTTAAGTACAGACGTCTGAGAAAAGATATCTTACCAAGACCGAATTCAAATTACTAAAATTAATCTATTTAATTTACATTACAATTCCTAACATTTCAATGAATCACTTCTGATTTGTCTATCCGTTGACACAGTAATGTAAATAAACCTTTGCAACTCCAAAGCATGGTACATCATAATAGACAATCAGTCAAGGCAAGTGAACAACAGATGCGCGCAATGCAGCAGTTTGCTAACACAACAGATACAAAGAATTGCGAATTATTGAGGTGTAAAAATAGATCGAATATCTGTTGCATAATATCTAAGGGCGACAGAATATTACCTGAGAGCATTTAATACCAAGGATATTTAGAAAATGGACTTTGCACAAAAATTAAATCATGATTTCTATATTAAGCTGATTTTTTATCTAATAGTAAGACAATCGTTCACTGTGTTTTCGGGCAACATTGATTGTATTAGCCCCCTTGGGACGAAAAATATTGCCTTCCGCTTTGTGTCAGTCATCCCTCGGGGCTAATATATTCAATGTTGCTCTCAATCCCAATCAATATTTGTATGATACAAACCCAGATGAAATATTTCTCTGCTATCATACCATTTAAGTACAAGGGCTGTCCCAAAATCTATACTGTAGACATATTTGAAAAGATTGAGTTGAATTAGATTATTTGGATTCATTAATCAATATTGTTATTATATAATTTCTGATTTTAAAAGTTCAATTCTGTTATCAGTAATTCTTTATGAAAAACATTGAAAGAAAAAGACTCAAATTCCTGTTATCAACAAGAAAACAGATGATTTTGGTAATTATTCAAAAATATACCAGTAGCCTATACTATTATTGTAATACATGTGAAATAGGGTTTTCATTTCAATATTAACCATTATATTTCCTCTTTTTTTCAAGGGAAGCGGGTGAAAATAAATGGACACATTGTAAATCAAAGAATTTTGATGATTACTGATGGTTACCCAACAGACAGCCATGACAAAGACGCCTGTCAAGGAACAGACTATGAAACCAACGGTATTAAGGTACTAATATAGCTCTGTATTCTCACTATCTGCTTCAGCTTCTTGTACATACAGTACCGATCAGACCCAACCTAACACCAGAGTAAACCCCAACTAAACCCTGGGTTTACTTTTCGGGTTTACTTGGGGTTTACTCTGCTGGGTTTACTTTTAGAAAATTTGGGTCCACTCGGGGTTTACTTTGGGCTTACTCTGGGATTACTTTGGGTTTACTGGGGCATTGCTTTTGGGGTCAACTGTATGCACTGAAGTGTGAAGCAGTCCCGTCATTTATCTTACCATCCTACTGCCTGTAATTCCTGCCTTTTGTATATTCCGAATAAACATGTAGCATCTGTTTCAGGAGTATACTTTTGATCGGGGTTTACTCTCTGTATCCATTCTGGGTTTACTTTGGGTTTACTCTGGGTCCACTCTAGTAAACCCGGAGTAAACCCAGAGTAAACCCAGAAAGTAAACCCAGGGTTTAGTTTGGGTTTAATACTTTCTGTTAGGTTGGGTCTGATCGTTACTATATATACATGTATATTTGATAAATACTGTGGTGTCTCAGGTTTGTCAAATTCTGTGTAAGGTCAATATTTTATTGTGATGTTTTTGAACAATAATGCTCAAAAATTATTTTGCCTTGTAATCAATTCTGAATAGGATGTAAATTGGAGACATCGACTTTCACGTTATACTATTAATATAAAGCTGCATGGAAAATTCAATTCATATGATTCGTTAGAAAATTGTGATTATAAAACACAATACTGGCACTGTACCAGTTATCGGCTAAATTTAACATTTTCTTTTCATATTCTTGATATTTTGGGATACTTTAAATGGTGAACTCCTTATTTATCAATCTGTTAGATTATATTTTTATCTAGAACCTAAAACATCTTGTTTTTGTGCTTTATAGCACGCCCCAAATATTGCCGAGTTTTACGATTACTGTACCAGTTATCAGCTTTGTGATAATAACATATAGTAAAATCCTTGTACATGTTGATTTTCTACTCTGCAAAATGTAATTTGAATTATGCCCCTTGTGGGGTCAGACTAAAGTCGTCGGGGTTATGATTCAAATACAAAACTCATAAAATTATTCTTTTGTTATCATATGCGGTAATACACAAAATTGTAGACTATTCAATACATAATTGTGCAATCAGGCGTTCAACTGCGCTATGAATCTCTCGGAATTAAGTGAATTCCTTTTGTTAAACATGATGCATTTATTGATATTAAATGTAAAATCAAAGAAAGTATATAATAATGTATCACAAAGAGGTCATATTCTATTTTTAACTTATTACATCACTTCCCCCACTGCTGAAAGTGCAAAGATGTAAATCAGCGGTAAACAATGATCGTTTAAGTTCATTGTTAAATCATATTCAAAAACGTTTTCAAGCGAACTTACTTGTCTTTATTCGAAACAGATGACTTAATTTAAAAATCTTGGATAGTTGCATGCTATAAACCTGACCTCTCAGTTTAGCCGATAACTGGTCTTAGCCGATAACTGGTACAGTACCAGTATGAATTCTAAAAGCATAGACAACTTTATTATAACATTTAAAATAAGACAATTGTTGGTTTAGAAATAAGGTGCTTTATCAGAAGAATTTAACCGATAATTTGTACCATTTTTTGATGGGCAGTGTACAGTTTTCTAACCCAAATTCCAGTTTTTTGTACAGTTTTGTGGTCTTTGACTTATCACATGTATGATTCTCCCTGAACAAGTTGTATTTGATCAATAAAAAGTATACTTTCTTTAGTTGACTACTTGATCGAAACCATTTTGTCTGCGATTTGGTTAAACAATAACTTTGAATTAGCTTTGTTTTAGTGTTTTGCACATATTTTGTTTGCCCTCTGACAATAAAGGCAAAGAGTCTGAAATTTGAAGGGGGCCGACAAATAACTGAAAAGTTGGTATACAGTACAATGTATCATAGCCTGTCACTAAGAAGTTGGTATACAGTACAATGTATCATAGCCTGTCACTAAGAAGCTCCTTTTGAATGTTGAAGGTGCAGTCGGAAGTGTTTAAATTTTTGCCCATCCTAGAACACTCCCCCATTACTGTCAGCTGCATCGGAGTGGGAGAATGTAACCAGGTGAGCAATTCATTGATTAATTTAGAAGTTTAAATATTTTGAGCAGTTTTGCAGCCATTGAGCTTAATTTAAGTGCATGGATTTAAGTGACTTGATGAAAATTATTTTTGTGTTTATCAATCAAGCTAATCAAAGCTATTAAGCTTGTAGTTATCAAACCACTGTTGAACTTTGAAAGTTTTTAAAAGTTTGCAGATCTACTAATGTTTAAAACAAAGAACAACTCTAAAAACTTTATATTTCTATTACATTAAATTCATGAACTGTAAATGAATACTTTTTGAAAGAAATAAATGCATTAATAAAATACTTCAGAATTGTTCAGTTGAGTAAATGGTCTCTTTTCTTGGGAATTTTCAGGTTTTCTTGAAAGACATTGCTGAAAGGGGTCATGGACATTTTTATTCAATGTCAAATACCCAAAATGCACTAAAACTAGGTCGCTTCTACCTTTACCAGGTAAGTAAACTGTACATAGTGACTCTGTTGTAAATAATGATTACTGTATTACCACTATAAAGGCTTCTTGAGACAGTAGGTTTACTTCATAATAAGTAATTTTGCTTCTGTCTGTAAAATTAATACTGTGAACAACTTTTACACCCAACAACTTTTATGATTTGATCACCATTGATATACATGTACATGTTTGTGGCAATTAAGTTATGCAACCAAGCCCAGGCTAGTTATTTTGAATTAAAACTTGACAAAGGAGGTTTTTGCAAAGTTTGGGAAATTTTGTCCCAAATAAATTAAAGTTGACACTAACGTTTGAAAAATGAATAATTACCAATAATATTTATTAGTTTTTATGATATATATTAACTGATTTAGCTAGCTAGCACTTAAATTGAATTTTTTATCTTAATTTCCTAACTAATTAATGAAACAGTTACTCAGAAACAAAATGAAAATTAAAGTAGTATTTTCAGGGTGCAATTGCTACATAAAATGCCAATTAGTTTTACCATTGAACTAACTGTTTGGATCTTGTGGTGATTTGGCCAATGGTGATCCAATAATTGATTCTTTGCTGACAATTTATTTTGTCTTGTCCTCTCAGGACCCAGTAACCCGAGCGAGGACAGCCATCAGCCAGGATAACGGACGGAGTGACCCCAAGACCATTGTACTGCAACACACCACGGCCACTCACTTAACGGACACAGACAGGGTCAGTCAGGGTATTCATGTTCATTCTGTAGGGCGAATGTAGGTCATATATTGGAAACATGGAATATGAACGTTCTTGAGGTGTGGGCTGGGTCTGGTATTATTTATACAAGATACATGGGAGAAGCGTTTTTAGCTCACCGAGACAAAGTCGAGGGGAGCTTATGCTATACCCTTGGCGTCAGCATCCGGACCTGGTTAAAGTTTTTGTTGCAGGTCCTGTATCTAAGTTATTACTTGTCCTATCTTCACCAAACTTGCAAGGGTGATGCATCTGGACCTACTTATGGACTTGAAAGACTTGGATGCTGAATCTGGGCCATGAATTTCAGATGCTGGAGGAGGTTAAGTTTTTTAGAGCAGGTTAAAGTTTTTGGTGCAGGTGCCCTTTGATAGCAATTTCTAAGTTACTACTGGTCCTAACTTCACCAAACTTGCATGGATAGTGCGTCTTATGATACTTATGCACCAGACAAGCTTGAATGCTGAATCTGAGCCATAGGTTTCAGATGCTGGAGGAGGTGAAGGCTTTTAGAGCTGGTTAAAGTTTTTGGAGCAGGTGCCCTCTGATGATTATATCTTAGTTATTACTAGTCCTAACTTTACCAAACTTGCATGGATGGTGCGTCTTATGATACTGATGCATCAGATTTAGGCATGAATGCTTAATCTGAGCCATAGGTTTTGGATGCTGGAGGAGGTTAAGGTTTTTGGAGCTGGCTAAAGTTTTTTGAGCAGGTGCCCTCTGATGATTATATCTTAGTTATTACTGATCCTAACTTCACCAAACTTTCATGGATGATGCGTCTTATGATACTGATGCACCTGACAGGCTTGAATGCTAAATTTGAGCCATAGGTTTCAGATGCTGGATGAGGTTGAGTTTTTTGGAACAGGTCACATGTTTAATAGATAATATTACTATTTCAAACTTGCATACCGGTAGTTGGTTTAACTATAATATAAATGAATCACAGAGGTAGCTTCAGATGCAGAGCCTGATCTCCATTATCAAGGATGCTAAAAAAATCTCCTACCTCACTGAAACCTGCTTGATAGATGTGTTTGTTGTAAAATGATATTTAACCTGATTCTAATGATAAAGTATTGTATGATACAATACACTATTGTTTTTAATGATACAATATTGTATCATATATTATATTGTAAAAAGTTATATGATACAATATGATATTGTATCAATTTTTGTACATTATGATATGATATTGTATTGTATATTATGATACAATATTGTATAATATGATACTGTACTATATATCATTTTATCACATTTTATTTCATATGATATTGCAATATATAATATTGTATCATATCATGATACAATATTGTATAATATAAAACATCATATCATATAATACGATATTGTATAATATGAAATTGGTTTATAAAATATATTATTTTATCATATGAAGTTGTATTTTGCGATATTATAATATATAATATTTTATTACATACTTAGTAATAAATACAGGTTTTTTGCATATGTGATACAGATGACATCACACAACTCGTATCGGCCTCCGGGGCTTATACAGGTTATCAGCCCTCTAGGGCTGATACGGATCCGTATCACACCCCTTGCGGAACTCATCTGCCTTTTTTCGTTTCGGCATTTGTGCATGTTTACAGAAGAAAATAAAACACTTGTTACAGTCGTCATTTTTTAAGTGCAGTTTGAAACTTCAAATGCCAACAAATGTTTTGGAGCAGTTAGCTTTTAAAAACTGAGGAAATTCTGGTTCTGTAGCTACATGACTAGCTGTTTGTTAAAACAATTAGATCTCATATTTGTATTCAATACATGTATAAAATACTTTCAAATAATATTTAAAATCAATTTGTTCATGTTGGTGGATTTTTTTTTTTATTTTATTACTAAGTATGTAATAAATATAATAATAAATACCCTTTTTCCATATCACAGCCTGTATCAGCCCTCGACCAATATCATCCCTCGGGCCTTCGGCCCTCGGGCTGATATTGGAGTCTCGGGCTGATACTGGCTGTGATATGGAAAAGGGTATGTATTATTCTCTATGTATCATATGATATGATATTGTATAATATGATGCTGTATTATTTAATATATCACATGATATAGTATCATATGATATGATACAATGTTGTATCAAATTATATTGTATCATATGACACAATATAATATAATGTATCAAATATGAAACAATATTATATCATACAATATCACACTATATTATATAATATAATATCATATATTACAATATTGTGATGTATTACTGGATATGATATTGTATCATATAATACTATATTGTATCATTAATTATATATAATGAATTGTATTATGTGATCAAATACAATAATATATAACGTGATACAATTTCATATCATATGTTACTATATCATATTGGATCATTATTTATTACAGTATTATATTTTATTATATGATATATATTGTAAGTATCATAGGATGCAATACTGTATTTTATATTATTGTATTGATAAACATTATATCTTTTAATACCATATGAAATGAACATATGATTATCATACAATTTTTTAACATACGATAAAGTTATATGATTTTGTGTCAAAACAGTATCCATGTATATCCAAGATCATTAACTATGATTTTCATATAATATGATAAAGGTGGTCTCAGAAAGGTGATGCCTCATAAAGGTGATGCCTCTTCTCTGTGAGCTGTGTAATCTGTGATTACCTATGTTTATATATAAATTTTTACCCCCCCCCCCTTTCCTGGCAAAAATACAAATTTTTCTTTGAAAAACATTGTTTTAACATAAAGTGGAAATACCTACATATTCTATAGTACTTGATATAGATATTTAACAAGCTGTTGTAAGCATTACAAAGACTATATTTAACATGAGTGGTATTTTACCGAGGGATTGGAAGATAAATTTGTTACTACACTGTATGACTGTTTTGTTATTGTTATAATACATGAGAGTTTCCAAACAAATTTTCTTATTTATTTACAGGCAGAAATACTTCAACTTTTAAAAATTGACAATGATAGCAGAAATCCCTTCCCTGCTCAAAAAAATATTATCCAACCTGAACCAGACCCCCTACCCACACCTAAACCTGCACCAAATGTTAGTGAAAACCCCATTGTACAACCTCTCCCACCTGTTAGTGAAATACCCAAGGAAAAAGACCCACCCCCAAATATTCCTCCACCAAAAGTTAGTGTGAAGACGGACCCCCTTTTACCAAAAAAGGGGGAAGAGAGTTTGGTGCCATCGTCACCTGATGTAAGCGTTTCAGAGTCAGATGGGGAGCTCTTTGAGTCCTATGGAGCGCCGCACAACCGCTGTTTTCCATGGGGAACTCGGGTAATCAGGGGGGAAAACTGGAAGTGGCCTGATGATCAAAACATGCCTGGAACTGTGGTAGCTCATAAATCAGAGGGTAGGCTGGCCTCTTTGAGTATCAGAGTTTCTTTTTGTTTTCTAAAAATATTATAAAGATATTGAATGACATGCAAGTATCAATTTAATCATCTTTATCATTGCTGAATTTGATAACATTAGTTAAGCGGATTATGATCTTTCACATGGCTCTTACCGGTACATCAATTTTTGGAACGGGCATATTGTAATTGAAAAATTTGTGAGAAATAAAGGGAAAATCATTATACTTTACTTAAAAACTCATCATGATTACGGTGCTAATGTTTTAATACAAACTTTCATACTTCAGTTTGGCAACAAACAGGAATAATTATTTTAAAAATATTTTTGTACCAATCGGATGCCAACTTCCTGTTAAATGTCGACTTTGCTTATTTTGCATATTCACTTCAGAGCAAGGGTATTACTAGTGAGCATTGGCTCACAGATATCTTGTTATGTCAAGTTTATAATATTGTTATATATATTCTTTTGCTTTCAAGAGTAATGGAAAAAATTCTTTACCTTTACTTCTCTTAAACCACGATCTCAAGTACCGATGAACTTGATTGGCACATTTCAAGCATTTGTAGTTGAAGGAAAATCAAAATTGTCCAGACGAAGGGCCACACCTTTTTTATTATGAGAGATAATCAAAATCTGTTTAAGTCTAATTTTAATTATATTGAATACATTGAAAATGGGTTGAGTGTCTTAAAGTATTTATACCCCCGCTCCGAAGGAGAAGGGAGTATACTGTTTTACCCTTGTGTGTCTGTCTGTCCTTCTGTCTGTCCGTCCGTAACAAAAATTTCTGTCGCATTTATCTCAGCAACTATTTATTGCAGATGCTTGAAATTTATACACAATGTTTGTTGAGGCATGCCATATCATGGGATATATTTTTGTACCAATCGGACGACAACTTCCTGTTAAATGACGACTTTGTTTATTTTAAGCCAACATTTTAAAACAAATTTCTGTCGCATTTATCTCAGCAACTATTTATCGCAGATGCCTGAAATTTTAACACAGTGTTTGTTAAGACATGCCATATTGTGGGATATATTTTTGTACTAATTGGACTTCAACTTTCTGTTAAATGACGACTTTGTTTATTTTTAGCCAAAATTTTCAAACAAATTTCCGTCAAAGATTTCTCAGCAACTATTTATCGCAGATGCCTAAAATTTTTACACAGTGTTTGTTAAGGCATGCCATATTGTGGGATATATTTTTGTACCAATCAAACGTCAACTTCCTGTTAACTGATGACTATGTTTATTTTTAGCCAAAATTTTCAAACATATTTTCATCAGATTTTTTCAGCAACTATTTATTGCAGATGCTTGAAATTTTAACACACTATTTGTTGAGGTATGCCATATCATAAGATATATTTTTGTACCAATCGGACGTCAACTTCCTGTTAAATGACGACTTTGTTTATTTTAAGCCAAAATTTTTAAACAAAGGACTATATATGGTTTGAGCCTAAAATGGCCCCCTAAAATGAACATCATCATTTTACTGTAATTCTTTGTTTTCTTTGTACAGATATACATTTGAAGTTTATTTATAATTTTTATTTTGAATAAAGTGCCCACAATTTAAAAATATGACAACATAAAGTTTACCTTTTCCCGCCATTTTCGCATTTTTAGCGTAAAACGGCTGGTTTTCAAGCAGTTTTTCTTTAAGAAAACATTGAGCAATTGCTTGAACAAACAAAATATTTTCACCAAAGATGTATCTAGTCAGTACTTATAAGTGACAAAAATGTTTTTCTTGTTCAAAGCGTCGCTCTATATTTCCCATTCGAAAAAAGGTAAGAAAAATGTCAAATAATGACTGATTTTGATTGAATTATAAAAATAGCGTCACTTCTGACGTCATAAACTGCCAGTGCGTGCAAATTAATCAAATAAATAGGTGAAAAATATAGTTTATATCAACTCTTCTAAAAAATAACACAACAATTTAATGTACCCGAAACACTTTAAAAAATGGCAAATTATGGGGGCCAAATTTGACTAATATCATATATAGTTCTTTCCGTCAAAGATTTCTCAGCAACTATTTATCGCAGTTGCTTTAAATTTTTACACAATGTTTGTTGAGGCATGCCATATTGTGGGATGTATTTTTGTACCAATTGAACTTCAACTTCCTGTTTAATAATGACTTTGTTTATTTTTAGCCCAAATTTTTAAACAAATTTTCGTCAAAGATTTCTCAGCAACTATGTATCGCAGATGCTTGAAATTTTAACACACTATTTGTTAAGGCATGCCATATTGTGGGATATATTTTAGTACCAATCAGATGCCAACTTTCTGTTAAATGTCGACTTTGCTTATTTTGCATATTCACATCAGAGCGGGGGTATCACTAGTGAGCATTGGCTCACAGATATCTTGTTTATTCTCAAGAACCAGTCTGCACTAAACAATGCCAATATTTACAGAAAACTTCCTTCCTATAATTGAAGTTTGAGATGATTCCCATCATAAGCTCCTGACAAGTAATGGTGGGATTACAGGAGAGTTGCAAATTTTCACATTTATGAGAGAAAATCTTGTGCACATGGTGTCTTGATCTTATTTAGATTTACTACACCGAGCACCTTATCTCAATATCCTGGGTTACTTGTCATTTATTTATTTCTTACCCCCTACATTTTGTCTGCTCTCTATCTGTTGTCTTTCTTCCCTAAGTTATCTCTGCTGTTGTTCACTAACATTTCCCCCAGTACAACTACCTGTTAATTATATACCCTTGGAGTATTCCACTCCAAAGGAAGACAGGATATTCCATTAAATATTCCCACTAATCATGTTCATCAGATAGTTTCTTTTAACAGGATTTTAACATTACAGTTACCTGGGGTATATTGGTTCTGTGATCTATAGATATTTATATGTTATGTAATACATGTACATATGTATATCATTTCTTGATTGTCCACAGGAGTGGTTGTGGTTAAATGGGATTGTGGATCCCATGGAGAATATCCACAGGAAAATCTATTCCGTATCAATGACCCAAGGGTACTCAAGCATGGAGAAGTTATTGATGTTGGATGTTTAGTCAAGCGTGGTAAGGGGAGAATACTGCTCTGAATTTATTTTTTAGGAGGGGGGGGGGGGTCAGCAAATTTTTGGAGGGGGAATTTAAATAAATAGTAGTTTTTAGCTCACCTGAGCTGAAAGCTCAAGTGAGCTTTTCTGATCACTTTTTGTCCGGCATCCGTCTGTCTGTCCGTCCGTCTGTAAACTTTTTACATTTTCGACTTCTTCTCTAGAACCACTGGGCCAATTTCAACCAAACTTGGCACAAAGTATCCTTATGTGAAGGGGATTCAAATTTGTTAAAATGAAGGGCCACGCCCTCTTTCAAAGGGAGATAATTAAGATTTTTTTTAAATTTGTTGGTTTCTTTAAAAATCTTCTTCTCAAAAACCAATTGGCCAGAAGAGCTGTAATTTGTGTGGAAGCATCCTCAGGTAGTGTAAATTTAAGTTTGTTCAAATCCTGATTCCCGGCGTAGTGTGGGGCCACAATGGGGGGTCCAGTTTTTACATAGGAATAAATAGAGAAATCTTTATAAATTTTCTTCCCCAAAACCAATTGGCCAGAAAAGCTGGAATTTGCATGGAAGCATCATGAAGTAGTGTTGATTCAAGTTTCTTCAAATCATGATCCCCGGGGGTAGCGTGGGGCCGCAATTGGGGGTCGAATTTTTACATAGGAAAATATAGAAAAATCTTTAAAAATCTTCTTCTCAAAAACCAATCGGCCAGAAAAGCTGTAATTTGCATGGAAGCATCCTCAAGTAGTGTAGATTCAAGTTTGTTCAAATCATGATCCCCGGGGGTAGGATGGGGCCACAATGGGGGGTCTAACTTTTACATAGGAATATATAGAGAAAATTCTTTTAAAATCTTCTTAAGAACCAATTGGCCAGAAAAGCTGTAACTCTTGTGGAAGCATCCTCAGGTAGTGAAGATTCAAGTTTGTTCAAACCATGATTTCTGGGGATAGGGTGGGGCCACAATTGGGGTCTAATTTTTACATTTGAATAAACAGGGAAAAACTTTCAAAATCTTTTTCTTAAGAACCTAATGGCCAGAAAAGCTGTAACTTGTGTGGAAGCATCCTCAGGTAGTGTAAATTTAAGTTTGTTCAAATCCTGATCCCCGGCGTAGTGTGGGGCCACAATGGGGGGTCCAGTTTTTACATAGGAATATATAGAGAAATCTTTAAAAATCTTCTCAAAAACCAATTGGCCAGAAAAGCTGTTATTTGCTTGGAAGCATCCTCAAGTAGTTTAGATTTAAGTTTGTTCAAATCATGATCCCTGGGGGTAGGATGAGGCCACGATTGAGGGTCTAATTTTTACATAGGAATATATAGGGAAAATTCTTTTAAAATCTTCTTAAGAACCAAATGGCCAGAAAAGTTGTAACTTGTGTGGAAGCATCCTCAGGTAGTGTAAATTTAAGTTTGTTCAAATCCTGATCCCCGGCGTAGTGTGGGGCCACAATGGGGGGTCCAGTTTTTACATAGGAATATATAGAGAAATCTTTAAAAATCTTCTCAAAAACCAATTGGCCAGAAAAGCTGTTATTTGCTTGGAAGCATCCTCAAGTAGTTTAGATTTAAGTTTGTTCAAATCATGATCCCTGGGGGTAGGATGAGGCCACGATTGAGGGTCTAATTTTTACATAGGAATATATAGGGAAAATTCTTTTAAAATCTTCTTAAGAACCAAATGGCCAGAAAAGTTGTAACTTGTGTGGAAGCATCCTCAGGTAGTGTAAATTTAAGTTTGTTCAAATCCTGATCCCCGGCGTAGTGTGGGGCCACAATGGGGGGTCCAGTTTTTACATAGGAATATATAGAGAAATCTTTAAAAATCTTCTCAAAAACCAATTGGCCAGAAAAGCTGTTATTTGCTTGGAAGCATCCTCAAGTAGTTTAGATTTAATTCAGTTTGTTCAAATCATAATCCCTGGGGGTAGGATGAGGCCACAATTGGGGGTCTAATTTTTACATAGGAATATATAGGGAAAATTCTTTTAAAATCTTCTTCTTAAGAACCAATTTGCCAGAAAAGCTGTAACTTGTGTGAAAGCATGGTGGTCTAATTTTTACATAGGAATATATAGAGAAAATCTTTAAAAAACTTCTTCTTAAAAACCAATTGGCCATAAAGGTTTAACTTGTGTAGAAGCATCCTCAGGTAGTGAAGGTTCAAATTTGTACAAACCATGATCCTTGGGGATATGGTGGGGCCACAATGGGGGGGGTCAAATTTTTACCTAGAATATATAGGAAATATATTTAAAAATCTTTTTCTCAAGAACCAATTGGCCAGAAAAGCTGTTACTTGTGTGAAAACATCCTCAGGTAGTGTCAATTCTAGTTTGTTCAAGCCATAATCCCCGAGGGTAGGGTGGGGCCACTATGGGGGTCGAAATTATACATAGGAATGTAAAAAGAAATATCTTCTTTTTGAAAATCTATTAAGCAGAAAAGCTGTTACTTGAGTGGAAGCATCCTTAGGTAATGTAATATATATGGAGAAAAATCTTTAAAAATCAAATTAAAAAAAGATGAAACTATAATGGGGAGGGGGTTGTCGAAATTCTACATAGGAAATAAATTTGATCATTCTCAAAAATATTTAGTATATAGTATTACTTATATGTAATCATATTGACATTTGTTGATTCTCAGTTGTTTAGGTTGTGGACCTGGATAATTCTTGGGCCACATAAAAGGTTCAAAGTTTGATGTAGGTTTATACATGTATTTAGCTGATTTTATTATGTCTAGTGTTACTCAGGTGAACGATGTGGCCCATGGGCCTCTTGTTTTGTCTTATTTTGAATGATAAGCAAAAAAATTTCATATCTATTTTTAAGGGGTTGACCAAAATAGCAATATGCATGCAGTAAGGTAAATTTATTTAATTAAGGCAGGTTTCTGTTTAATGGATTTCTTTTTTACAGGACCTAATTGGAACCGAGGTGATGAAGATGGCGGTCCAGAAACAACTGGCACAGTGATTCGCAAACACAGAAACAACAAAGTCTCTGTAAGTATGGGGAAATGCTAGACCAATCTCTCTCTCTCTCTCTCTCTCTCTCTCTCTCTCTCTCTCTCTCTAACACACACACACATACATAGAGAGACAAAAATGTTAAGTCAGAGAAAATGTTGTAAAGAAAATGATGTTTAAAAGTAAAGGAATAATAAGCATTAATAATGTCTAGTATTTGTAAACTATTATATCTCCAGTTTCCATATTTAAGAATGCTCTGTCTACTTGTATTTAAGGAATTGCTTTGTATATATACTAGTACCGGTATATATAGGGAAATACTCTATTTATATAACAGTGTTGTGTTTTGCATGTACTATGTACTATGCCTAAAGTTGTCAGGGTCTGATACACAGTGCATGAATATATATTATAGGGACAGTGCAACTGGAGGGAAAGACCGAATGTGTAGAAAAACAATTTTAATTTTTTGAATGTTTTAGGTAATTTGGCCAATTGGTATTGTTGATCGCTATTCATATGGTGAGGGAAACAAGGAACTAGAAGTGTTGTAAGTACCAATTATATGGATAATTAAATCATGGAGAATTAAACCTTGCGTCCTTATTAGTTCAAGCTTCCTGGTAATATTAAAAATAGATGATCTATTGATAGTAACAAGCTTATTTGCAGAGTATGTACATGTAAGTTTGAAAATATTTTCCTGGTGATTAATTTGAGACTTGTATATAATAGAGACAGCGGTTCTGCAGCAGCTGCTCCACCTAGTTTTGTGGGTGTTCCTCGTGGGATGGACCCAATAGAACCGGACTCCAGGGAACCTATGGGTTAGTATTCAACTCTTTTGAAAAATTGGTTGTTTGATCATGTTGTATCCCCCTCTCTACACAAAATGTTATGAGAATATGACCCAAATGATAATCTGGTAATTATGAAAGCTTTACTTACTTTATAATATACTTAATTTGCTTCGAGGTAGCACATGGCTAAGTGGTAATAGGTGTTAGGACAGTAATCCGAAGATCAATGGTTCAAGCCCCATCTGTGGCCACTTAAATGTTGTTGTATGATAAGCCCTTAGACAAGGAACTTCATCTACATTGTCTCAGTCCACCCAGCTTAAATTTGGTACTGGCTTATGCTTTGATTTTATCTGCAAGAGACTGGTGTATGTCCCGTCCAGGGAAAGTCAATGACCTAGCACCACAGAAACCAGAGATAAGCAGGGGCCCTATGTGTTTTCATGGATCGAAGAAGGATTTAACTTTACTCATTTGCTTTGGACATTTTCAATACTATTGTGTTGATGCTTAGCCAAAAATTACTGAAAGATATAAAATCTTAGCATGTATTTGGTTAAAGTTAGGTAGAAGGTAGTTCATTGGTGAGATAGTCTTAGATCAATTAACAGAAAGACATTATCTTTTCCCTTTAGTTTTGTGCCTGAGAGTCTAGATCATGTACATTGCTATTTATACAGTCATGTTTCTGTGTCAACAGATGGAGAGGAGGTGGTGTGGCAATGGATCGACTGTGAAACCGAGGAATTCCACACATTTTCAAAAGATGAGAAAGACAAGCTTGAAGATATTTATAAAAAGAAGACGGGGACGGTGCTTGTTGGCTACAAGGGACAACAGTAAGATTGATTTCATCTAAACATTAATCTTTGTATGTGTACTGTCTTATATTTACCAATTAAGTCAGGACGAATGGCATCCATTTAACTTTTTATGGAATGGATGCCATATACTGCAAGTTGGTATAATGGTTCTGTGATATCAAAGCTGTCAGATTTTTATGAAAATAATGCTAATACATGTACCATATTATGTAGGTAGTTAACATGGTAAAACATTTACTATAATTGTCTTTTCAGACTGCGTTGTCAACCTGCACAGTGGAAATATAGAGATTATACAGTAAAAAGCAGAACAGGAAAACTACATCGAAGAGGTAAAAATCCCTCTACACTTTCATCCATCAGTATCAAATTTGCCAATTTTCTTTTTTACTATAAAGTAATCAGTTTGGAAACTTAATTCATGTGAATGCTTTTCATAAATTTATACATGTTAATTTCAGTGTGTACCCATGATGAAGCCCAAACATTCTATCTAATAGAGGCATTATGAAGCTGCAGTATTTCAAGATAGTGTGACATGGATTCAGAATTCTCACACTGAAGATAAACACTATAATTAAGGTAGCTTGAGAGCTATCAATTTGACATGGATATTATTTTCGTTTTTACCACTGTGTAGAAGCGAAGTCTAGAATTTTGCTGAACATGATCTTTGAAGGAGTAAACGGAAAGGAGATTTGATGTAATAGATAACAAACACTTCAGATTCTATTGTTTGATTATATTTGAAGTCTCTCTGTTACCTGAGGTTTTTTGTCCGTTTAGAAATTGATGTTAAAACAACCATGCGGTATTTCAAGATGCTATTTCAACCATGCTATTTCTGGATATTTTTTTTGCTTTTTTCCATTTGAGATGCAAGATATACTTATTTTCAGTATTATGTGAGGTGTGGAACAAAAGATTATTGTCATTTGATCGATTGCTTTTTTTAAATTCACATTCTGAAAGTTTTTTTTTAGTATGAATGATTATCAAATTGTTGGTTATTTAGTCGGGAAGGCTGTGTATAGTGTTTTCTGTATACTGTGTTTAAGGTGTAACATCTCTACGAGGGACCGACAAATATTGGCTCAATGATAATCTGTTATTTTTTTATTTAGTACAAATTTTTTTACTGACATTTACTTTAGAGCAGCTTTGGTAATTGCAGTTGTTTAAATGTGTACCACATCACCAGATATTGGTATATTTTCCAGACCTTGATTGACCTGTGTTTTAGCTAGAAAATCTGAAATAATAATGGAAATGCTTGGAAGGTTCCTATAAACTTTATCCAAAGAGCATCACTGTTATGTAGTATTCCAAACTTGTTCTTAATTAACGGCCAATATGTTTTATATGTGTCAATAATTAATCATTGTTGTTTTTTGTTGTTGTTTTTTTTTTTTTTACATTTACGGGAAATATTTATTTGATCAATAATTTTATTCCCAAGATCTGTCATTAATGTGAAGTTTGTATGACGAGAAGTGGAAGGTTACTAAGGAGTTATATAACTCACAATAAATGTTGCCATTTTATGTACCGGTAGTCATTCACATGTTTCACAATATAGACTTTATGAAAATCAACTTAATTTAGGAGTAAACAGAGCCTTTTGCTCTGATCCTTGACTGTTATTTCAAGCACATGATGCAATTTGAAAATACATACAGAAGTTTGTTTTTGTTTTTTTTTCAAATGTGTTTATTTACAGGTATGCGTATCAGATACAAGGGTATCTTTTGGTGTGCCAATTCATGGATGTTTAATATAGTAATAGTTACTTTTCATGTGCTGCAATGTCACTTTGAGATACTTCTTGTGTATTCTCTTTGTTTTAAAATATGAATACATGAGGGCTATAATGACATTCTATTACTCAAAATACAATAAGAGTGCATGAATTTTTAGTTGACCATTTTCAATAATGGATGGGTTTTTTCATAAATATTATAAATATGCACAATTTTATTATTAAAGTTTGTTTTATTCTTTTTTATCATTACTGGTATTATTAAAAATGCGATAAAAAGATGCTTTTAAATAAAAAAAATAGTTCACTGCCAGTATACAAGAGGCCTATAGGCTTAAAAATTCACCTGAACATAACATGGCTCTACTAAAGCCTAATTGAGATTACATATATTTGCATGGATGAAGTTCTGGGGATGCATAATCAAGTCTTGCTTTAGATACTCTACATTGCATTTATTTTACAGAAAAAATGAATACCCGGTAGGTCCCATATTTTGGAACAGATCCACTACTTATGACTAATTAACCCTGTTCAACCAAATGGCAAACTTGCATTGATTATCAATTTAAAACTAGATACATGTATCATTGAAGTGGTGGCTGTCTTTAAAGGCCCTCCCTTAAATAATCAGGGTAATGGACTGTTCTCTGGCCTTAACCTCTGACTTAGAAATTTAGTTCAAGGTCATTGCATATCCTTTTTTAACAAGCACTTTATGAGTGAAGTATATGGCATATAGGACCAAGGGGAAAGAAAATATCTTCTATACAAGGATTTTATACCAATCTGCTATAAACATGACTTTTGACCCAAAAACTTGGTTCAAGGTCATTGCACTCCCCTTACCTACAGGCACACTTTTGGTAAAGTGAGCCAGGTTAGGCCAAGGGGAGAAGAAAATATGGTTGGACATGAATTTCACAGAGACCGGCTTTGACCTTTACCTTTGACTTAAAAACTTGGTTCAAAGTCATGCCATACCATTTATCCATAAACACTCTTCATGTGGGCTCTGGGCCTGACAGGGCCATCGTCGGAGATATATGGAACTGGTCAAGGATTTTACAAAATGATGTGCTATAATATTGATCATAGACCAAGAAACTAGATCAACACTTTATCCAAAAGCACCGTGTGTGTGAAGTATGAACCAGTTTGGGCCAGGGGAAAGAATATAATATATGCTTGAGGGAAGAGTGATCACTGTAGGGCTTACATAGCACATTGCACTATCTTCAGGAGGTAAAGTATAGCAGACCAGAAAGCACAAAGAAACTATGGAATGAATGTAAAATTTAAAAGGGTCTATTTACAGTTAAACCTCAATATCTGGATCTTAATTTCCTAGGATGCATTGGAATTTAATATACATGTACATCCTAAAACTAATTTTAAAATAAATCTTTTTTGACATTCATACTGATGTTGGATATCTTAAATATAATAAAAATACTGACTAATTCATTTTGCAAAAACAGAATCTTTATTAAAAGAAAAACAACAAATTAAAAAGCAATACTAAACCACAATTTAATTCATAAAAATCATATACTGGTAAATGCAATCAAATCTGCATTTCTTGTTATTTTTTTTTAACAGGAATGAATCTTTGTTCTTTTCCCAGATTGGTAATCAAAATGTATACTAAGTGCAAATAATATGCATATAATTACATGATAACCAGCTCAACGTTTTTAAAGGGGACCATTAAGGGTAGATCATGACACTTTAGGTTTACCCTCATCAGATTCTCTAATCTGTACATTCAACTATGATTTCAGTTTCTTTTAATTGGAATACATGTATAATTGCTATTGCGATGTTTTTATATGATTGCGCCCATGAGAAAAGGGTGCTTATGGCGTTTTTGACAAAACAGAGAAATAACGTCACAAACATATGACGTTACGTCATAGCGTAGTCTGAAACGCGTAAGATTTTAAACGCGTCATTTTCATCGCGTATAGTTTTTATCCCTTTTTTAAATTTAATTTTCACATTATTTTAAATAAACTCTTAATATTCTTTACTTGCGCACACATTTGTTTAACTACATGTATTTCTGTTTTTCCCGATATTAGCTTAATGCTCCAAATGATTTGGAGAAGTTTTATAGAAATATTTTGATTTTATTTTTAGCTGACTGCTTCACCCTTTTTTTTAACAGCGCATTAATATTAACATATTTACAGCACAAATAAAAAAATAATAATCTTATTTTAAAGATAGGAAATCATTCAGACCACATACTGTAGATTCCTAATTTTACGCGAGTACTTACATGTAATTCCGCGATTCAGCCGTTTTCCATCAAATCGCGAATGCCGAATTTTTTATTATAGTTTAATGTATAGGTTACATATGTCCAAAAATAAAAGCGAGATTTTAAAATTCGCGAGATGCGCTTCTCGCGATTTTACGCGGATATTAATCCCTCGCGTTTAAATAGAAATCTACTCTAATAGTTCGTGAATTTAGAAAGCAAAAACATGAACCTAACAAATACATGTACATATTTCATCTTTGTTCAGCAAGTAGCGTTGCCGGTATTGTTTTAATGATGAACGACTTTTTTAAGTATGCTGCATGTACATGTACTATAAACTTATTTTCCTAAATCATTTTCTGATGGATTACTAAAAATGCAGTGACTAGAAACATTTCTGGTTAAACAAGCTAAAATGAACACAGTAAAAGTCATATTTTCTCAATTTAAAAATAAGAGAGATGAAAGTCTGCAGTTCTGCACACATCTCACCGATCTGGTAAATACTTGTACTGTTTAATTTGTCCTACGTTCAGATAACATGTGCTTGTGTTTCCTCACACAATCTAAATCTTAAGTAAAACGCTGCATTTACATGTACAAAATGAATCTGATATGACCGAAAAAAAAATTCCTTGTTTTTATTCTTAACGAGGCCAAGTCTAATTATTTCTACCCTATATATTTTGATGAAATTAAATAATTAAATATGAATTAACATACTGAGTAACACGCCCCAGCGGGTTATATAATTTTTCTCTGCGATGATCGCTACCGTCATAACCCGCATGTATCATCAATGAAAGTATATATTTTATTGTTTATATTTATATCCTTCTTTTAACAAGTTAATGGATTGGTCGTAAAGGGTAAGTAAAAATAACTAGATCTTTGTTAATGTACTTCAATACGTTAAATAAACGGAAAAGATAGGTAAAGTTAGCTACTAGTAACTGGCTACTAGTAACTGGCTACGAGAAGTAAAAAAAGCTAGCTACTAGTAACTGGCTACGAGATGAAATAAAAGTTGGCTACTAGTAACTGGCTACTAGTAACTGGCTACGCGAAGTAAGAAAAGCTAGCTACTAGTAACTGGCTACGAGATGAACGAAAACTTGGCCGCTAGTTACTAGTTACTGTTCAAGTGACAAAACATACATGGGATTTCTATTTGTGTTCTTAATATGTACATTGCACTATATTATCCACATGATTTATCATCTTTTGTGATATATTTACAAGTGATGTTAAATCAACATTTGACTAGGTTATCTATATGATTATACCTTAAAAGTACTCATATTCCTCTCATACTCTCATCAGTAATTGGTGCATTTCGTTTAACATATCTCTATATTAGACAATATTGTCTATTTGACTCAAGTAGCAGTACATATAGATTGAAAATATCAACAAGTGTTATTAACTATAACAATCTATCATGTCATCCGCATGATATTACAACAAAATTATTCAGATATTTCTCTTAATCTCGTCAGCTACCAGTACATTTCTTTCCAAATATCTCTATGATAAGACAATTTTTCCATGTAGTTCAAGTAGCCGTACGTAAAGATTGAAGACATCTTCAAGGGTTGTTAATATCAGCATTGTATCAGGTCATCCACATGATATTACGATACAATTACACAGAAATATCTTTTTATGTCGACAGCTTCTAGTGCATTTTGTTACAATTATCTTTATTTTTTAGGGTTTTGTCAATATATCTCAAGTAGCTGTATATGTAGATTAAAAATATATACCAGTCTTGCTAATTTCAACATTCTATAAAGTCATCCACATAATATTACCACACAATTTCTCAGATATCTATCGTTATGTCGTCACCTACTAGTGCATTTACTTACAAATATCTATATTTAATGGCGGTGTTGTCAATATATCTCAAGTAGCTGTATATATAGATTAAGGATATGTACCAGTGTTGCTAATTTCAACATTCTATAATGTCACCCACATGATATTACGACACATTTTCTCAGATGTCTTTCTTATGTCGTCAGCTACTATTGTATTTTGTATTTTTTAGGGTTTCGTCAACATATCTCAAGTAGCTGTATATATAGATTGAAGATATCTACAAGTTTGATTAATTTGAACATTCTATAAGGTCACTCACATGATATTATGACAAAAATACTCAGATATCTCTTTAAATCTCATCAGCTACTATTACATTTTATTACCAATAACTTTATTTTTGAGGGATTTTTCAACATATCTCAAGTAGCTGTATATATAGATTGATGATATGTACCAGTCTTGCTTATTTCAACATTCTATTAGGTCATCCACATGATATTACGACACAACTACTCAGATATCTCTCTTAATCTCGTCAGCTCCTAGTGCATTTCGTTACAAATATTTTCATTTTTTAACAGTTTAGATCATATAACTCAAGTAGCTGTATATATAGATTGGAGATATCTACAAGTGTTGTTAATTTGAACATTCTATAAGGTAACCCACATGATATTATGACACACTTACTCAGATATCTCTTTAAATCTCTTCAGCTACTAGTACATTTTGTTACAAATATCTTTATTTTTCAGGGATTGGTCAACATATATCAAGTAGCTGTATATATAGATTGTTGATATGTACCGGTATTGCTTATTTCAACATTCTATCAGGTCATCCACATGATATAACGACACAACTACTCAGATATCTCTCCTAATCTCGTCAGCTGTTAGTGCATTTCGTTACAAATATCTCCATTTTTAACAGTTTAGATCATATAACTCAAGTAGCTGTATATATAGATTAAAGATATCTACAAGTGTTGTTAATTTGAACATTCTATAAGGTCACCCACATGATATTATGACACAATTACTCAGATATCTCTTTAAATCTCTTCAGCTACTAGTACATTTTGTTACAAATATCTTTATTTTTGAGGGATTTGTCAACATATCTCAAGTAGCTGTATATATAGATTGATGATATGTACCGGTCTTGCTTATTTCAACATTCTATCAGGTCATCCACATGATATAACGACACAACTACTCAGATATCTCTCTTAATTTCCTCAGCTACTAGTGCATTTCGTTACAAATATCTCCATTTTTAACAGTTTAGATCATATAACTCAAGTAGCTGTATATATAAATTGAAGATATCTACAAGTGTGGTTCATTTAATCATTCAAAAAGGTCACCCACATGATATTATTACACAAATTCTCAGATATCACTTTAAATCTCTTCAGCTACTAGTATATTTTGTTACAAATATCTCAATTTTTGAGGGATTTGTCAACATATCTCATGTAGCTGTATATATAGATTGTCGATATGTACCGGTCTTGCTTATTTCAACATACTATAAGGTTATCCACATTATATTATAACACACTTACTCTGATATCTCTTTAAATCTCTTCAGCTACTAGTACATTTTGTTACAAATATCTTTGTTTTTGAGGGATTTGTCAACATATCTCAAGTAGCTGTATATATAAATTGATGATATGTACCAGTATTGCTTATTTCAACATTCTATCAGGTCATCCACATGATATAACGACACAACTACTCAGATATCTCTCTTAATCTCCTCAGCTACTAGTGCATTTCGTTACAAATATCTCCATTTTTAACAGTTTAGATCATATAACTCAAGTAGCTGTATATAAAGATTGGAGATACAGTGGGGCTTCAGATATCCGGACGCCAGATATCCAGATGCTTCAGTTTACGGACTATTTTATTTGGGAACAGATTTCGTATACGATATTTTGTCTCATATATCCGGAATTTCGCGTTCCAGACCCGGACGGTCTGTTTTTACCACAAAATACTGTTTAACTATAAATTTTGCTTCATTTAACCGGACGGTAAAATTTAATGATACTCCGATTAATACAATAGAAAGATTAAGTCTATCAATTGAGTTTCACACTTTTTCACCTGCTAGCCCCCATGAGTAGCTTGTATAAACACTCTGACTTCTCAAATAACTTTCAAATATTACCGACATTGCTGGTTAGACAGGATTAGTCGCGCCTCACTGCACTTGGCTTGGGTATCTTTACACTGTGCACCTGTCAAGTGCAATCACTTTTTAAAACACCCCTCTATTTAAAAGGAAGAATGTGCTTAATAAATCTAGGAAGTTTTTCATAGCTTTGTGGTATTTATATTCAAACAAATTATTTTAAACGAAGTGTCTCAAGAGTGCTTTTTTAGATAAAGTCAAAACCGGAAGTATAGGAAGAAAACAAAAAGGAAAGCATTTCAACTGATCGGAAGTGCATTGTTTAAACATTGACGTTTCTAGATATAGATTGTTAAAAACAGAACGTAAATAGGCACATTTCACACTTGGACACAATATATTTAGCTACATTTGGCTATTATTATAGTTTGGTTAATATTTCCTGATTAAATAACAATATAAAGCAGAGTTCCTTGTTTTAAAAACAGGTGAATTTCAAAGGACAACTCTAATTTGTTGCTATTAAGTATGAAAGGTAAAGAAAACAGTATTAACACCCATAATAAACATATAAATTATCATTTATGACAACAATAGACTCATTTCAGATATCCGGACGCCTCACCTATCCGGACGATTGGACTTTGGAACGAAAGAGTCTGGATAACTGAGGCTCCACTGTATCTACAAGTGTGGTTAATTTAATCATTCAATAAGGTCACCCACATGATATTATGACACAATTACTCAGATATCTCTTTAAATCTCTTCAGCTACTAGTACATTTTGTTACAAATATCTTTATTTTTGAGGGATTTGTCAACATATCTCAAGTAGCTATATATATAGATTGATGATATGTACCGGTCTTGCTTATTTCAACATTCTATTAGGTCATCCACATGATATAACGACACAACTACTCAGATATCTCTCTTAATTTCCTCAGCTACTAGTGCATTTCGTTACAAATATCTCCATTTTTAACAGTTTAGATCATATAACTCAAGTAGCTGTATATATAGATTGGAGATATCTACAAGTGTGGTTAATTTAAACATTCAATAAGGTCACCCACATGATATTATGACACAATTACTCAGGTATTTCTTTAAATCTCTTCAGCTACTAGTACATTTTGTTACAAATATCTTTATTTTTGAGGGATTTGTCAACATATCTCAAGTACCAGTATATATAGATTGATGGTATGTACCGGTCTTGCCTATTTCAACATTCTAAAAGGTCATCCACATGATATTATGACACACTTACTCAGATATCTCTTTAAATCTCTTCAGCTACTAGTACATTTTGTTACAAATATCTTTATTATTGAGATTTGTCAACATATCTCAAGTAGCTGTATATATAAATTGATGATATGTACCAGTATTGCTTATTTAATCATTCAATAAGGTCACCCACATGATATAACGACACAGCTACTCAGATATCTCTCTTAATCTCATCAGCTACTAGTGCATTTCGTTACAAATATCTCCACTTTTAACAGTTTAGATCATATAACTCAAGTAGCTGTATTTAAAGATTGGATATATCTACAAGTGTGGTTAATTTAATCATTAGAAAAGGTCACCCACATGATATTATGACACAATAACTCAGATATCTCTTTAAATCTCTTCAGCTACTAGTACATTTTGTTACAAATATCTTTATTTTTGAGGGATTTGTCAACATATCTCAAGTAGCTGTATATATAGATTGATAATATGTACCGGTGTTGCTTATTTCAACATTCTATCAGGTCATCCACATGATATAACGACACAACTACTCAGATATCTCTCTTAATCTCCTCAGCTACTAGTGCATTTCGTTACAAATATCTCCATTTTTAACAGTTTAGATCATATAACTCAAGTAGCTGTATATATAGATTGGAGATATCTACAAGTGTCGTTAATGTAATCATTCAATAAGGTCACCCACATGATATTATGACACAATTACTTAGATATCTCTTTAAATCTCTTCAGCTACTAGTACAGTTTAGATCATATAACTCAAGTAGCTGTATATATATATTGAAGATATCTACAAGTGTTGTTACTTTAAACATTCAATAAGGTCACCCACATGATATTATGACACACTTACTCAGATATCTCCTTAAATCTCTTCAGCTACTAGTACATTTTATTACAAATATCTTTATTTTTTTGGGTTTTGTTAGCATATCTCAAGTATCTGGATATAAGATTGATGATATGGACAAGTATTGGTAATTTATATTTTCTTTAAGGCCCTCCCTAAGGTATTACGGCACAATTACACAGATATCTCTCTTAGTGTCGTCAGCTACTAGTGCATTTTGTTACAAATATCTTAATTTTTTTAGGGTTTTGTCAACATAGCTCAAGTAGCTGGATATATAGATTAATGATATGTACCAGTGTTGGTAATTTATACATTCTATTATGTCATCCACATGATATTACGGTACAATTACTCAGATATCTCTCTTAGTGTCGTCAGCTACTAGTGCATTTTGTTACAAATATCTTTATTTTTTTAAGGGTTTTGTCAACATATCTCAAGTAGCTGGATATATAGATTGAAGATATCTACAATTATGGTATATTTTAACATTCTATAAGGTCACCCACATGATATTATGACAAAATTTCTCAGATATCTCTTTAGTCTCGTCAGCTACAAATACAGTTTGTTACAAATATCTTTATTTTTGTGGGATTTGTCAACATATCTCAAGTAGCTGTATATATAGATTGATGATAAGTACCGGTCTTGCTTATTTCAACATTCTATTAGGTCGCATATATTACGACACAAATACTCAGATATCTCTTTAAATTTCGACAGCTACTATTGCATTTCGTTACATATATCTCTATTTTTAGATAGTTCTGTCCATATAACTTAGTTACTTGCACATATAGATTGAAGATATCTACAAGTGTTGTTAATATCAAAATCTTTGTATGTCATAAGCATGATATTACGACACAGTTACTCATATTTCTCGTTATCTCGTCAGCTACAAGTGCATTTCTAGACTGTTCTGTCCATATAACTTAAGTAGCTGTTTATATGGATTGAATATATATAAATATGTTGTTAACTACAACAATCTTTGAAGTCATTCATATGATATTACGATACAATTTCTCAGATATCTCTCTTACGAGAAGTAAGGAAAGCTAGCTACTAGTAACTGTATATGAGATGAAATAAAAGTTGGCTACTAGCATCGAAATGTACTAGTAGCTAACGAGATTTAAAGAGATATCTGAGTAATTGTTTCATAATATCATGTGGATGACCTTAAAGAATGTTAAAATAAACCATACTTGTAGACATCTTCAATCTATATATCCAGCTACTTGAGATACATGAACTCAACTGTTAAAAATGTAGATATTTGTAACAAAATGTACTAGTAGCAGACGAGAGTTAAAGAGATATCTGAGTAATTGTGTCTTAATAATATGTAGGTGACCTTATAAAATGTAAAAATAAACCATACTTGCAGATATCTTTAATCAAAATATCCAGCTACTTAAGCTTGAGATATATGAACTCAACTGTTAAAAATGTAGATATTTGTAACGAAATGTACTAGTAGCTGACGAGATTTAAAGAGATATTTCAGTAGTTGTGTCATAATATTATGAAGGTGACCTTATAGAATGTTAAAATAAACCACACTTGTAAATAACTTCCATCTATATATCCAGCTACTTGAGATGTATGAACTCAGCTGTTAAAAATGTTGATATTTGTTTTGAAATGTACTAGTATCTGACGAGACTTAAAAAGATATCGGAGTAATTGTGTTATAATATCATGTGGGTAACCTTATAGAATGTTGAAATAAACCACACTTGTACATATCTTCAATCTATATATCCAGCTACTTGAGATATATGAACTCAACTGTTAAAAATGTTGATATTTGTAACGAAATATATTAGAAAATGACGAGATTTAGAGAGATATCTGAGTAATTGTGTCGTTATATCATGTAGGTGACCTTAAAGAATGTTAAAAAACCATACTTGTAGATATCATCAATCTATATATACATCTACTTGTGATATGTTGACAAAACCCTTAAAAAAATAAAGATATTTGTAACAAAATGTACTAGTAGCTGACGAGACTTAAAGAGATATCTGAGTAATTGTGTCATAATATCATGTGGGTGACCTTAAAGAATGTTAAAATATACCATACTTGTAGATATCTTCAATCTATATATCCAGCAACTTGAGATATGTTGACAAAACCCATAAAAAAATAAAGATATTTGTAACAAAATGCACTAGTAGCTGACGAGACCTAAATATAAATCTCAGTTATTTTGTCATAACATCAGGTGGATAACCTTATAGAATGTTAAAATATACCATACTTGTAAATATCTTTAATCTATATATCCAGCTACTTGAGATATGCTGACAAAACCCCCAAAAAATAAAGATATTTGTAACAAAAAGCACTAGTAGCTGTCGATATTTAAAGAGATATCTGAGTAATTGTTTCATAATATCATGTGGGTGACATAATAGAATGATTAAATAAACCATACTTGTAGATATCTTCAATCTATATATCCAGCTTCTTGAGATATATGAACTCAACTGTTAAAAATGTAGATATTTGTTACGAAATGTACTAGTAGCTGACGTGATTTAAAGAGATATCTGAGTAATTGTGTCATAATATCATGTAGGTGACCTTAAAGAATGTTAAAATAAACCATACTTGTAGATATCTTCAATCTATATATACAGCTACTTGTAATACATTGACAAAACCGCCAAAAATAAAGATATTTGTAACAAAATGTACTAGTAGCTGACGAGACTTAAAGAGATATCTGAGTAATTGTGTCATAATATCATGTGGGTGACCTTAAAGAATGTTAAAATATACCATACTTGTAGATATCTTCAATCTATATATCCAGCAACTTGAGATATGTTGACAAAACCCTTAAAAAAATAAAGATATTTGTTTATTAAAATGCACTAGTAGCTGACGAGACTTAAAGAGATATCTGAGTTATTGTGTCATAATATCAGGTGGATAACCTTATAGAATGTTAAAATATACCATACTTGTAAATATCTTTAATTTATATATACAGCTACTTGAGATATGTTGATAAAAACCCTAAAAAAAATAAAGATATTTGTAACAAAATACACTAGTAGCTGACGACACTAAGAGAGATATCTGAGTAATTGTGCCGTAACATCTTATGGATGATATAATAGAATGTTTATATTACCAACACTGGTACATATCATTTATTTATATATCCAGCTACTTGAGCTATGTTGACAAAACCCTAAAAAAAATAAAGATATTTGTAACGAAATATACTAGTAGCTGAGGAGATTAAGAGAGATATCTGAGTAGCTGTGTCGTTATATCATGTGGATGACCTTATAGAATGTTGAAATAAGCAAGACCGGTACATATCATCAATCTATATATACAGCTACTTGAGATATGCTGACAAATCCCTCAAAAATAAAGATATTTGTAACAAAATGTACTAGTAGCTGAAGAGATTTAAAGAGATATCTGAGTAATTGTGTCATAATATCATGTGGGTGACATTATTGAATGATTAAATTAACCACACTTGTAGATATCTCCAATCTATATATACAGCTACTTGAGTTATATGATCTAAACTGTTAAAAATGGAGATATTTGTAACGAAATGCACTAGTAGCTGACGAGATTAAGAGAGATATCGGAGTAGCCGGGTCGTTATATCATGTAGGTGACCTTATTGAATGATTAAATAAGCAATACTGGTACATATCATCAATTTATATATACAGCTACTCGAGAAATGTTGACAAATCCCTCAAAAATAAAGATATTTGTGACAAAATCTACTAATAGCTGAAGAGATTTAAAGTGATATCTGAGTAATTGTGTCATAATATCATGTGGGTGACCTTATTGAATGATTAAATTAACCACACTTGTAGATGTCTTCAATCTATATATACAGCTACTTGAGTTATATGATCTAAACTGTTAAAAATGGAGATATTTGTAACGAAATGCACTAGTAGCTGACGAGATTAGGAGAGATATATTAGTAGTTGTGTCGTTATATCATGTGGATGACATGATAGAATGTTGAAATAAGCAAGACCGGTACATATCATCAATCTATATATACAGCTACTTGAGATCTGTTGACAAATCCCTCAAAAATAAAGATATTTGTAACAAAATGTACTAGTAGCTGATGAGATTTAAAGAGATATCTGAGTAAGTGTGTCATAATATCATGTGGGTAACCTTATAGAATGTTCAAATTAACAACACTTGTAGATATCTCCAATCTATATATACAGCTTCTTGAGTTATATGATCTAAACTGTTAAAAAATGAAAATATTTGTAACGAAATGCACTAGGAGCTGGCGAGATTTAGAGAGATATCTGAGTAGTTGTGTCGTAATATCATGTGGATGACCTAATAGAATGTTGAAATTAGCAAGACTGGTACATATCATCAATCTATATATACAGCTACTTGAGATATGTTGACAAATCCCTCAAAAATAAAGTTATTGGTAATAAAATGTAATAGTAGCTGATGAGATTTAAAGAGATATCTGAGTATTTGTGTCATTATATCATGTGGATGACCTGATACAATGCTGATATTAACAACCCTTGAAGATGTCTTCAATCTTTACGTACGGCTACTTGAACTACATGGAAAAATTGTCTTTAACATAGAGATATTTGGAAAGAAATGCACTGGTAGCTGACGAGATTAAGAGAAATATCTGAATAATTTTGTTGTAATATCATGCGGATGACATGATAGATTGTAAAGTTAATAACACTTGTTGATATTTTCAATCTATATGTACTTCTACTTGAGTCAAATAGACAATATTGTCTAATATAGAGATATTTTAAACGAAATGCACCAATTACTGATGAGAGTATGAAAGGAATATGAGTACTTTTAAGGTATAATCATATAGATAACCTAGTCAAATGTTGATTTAACATCACTTGTAAATATATCACAAAAGATGATAAATCATGTGGATAATATAGTGCAATGTTCATATTAAGAACACAAATAGAAATCCCAGGTATGTTTTGTCACTTGGACAGTAACTAGTAACTAGCAGCCAAGTTTTCGTTCATCTCGTAGCCAGTTACTAGTAGCTAGCTTGTTTTACTTCTCGTAGCCAGTTACTAGTAGCCAGTTACTAGTAGCCAACTTTTATTTCATCTCGTAGCCAGTTACTAGTAGCTAGCTTTTCTTACTTCTCGTAGCCAGTTACTAGTAGCCAGTTACTAGTAGCTAACTTTACCTATCTAAACGGAAAAGCTAAGTCGTCTTAATTAAATGGGAGGTTGAGTTTGACACCATCATGGTTCTTTTGTGCAGTCCAGGATTTGTCTTAGGTCGATTAAGGTTTCGACCAATCGATAAACGGAGCGTGTAAATTTCAATCCCGTCAATTTCTACAGAGCTATGAATTACAATTAATTTTCTTTAAAAATAGAGGGAATCATACTTGGTGGATGTAAATATAAAAAAAGAAGTTAACTTAATGTACAACTTAATCAAAACACCATTTAATGTTCCTATCGACTGTGTTTTTGTTAAAAAGGACGTTTTAAACAGACGGGTTTTTTCTTTTTTGTATTGCAAATTGCTATGTTAATATTAAAATTTTGTTTTTAATTCTTTCCCTATGATGTTGATTTTGTTTTTAATACTGTTGCATGTGTTTAAAAGGTGTTAAACAGTCAAATTCTTGATTAGTGGTCCTATTCCTTGTAATAAACACGAGTGAAAGTGACTATCTGGATGTTGATTCTTGAGAATGATTCAGAAATGATGTTCACATACTCTTATCCTTTTCTAAAAATTAAAACTTCCTATTTCAAGTTATATCTTTAAACAAAGAGCCAGAACAACAAAATGGTCAGAAATGATGTAATCATACTCTTATCCTTATCTAAAAATTAAAACATCATATTTCAAGTTATATCTTTAAACAAAGAGCCAGAACAACAAAATAGTCAGAAATGATGTAATCATACTCTTATCCTTTTCTAAAAATTAAAACTTCCTATTTCAAGTTACATCTTTAAACAAAGAGCCAGAACAACAAAATGGTCATGGAAAAGTACCAAAGAGATAACGTGATTCCTATTACAGGTTAACTCCAACCTAGAACCATTTTAACAAGAGCTTGGACTTTGGGTAGTTGTGTCAAACAGCATTCTGACGTAGGCCTGTCTATTTCATTGCTGGCCACTCAGCCATGGCTCTTTGAAATCAACAAGATTTGTCTGGTATTTGAGCTAAGACTACGCAATCAGTGTATATTTCACTTCAAACCAGCGTCATTTTTAACTTGTTTTGACGCAGGAAAATGATAGTTACATCCTACCGAAAGTCCAAGGCCTTGTTAAAATGGTTCTAATTATACATTGACCTGATTTCTAAATATACGTTGCAAACAAAAAATAGACGATAAATAAAATTGTACATTATGTTTACTTTGTAATCGTCAAGACCAATCTTAATATTCTTGTTCATTTTCTTGTGACCGTTACTGAAAGAACTTGAGAATTCAGACAGTTTCATGATCCCGTCCGAACCAGAGCTTTATTTTCACATTTATTTTAGTCGAAGGAGCGGATTCATAAAATTATTTACGGTTTTAATGAAGTGTGTAAGATTTACAAATGACATAGATAACTCATCAAAGGGTCAAATATATAAAATTTATAAAGAAAATTTTGGATTTGAAAAATACTTTAGCATTCTTACAAAAAAATTTTGGAAACCACTTATCAAATTCAGAACATCTAACCACCGTTTACCGATTGAAACCGGTAGATGGTATGGAATTCCTTTAAATGACAGGAGTTGCACACTCTGTAATATTGGTAAATTAGCGGACGAATTTCATTTTATTCTCGAGTGCAAATCCCTCTCAAATTTACGTAAACAATTTTTACCAACCAGGTACTGTCATAAACCAAATACATTAAAATTTAGGGAACTGTTTACAACATCAAACATAAAAACATTGAAAAAATTAAGCACTTTTATTTTGAACATCCAGGAGCAAGTCTGCTGTCCAGCCTAAACTATTCTAGTTATTAATATTACTCTTTGCGTATATTGAATACCATTTAAACTCTGAACTCTACATAATCATCCACTTTTTCTACCACTCTTTGTATTATTACTATTTTTCTTCTCTTATGTATACTTACTGACACATGTATTACTATGTTGTATAATAATATTATATATGTATGTATGTATGTGTGTATGTGTGTATGTGTATATATATATATATATATATATATATATATATATATATATATATATATATATATATATATGTATATATATATGTGTATATGTATATATATATATATGTATATATGTGTATATGTGTGCACGTGTATGTGTGTGTATGTGTATGTATATGTATGTGTATATATATATATTTTTTTTAGACCCTTGACATTACTATTTAACGTAAATATGTTATATGTACCTCATGTACCATTGAATGTTAATGGTTTGGGCGAATAAACTGAAATGTCGAATACATAGAGACTAATTATACAGATAGTAGACAGCGCACTAGCGGTGTAATTAAGAGCATGCATAAGCTTTGGATTATGGGTAATGGACGGTTGAGGATTATTTTAAAGTGATGGTGAAATATACATTCAAAACACGGAATTAATCTCTGCATACTGCATGTTTTCTCTATAATAGTAAACCTACATACTTGCTGTGGAATAGTCACACACAGATGATAAGTGTCTGGATGTTGTTTTTTCGGGTGTGGGCACGCCCGAAATGTGTAAGCAAAGGCATGGGGGTGATGGGAAGCTTAACAATTGTAGAAAAACAATCCAGTAGATTGAAAAAAATGTGACTAGAAGCGATCGGATTGTAAAAATATCCCACATACACTAAAAAAAATAAATTTAAATTATGTGAAATTTATCAATATTGGAAGGGGGTGAATATCCGATCCATGGAAGGGGCACTCTTTCCCATGAATTCTGCCTATAAAGTCGAATGGCAAAAAGGGCACGATCCCGGCAGTGGTAGAATTAACTACTTTTTTCTTATTGTGTTTATCTGTGAGTGCACATGTTAAAGTCTAGTTACTTCTGAAACTATTCTTACAACTTCAAAAGAATATTTCAGTGCTGCTACTATATATATTAGGTATTGATTGTTTATATGGAAAGGACAGTGTTTATGTAAATGAAATATGTTCACATAGAATACTCTACTAACGTTGATATCCCAAAATAAACTGAAACTGAAACCAAACAACCGACATTTCTTTATTTAAATAATAACTTTTCACTGGCAGACAACTGCGCTGTCAGTAGAAACATTTTTATTTATGATTTAAAAAATAAAAACAACAACAAACCTTTGTTTTTGAAATAAATGAATAGCATAGATGCCAGCATACAACTATACGTGCGTAACAATGTGATAAGATACTGATAACAAGGTGATGTATTTTACGTTTATTAAACTACTAATTCACAGTCATGATTGATCACCTTTACTTTAAATAAAAATGTTGACGTTGCGTATGTGAAACAGGACGTCGTGATTTTCGTATTGAAATAGCATCACTGTTAATGGACAAAAAACTCTACTTAGAGTTAGCGTATAGCCATTAAATTTTAGATTTGACAACTTTAAGCTGTGTTTAATTCAATTATGTAAATATCTAAAAATGTGCAAAAAATGTCATAAGCACCCTTTTCTCATGGGCGCAATCAATTATATATATCTGCAACAAAAAAATAAACTTTTAGTGAACTCTGTGAAAATTCCATAAATATCCAAAAGGAACACCTGTCTGAAATCACTTAATTTATATCATCTTAATTTAAACTAAATATTAATTACTCTAATGTGAAACCTAATTATGTGCAAAATAGATTATAAAAAACATGCAACTGTACCAGTATATGATACTGCAGTTTATGAAGGTTTTCATCACATGCATTACACACAAATTTTGTACAAAAGATAACTGTTAAAATTTTTATCACAACATTGTCCTCTTCCAATCAGAAGACAGCCTTCAAGTCATTGTCACTTCTGAAACAAAGAAGTTACCACATTTATGTCTGAATTGAATTATTGTATCAATCAATAAACCTTGCATCTTGCAACCAAATTACCCTCTAAAGTTCATTTTCAAGCATGCAAATATGTGCCCCTTGCTTTTTTTTTCAAAATATAAACATGTCAAAATGGTAGTAATGATGTGCTGTTGTAATGAATGTTGCATTTCCATCAAATAAAAATTATGTTGACAGAGGAACTGTGCATGATTTTTTTCCTTTTTTTTATTGACCTTGTGTTATGCAGAAAACAAATTGATTCAAAACATCATTTACCTATACGCCTGATGGGATACTCTGCTCCTGTTGAGACATTTCTCTGGCATTTCTTTTCTGGAATGACTCTGTACCTTCAGTAGAGAATAGAAAGTAACTTTATTAATGCGCATCTTAGTAAAGTAGAGTATTGATCTGTAGAAGGAAAGGCGGAATGAGCAAATATACAATGTAAATATATGTTTGGGCCAGGAATCAAACCTGGGACCCCTGCAAAATAATTAAGTCATGAGCTCTACCACTGAGCTTCCCTGGCCAATATCCACGGTTGATAATGATTCAAAGGCCTAAACAAACCAAGATACAAGATGTGTACACCAAGAAAAAGAGAAAGTCTTCATTGTTTTTTGCACGTACTATACACACAGATGCTCATTATTATACGATTGTACCTGAATTGGTCTTGGTTACATCCCCCCCCTAATTGCGGAGCTGGTACTCACTTTTCATTCTCACACTCAACCACTACCGTCCCTTTGCCGTGTCGAGTCTGGTACACATGTTCAATCTTGTCTGAGGTCTCCCCTGTGTGGTCCCTCCATCGCCCGTCCTTGTCCTGCCATTGCCACTGACCCTTCTTCTCTCCTGTCAAAAAATTTCTTTTACTGAGTTTATTCTGATTTTATTGGACGGTTTTTTAATTGGAAAGACTGTTTTAAGGAACCTCTATACACAGATTACTGGTACATTTTGCCGTAATTTTTTTTACGGCAGTCAACTTTTTTATATAATGAGATGATCAAAATCATTTTCAACAGATTGGCAGCTGCCATGAGTCACAGAGAAGGAAGGAAATTGATGCCCCATTCATTTTTTGACAAGGAAGTTGTTTTCTCTTTCTGTACCATGTCCTGGTAATTCTATGATAAGGGTTTCAGAACATTAAAATACTATACAGGGCTAATTCCCCAAGGTATCAAGTTTTAATTCGCGTTTCAGAAAATATCCTTAACATTTGATGAACATTGTCCTAGCTATCAATCCTTATTGTCAAAGAACTGGCCCAATTCAAATATTAAGCTGTTTCTTTACATACAACTGTATTTAGGATGAATTCAAATCAGCACAGAAATTCTTTTAAAATAAAATTATCAAGGGGCATAAATACCCCTGTATAGTCACTATCAATTGTCCAATCTTGTTATCTTCTGCTCATTGGGGTTTAAAAAAAAATTGAGACATCAGAAAATTTGTAATTATTATATAATATTGAAATTAGATACATAATGTTACAGTAGTTGGGACTTCCTATTAAATTCTCCATAGTTTTTTTAATTTAATATATTAATGTTTGAAATACCCACTTTGATTTTAAATCGAAATTTGTTCATGCACAAAAATAAATAATTGATTGTTGCTTTCTTGATTTTATTTTATATTTATTAATAAATTTCAAATACAATTTTAAATCAAATGTGAAGGTTTATTTGGTAACAAAATATCAAATACTGGTACATCAAAATCTAAATCAGGATTCAAAATAAACATATTAATAGGAAGTATTTGTTAAAGAAAACTACAAAGATTGATTTATTCAATTCTTATAATTTTTGGTAAAATAACATGAGAAAGTGTAAGCTGTAATTAGTTGGGGAAGATTAAAAAGAGGTATTAAAATTAAATAAATGAAGGGAAATTACTTATCATGTCTTCTGGATGCCAAGAACATTACTCTTATCTTTAGAAAAAAATTACAATTGAAAGATTTTTAAATGTGGTGTGTATAGATATATTTTTTAAATAAATTACTGAATGACTTTGACTAGTACAAATTACTGTGTAGTCAATTATTTTCATGGGGGCTAATTTTTTATGGATTGTCAAATTTTTTTTACGAGTTCATCAAGGAATATAATTTTGTAGATTAACTTGTATGATTACCGGTAACAATCAATTTTGTGTCTCTTAATTCATTGCATGGGTACCCTCAAATCCCAGAGAACAGAGCCACTGAGTATTCTTATGATTCCATCATAGTCATGCCAAGACTTAGTGTCTTTGGGATGAAATTGTACATAATTGTTCAGCTGTGATATACACATATATGTGATAATGATAGCGATATGATTTGAAGCAGTTTATTCTTCTATTCTCTACCACTGACTTGATTCTTGGGGATTCCCGCCATCTGATAAACCCGTGGCTCCTTCCGTTACTATGCACTGTGGACTACAAAACCAAACAGAAGTTACTACAGTATCTAGTTAAATGACCTTCTCAAACAATCCACTCAGGTCAAGGTCAATATATGACCTACCTGACTTCCACATCATATTTTCCGAACAATCCAAATCTGTAATTTCCTCGTTTTCCATTATCCCACCTTACCTATGAAAATAAAACATCAGATAAGCCACATTTGATTTTTTGTTTTTGGGGTTTTTTTTTCAAATGTAATGAGAATATCGTAGAGGTTCACACAGTGCAATTCAGGTCAATGGTCAGCAGAAAAATCAGTCAGAATTTCAAATCATGTGACCTTAGGAAGTAGTGTGGTACTTACGTGGACAATTCCACTGTCCTCCACTTTGAATATGACCCCTGAACTCCCTTCTCCTCCATCCTGTGATCCCCATTCCCAGTCAGTCCCTACAAGAGAGCTAGACTTTTTTCACACTATTTCAATTATAGAAAGCTGCTGTGGAATCAAATTGTCTTTATTTATTTTCTTTCATGGGAGGGGTGATGAAAGAATTCTGGATTTCATGAATTAACACTCCAGTCTATTAAAAACTGCATGCTTAAATTTGTATCATCTCTAAATGAACCTGTAAACAAAATTGATTAAAAATTGATTACCAGTAAATCTGAAAGGAAATTACTATGTGTGTAAATTGACAAAAATTAACCAATAGGTCTGTTGAATGAATTGGAATAATTTTAAGAGTTCCAAAATGAATTGAATGAAACTGACACAGAATGTTTTCATACACTAGTAAGTGAAGTAACAAATGCATATTATGTATAGTTCTGAACTGAACCAACAAGGTTCCTAAAATTCCAAAATCAATCCAAATGGCACACCTCTCCTTGCCCTGACCCCCACAGCCACCATCATCCCAGGGGGTAGCATGCGTGGTTCATCCACCATCCTGACATCTTTTGCGCCACTCTCTGCCCCATAACGGTACTTTCCTCGGTTCCCATTGTCCCATTCCACTGTTAGGTAGCCTGATAGATTCACAAGAGTGAAATGAATCAATGGTATTTGTAATAATACAGGGGTACAGTTTATCCTTCATCAACTACATAATTGATCAAATGATGAGTACTGGTATTGAAATTGTCTTGTGTTCAGTTATTGATCAAAATGATATTAATATGAATTCTTTTATCTAATGAATTTTTCAAATTCAACATTTTTGACTGTCGTCTGCTTCAAATCTGAGTTGTCTGGTCATACAACACTGACCTCTTGATTTGTGGGCCACCACTGTTCCTGGCAGATTGTCATCCTGATTGTCCCATCTCCAGTCTGGGCCTCGTCGGACCCTGGAACCAATGGGAGGCATCTCCTTGGTTTCTGTGATGCTGCTGTCTAATCCTCCAGTGGCGCCCCCTTGTGCTCGCTGCTCACTGTCTCTCTTTATCATTGCCAGAGTCTCCTCCTGAATGCACATTTTTTATAATGATCATTTAATCTTGACTATTTTATTTTTTAAATCTTAGAAAAAAAATTCATTTTTTGTAAGAGTATTAAGGCTGCAATATCTATTACTTCTTTACAGCATATGTACATCCAAAATGGTTTCAATATATCTCACCACTTCTGCCTCTGTAAAGTCCCCTGCTCCCTCTGTAGCCTGAATTTTTTGCTTCAACTCATCATCAGATAACTCGGGGCCTCTCAGGGCTCCATCATGGATGACCTTGGCTACTACAGTCTGCAACAACAAAAATTATAAATCAATAAGAACAAAAATTGAGAAGTAATTACCCATCTCTTCATAAACCATTGTTATTTCAAGGGAGATAACTTTTATTTGCTTAGTTCATGGTTTTAGCAATATCTTTTATTTTAAAAGAAACATTTGTTCTCAAACTAAAATCCACAAATAGGAATTAGCAAAAAAGAATAAACAGTGATTTTGACACCCATTATAGACTGATAATTACATTAATGAGGAAATGGTGGCTAATTTTCTGGACATCCTCAGGTTGTACCAGGGTTCCACCAGCTGTGTTTACTAGCTGTCCCAGCAAAGTCTGCAAAAATAAAATAAATTCAGGTATAACATTTCTTATTCTCTGAGCATCTTTACATACAGGAAACCTAAGAAATCGGAAGCTTCCTGTAAAATATGTCGGACTAACCATGTCTGCATCCTCTCCAATGGGAACACAGACCAGATTCCGAGGATCTGCGTGTGTACGGAACCGTTCAGCAAACTCCATCAATTTGTGCCAAACCTGTCACAGACAATGGTACATTAAATCAAAAGTCCAGGCATCAAGCAATTTACAGGAGCTGAATAAACATATAGGCCTCCAATAACGAAATGCTGCACATTAAAGTAATGTAGCCAACTGTATTTTGAATGTATTGTAAAATAGACATTCTTTAGATGCTTTCTGACCTCTTTCTTAGTTCCTCCTTGTTTGACAATGGTGTCTGGTCCAGTGAATATCCTTTGGTCAGTGACACCGCCATCTGTCAACAGGATGATGCGGGGGAAGATCTTCCTCTCCCTGAAGGTCACCACGCCCCCTGCTCAAAATAATCATGTAATTACAGTCAAACTGCAGGTTTTTCAGTAGCAACAATTTGTTGTTTAACTCTCTCTCTCTCTCTCTCTCTCTCTCTCTCTCTCTCTCTCTCTCTCTCTCTCTCAGATACCCGGTAACCAAAATGTCAGTACACTTCTTAAAAGTTTTATTTCTCAATAAATGATTCTTTACCTCTATTGTAGATGGCACTCATGCATAGAACAAGACCAGTCATTATGGGGCTAGGACCACCAGGTGCCAATGATTCTGAAATATTAAAAATTAAAAACCATGGCAACCAAACAAAATGATAATTCTGAGACATAAAACTTTGAGGCCATAACAAAACGCCATTAGGGTGTGCCCTTACCTACTGCATCTCTGATTTTAGAATAGTCATTGGTCAAATTTTGGACAACACAGGTCTGGTTTCCAAATGACACCACTGCTATGTTCTCTTCCAAAGAATTCTCAACAGCAACATCTTCAATACCTTTAGAATAAAACAGAAATTACCCTATAGTTCCGTGTTGCAATGGATCTAAATGTATAAAATCTACAAGTTTTACTTAAGTGATGAAGAGTCATTTATCAGCTGAACAACTTAAAACAAACATTTAATCAGAGAAGCCTAAATTAAAAAAAATAATTCAACAGCATTCAAAATTTATAATTGAATTTTTTTTCTGATGGGCCAACATTTTCTCAAAAATTCAAAATGGAAATGTCAATTTTGACCAGCTACACTTTATCCCTATGTGTATAGTATATGTTTAATAATACACATTTCATTCAGAATCCAGAAACAGAAACTATGATCATGTTTAACTGAATTCCCCAGTATAATAAAACTTCCATAAACCAGTAACAAACCTTCTAAGAAGGAATCGATAAATTCTGTGATCTGCTGGAACTTCTTGCCCTCCATACTGGATGACGTATCTATACAGAGAATGGTGTCTGCTCCCTGGGACTTATGGTCAGTGCAGTCAGCAGCTAAGATAAAGTTAAATAACAGGAACTGGACACAGTTGGACACAATATATCGGCCATTTTTATATAACAGCTAGTAAATATTGTTTTGCCTGATGAAAATAACTCTAATAAATTGTACTGGTATATGAGTTAAGAAATGATATCTGTATTTGGAATCTTCCATTTCAACAATAAACAGAGAGATATACCTGTACATGTGTGAAGGTTTCTGTACTGATATACACAAATGGTACATTAATTAAGGACACAATAAAAACATTCTTCAAGTCACTTCTGAAGCAATATTCTAAAACTTGTCTAAATTGTTTAAAGTACATGTATGTCCAATTCAGGTTAGTTTTCTACTACTGTATACATGTACATCCATATTTACTTGATATATCTAAGGAGCTAGAATTGATCAATTTGCAGAATGTTTTACCTCTGTTTGCTTCTTTCAAAGTCAGTTCTTCAAGTTCACTCTCTGTGAGAATTCTAAGGTCTGATCCACCATCTACAAATGAACAAATATTCAACAATTGCTCAGATCTAGACAAAATATACAGTTGAACTTTGATATCTCAAACACTGATATCTCGAATACAATTGATATGTCGAAGTGATTTGCAAGTCCCAACCACTTATTTAAAAAAAAGTTTTTTACCTTCATTATCTTGAATACTCGGATATCTCGAGGTTTTTAAACAGTCCATCCATTTTGAGATAACGATGTTTGACTGTATTTTACATTCCATATATCATTATGTTTGTTAGTTTACTCATTAATAGAAAAATAGATAGCTCTTCAAATGTTTTACCTGGTCTGTCATCAGGCTCGGATTTCAGGGATAAAGACCTGTAAAAATGTTCAAGTGAATAGAGATAAAATGGTATAATCAAATTAAAGATGAATGTGAATTTGAAATTCTTTTTTGATGATAACTTACGAAGTTTTGAGGGACGACTTCAGAGAACCACCGGCAGCACCAAGCGAGCTGGAGTTTTGGAAATTCTGATATTCACTCTTTTGTTGCACTGAGGCTTTGTAAGAAGAAGCAGAAGATCCAGACGAAGGAACAAACTTGACATTAGCTGAAAGCTCTTCATCTGAATCTAAGCGACTCTCTGCTCTATCTCTCCTTTCTGGTCTTCTAGTGGAAGATTTTATATTTTGAGTGAATGAACCACTTTTGACTTCTTTTTGTAGTCCATCTTCACCTTTACCATAAACAAACTGGATTCTATTGTCATCCAGTCTTGCTGTTCTCCTACACTTGAGTTTGCTGAATTGATTTTGGGCCTCTGCTATCAGAGTTTTCACTTTATCTGTTTCATTCTGCTCCTCATTCTCTGATGAAAAGTCATTCAATTCTACAGGTTTTGGGAGGACCTCATTCTTTACCTCCTGAGGTTCCTCTACCACTGGTGCCACTTTCTGAGGCGTCACATATATAGGTCCCATCTCCTGAGGTGCCATATCAACCATCCCTTGGAGTACCACTTTTGAAGGTTCTACTTTCTGAGGTTCCACTTCTTGAGGTACCGCCTCCTCAAATGAGGTGTCTTGAGGTACCTTTGCAACACTTCTGGTACTCTCTGTCTTGAGGTCTGTGAAATCTTGACCATCATCAAATATTTCTGCAGTCTCTCTCTGAAGATTCTGTACTACAGGTTCTGATGGTTGAGAATCTGGATTTGGTCTGGTTGCCTCATCCTCACTTTCAGATGTGACTTCAGTTATTAGTGGGCGTTTAGCTGTGGGTTCAGATAATACTGGTCTGACCGCTTAAAAAAAAAATAAAGTTCAGAGCCAAACAATTGTGTTTACATGTGTATTTTCAATTACAGTGTACCTCTTTGTAAAGAATTGTCATTTTTGAGTTTAATTGTTCAAATGTAAATCACATAACACCTTAAAAAATCACATAACACCTTAAACATCTCACTTTTAATTTTGATAAGAATGATAGCCCTAAACTTCCATCTGAAGAATTAGAACTCTAAATGAAATTAAAAAAAAAATAAGACTCAATATTTGGTAAGTATTTTTACATTTTTCAACTCTGTCTTCAGCCTCCCTCTTCTCTTGCATGAAGCCTTCATATCCGAGGCCTGTCATTGATTGGCTGAGCCCTGTGGACTCCATGTTCTCTCTCCTGCTGAACCCCATCATCTGCTGCTGGACCTGTGGTCTTACGTGAGCCGACGGTGGCTGGATGGACAGGTGCTCCGAAATCCTCTTGACATTGTAAAGAACCTGATTCAAGACTCCGTGCATCTCACTGACTCTTGCTTGCAAAGTTGGTATCATTGCTACTCTCTGTTCATAAATTCATTCATTAGTCTTAAGGTATCGTACCAATGCAAAATGATACCCTCATACAAAAATCTCCTTTGATTTCAAATAATTTTTGGCAGTTTTTTTAAACAAGAAACATATAAATTTCTGAATCTTTAATATGTTCAACCCAAAACTATGTAAGACGCCAGATGCACCAAAAAGATAATGCTGGAGGGAGAAAAACCTGTGTATACCTCCTCAATTTTGGACAGAATTTGACTGTTGCTGTCTGCCATTTTGGTTCTCTTTTGGAAGCCCGGAAAACTAGCTAGAAAATGTAGAACATATCATGTGGTCAATCTTTATTTACCATCTTGTTCATGCATGTATTCAAAACACACAAACATGTATACATGCAGATACTGGATTTCAACAAAAACCAATCACTTTTTAAGTACAATATTTACAGTTCATTGGAATTTCCCCATTGTATTGTTCATAGTTGGATGCCATCTTTCATCACACCAACATCCTGTCATAAAATATCAAAGTTTTCAATTGAATTTCTTTAAGAATTTACCAAAGCATTTCAAAATAGCTTTAAGATATTCATTATTTCCTTCATATATCCTAAATAGACTATATAACATATCTTATATCTTGATTAAATATGGGCCAAACAATGAAAATGTTATTTTTGAAAACTACCAATAATAGTTAAAAAGCATATTATGAGGGATTAATTAAAATTAAAAAAAAAGCTGTGAAATTCTGTGAAATGAAAACACTTCAATTACAGATATTTTGAATTAAAATAAGTTTCCAGGAAGAAGGGATTAGAATATTTCAATGTATGACAGAGGAGGAAACTTGTCTTCAATATCTAGTCTTCAATTTCCTGGTTTTAGCCAACAATGCAGCATCCATCAATATATATTTTTAGACGTTAGTTCAATGCTGGTATAAATATAAAGCAAAGTAATTTATATGGTAATCCAGAGTGCCAAACAATGGATTGAGAAATATAAGAAGGGCTAGGCTGTGAGGGAGGGGACACTGTCACAAGTCTGAGGTCCCATCTGCCTTAACAATTAAGTCACACAAAATTTAAAAAGTAATGTAAAAAATATGAATTAAAAAACGACATTTTTTACGGGGGTGGGGGTTGGAGGGGGATCTGGAAGGAGTCGCTAGTACTAGATACATCCTTTGGAAATCATGGTACTATCACTAACTTCTTAATAATTATAATTTGAAGCTTTCCCGAGTTGGGGGAAATACTTTTTTAAGTTACTGCAACACCGTGGATCCTCATTATTCGTGGTAGCTAAATTTTTGCTGACTGAAATTCGCGGACACCATAGACTTGTATTCATACAGTATTAACACTAGCTTTTTCTTTTCGGGACGGTCGCTCACAATCAAAATAAATCCGCGAAAATTGTAAATTTTTAGACTGTCCTTGAATATTAGTATCCACGAAACAAACAGAGTTCACAGTAATCCACGCAAAAGTTTGTGTTTACCGATAATAAGGTGGCCGCGATACAGAAATTAAACATACATATTATATGATGCGATGATCTGTAAAAAGGGAGGGGGTTGTAGGTGAGAGGTTTAAAACAATCTTTTTCTAGTTATCATGATTTCATCTATACAGATTCTTAATCCTTTTTTTCAATGAATTTCTTCCTCGATATGCTTGACTTTGGGAAATTAATGCACGTATGATTTGTTCATATCAATTTTATAAAATAATCAATATATTTTCATCATTTCATTCCATCTCTAGAACGAAGAGATATCAGATTATCCTACCAATATCAATAAATGTACTTGAATGTTTATAATATATAAATTATACGTACTAGTTTCTTTTTCTATAGGAGACTATTCCCTTGTTTATGTAACAGATATAACAAGTATATCGTTAAACAGTTAAAAATGACCATCAAAACTTTTCCTAGTAAACAGTACTTACGATTTGTATATAAGCGAGGATTTTTCAATTCACCATCAAAAAGTCATAAAAATCAAATCGAAAGTAATTCGATTATAGCAGAGTATAGATAGGAAATCCCCAAACGGAATTTGAAGTTACCGGAGTTATATTTAGAACTTATAACTAATATCAAATCCTGGAGCCTCCTTTCCTTTCAAACAAATTAATAACACTCTATAGGAAGGCTTTTCAAAAAAAGTACGCGCTTATAAATTCTTTTTAAATAAAGTGCGTTAAATTTTGAACCAAGTCAACGCACTTTGAAAAAAAAAAGTTTGCGTTATGCGTATATTACACATTTCATGCTTATTTCTATGAATTATTTGCAAACTGGAGTTACGTAGAAGAAGTGAATAAAGGCATAAGCATTGTGTGAATTGAGTACATGCAGTTATATATGTAAAAAGAAAACCAAACAGCCCCCCCCCCCCCAAAAAAAAAAACAAGAAAAAAACAAAAACAAAACAAAACGACCCGACCAAACTGTCAAAACAATTGTTTCTCCATTTTAGTAAACATAGTAAACTCACTACGATTTCAAACCAAATTTTAACGCACTTCGAAAAATATCTTCTAAGTACGTGATTTTTATAGTGCTTTGTACCAGAATACTACTGCAGTATTACTTACTAAACCAGCTGACTGGGATAAAATTTTAAAAAATGATACTGATTGATCTTATATGTTATTTGTGATTTACATTGATTATTAATGATTAGGCTAATTTTAATAAAAAATAGAAAGGAAATACATTATTAAAGACCTTTACAGAGGCTTTATTTTGACCCCAACACCCCATACCCACTGAAACATTAACCTGGGTCCGTACACCTGCAAACAGTTATATATAGTCCCATTCAGTAGTAGTCATTTTTGAATCAGCACCAGTCTGACATGTAAATACATTTGTGACCATACTGGTTCTGGTCGTAGATTAGTTGTAGATTAAAAGAACATTACGCACATTTATACCACCACCCCCTCCCCTCTCTCTCTTGTACCGTGCATAACCGCTAACCAGATATTTCCAATATTAGACATCCATGTCTGCCGAAAAATTAACGTTGCACGACTTGTAATACACACAGTAACAAAATTCTGATGTAAATTTAATTTAAACTTAAAGTTTGCCTTTTTAAATTTACATGTAAATGTCACATGCGCGGATCCAGAATTTTCTTCCAGTGTAGGTCCGAAGGATAAGTGTTTGTGCCGGGGGAGGGGGGGGGTCCGAGGTATATTTGCGATAATTTTACTATGTAAATTTAATAATTTTTCCTTTTTTAAGGGGGGGGGGCTCCTCTAGATCCGCGCATTTAATGCATAGAAAATTAGCAGGTGGAAAAAATCTCTACCGATAGAAAGAAAAGATAAAGAGAGAAACAAAACAAACCATTGACCTTTGAAAGAGTAGAAATTTACATGTAAATTCAACATTGCAAGGTTTGTCTCAAAAATACATGTATCTCTTACTTTGTTGTCTGACTTGTCTCTAGAGTTTATGAAATTTAAAAATTTGGTAAAAACTCATGAAACTGTTAAAATAAGACAGGAACACGGAAACATGTAATATGTACAAAATTTAATAATTTCATGAATATATACATAAACATAAGGGAAAATGTACAAATGTTTGATTGCAGAAAGTTGTATGTACAAAGGGAGGTAACGCCACATATAACGTCATAACTATTCACAAACAAGTCAGGTTTACCTATGAAATGGTTTTGTATACTCATCCACTATGCCATGATTGTAAACATTGATACACTATATTACTTAACAAGTTGAAATGACCTGAGAACATGACAAAACAACAGTCTCTGATTGTGTGAAAGAGTAAATTTACAGCACTAAATCAGTGCCAACATGGTATATTAATTTCTCTGCATTTTTTTTTACAATGCATTGTATACTAAATTAAGAAATAAGTATTATCATTGCTAAATATTTTCTTAAATAGAAAGTTTTGACTCAATTAAAGCAAGCAGATTTCATAATACTAGTTGTGTATCTTGCACCATTATATCTATATAAAATGCATTTACAGTGCATCTCTATTCAAAGCAGGGCTACAGTTAGTCATTACTGGTAATGGCAGAAATACCGACTTTAGACTGGTCTGTAATGTAAAGACCAGTGCTGGGGGTCCACATTCTTCATGGAGACCTTGATTTAAAAGATTGGTACATGCGACATCTCTATATGCCAGACTAGAAACCAAGCTCTGCATACAGCATACAGCATTAAAGTTAAAGCCTTCAAGACTTCTTAATAACTAATCCAGATTACATCTGACTTATCTATCCCCCTCTCTCTCTCACCACTAACACTCAAAACAACAATGCGGTATAAACAAAGCAATTCTATCAATCAAGAAAGAAAACCATCTTGGATCATAACAATACATTAGTACATGTACCCTACATGTAAACTGCAATGAATTTACAACATTCACGCGAGCAAAAATCAAAACCAGCTAGCATACAAGTTTTATGAGAAGGAAAAGTTGCGCTGTGAGAAGTACATCTACAGCTATACATGTAAATGATAGTGGAATTTCTAACAACTTTTCCAGAGCTTGACACTGTAACTTGTTAACAGGAAAGGGCTGCATATCTACCGGTATATGAAACACTGGAATTCTAAGTGAAAGTTGATTTTAGATTTTCCTCTTTTTTTTTTTATCTTATTTTCTAAATGGATCACCTCTGAACCATGAAATAACAGTAGAGTACCCTAATGAACTGACTCATATGTCTAGACATTATCCTCATACCTTAAAATAATTTTTCATGTAAAATCAACATCATGAACTGCAAATTTATATGCCAGTTACAAAAAGGTGTATGGAATGGTATAAAACAATGCTGTATTTCCAATCCTATATCACATGTATACTCATTATTTTGTGATTTCAATAAAAATATTTTTTTCACATTGAATATAGTTGAACATGAAATCACAAAAAATTAACACAAAGAGCAGTTGAATATGAATTACAACTAAACTGCTGCTTGTTTTTGACAATGACAAATGCAGCAGAAAATGTCCATTGAAACACAGAGCATAGAAAAATAATGAGTAATTTGTAATTCCCAAGTATATGGCCCCAGAACACTTAAAAGTCCTTTCATAGAAAGGATTAATATAATGTATTATTACCATCTTTTTATTTGTAATATAAATTGATGAAGAAAATTCCACTTTTCCTTTTCTAGCATGTTTCAATTTGTAATATTCAGGAATCTGATGTGCAACTTTGGTTTTAACAAATTACAATTTTGTTTCGTAATCACATTTGCAAAAAAAGACAAGCATAAAAGATTTCTATAGACATAAACACTTGTTTTTTTTATATATCACACACAATAAATTAAGAAATCCATATAGTTTAAAATATATATCGTTTTATTTACATTACAATCTTTTTCATGGGCAGTTATTTCTTGCTCTTTTACAATTGTACATAGTTTACAAGGTGATATAATCTTAAAAAATTCATAACTAGTTTACATATTTCTTCCTGAAACAAAATTCAAGATTGACTGGCCTTTTTAAAATCACTAATACTGGTGCAGCTGACTGCAAAATCCAGTAATTGACCACTGCAATACTGTTAAACATTAATTATTTGAGTAATTAGATTAAATTTAAATTCAACTTAAAAATGTTAGTTAATAAATGAGAGTGTTACAAAAAAATAGTGACTCAATATTCTCAACTTATCACTAGAAAAACACTGTAAAATTGAAAACACTTCTAGTATATCAAACACTTCTAGTATATCCTACAACGAAAAGAAGTGAAGAGGAGAACAGAAGGCACAGAGAAGACGTCGCTAAGCAGCTCCTAGAACATGATTGGTTTGTCCTTGACAGTGTCCTTGACGTATGAGGTGAACCGCTTCAGGAACTTGGGATACTCGCGCTTGTACACAGCTCTCAAAACAGATGCAGGGGCCCAACCTCCGGGGTTCACTGAAGGGGAAAATAAATCAACCTCTTAACAAAACTAATTAATCATCAAATTAATGTAGATATGTAATATTTTAAAATCCCTTAATGGCATTTACTAGACAAGAAACTAAAGTTCATTCTCTCATTGTGATTAATAAGTAATGAATATACATTTATAGATTTGAAGTAGATAGTAATATACATATATTTTGTAAAGATTGAATTGCCGAGAAATTTCACCCACTAATTATTAACAGTTTGTGACATGATCGTTGAATGCAAAGTTGAACAAAATTGATAGTTGAACACTATGATACAGGTAGCTGACACCTTGATAGTTGAACACCCTAATATTTGAACATCTTGGTGACAGTCTACATACCTTCAGCAGTGTAGCTGATCTTGCACTTGATGTCATCTCGACTGATATTGCCGTCTGCTGGGGGATCAATGATGGTCTCACATATCATAGCAACATTCATCGTCACTCGCACATACTTGTTCTGAAAGATACCAGCATTCCATAGATGAGTTTGACAATAGTTTTATTATTTTTTAAAAATGAAATTCTGTTTCTACTTAATGTGCTTTAATGGGACATTCCTCATATTTACATAGAACTAAAAAAAGATCTTAAGAAATATGGTCAGTGTTTGATTGCTTACAGGAATTTTGGGGTCCTCTGTTGAGTAATTGACGACAATCCACCTGTCTGGGTCCTCATCGTTTGAGCCGGTCACATGACGTAGATGAGACCAGAAGAGGGCGTCTCTTTGTGATGCAGGCCACACCCTCTTGATGACATTGTGACTGACAAATGTGTCCTCTGCCAACCAATCAGTGCACACACTGGACTCCAGAGTAGCTGCCAATCAATCAGATCAAATTTAACATAGGTTTCATGGACAATCAAAAGTCATTCCATTGAAAGTTTACAAAGCAGTAAATAAATGACTTTTAATGTTATACCTCACACTTAATATAACCATATGTAAAAGGATATTATGATTAAATATATCTACTGATTACGGTAATAATATGTACTACATGTATAATATTTGTTTTAGAAACATTAATTAAATCTATGTGTGTACATACCATCCCAGTCCATTCGAACATCGATACTCCAGAAGTAATGACAAACTTCATGGCCAGTTATACCCTAAATGAAGGTATAAAAATTTAGAATAAAATTATTTAAATTTTGTTTAACTATACTCCAGAAGTAATGACAAACTTCATGGCCAGTTATACCCTAAAATGAAGGTACAAAAATTTAGAATAAAATTATTAAAACATTATTTTTTACCACAGAAATGACTGCAAGAGGTTGAAATGAGCTGTTACCTTGACGACATAGGAGGCCTTGAGTGGGTCGATGACCACCCCGTCAATCTCCAGCTCCCTCTTGTACACCTTCAGGTCGCCCTCCTCCGCGATCACCTGCCAGGTGTCCTTCCCTCCCTCCGTCTTCTCGTCCATCCTCGTCAGGTGGTTATCTACCAGCTGGTTAATCTAAAACACAGGTCCATCCTGTCATTAACACAGTCTAACTAGCATATTTACACAGTCTAACTAGCATATTTAACTTTTTTTTTCTAAAACTATCATATACAGTCAGACTTTGTTATCTCGAACTAGATGGGACTGTTTAAAAACTTTCGAGATATCAAGGGTAAAATACTTAAAAAATAAGTGGAATACAATTGATATGTCAAAGTGATTTGGGACTACCAAATCACTTTGACATATCAATTGTATTCGATATATCAGTGTTCGAGATATGGAAGTTCAACAGTATCATTTATTAATAATAATATCTTTGATTCCAAATGAACAAATTACTGTCGATTCATCAGGGTTACCACCATGGTAGTATATCCCCATGATTGGTATAAGCATTTTAAAATACAGATTTTTTTTTCATTGGAACAGAGTGAAAGCACATCACTAAATTTTTCAATAACCTATGAACATTTGCAAAACATGAGATAATTTGATTTGACAGTGATGCTGTTCCTTTTTGTCAGTACAATAATCTAATTCTTATGCAATCAACCTGACTTTACAGGTTCTATTAAGAATTCCTGATGATAGTACCTCATTATATAATGGATGTTGTGGATTCAGGGATATCTTGGAATGATGTGAGACAGCTGAAGCCTTCTCCGTCTGAAATAATACATCATAATTTATAACTAACCCATTTGACAATTGTAGAATCTACAGTGTTCTTTGTGCATTAATTTTACAAAAAATTGAATAAATAAAGAGATCAGAGAACATTCATACCATCATCTCATCAAACTTTTCATCTAATCTGTCTAATCCCGCATCAACAGCATCATAGAATTCTTCCTCCTTCATTTGGGAATTAGGACCTTCCTGTAAAAATGTACCGATGTTGTTAAATCAACAATCATTATCATTACAAACATGCAAAATGCAATTAGAAATATATCTTTAAATACCTCAAAATCCGGTCCTCCAATGATGAGTTTCTGCTTTCCTCTGTCTAATGAGGCTGATTTGTAAGCTTCCTCAAACTTCTTTCTCCTTTCCACCTCCTATAAAGAAATAGTTGAAGCACTTATAAAATCATATCTGGAGTATGGATCCTTAAATACTGTTCAACAATTATCAAAATGCAATCTTTGTTGAGTATGGTTCTCTTTTTTTTTTTAATTCCATAAATGTGCACATAATCTATTTTTATACTTTACATTAATTTTCCTTTACAATTTAATTCACATTTCATAGACTGGATTATGATGATTTACATGTCACACTTAAGGTGGAACAACCCTCTGATACAAGAGATAACTTCTGTAGAAAATAATCCAATAAAATCAGAAATACATTTCATCAGGTTTCAATATTTTAGACCACTTTGTGATCTTTTGTACATGAAGGTATGTAATGTATACCGTTGTTGAAGTAAACAAAATGAAGTGACCAGATACATATAAATAATTAGCATGTTCAGAAATAGAAAACAGGTATCCTGTTATTCACTGGAACATGCATTACCTATAAGCTTCAGTTCAGGATTTTCTTCCGAAGTCAAATAATCTCCCTTTGTTTCTGTTTACTCAATTATTACAGGCACTTAGCAATAGAGGGGGGCGGGGGGCGCTGCTTAGTCACCAATTTATTTTGGAAAGCGACATTTATTTAAATTTACATATAGAAAAATGAATTTTAAATGAACTGTTTTGGTTTTTTTACTTTTGTCAAGGTGCAAAATACTTGGTGTAAAATACTTTAGGAAACTTTAAAAATTACAGGAAACTAAACGCATAGATCAAATTTTCAAAATTGAGGCATTAACTATCCCCCCAAAACATGGATTAGGATTATTATTTTTAAATATGCCTACAATCAACGTACACTATATGAACATTCTGATTTTGATGTTTTAAGTCACATAATCTTTGGAAGGTAAAATTTAATTTCCCTCTTTATAGCTAGTTCTCAGAGGTAAATGTATTATAATTGGGAAAAAAACATGACTAAGACAATTGTAAACTCTTGATTTAGTTGCATTATTTGATACCAATAGCATTTCAAATTTCTAAGAGTTTCTGACCTTTTCTAGCCTCTTTTTCCATGCTTCCTCTCTCTGTGCCATTAGTTCTATACAGTGGGTGAGTGTGTGTATGATCCCCATAGTGGTGGCTTTGAATGTGAGAGCTTCCCCTTTGAAATCCACTGCATGGCCCCCATGTTGTTGCAATATTGAAGCTAAAATACAAATTTCATTGTTCAATAAATCTCAATTATCTCCCCTTGCATCATGTACAAAACAAATTATTAAAAAATGCATGCAAGACTCTAATATCTGTTTTGATTTGTTGCAAATAAATTGAGATTCAGTCAATGGTTCATAGAGACTCAAATTAAAAAATTGCCAGTAGAGTAAATCTAAGCATTAAATCATGGTTTGATGCTTATATTTACATTTGTAACTTCTTTCGTTGTCTGCAAATGTGATTTATACCTTAAAAATCCTATTTTATCTTAAGGTAAAGTTCATATAAATGGAAGAGCCACTGCAACAGCCACAAGCGGGAACTTTGATTTTCGCTTGTGACGTTGCATTTTACAGCATTTAACATTTGTGTTGTCATAATAAAACTCAACATTTTAACCTTTCAGTACCCAGTGTGTGTTACAGTGTTATAACTGCAGAAGCTTTCCACACAGTTTGCATGCAAAAAAAATGTGGAATGAAAATATATGGGTATAAGCAAGTAATCACCTAGGTCTTTGCTGTTTGGATTATGGAATAGGTGACCTTGGTGATGATCTGATCCGGATGAGGAATCATGGGGGTCGTCTGGATCTCCAATGTCATCCTCTTGTACTGAAATTCATCAAAATCCATCCAATTAACTATTTACATGGCTGTTTCTCTCACACAAAAGCAAAATTTATATCACAGTCTTTGATTATTATTTCTGCTATTTTAATAGTAGCTTGTGCAGCATATTCCAATTTTTTTTTTCATAAAACAATTTGTACTCAGTAATTCAATCTATAAGTTTCTTGACTTTGCTTTATCATTCTCTGGATTAAATTCATATTCAATGAACAGAAAACAACACCAATCAATGTACAAAGACCTACATTCCTGAACAGCACCATTTGAGACAGCAGAGGCACAGCTGTCAAAGTAGCCCTGTAGAGTATCTATCTGTCTGCACAGAATATCTCGGAATGTTTCCATCTCTGCCACTTTCTCTGACAAACCCCGTCCCCTCTAAAATTCAAAGTACATGTACATTGTTAGCTTCCTTGACGAATTAATACATTCACAACCTAATCAATTTTAAATGTCTGTAATATTTATTTACTACAACAAATATTTGAAAATTGCATTAAAAAATTGGTTACAGTAAACTCTGCTCTTTAACTTGAACATCTATTTGAAAGACTTGGCGTTGGTTTTGACCAATCAATCTTGATTTCATTAAATATTGCAAATTGGCCTTTGTTTATGAAGTTCTAAAGACCATAATGTTAATCTATGATGATTAACTAATGCATGAATGTTGCTCCACAACAAATTTTGCAGTACACTGTATCACTGTTCATCATGAAATGTTACTGTCTCCATGTAAGATGTGATTTTATCTCTTGAAGGAGACATTATCAAAAAATGTTTTTCAGCCAGTTAAATTTTAATTATCTGCTTCAAAGTGCGATAATGCTTTTGTTACCTACAATACCTTCTTTATTCACAGAACATTTGATTGTCCATTTAAAGAAAATCCTTGTAACTTACACTTCTCAAACTCAATCTGTCCATTTTTTCAAGATTTCAGATGTTACATAATTTGTAACTTTGAAGTTATCCAAAATATTTTACTATTCTATAATTCCATTTAATTTCCTTTTGAGATAGCAAAACTATAAAACTAGCTCCTAGTACATGTATCAATTCATCAATTAACATGCATATAGAGGTCACTGTACAAATGGGTCAAGGTATTTCCTCCTTGTGCTGTAAGACAGCAGCCAGAGGTGTATCAGGGATGCAAATCTCGTGTACTCACTTTGAAAGAGGAAGTGGACGTCGTGGACAGACTACATGCTGACGTAAGTGACATGAGCGATCCATGGCGACGTAAATTGTTTTCACTCCCGTATCCTGATTCTGCTTGCTACAAAAGCAGTGACATATGTTTGAGAATTAAAATCGTAAAGAATATGTAACTTTAAATACTCTAATATAAAATTAATCTCTTATTTTTCATCTTAAAAAACATGCAATTATTCACATAATTAGAGTAATTGACATACTGTAGTTTTTAATCAGGTATCGGTACACGTCATATATAATTTTAAATATTTTTTCTAATTTCTTTTAAATCAAAACCCCTTATTCCTAGTCTTGATGAATCATAATTAATATACTGTAGTTTCATCAATATTTGTTAAATACCAATTTTTATAAATTTGGTTGTTAAGTTACGGTACCAGTAATCCACAAAATAATTCAAATTCTAATAACATCTTGTATTGATAAAATCATTGTGATACTCACTAAATCCACAAAAATGAATGCCCAAGAATATGAAATAAATCAAAGTACTGGTAATCAAGGTCAAGAACTAACATTAGTATTTAATCCTATATCTGTCCATACCCTGTGCAGTTCAATGGCATTCATCCATTTCTGCCTCTCCTCTTCATCCTTGGCCCTCAGGTACCAGACGCTGTCATTGACCCCCACATCAAACCGACAGTCATCAAACTGGTGGGGCTACAAACAAAAGTATTCAAGTATCATTTCACTATTAATAATGGTAAGTCTGCCTGAAACACAATCCTGAGAATTCTCACCAGCATTCTGTAAGATTCCTGCGATTGTAGTTTCAATATATTTCATGAAAATTGTTGATAATTAAGTACTATGCAATAAAATGGGCAAAGTATTTTTAGTAAAAGAAACACTATACATGCATGCTAAAAACTAAAACTTCTTTCCTCTCTAAAGAATTCAAATATGTTTTAAAAGAGATGGAAAAGCATATTTTGTTTTTTATTTTCTTTCTATTGGGTGGGTTTCAGACCAGGAGTAAAGTTGTTTAGATTGGAGTTCATCCCTGAACATAAAAGAAATGTACACAAGAAAAATCTTATGGGATTTACTCATTACTCTTGATGTGCGGAGTGTTTATGATAATGTTATTATTCTATGGAATCTGGTATTCAAAGTGAAGAAACATTCGTCAAATCTATCACATTCCTATATATCTGCTATAATTCTACTCCAACATTCTACTTTCCAGCTAATATATATGTGACCTATTTTTTTAGCTACTGATGTCATCCATAGCAGTAAATTCATAATCAAACGAGGAATTCCTTGTTTGCATTCTTTGCATTCACCTGTTACAAAGCCATCATAGAGCCACCATAAATCAGATACACATGTAAACTGTCGGGAAAAACTACCACCAGGCACACAATATCTGTGTAGTTTACAATGAATTAGGTACTTTTTTCTCACAGTTTCAGGGAGCAGTGTCCAGACAGTTATCTAGTCTATGTATAACTACTAATCAGTGAATGAACTAGAAAAGTAGCTGTCCTACAGATATAACAGTCTGGCAGGTAGATTCTACAGTTTATAGTGATGTCAGTGTACTACTATATAAATAGTGCCTGATTGGGAGGGTACCAGTTGAAATTGACACCCCGAGAAAACCATTGTCAACCGACGCGAAGCGGAGGTTGACAATGGTTTTCGAGGGGTGTCAATTTCAACTGGTATCCTCCCAAACAGGCACTATTTATTTTATTATACTGAATGTCTTAATTTTATAGCAAATTTGAATGCTTTTATATAGAAAAGACGTTAGTTCTACGGCGAACCGTGCGCGCATAATTTACGCGCATGTAACAATTCGTTCTATCGGCCCGTTGCCAAGTATGTTGCTAACGCTGAGGGTATGGGAACGGATTGTCAACTGCGTCTAAACCAATCAGATTTCAGTATTTAACATAAAAGTATAATAAAATACATTGTACACCATAACCTCTCTATTCTTCTCTCTGTCTCTCATTTCAGCATACTACATACAATGCACTGTACTTCACAACATCTCTCTCTCTCTCTCTCACATGTTCTATTGATTCCAGTGTAATATGTAAAGTTCTACACTAGTGCATTGACATCTCTCTCTCCCTCTCTCTTTCTCTCTCTCTCTCTGTAAAATTCTACCTGGGTCAATGAGAAAAAAATCTGATAGCAATATTCATTTGGATGTTTTAGTGTGATTTCAATAGCACATCAGCAGATGTTACACATAGACAAAACATAGAACTAACAACAACACACACCAATTGTTGTTCTATATAAACCACCACAAAAACCACACATATCTCACAGAATATGCAATAAAGACATTCCAGTAGCTTTCACAAACACTTAAGCCACGGAGTGAGAGTGAGTTGTCAGTGTGAACGTCCCAGGCGTTCTTGACCTACATGTAAGACTGCCTCTTACTTCATATCTTGTTGATAACGAAGTGCGACATTTCTCTTATTTACTCAATTTTAAAATTCTGCGTGGTTAAGAAATATACATGTATGTAAATATTGATTGAGACAAATATTATGAAAATTTATGGTTTTAAATCTTCTTCATTTCATGCAAATTGGCCAAGTTTTAATGGGAAAAAAAGCATTGTTATTGTATCTACACTGACAGAAAAATCTCAACCATATCTTGTAATAGAAACACTATCTTATGCCTCACCACTTTGAGTCATGCTTTAGATAAAGCTGTTATACTACATCAGCAATCTGAGTACACCCACCAGTTCATGCCATGTCTGGGGGGCAGTATGAGTCGTCCCCATGACTGATGGACAGTGGCCATTAATTGATTTGTAAGACCTCCCTCCCTCATTGATTTCTACCAATACTTCAGGGTAGATTTTATTACCCTTCCTCAATCATATTAATGGACTCTATATTATGACTTACTATGTCAACAACTCTTACAACTAACATGTGAAGTGAAGCCAGATTTAGATGGTATTGAACTATCTGCGGAAAGTAAAGCAGCTTAGCCGTGCTGTGTCTTGTGAACTAACCTATTTACCTATATGCTATTACAGCACTGTTATAACACTTTCCCATATAATATCAAAGTGTGTAGGCATTGACTAGTTTTATATAAATATCCAGATAACAGTGTCTAGCAGATAAATCTGCAGATAAAGACTGTAACACTTATTTGTTATGCTATATTTCTATGTGGGCATCACTGCCTTATTTTCAGTGTGAATATAAATTTGCCATACAAAAATCCATTCACCATGAAATGAATTGAAAGAAATGAAAAAATGAGTGGGTGAATGAATTCCTCAAATACACAAAGCTATGTCATGTTCTTCATGAAAACTGTGTTCTCTTGACACCTGTATGACTGTCCTATGGCCCCCAGGTAAATCAAGGTGTGCATCTACAGTATTTAAGATATGCTCCAACTTTCTAGACATTCTGACAATGTACATAGTTTACACACATTAACTCATGACATAAAACATGCTACTAAGTTCTTAATGGTCTGTAATACAAAACCAAACAACAATTTTGCTTTCATTAGATTTAATGCAGTAAATTCAACTTCAAATGTTGAAATTTTAATCTACACAACTTTCTTCCTGTCAGCTACAGGTGTAAGCTCTGCACACATTACTGGTAATTTTTAGTTTTAATTATAAAACAAATGCCTATATACATGTATAAGGTGTATTAATGCCTCCTAGCCAGTCCTTGGCAATGACATTTTTTTTTATTAAACTTGTCATGTACACACAAATTGTCTCTTCCTCTGGTTTTCTGTTTTGACTCATACGAATTGTATTAACAATTAAAATATCCTGGTCCTCTGAGATTCAGTCAAATACACAGAGTCAGCTGTGTCTGACACATAAATCTCCACCCCCATAAGAATACAGCTGTAAGAACATCTCTCTGACAGTTCAACAGAGAGTGACAGTCAGTGTGGATCATAAACTCTAGCAATCCATCTACACAACAAGCCTCCCCCTGAATGTTGTACATTATCAATAAGTTATTTATTGGATACCCTACTCTTTTTTAATGTTGTAGTTTTCAAAAGAAAAGTTACATGGCTTTTAAACTGAAGGAATGTTTTACGGATATTTTCACACTTTTCCCTTCCCTATCCATCAAATTTTCATTGTTTTTTCATACATGCATTAGTTTAAGCCAGGAACTTTAAAAAAAAGGATTTCACTGCTATATTATAACCAAATAAAATTTCCTCATAAGGGTCAAATAACATACAGCTTGTGTGTCTAGTGTATAGTCTTTACTTTTATTATTTATTTACAGTTTTATATGTGGTAATTGTTTTTCTTTCATTGGTATTAAGGAAGTTTTTTTTTCATTTCCAGTAGCTTTTCATTCCCCCTATAAATGAAATATGATATTTTAAATAATATATATATTATCATGCTGATGGGGCATCCAAACAGACTCTCTATTGCTGAAGTTTCCTGTTTCATGGAAACTTTTCTTCAATATGATAATTGATAACAACTGATATACATATACTGATTAGGAAAATAAACCATGTGTATAGTATTATTGCAAGAGTTATATGTGTTGATTGTATTTATAATACATTATCATAATATCTTGGTATCACATAATCCAAATCTCATATTGTTATTATCAAAGTTATCTATGCTGAAATTAACACTCAAAATTGTTTCTGTTTTATTAATTGAAGGCACAATGTTTAACACATTTACAGTTTTTCAACTATACTATAAATTAGATTCATGCGACTCCATGTCTGTAGAAAATGGATGCAAGTACATATTCATACAATTACAGGCTCCTTGTGGAATTCATGGATACCACTTATGTATCAACACCTCCACTTACTTGTAATACACAGTTACTTTAATGGGACTTGATTATTATCGCAAAACATATGATATTTATAAAATTAAATATCTACCATTGGACCTTAAATAAATAAGACTCACCGACAGTAATAGGCGGGGTGAATTTAAAAAAATACATTTTGGAAATAATAGATAATTTTACAACAAATAACGATCAGCTGAACGGATTAAAGTCAATTGACGAGAAAATTCGAGTTGCAGTCCAATTGTACAAGGGTTAACCATCTTACCGTAACAGTGGCCTTTGATAGGCTGACGGCTCCTCTACATCCATACGACGTGTCGTTCTCTGATTTATAATAACTTAATGTTCCATCTTTTAAAACAATAAATCGATCTTGCCAACCGTGTAAATAATTCGTCCATTTACTCAAAGAGTCTTGAAACTCTGGCAATGAGTTTTCATAATCGGAATCATCGTTTTCTTCATCGTCAGTAAGACTAAGCACATCTGTGCGTTCTTCTGCCATATCAAATTTAAATCTTTCGAAACCTTCTTGTTTTACATTTTTATCAGTGCCACCAAAATTCGCAAAACTAGATAGGTAGGTGTTTATGTTCAAGATACCGACATGATGATGTCATCAAGGAAATTGAGAAAAAGAGAAAACCAATTTAAACTGCTAAACTAATTCCGGAAAAGGCTTACCACGACTAAGAATGTTTCTTTTTGAAAATAATTTAGAGAAAGCATCAATTCAAATTAAAAAAAAACAAAAAAGATTTTTTCATTAATTTTATTCCAATTTAAAAAATTAAAATTCATGGTTCAAATACCATCAGAGCTTTTTGGTGTAGATCTACGTGTTAGGATACATTGATGGACCCGTGTTGGGATGAAATGGGTAATGGGACACTTGTTCTTCAGCATAGCATTACTGAAACAGTATAAACAATAATTTGTGAAGGATTAAATTGTGCAATTACCAGTTAAAAAAATTTAATATAATCTAAAAACACCATTGAGATTTCAGGGAGTCCCTGCTTTAATAGAGGGCGTACATTATGAAAATAATTTTAGAGGGGAGGATAAGATTCAGACTAGGACTTGTCATAGTCTCATCCAAGACTTAACATATAACTTAAATTAGAAAATTAGTTCAAGATCATTGCAACCACTAGTTAATCAGTATTTTAGGGATAAATCAAGATTTAAAGATTTTTCATTAAAATTTGCTATGACCTTGACTTAAAAACTTGGTTCAAGGTCACTTCACAGCCCTTACCTGCAGGCAGTTTTTTGGTAAATTCTGAACAAAGGGCTAGGGGGACAGAAATTATTGTGCAAAACTGGATTTCAAAGAGATCTTCAAGATCCACCTTGTAATGGTCTCTGTACACCCTTTACCAGTTTTGTGAAGTATGAGCAAGATAGGACAATAAAGAAAGAAAATACTAGCATATTGTCCAAACAAGGATTTTTTTTTATACATAACCTTCACTTTTAACCTAGAAACTTTGTTCAAGGCAAATGAACATTTTTTACCCTATGAGCAAGATTGGCCCAAGTTGAGAGAATACATGGTACAGACAAGGGTTTGCACACATCTGTAGTGCAAGAGGCTTGGTTCAAGGTCACTGCACACCCTTTAACAAAACAAACTATGCTATTAAAGTATAAATAAGATTAAAGCAAGGGGAGAGAAAATATATGTGATGTCAGACAGTCATGGACAGAACAATCACTACAATATGCCCACAGATCCAGGCCCTTTATACACCATGAACAGCACTACATGTATAGTAAAAACAATATTTAATTGAAACATACTTAACAATAAAACAAGTATAATATTATTATAGTTCTAAATTAATATGATAGAATAGTACTGGTACCTATAAAATTGAATCATAATTTGATTTGATTGTTTTTCAATCTATTGATTTGTCACAACAATGAACATGGAAAGCAAAGAAAACCCCATTTAATTCTTTTTAAAACCAACAATTTCATAAATTTTCAAAGATCTTAACATTTGGATACAAAGCCTTCAATTTAAACAACTTTGAAAATCTATGTCAAGTGTTCATTTGGAAAAATGTGGCTATACTCGGACACTTTGTGCCACTGTCCTGTCTTTTTCTTTTCCCTCCAGGTCCCTTAGATCCTTGTTTCTCCAGGGATCTACACAAAAAAGAAAAGAACAGAGATAATATCTGTTGATCTTGGGTCTGTGGTAATCAAGAGATAGATATAAAAGAAGCATAGAATTTCTCAGGTTCATTTGAATGGAACAGTTAACACTAACCTCTTATTGCTATGTTTCTGCTCCTTCAGGATTTCAGTAATGGTTCCCTTGCATAAACAACTGTCTACATGTTGGTTAAAGGCATCCAAGTCGGCTCCAGTCTGTTCCATGAAACACACCGGGCATACCAGTGTTTCTGTCACCTTACCGTCGCGAAATTTTGTTAATTTTTCTACAGAAGATTCTGTATCGTTTGTTTCTTGAGTTTTTGATGTACTTGGTTCATCAGTCAATGCAGATGCTGTCACAACACTTTCCTGGGTTACAGTAACTACTGGGTCATGATATTTCACATTTCCTAGATTCTGTAAAGTTTTAAATCTTGAATTGATCAGTTTTGGAGTGCTGGTGGAACTTTTTCGTTTAGGGGTAACTGTCTTCCTGGAAGGAGTCTTTTTACTCTTTGGACTTTCATCCTCTGGAGTATATCGTGAGCATTCTTTAACCACAGATTTACTTAAACATGTGTCAATATGGTGATTAAACCCATTTAGGTCACTGCAACCAACTTCATCTCGACACACTGGACAGGTATACCAAACAGAGTTGGACTTTTTTTCTGTGGTATCAATGTTAGTAGTACCCTCATCTGATAATTGTTGCCCATAACTTTCATTTTCACACCTAGATATTTTCGCACAATGTTTTTCGGTATTCATCGCCATTGAAACTGGATTTGTCTTAGAAATTAGATCTTGTACATTATCACCTTGTTTCGTATCTTTTTCTAGAGTAATGAAGTTCTCCTTAGGACCTTGCTCAATATTGTTACTACAGTGATTGAGTTGACCTTGTGTTGTGCAATCTGAATTTTGTTCCGGTTGATTGGTTGATATATTATTTTTCACTGAACACTGAACCACCTCAACAACTTGTTTATCACCTTCTTGATGAGAACTCTCTTCCTTGCCTTGTTGAGTCTCATTCTTTCCAATTTTCTCTCCTTTCTTCACAAACTGAATCAATGTGTTCTGTTGTTTTTTGTTGGAGAGCAGGGTCTGATCAACAAGAGTGCTCATTCTAACCCCTTAAAATAGATTAAAATGATTAACATTACCGGTAAATGAATAACATACTCATATACATATTTGGATGGGTCACTGTGTGCAATTTAATAATAATCTTTCTCATAATAATGCAATTTTGAAATAGGAATCAGACACCATTCATTTTGGAACATTATCGTTTTAACACTCTTACCCATGAGTCTTAGCTGGAGAGGTTGAGGGTGCACATTTTTCATCTCCTTACAGAGGAGATCTTTTGCTGCTATGTAAATGACTTCAGCATCGTTGGTGTAATCTGGGAGGGAGCAGGCTCTAGTCTTCACATCAAACTTAACTGTCTTTATCTTGATGGTCACTGTTTTACCCTGAAATTACAGTTTTTGCCTTCAGTGACATACAGATAAATACTATGCCGTTCAAAACTATGCCACATGTATATTGATGTGATTTGAATTCCAACCACTGCATACAACTTTCTCTATCAAAATTAACTGCATTGCTTTGAAGTTTTTAGTTTATAAAAAAAATTAATTTACTTTGAGTGTCTCTGATTGCAGATCTTCGGCCAGTGAGTGACACAGCTCCAGACATTTACCGTACAGTTCTGTTGGGGCACTCATCTCAGGGAATGTCCTGAAAATTCAGTGATATCTATTACTATATAGAAAAGGCCTATGAGCAACACTGCTCACCAGAACAAAAATGTCAACATGTGACACAAGCATTTATTTAGCTTTTTTCAAATCACTATATTTCAACAATGTCTTGTATTATTAATGCATGTATATTTCATACTATACTTAACCTTACCTTTATTCTTGAAAATGAATATGAAACATCAACTTTTAGTCATTTTTCACACTTATTTATTCCAGCTATTTCCATTTTATTTTTTACTAATCGTAGCATTTAAATTTTCTAAGAAAATTTATTTTATCCCTTTTGTTTTCATTTACCAACTGCTGTGGGTCATGTTTTAAACTTTATACCTTTAGGTCATTTGGTTTAGGAGAGTCACTTTTTAAACCAACAATTCAATTTTCAGTATATTCTAACTATCTCCCTTGGAATTACAAGTATGTGAACCTTCATTTGAAGAAATTTGAAAGCCCTTTATCTAAGGATATTTTTGTAATAAGTCCGGTTGACTTTGATATATCAGTACCAGAGAAGAGGATGAAAAGTTAACAATTATGTTATTGAAAACAAACACTGATTAATTTTTGGTCAGATAATAACATCAATTTTTCAGTTTCCAAATACCTTTCAGTACTCATGCTTTTTCTTTCTCCATCTCTGTAAAGAGAACCAAAAGTACCTTAAGGATGTTATCATCAACAACATGAACATATGTGACTCTATCAAGTAATTAGGTAAATAAGTAGTGTTTTTTGACTGCAATCCTCTCTCTCTCTCTCTCTCTCTCTCTCTCTCTCTCTCTCTCACCTTTCAACAGTTGTTGATCCAATACCAATACAGATTCTCATGAAATAGTTGAAGGAGATTTGAGAGTACAAGTGATAGAGAAGTCCTCTCTTGTCATACAAGTCTTGACATGTCTTCACTTCTACTGCATTCAGCATTCTCTCTGAGACTTTCCCAATCCCACTTATCTACCGTAAACAAACAAAAAAACCCCAAAATTATGAGAATCTAATATTTAATTTAATTCAACACAACACAATTTAGATATTAATAAAAAGGTTATTCAGGATTAAACTACAAAATTTTCTTTTATTACTGAAAACCAAGTACTGTTCATTTTTTATTTTGGTATGGTGAGTTGAAAACTGATCTTTGACAGTTAAGTTTTGTGAGCAAGTAGTCATTTTAATCATTTCACACAGTAAAGAATGCTGGTCTGTAAAATATGTTGTTTCCTGAATAATTACCTTTCTGATTGGAAGTTTCCTGATGAAAGACATTACATCCTCCACTGTAGAAGGAATGATGTATTGGCCATTTGGCTTGTTCATGTCAGAACATACTTTGGCTAGCATCATATTGGGAGCAATACCTACAAAAATGAAGACCAGGAAATGTAATATTTATATAAATTCACTTTGTAATTCTATTTTTTAAAATAAAAAAAAAATATGGATGGTTGAAGTTTATATTAAAATGCATGCCTGCACTGGCAGTCAAACATGTCTTTTGCTGAATCCTGCAGCGCATTTCTTTGACAGCATCCTCCAGCGATGTTTTAAATGTCACAAGTTCAAACCCAGGTACAGATTTTCTGCACGCACCACAAACGTCTGATGGACTGTCCTTGACCTTGAGAGTTCCATTTTCACAGACACTGAGACCCAAGGTCTCATTTAAATCACACAGACAAAAGCTCTTATCAAAACTATCACAGGTGCGGCAAATAACTGTCCGTTCCTTCTCCGACAAACCACTGCGCTTTGTCATGTGATCTGTAAAATCTAGATAGGCTTCGTCCAGGCTGACAGTACAGTAGTTGGGGTCAAAGGTTGCTAGAATCTCCCTGACCTCTTTGCTCACTGATGTGTATTTGTCAAAGTGAGGTGGAACAATGACTAGCTCTGGACACAACTTTTTCCCTATGAATCCAGGCATGGCTGCTCTCACACCAAACTTTCTGGCATGGTAATTGGAGGTTGACTAAAACATTGAAGTAAAATAGCCGTTTATGTAATTACCATCAACATTGTACTCTTTGAAAAATAAGGATAATGTTACCCAATATTGCACTTTTTAGAATGAATAACATCACTAATTGTCATTTGCTTGTATTAATAGAAATTTTAAATTAAAGTAAAAATTCAGTTGAATATATCACTTATAAAAATTAGGATATTGGGTTTTGCAATAACTGAATGGTAGCTACCAGCATTGAGTTTCCTCCCACAGCCATAGGTTTGTCTCTCAGGGCAGGGTTATCCCTCATTTCCACAGCGGCATAGAAAGCATCCATATCCACATGTACAATGGTCCTACTCAAGTCTCTCAGTCTATCAAATTCTTCCAACAGGAGATCTGCCTTCAAAATCAAAACAAAAAACATTTTTGTCAGATATATTTTGCAGAATTTCTGTAAATTTTAATTGTCTTCATTTCCATATAGAGAAATTAAAATCACCAGAATGTACCAAGTATTTAATTTTAACAATAATTAATTTTTAAGAAATCCAATTTTTTTTTTGTGGGGGTGGGGGTGTTTGGGTTTGTAGGCAGAGATCAAATGTATGAATGTTCTTTACCATTTTAAAAATTACATGCATAAGATAAGTTGAATCCTTTTTTAAAAATCATAATAAGGCTTCCTGTCTGATAACAAGCCTCACCTCTTTCTGAGCTGTGTCTAAATGCTCCTGTGTAATGACCATCAGTTTCTGTTTTTGTTCCTCTATTCTCTTTGTGACCTGTTCCTCCTTTTTTCTTTCATTTTCAAAATATTTTGATCCTAAATTAAAGTTAAGAAAATTTTAAACAGAATTGCAACAGTTGAAAAATCCATGAGCATATCTCTCAAATGTTTCATCATTTTGCTCTATTTTCTGATATACAGTAACATTAATTGAAAAGTTATACAACTTCGTTAAGGTTGTGTTAAGGACAAGGAACATTTTTATATAGATTCATAATCTGATGTCTCTTCAGTGTATAAAACAGGGACACATTTCAAAAATTCTTCCAGCTGATTTATGGTTAAAAATATGAACCTTTGGATGCTTCAAATATGATCTGGTTAATGCGTTCCTTGTCTAGTCCAGACATGCCTGCTTTGTTGTCATTCAGTAACATTCTGGACATCAATGTCTCACTCGATGATTTGTCATCATGCATCATTCCTTCATTCTGCTTCCCTTCTGTAGGTTCTGTTAATTAACAATACATATATTTATCTTATTTACCATTGTTTTCATACATCAATAACTTAAGTATCTAAACATTATTCTTTAGACATCTTTCGACCTATATGTGTATTATAAATGATTAAAGTTTATAATGATTTCTATTTATCAAGATCATAATTTTCTATAGTCAAGTTGTGTGTTACCATAAACAATTCACTCAAAAATTCTAATGCCCCTACAATAAACACAATGTCAGTCATACCTGTGCTGCTTTCTGACTGGTCGAGGTTGTCTACACCCTCTTTCCTGTCCAGTAGTTTTATTCCAGAGTTGAGATTACCATCCCAATTAATGGCCATCCAGTCTTCTTCTTCCTCCTCATCTGATGATTCTGGAGTTTTGTCCATTCTAAATCAAGATTACTGATATTGAAGTCACAAAAGCTAGAACACTACCTGAAGATGCTTTCACACAAGTTTCAGCTTTCCTGGCCTTATGGTTCTTGAGAAGAAGATTTTTAAAGATTTACTCTATATATCCCTATGTAAAAAGTCGTTCCCCCATTGTGGCCCCATCCTACCCCCGGGGGTCATGATTTTCACAACTTTGAATCTACACTACCTAAAGATGCTTCCACAAAAGTTTCGGTTTTCCTGGCCTAATGGTTTTTTTAGAAGAAGATTTTTAAAGATTTACTCAATATATTCCTATGTAAAAATTCGACCCCCCCTTTGTGGCCCCACCCTACCCCCGGGGGTCATGATTTTCACAACTTTAAATCTACACTACCTGAGGATGCTTCCACATAAGTTTCGGCTTTTCTGGCCAAATGGTTCTTGAGAAGAAGAATTTTAAAGATTTACTCTATATATATTCCTATGTATTAATTTGACCCCCCATTGTGGCCCCACCCTACCCCAGGGGGTCATGATTTTCACAACTCTGAATCTACACTACCTGAGGATGCTTCCACATAAGTTTCGGCTTTCCTGGCCTAACGGTTCTTGAGAAGAAGATTTTTGAAGATTTACTCTATATATTCCTATGTAAAAAGTCGACCCCTATTGTGGCCCCATCCTACTCCCGGGGGTCATGATTTTCAAAAATTTGGATCTACACTACCTGAGAATGCTTCCACACAAGTTTCAGCTTTCCTGGCCAACTGGTTCTTGAGAAGAAGATTTTTGAAAATTTCTCAAAAATTTTCATTAATTCCTAATTATCTCCCCTTGTAAGAGGGCTTGGTCCTTAATTTTCACAACTTTGAATCCTCTTAGGCTAAGGATGCTTTGTGTCAAGTTTGGTTGAAATTGGCCCAGTTGTTCTTGAGAAGATGTTGAAAATGTGAAAAGTTTACAGACGGACGGACAGACGTACGACAGACAAAATGTGATCAGAATAGCTCACTTAAGCTTTCAGCTCAGGTGAGCTAAAAAGTTTTGAGTCTATGTAACTTTATTTGTAACCAAACAGCTAGCTACTTCTTGAATGAACTAACTATAGTCTGTCCCAAGATATTTTTGCCACATATTTTCTTAAATTATTCGATATTTATAAATATTTCTTGGTTCAGACGATGTTCATTCAATAGTATGAAAAAAAAGATTTCCCCTTTGAAATGCCCCCTCTAGCTTGTCAGGTATCAATACACGGCTAAAAATAAAAAGTCTACGGGGATTTTCCATTGCCAAGGAGATGAAGATGCCCGGATGATAACTTTGAAAAATTGCGCAAGGTGTCCAGAGTACTTCCGAATGGAGAAAAAATGTCAACATTCTCCGTTATAAATCTCCATAGGAAATCTGTTTTCGTTCCTGTGAATTTTTACGAGGGAAAAATGATAATGTGTGAATGAAGTTTTCTTGGAAATTTTCCCTTTCATCGATTTCAATTGCACTTCTTTCACAGGTATGTGTATTTTTATTAAAAATCGTCCAAATGTGCAGCATAAATATCTTGGGACAGACTATTGAACAGTTCTAATTAACATGATAATTGATTGGTAATAATCAGGGACGTATATACTACTGGTAACCCATATGTTATATCACAGGTGCTAGAAAGAATAATCTTGCCGTGACCAGGCTACGCTCAGGTAACAGTAAGAATTCGTTCCATATACTTGCAATGTAGCAGCTGCGAAGCGGATCTGCTTGGCGTTGATTTTAAGTCTGTTAAGGTGGCTCACTACACCTTGAAATAATTTCTCAAATCAGCAGAAAATTACTTGATTATGATATATATCATAATGGATAAGAAGTATTTAAGTCAAATAGGCAAAAAAATGTGCAATTTTGGATGAAAAATTACATTTTCGAAAATTTTATTCAGTCAACTTTAACAAAAGCTCCAGGCGGATTCGAACTTATGATCTGCGGTTCAGAAGCCCAATACTTTACCCACTGAGCTACGACGATATACAACCGAATCAAATGATATAAACAGTTTAACAAAAAATTTAAATCGCCATCTTGTGACGTAGTGTCTTAAAAAGTATAAGTCTGGGTGTAGTGAGGTACCTTTAAATTAATCTGCAGGGGAAAAACACATTTTTATACATTACATACCTTTTTGAACATGCATATGTAGTTTAATCCACAAAATATCCATTTAATGGGTTGTACCAAGGCATTTTGTTAATATACATATTTAAATTTGCCTGCCATTTTGTAGGAAATCTAACTCGGAATGTCTCAGATTTTATCATTAACATGGCGACCGTAAACAGCGAATTTTCAAATGTGATGTTAAAAGTGGCAGTGATTTCGTTGCAAAAACAGTTTATGTGTTAAAATATATTGGATCATCAAATTACCGAAATGACAGGATTTACAGGAATGACACCTGAAATTACCAGAATGACACTGAAATCTACAGAAATGACACTTCAAATACATTAAAATGGGGATATATTATATTATACGTTTATGTCTCTCAGATAAATGTTTCATAACCAAACAGAAATAAAAACCTAAGCACCCCTGCGAATGTTATTGTCATTCAAATTTCGACCAAGTGGTTTTATTTGACCCTTTCAGTTTCGCAGTAAAAATCATGCCTCGTGTTTATAGTCTATTTTCTAGAATCTAGGTACTTGTAATCAAATACAAAATCTAGACATTTATTGATTTTAAACTTTATCTTTATTAATTGGTGGATAAAATGTGTTCAAGAAATGAATGTGACAATAGAAAATGTAGGGTTTTTTAAGCTGTTGCAACAATTAACATGCTTAGTAGCGATCCCAATAAAGATTAATTTTCGATCGGCGCCTGACCCAGTAATAGCATCAATAGTGAAACAGACTATACTATTTTATGCAGAATGTTGCTTGAAAATTGCTAAATTTTTGTACAAAACAGACACCAATTCATTTTTTAAAAAGCATGGTATTGCAAACCAAAAGCATAAAACGTGGCTATGATTTTATCAAGCAACCCAATGTTTACATTTTCAACCACGTGTAGAGTGGTTGAACACGAACGATAACTCTTTTCTGAATATCATCGTTTAGTTTAAATAACTGCTAGGTGATGAAATAAGACATATCTTTTAATAGATTTTCATGTTTTAACATAAATCAAAGTAGGATATGATATGAAAAACGGCCAGTACTTACGTATTTTGAGAATATTATCCGAACACTTATACTTCTGCTCGAATTTTCACAGGAACTGAACAAATCTCGGCAAAGTCTCGTGAACTTTCATTCGAACACCTCTGGATTTATTACATACTTAGCAACGATAAAGAAAACATTCCGAACACATTCGCAGGGGTGCTAAGTTAAAGATCATATTTATTGAAAATCAAAGAACAATAACTCTTACAACGACAATAATGATTTACTACTTAATATATGAAAAAAAAACTATGGAAAAAAAAATCAATATAAATTAGTAATTTCTAATTAACGATACATTTAACAATTAATGAGGAATTTTAATTGCATATTTTTACAATATCAGAGGGTCCAATTACATGCATGCTCATCTCATAATTTTCTAACTATCCAACCATTTCCGTCTTGCAATTATACCAATTATTTACAATAATAAAGACATTAATTGATATATTTTAATATATTTGTGGTGAAAACCTATTATGTTTATAAACATTGTGTCATTTCTGTAGCTTTTAGTGTCATTCTGGTAATTTCAGGTGTCATTTCGGTAAATACTGTCATTTCGGTAATTCGGGTTACCCGGTAAAATGGGATTATTAAAGAACAACATTGTAGGTATTTGAGACTAATCATATGAAAATTTAGGCGAGATACAGCTTGATATATTTTTTTTTATTTGCTACGAAGCGAGTCTATGGGACAAATTCTATCGTTAAACTGAGTCTGTAGGATATCTGTCATTTTAACGATAGAACATTCTATCTACACAGGTGCTTGAGGACAGGACCGACCCCCACCCCTTCCACCCCCAAGTATCTAGACCCCAGGGACTTTACTCCCTTTTCTCATTAAACTTTCCTTTTATGACATATTTATAAACTAATTTACAAATTCATTGCATTAAATAAAGCCATCAAATGATTGTACTTAACCTGTAGAAGCACAAGAGTTCGAATTTTTTTTATCATTAAAGCCAAAAAACTAACTTTATTGACTGACCCATGAGCTATGCGTAAGCATAGCAAACCTGTTCGCTATTCTTACGTACATGTATAGCTCGTGGGTCAGTCAATAAAGTAAGTTTTTGGCTTTATTGATAAAAATTCGAACTCCTGTGGTAGAAATAAGCAACGTTGAGAGCGCAAAGCACCATATTGGACCACAGGGGCTTGTGTAGAAAAAAAAAACATCGTTAAAAAAGAGGGTACCTTGGAGGAAAAATAACGTCTATATTTTCCTCCAAGGTATCCTCTTTTTTTAACGATGTTTTTTTTTTTTCTACACAAGCCCCTGTGATTGGACTAGCGATATATATAGCACGACAGTGACAGTCATAACATGTACAAATAACTCACCTTACAATATTAATATGATCCGGTAATAATCAGGGTCTTTCAAAAATATTAAAATGTCTTGCTACTTATCATGATCATTTATCATGTCTTTCAACATTGCCGCCATGTGTGTTAATAGTAACAGGTCTCCTAGCCCGATGTAAAAACAAGAGGCTCGTGGGCTACAATACCCACCTGAAAGTTTGTCAACACAAAGTTGGCACATCAATGATCACAATAATATTGTTTTACTTTATATATATATATATATATATATATATATATATATATATATATATATATATATATATATATATATATATATATATTGTTCACTGTTGCAGCTCATATATCTTTTATGACAACAGTATTTTAAATACAATGAATTTTGTTCATACCATATCTAAATTTAAGGTTTCTTTAATAGAATATGTATGGACTAAATATCACAAAGGCAGTTAAAAACTATTTATGCTCCACCAAGATAGGTAGAAATATGTGGTACATATTATAAATACATTATGTGCCCATACAACCCAATCAATTTCAGCCAAAATAATCATAATTTCAAAATTTAAGGTACAAAATGGTAGGAACTGTGTAAAAATCAGTGAAAAGTATTTGACAAGTAAATATTAAAAATATGATTAATATTTATTATTTTAAAGCAAAGGATGACTGCACTTAAGGACATGCGATATTTGCGAGAAAATAAACTTTTAAAAGAAGAATTTTTCTTTCAATTGCAGAAATGGTCCACATCTAAACTGTAACTTTACGTAATTGCGTTAAATAAAAGTATGTTGTTACCAAGTACGAATTTGTTTTCATAGGCGGGGGTCATCACGATTTCTTGAATCTCCATACGATAATGAGGACGCCCACTTTTATACTGACTTCGTACATAGTCAGCGCATGTTTGTCTATTGTTCTCCGTTTAACAGTAGTTGTATATTTGCATTATCAAAGTTATGTCAATAGGAGATTAATAGACAAACATGCGCTCATGGTTAAAATGAGAAAAAACTGCTTCTTCTTACTTTCGCTTTCCCTGTTGTAACCAAGGGTTGATGCATGTTGAATATTATAATTCACCACGTGATTTCTCACCTCAGGTAACTTTGTGAATACAAAATTCTATCACGTGGCGTGTAAGGTAGCGTGTTATGTGCTAACTAGGACAATGTTTTCGAACACGTTAAGTTGTCAAGCATTGATTTAAAGACTTCTGTACTTTCATGGGCGTGGTCAAATTGTTGAAACCATAGTAAATAATATACTTGTACCATGTAGAATAAATAGGGTTATGATGAAAGAGTGATCACATAAACTTTTATACATAGCATTGTTATTCATGCTAATCTAATTTTAGTATCATTCTGATAATGTCAACTCCACCTCTCATGCATATTAATATCGATCTAATGTTTGGTCAAGGGCAGACAAGCAAAAATTCTCCTTTTTTCGAAAGTTGTAAGGAGAAAAACATAGAATGAGCTTATTGTATCACAGTCTAAAATCTTAATTCGTGTTGGAAATAGACTAGACTCTTTAAAAAATTAACAAAAGTGATATTAGGTTAAGAAATAAACGCAACAGAAGCGACCGAAAAGGGCCCAAAACCCGGCGCTAAGTGCAGTCATCCTTTCTTACATTTTGTACTTCAGTCCAACATGCTTCTACCAGTAATGATGAAACCAATGAGGGCTATCATATCAATCACTAGCTACAATAATGTAGCCCTCTCTGATTTTTTATATCTGATGTTTACTGGAGAGTCCTAGCCCTCTCCCCCCCCCCCCCCCAAAAAAAAAAAAAAAATTGGGAGAGGGCTACATTATTGCAGCTAAATAATCACCTTTTCATATACAGTATATCAAAGGTGATTGATATGATATGATATAGCCCTCATATTTCATCAGAATTTTCTTCATAATTATACACCCTAGATTTGAAAAAAGTTAATGTAACATTTCACAATTTGTTATATTAATTCTTTATATTTTTCAGAAATTATTTCTATGCAATTCGGTGTCATTTCAAGACAACCAAAGCAGCCAAATCTACCCAAAGATGTCTTTAAGTAATATTATATACAACTACATTTTAAATATTGTATGTCGCTTAAAGTAAAATTGTAATGCAAGAAAGATTTGAAAGTTGTCATTTGAAAACAATTTATTTCTTTTCAACAGAATAATTATTTTGATGACAGTGTTTTGTTATAATGTGAACATTTAATTTAATCAGTTCTGAAGGAAAAAAGATAACATTGCCACACACTTGAGTTGTAAACTGTATAATATTGAGCTCACACTTAGCTTCAAAGGATCAGTGACAATGAAATACAGAGGACAATTCATGCAGACTTCACACAGAGAAATACAAAACATTTCTATATAGACTTCATATGTTTTAAATATATACAGTTAAGTATGTTACTCAGTGAATAACAATAATTTGTACTTCTATATTGATTAATGAGATTATTAATACATGTATTTACAGCATATCACAGGAAATGCAGGCTTGTGGACAAATTCCAGTTTTTTCTCTCTATCTCCTCTCTCTCTCTGTCTTTGACACTATCTCTCTCCATCCCTCTCAAAAACTCTCTTACTGATTTAAATAAAATTCAATTTTTAACGCAGCTCAATAAAAAAAAATAAAAAACAATTATTCATTCACTCCATTCATCGCAATCATTCCTCATTACACCAACATAAAAAATGTTAAGTAATCTAACTTTAGTTCATAGTTAGATATTTTATTCATATTACCCATAATTATCATTATTACCGGTAGATCTTTTAACAAAAAACAAAACCTAATGGTAAAAAAAATATGTATTGATCATCTCAAAATAAGAGTGAGTTTGATCTTCAAATTAAAATGGTTTGTACTTTTAACATTCTAAATTCCAATCAATATCCATATCAACTACTTATTCATTCAATTGTAAAGGCCAAATACGTACATGTCTCTTCAATAATTTTGTTTCACAACTGAAATAACTTCAAAATTCACACTTTCTAAAAAACAGAAATAACAATTAACAGTAATATTTGTTGTCTTAGTGAGCACTGTTTTGCATGGCCCTCCTCATGGGGTGGAGTTTATCGTACTGTGGATTATCCAGGCACTCCTTCAGCCGGACTTGGTATTCCCGCTCTGCCTGCATTCCCAACAGGAACTCTTCCTCGTCCCGGTGCTGCTCCAGCTCTCGGATCTTAGAGTTGTAGATGATCTGGTCCTGGAGGTCTCGCTGGTAGTTGTGGTTCTTCTCCCATAGTTTGGCCGCCTGCTGCTCCTCGAGCCTGCGGTTCTCCTCAATGGTCCTCAACAACTCCATCCTCTCCTCCTCTGCTATTCTCTGCTTTCTATCATTTTCAGCCACTGGAATATATAATTAGAGTTGTAAGACATTTACCAGTAAATTCATGGATTTGACTTTTTTATGACTAACAGAGTATGGTGTAAACAGGATTTCTCTCTCTCTTATTAATGTACTGTAGTCTGTAGAATCATTTAATTTCATTAATAATCTCTGCAATAAGCTTCACCAGTAACTTACATCTCTCCCTGATCTGCACGGCTCTGCCGGCCATTACATCCTGCAGCAGTTTCTTCCTGGCTTGTCTCTCCAGCTGCCATTGGTGAAGACGTTTCTGCCACATCTTCTCCACCTCTTCATTCACCAGCCTCTCCAGCTCTTTCTCTTTCACTTTCTCTTCCTCCATTATCTGGTGGAGGTATTCTCTGTATCTCCTGTCTTCCTCTCTAAGCTCTCTCTACAAAATCATTTATTTGATTCATTTAAAATCATAGACCTAGCTATTTTAGTATTACATGTATTAAATTTTTCTATTGCATTGAAATAAAGATTGACATAATTTGAATTCTACAATGTTGCAATCCATAAATGTTTAAATAATAACATAATTCTATAATACGGTATCTCATGATGTATATGAGTAAAGTCTTAACAAAGAAGGACATTTTTTGCTCTTTATTCGATTTAGAAAAGACGGATCTAAAAGAAATTTTTACCTTCCTCTGCATCTGTTCCATAGCCTCGTTCCTAGATTCCTCCAATAGCTGTTCAAGAATCTTCAGGTCAAAGGCCAGCTGCTCTTGCTCAGCCTTAGCCTTCTTCTTCATCTTTAGTTTCAGAGACAGATCAAGCTGGTCTCGGGTTTCCTGTTGCTGTCTGAGCTTGTCCTCCCTGGCTTTAGCCTCTTCCATTTGTCTTAACATGGCTTGTTCCCTCTGTTTCAAAAGATGACATATTTCATACTAAAAATTTGTGTTTTATTTCTCCTGAATAAATTAGACTGGGACTAAAGTACAGGTAAATGAATAACCATCATTTTTATACATAAGTGTTTGTTAGTGTACACATAATATATTAGCACTATGCCAGGTACACCCTTATATTTTACAAACTTTTGACCATAATGTTACTGTAGCAATGTATATTTGTAATTGTTTCCTATGAAGATAAAGTACCTGACATATATAGACATCAACTGGGAAAATATCAATGTAAATAAAACATTACCAAAAGTTGTGCCTCCTCTTCCTTGAGGCGCCGGGCTGCCTCCTTCTGCTCCTCAAGTGCTGCCATCTGTTTCCTGAGGACTGATAGGACCTCCTGGTTCCTCTCATGTGCTGACTGTGCATCTCTCTCTTCACGAGCAGCCTTAGCCAACCTGAAAGCAAATCAATTTTGACTGCTGCAAAAGGGGGCATAACTCTTACCATGCTACTATATTTACATGGTAGTACTGTACGTATGTAAGGTACCAGTAATTATAAGCATTTAAAACTAGGATCATGCAGCATTTCATCTTTAAGAAGACAGTTTGGCACTATAGTGGAATTTGCACAAATAACCATTCTGCATTGACAACAATTCTGAGCCACTAATGCTAAACACATTATCAAAACATGTTAAAGAATGTGTATAAAGATACATCTACAACTTAATGAATTCAAATACTTACATATCTTGTTCCCAGAGCTTAGCATACATGGCTTCTTGTTCTTTCTTTTCCCATTCAATTTCTTCCTTAATCCTGAGCTGCTCCAATCTTTCTACACACACCTCATCCTGCTGTCTCTTTGACAATGTGGATCTCAATTCTTCACATTGATTTCTGAAAATCAAACAGATTGGTAATAATTATTTTCCTCAATCATAAAATTACCACAAAACAAAATTACCAATGTTTATAAAAGCAAATGCTCTTATTCTAGCTGGAAGAATACCTAAACTGTTGATCATATTTCTCCTGAACAAAATTTAACCTCTCCTCTTCTCTTTTATCTTTCAAAAATTTGGCACGTTCTCTCATTTTAGCTTGACGTTCTAAAACAGTTTCCTCTCCTGCTTCCATTTCTCTTAAGTACCTCTGCTCTTCTGCTCTGAGCATGGCCCTTAATCTGAATAAAGTAAATGAAAACCTTATACATGTACTAAACAAATTAAACATGATATAAACTGTACATACCAATGTTAAAAGAGAGAAATACAGCATGTGATTCGAACCCTAACAGCTATTTTTTGATACCTTTCTCTCCTATCTTCAATTGTGAACTGACTATCCAACAAAAGACTATCCACTTTCCGTTTTACTGTATTCAATTTGATTTTTCTGTCAGTAGACCTTTCCCATTCATTCTTCAGGTCATTGAATTCCATATATTGTGTATTTTTCCTATAGTTTTCCAGCATATCCTCTTTCTTCCTTCTCTCTAGAATTAAGTACTCTGGAGGTTTGACATTTGGTGGCCTTGCTTTCTGTGAACAGGAACAAAAATTAAGGTTTGTGTAATAATATTAGTGGTACAAGATGATCATGTAACAATACTTGCAAATAATAATTTCAAATATGGTTGATCCAAAGAGTATTAGAGTCTGAGCTAGAGTGTCATCTTCTATAGTATAGTAAATAAATTCAGTTCATTAAGCGATGCGCTAAATGATATTTTAATTGCTATTTAAACTATTGAAAAATCAATTTCCGCCAAAAATGTTCATTTCTCAGCTCTGAGGCCTCTCCTCCTTTGATCAGAATTTTGTCAAAAATTATATCAAATGTACCATAGGCTTGTAAAACCTACTGAATATGGTATCTATACATGTACTAGTGACAATGCAAATTTTAACATTCAATTTTAAATTGTATCAATGAATCTCAACCTATTTCTTTAAAATCTTGAACAGGCTTAGTTTATTGATTCAATGTCTACTTACAATAGCAACAGAATGTGGCGTTGGGCCCGTCACCTCACGGGTCCTACGTGGTCTTTGGACCATCATCTTGAAAAGTTGTTATGATTGATAGTTCTTGCACCTGGATTTATGGAATATATATATAAAGTTACAATAACTTAATCTTGAAATAAACTATTAGTTACTTGGATTGAAAAGACTTTAACCCAAATTAAAAGTTATCAAAGCAAAACAAACTATAAAAAAGGAAAAACATCACAATTTTCACATATTTACATACCTAAAATATCGACTGTAGAGGTTGTTGCACAGTGTATCCAGGAAGTCTATGAAGTCTCGTGATAGATCGAGACTTCCGGTGAGAGGGCGGAAATTTTGAAAACAACATTTTTGTATATTAAATCATTCTCATCATTTGGGATATCTTTTTGTAAAAAAAAAACACGTAACAACAACTTATTTTCGCTTAGGGGAGATAATTTATTTAATAGTTTAAAATCTTGAATTACAGACACATCAGGTATAGGCTTTTTTGTTTTAGATTAATTTGTTATGATTTTGTACTGAGGAAATTCTAGAAAGTTGTCAAAACAATATTCAGTAACTGTATACCATATAGAAAAATATCTAGATTTCTTCTTTGAACCCCTATACCTAAATAAAAAAAAAAATAAAGGCGTTTTGTTTTGCAAATGACATTAAAGTACTCGGATAAAATTTGCTGTTGAAAATAGTGCAAAAGGTGCAATTTTAGGTCTGACGAGAACAATGTCATTTTTTTCAATAGCAAATAAAATCCTTACAGAAATTTGATTTCATTCTTGTCAGTTTCACTGTATAAATCTGGGAACATGTAATTGTAAATGAAAAATTAGGTTTGTGTAAAAATTGTGTTATTATTGACTCTGAGGTTTTACATACTTATTCTGATTCAGTTACATATATTACATGCATGATACTATCTAATTTTAATTAGATTGATACATGATTAATCATGTGATGGTAAAAATATTCAAAATTGAATAATTTTTCTTAGCAGAGAATCATGGAGTCGGATAGTTTAACCACGCTGATGAATCATTTCTGTGAAAAGTTAGATGGTATCAGATTCATGATGGACCTGAAGGCCAACAAGAAAATGTGTGAAGATGATGAAGATGAAATAACATGTCAGGAACATATTGAAGATCTTGCAGATGAGATTGATGGCCTCTCAGGAACTCTAAAAGATATCAAGTCTGCTTTAAAGTACAGACAGAATAAAGTCAATGAATTGAAGGTATGGATTTAAAAAGAAAATGGCAATGACTAGCAAATAAGGTTGCTTAGATGCTAGACACTATGTCAGTAAAGATAAACAGTTAAAAGAGAGTTATGTTTATGAAACATTTAATTTTTACATGGGAACATGTTGTGGATATTCTTTAATTTATGTATTGTATAGACATTTAATGACTGGTAATTTTTATGCATATAATGATTTCTTCTAAAACTATATAACATGACAAAAACTCAATTTCATTACATGTTATTCATTATTGCATCATCAAATTATATGCACCTAGTTTTGTACTGTTTTAGGCATTAACTGAGACCATTGATATCAGCTGTTTACAACACATGGTGGATAACATTCCTACACACCTACCAAAAGCAGTCAACCCAGATCCACCGCAACAAAAGTAAAAAAAAAAATAGATTAATACATACAGGAAGCTCTAAATATACTATTTGAGTCAAAAACTAAACTAACAAAAATACTTGAATAAATGTTATCAAGTAATATACAAAATTTAATCCTTAGTATAATTTTTATTGAGTACTGTAAATTAACATGTATTCATGTGCGAGATATTTTCACAAGGTTCATGAGAGTGTTGTTTTCAGGAATCTTACTTGCAGCGAACCAGTCCTGAAATGTCTCTGGTTTAATTTCCGGATAATCTAAATCTTGATCATGAAAATTAGTCACCGCAAATCAGTTTATCTCCAGTAAATCACAAAATAAATTTGTCACAAATAAAAGTAGATTTTTGCTTTTACATTATTAAATTTTGTTGTTATTTTTTGCTTTTTCTTTGAGAGTTGGGGAATAAAATTTTATTATTTTATAGACTGACTTCATTTTGGTCTGTATTTTGCATGAATGAAAAATGAAATACATGTAATGATATCATTATATATTTCATGCAATTTGATTCTTAAACAGCTGTTGTGAAGATGAAAGTACTGTAGCACCAGTAAGGAGAACTTCATCCTCAGAGGACAAAGAAAACAACCCAAAGAAACGAGGGCCATCTAGGGGAAGAAGACCTGCCAAAAATGTGTATATCCCCACCCTGGTGTACATCACAGTGGAAGAATTTGAAGGCGTCCCAAAGTAAGACAATGCTATGTGATGCATATTCATGACTGTCAATCTTTGTTGTTAATGTTTGCCGTTTTCAGAATTTATACTCAAGAAAAAAAATTTTAATGTTGAAAGATAACCCCAAAACTTTTTTTCTCAGACAGAGCTTCAATACATCCAATATGAAATCATAATTAATAATATTTAGTCACATACTGTGTATTAAAGGAAATCATATTGTCAAGTTGAAGAATAGTTTTGAGTTATTCCCCTTTCAAAAAGAACCAATGAAAAACCAATATTGGTTTTGTCTTCTTTCCCCATTCTTGCGACAATTAATTTTAAAATTTTATAATTATCTTATGAAATTTTCACCTACATGATATTTTAAAATGACAGTAGTAAGAAGTACTGTGAAATGTGGCACATTATGAATTAATTTGCTAACTGTCTTGCAGAATGTTTAACTGTTATTTTCTTTTTTCTAAAGAAATATGTTCTTACATCTGAAACATGAGTGTCAAACTTTCATTGTAGATGACTAGATACATATACACTGTAATACTTCTGTGTTTCACAATCGTTTTCACAATGGTTTCATCCACAAAGCAGATCATTGTGAACATAAACATTCATTTGTTTCATCTTTAGATACATGAAAGGAAGAATGAACTACAGTCAAGTGAACACTGCCATTGATGAACTGAACAAAGCATTCAGTGAGAAGTACAAAGTTCTAGGAATGAAGAGAACAACTTTGAACGATCTGAACAAGAAACGATATGAAAGGTACAAAGAACAGGAGTCCAAGGATACCAAAGGTCAGTTCACAATCACCTTCTGTTTAACAAATCATGTTAGCTGATCTACTTACAAGGTTCTCTGTGAACCTTTTACAATTTTATAACTGTTTACACTCTATGACCGCCACATTAAAAATAAGAATTTAGTACCACTGCCCCACATTAATAATTCTGTGTGCCACTGTCAAATTCACCTGAAATATGTTTTTGATGGAAAATATTGTATTTGCATTTCAATGGTGTCATCATCTACTTGTTCTAGAAGTAGTGTATATCAAGGAAACTGTATTCTCTCTTCAACTGAAAATTGGAATCAGAATATGATAGGCACTTCATTCAACATATACCGATAGTCAATTCAGAAGTGGTTCAGAAAGTGATCAGGGGTTCCACCAATGTCTTTACCTTAGTTTATGAGGATTTTCTAATCACAGACCAGTCACCAATTATAATTGCATGATAATTGCAAACATGAAATTTACAATTACAGGAGAGCACTTTATAGTAGATGCTGACATCAAGGAATTCACCAATTTCAAAATGGACAGTGTTGGACGGTCTGTGTTAACTATTCTACGACATGTTGGTAGAATAAAGGAAATAAGAGGTGGAAAACTGACTCGATATGCTTGTATAGAAGTCTACTAAGCTGTTTGCCTAACTGCAAAGTTGCAGTCCATCCATACTGTTCTGTTCCATTCTGTCCATCAATCAAGCCAAGGGCAGACTACCTTTATGTGACTACTGGCAGTGTTTTCAATAAGTTTTTGAATAGCAGGAAAAAATTTTGGAACAGCAGGAAACCTAATCTCGGCGAGGGGTCTACCGTATATAATTTGTTACAGCGAGTGATTCTGCTTTATCTGTTTATCCGTGTAACTGTTTATTTACCTCGTTTATTTAGTGAGCAAGTTAAAACACAAAATTTCGTTTAAGAGCGAATAGCATTGCTGTAGCAAAAAGTTGATGAGCATTTAACAGACACGTAATAAAACTGTTTCTTGACATTTTCCAAAGGTCTATTCACAAAATCATTTATATCTTATTTGCCAAAACACCTGCACTCATCCTGCAACTTCGCTCGGACTTTGAAGTGTCCGCCGTTGTTAATGAGGTATCGAAGCAATTCGTCACCGTTACATAATGCTCACTGAACTTCAATACATAAAAGTCCTACTATTACATCAATACGAAGATTTTTTCTCTCAAAATTACAATACAAATTATAGAAAGATTTTCCTCTTCGACATGGGATACCCGATTCGATCGTTTGACATATGGTGGGAACCAGTTCATGTTGATCTGGGTCATTGACGTGTTACTATTTTGATACCATATTTTCAAACGCATAAGGATTTTGATATTAACTAAATCAAGCCCCTATATCAGCAGAATTTTTTTAAGACGGAAATCTCAGCCGGAAAATTTTATTCTACAGGCGGTTAATTTTGCCGGTTGCCGGCTCTTATTGAAAACACTGACTGGGTAGTAATTTTAAGGTGGAATAACACACCTGGAAAAAGTCATTCAAATTAGCAGCAAATTATTTGATTATGGAAGATATAATGATAAATAAACTGTACATATGTCAAATAAGGGAAAATTTGCAGTTAGGGGAAAAAAAGTATGTCTAAAAAATTCAATTCAGCAAGTAACAACAAAAGCTCGGGATGTACGGATCACAATCCCGACACCTTATCCACTCGGCTATGGAGTAAGTTACATGTTACCATTGATAAAAACCTTTAAATAAAACGAAAAATCGTTTCGATCAGAGGCAGCCATTTTGTGATGATGTGTGTTATTCCACCTTAATGCAAAACTGGTATGTTTTTAAATTACCAATACATTGTATCACATGTACATAATATAGCTAATCATTGTACGCCTGCAATAAATATCTGCAAGATGCACTCACAAACACTCTGGCAGGTTATTGTTTTGAGTCAGTTGATCAATATATGAAATATACAGAATGACAACTTGCTCATAGATACATGTATTAGTTGATGTAGACTAGTTCTTAACCAGCCATTCACTATTTTTAAAAAGATGTGTAAACCAGTACAGGCAGTACTTGGTTTACAGTGCATCATTTCAACTGCAGCATTTTAATACATGTATGACACATGTATAAATCAAGGGAGTAAAAAAGCAAAGAATTTTCTTTTGAACATTTATTGCAGGTTTTGAATTTATTTCATCCATAAATACTTATCAATAGACATTAAACAATTCTATATAAACAATATTGTGTGTGTGTGAAGAGGGAGAGGGAAGCAAGCTATAAAACTGTATTAAATGCAAGTATTCTTTACAATTTATTGTAAATTTCATAAGCTTTGATATCTTTAATAAATTTTCATGATAAAGAATATGATTTCATCGACCAGTATTTTCAATGATTCTTCCTTCCTTTTACTTATGTTTATAATGCACGCACACACACACTAAATGAAAAACGACAGATCTAGAGGTTTAATTACTGGTAGCATTCTTTTGTTTTCCACATAGAAATACATGTACTTGTGTTAATTTTTCCAACATATTTATATATACATTTATATACATGTATACACATACAAAATGGTTGATAGACCAGTCAAAACATGTCAAATAACTGAATATTTTTTACACTGTCCTTTAAAAGCTTTACATTGTTAAAATGGCGATCAATATGGTAAAGTATTTTTCACCAAAAATAAATTTTGACATACACATGTATCGGTATGTACATATTCATTCATTCTCTCTCTCTCTCTCAAATCACCAAAGTATCAATTTAATGTAAGTGCCCATAAAAAAAAATGAATACCGAATACTGAGCTGTTTTAATGATTTAAATATAATACAATTACTGGTATGTACAGCAACTTATGTACAGAAACTATTCTGTTTCTGTGAACAAATTATATTGCTGTTCATGGTTCATTGAAACTAAAGTTATATAAAGGCAAACACAGGGGCCAGGAGAGGAATACTGTAGTAACCACTTGTTAGATGGAACTTTGTTAATTAAGGGATATCAATATTATAATATTGCATGCATTTGAAGAGAAAAAAAGGGTCTAATTTTTTCTGATTTTTCACATTAAAAATGATACCATCTATTATTTAGATTTTGATGAAATTCTTCATTCTGAAGTAAGTACTGGCCCAACAGCATTAGAAATTTCTCACATCCTATTGTCTTATCTTTAATAATTTGATCATTAGCAATATGGATTTTGAACATTCAGAGCTGTTATAGCAGGTGTAGGACTTGACCATTTTAAAAGATAAAAATTTTATACTATACACATACAATAGCCTAATTTTGGTGATTTGTTACAAACCACCATAAAAACCAAAATTAGCACCATCATATATGCTATATCAATTTTGAAACTATAAATGTTTATCAAGTTCATACAATGAAAAAATCAAATAAGCTGGTGTACTTTCAAAGCAGATCATTTTTTGGTGCGAATTGCATTTCAGTGTTGCAAAAGTCATATGACAATTCAAACTATATTGTGTCATTAAATTGGCTTGTTCAGAATGACATAATTATTCTTCCACAGTAAATAACACACATGCCATTTATACAACAGAAAGGATTCATTGTCTGTTCAACATCAAAATCTTAGTACCGGTAGTATTGAACCTGTCTTCTGGATCAGTCTCCAATGCCTAGCAAGTTGTGATGGCTTTGACCTGCAAATCCAAAGGGAATTGACTGAACGCTGCAATTTTCCATATTGGCCGCTCATTATTTCACTTTCAAGGAGGGAGAAAATCCTCGTTGTGCTTGCCTGACAGGAAGAGAGCAGGCTCAAATAAATGCAATTTTCTTCATCACTGGTTCTCTTGATTTTCTTCCTGCAGGGAACATTTGAAATGATTTATTTCACACCCCAAAAATGTCTCTAATTTGGCAGCTTAATCAATCTTCATGGCACACAGTTATTGACGAGTTTACAGAATATTAATGCAATATCCTTACTTTATGTTATTTGATATGACAGTGACAAGGATCGACTTGCCAATCCTACCCACTAATTCAATTTCACAAAAATCAGATACCGGTATTTTCCAGGGGTCACAGTTATTACATCCAATGTGATCACAGATGTTCATAAAATCCAGAATCTACCAAGAAGTCAGATAAATCTTCCTGATCATTAAACAGAGTATAGATATCATGTTTGAACTGATGCCACTCCATGATATCAGATAAGATATCAAATTTGAGATTTGTTCAGATATCAAATAATTGTCCAGTCGCAGATCAGTCTGCTTGAGCTGCCTTGGAAGAAAAGCAGGATAACATTTTCCTGAGGGAATTTTTCTTTTTGAGTTTTCCCTTTCCTTTGGGAATTTCTTGTTTGGAGTCTTTGCCAGGAGATTGGTGGTTTTCAGTGGCAACATGAGCAGTAATCTCTTCGCTGTGGATACTGTTGGGGGAGCCTGGCTCTGGTTTGATGGGCGAATATCCATCTTCTGCAGCTGAAAAAGATAAAAAAATAATACCTGTCAGATGGAAATTTAAAAAATAACTTTGAACGTTTTTATATGGTATGCATGTGATTTGGCCTCATGAGTTGTATTTTATTGTTTCAAATGGTATTGCATGTAAATCAAAACTTTATTAAAAATATAAAAGGAAACTTGAATGAAAACTTGATAATTATGCTACATGTGTATATAGATGAATAAGGTGCATTTTATTTATTTCCCTCTAACTACATGTAGTTGATATAAAATGTCTGATTGATTTTTGTTCTCTCTCAATAACTCTTCCTCCTGTTCAAGATGAGGAAATATTTGATCATTGAATATTTGATCAAAATCATCAATGCCAGTTATTTGATGCAAAAACAACCCCCAACTTAATGGCTAGACTGTGACGAAATTGCCAGTATATCAAGAGGTTGTGTAACGATAATTACACAGAAAATCAATTTCATGTAATGTCTTCCAAAAGTCCATCCAAAGTAGCATGAGACAATATTAGAATATTCTTCATAACAAGTCGCTGAAAATTGCTGCCAGGTCTTCAACAATTTTCACTTGATTTATTACATTTTTCTTTTTATATATTGTTAACAGGTTATTAGCGAGTAGAAATCAATAAGAAATGTATTCCTGACTTGTCCAATTCCATTGTCTCTGCAAGTTTTTGTATGTTGAGTGTCAAATAAGGAAATGATTATTGATCATCATCTTATACAGGCTTTTTCTTCAACAACATAAAAAGGAAAATAGTTTTTATATTTAAAGAAGTTATCACAACAAAAACAAAGGACTTTGTCTGCATGAATTGACAACAGATCCAATCTGCATTTCATATTCTTTTGATGCTCAACCCCAAACAATCACACAACCCTGGAAAATGGGGGGAGGCAACATTTTACTTATTTCAATTCCGTTAAAAAAACAGAATAAATTCAGATTGATGGACATGAAGGAAATTGATTGGAAATTGCGAAACCCAATTTAGTAAGCCGGAGACACTTTGCAATCTTGTCACATTGACACTAGTAAATTTCTTTTATGTCACAAGGAAAACGTAAGGGAGAAATAAAGAGGAAGTTCAAGAGTGAAAGATGAGAATGGTGGAAATAAATCCATCCTAGGTATTGATTTTTCACTGTCAAGGAGAGATTAATGAGGTACCTCTGTCTGTTGTTTGTGACTCGTCAAATCCATGGATTACTTCGTCTTTAGGCTTCTCTTTCTCTTTTGTTTTTCCCCGCTGTAAAAGAACATGAAGGGAATCCTATATTTTTGCCTAAACTGTATACGTAGGGTTCCACTTAGTAATCATTCATTTAGCATGCAGGATGAATCTGAAGTATTATGTGAATGAGTTTGGAGGTTAACTAGAGTTCAGGAAAAAGATTATTAAATCTTAAAATTATAATCATAAGCATAAATGCTGAAGGAATGTTTATAACACAAGCAATGTTCATGTAAATATATACACAATTTACAAGAAAATAAACGAAGGAGGAGTTTTAATTATATTGCAACATCTGGTCTGAGATTAGAAACTCCCATATGATTCAGAATCTATGAAAAAACCATCATCTAGATTTATACAAAGGGTTCTCCAAGATTTTTTGTACCTTAAAGATCCGGCTTAAGACTTTTGAAACTGGCCCTGCTCTTGGACTAGATACTTTAGCTGCCTTTGATGCTGAAAGAAAAGAAGAGATATGTTCTACCAGTATATATTTTTAGTCTCTCTCTCTCTCTCTCTCTCTCTCTCTCTTTCTCTCTCTCTCAAATTCATATTTAAGATTAAATTCACAATAACCTTAGCCATCAAAGGTATTTTAGCAGTTGATTTTTTCATGGATTATATAGCTTAGAAAGAAATGAATGCAATGAAAATTTAAATAGTCATGAGAATCAATTTGAAAATCGTTACGTGTTGAGTGTTTTCCGTGCGTGCTGTTGTTGAGTTCAGGTTTTTGGGGTATCTGCTGCACGTTTTCAACGTCTGCTGATTTATCAAGGATGTCGTCTGCTGTAATACTTGTATTTTGGCGTTCTTTTTCTATCTGACTACTTGCATCTTTGATAATTCCGACGATGTAATCTTCTACTGATTGAAGGGTTCCATCTGGCAAACGCAACATCACTGAGTTCATGTCTAAAACAAAATTATTTTTAATTGAATTCTAAATTTTTATTAAGATAAACGCATGTTCTTCGCCTTGCCGACAAAAGTGGCAAGTCTTATCAACAGAGAACAACATAACTGGGATAAAATAAAATGATAGCTAAAATTTTCCTCTCCTTGACTACGGAAATAATCCCAGTTTGATCATAAAAGATTATCTTTTTCCAGAGGGATCCGAACTCTATTTTATTCAGACAATTAACTGCAAATGGATCTATAAATTATGATGTCCTAAATCCTCGATATAAGAAGCACGGTATAATTAATGGTAATGATGGTTTTGAAACACTTTTAAAATCAATTTGATGGTGCCATACCATTGTAATTTTCCTTCTATCGTGTTGTAGGATTTGTGGAGTTTGTTTGACTGGGAGGTGTGACATTTTATCGAAAACAGTCGACATGATTTCAACATTAGCGAGATTGTTTATTTATGATGACAGCAAGCAATGAACGAACAAACACGACATGTAAAAAAAAATGCATTAAATAATCGTTCCCTTATCGCTCCAGTTTACAGAATTTAAATTGCACTCTTAAATCAATTGATCCATTCAATGTCTTGACAATATTGATCGTATTGCTCGTCAATTTACCTGAAGAGTTTGGCGCAGTGTTTTCCATTTCCTTTGGCGTCTCTGATTCGCTGTTAGTTAGCCTGTCTTCTGGTGCGTCCGCGCTGATTAAAGATATACCACTCTTATCCAAATTTCCCTTCTCTCGTTGTTCTCTTTCGATAATTTTCCTCGCTGCTTCAATTATAAGCGAGACGTAGTCTGCTATTCCGATCGTTTGTCCGTTATGCGTAACCATAGCCATTCTTCATTCGAAAATGTCAATGGACTCCAAGTCACTTTAAAAAATAGAAAGACGAAAAAACCAATAAAGAGCAATCCTACTCCTCCCCCTCCTTTTATATACCTTGTCAACGGTGGTGACCTGGTTTAATTCACTTGCGTCCTCGCCTGCAGCTAAACCAAATTAAACGAAACGTCAAACACACTTCGCCACTGCAGTGTAGAGTGATATGGTTATAGAACTGGACTGTGTAGTAAAAGCGACAGGCTGCTGATATTTATTTGTCATGAGAATCTCTTCTAGTTAATTGCAGAGTTTATGAAAAATACATCAAAACGGGGCTATAATTACCACCATAAGTAAGCTTGGGTCTGCTAGAATAGTTCCTTGGCACGATAGTCCCTTATTGATCAATCGTTAATTTCGCTTTAAATTTTTTTTCAGCAATACATACAACTAGTTTCTATAGGTAGAAATGTGTTAAGAAAAGGACAATTGTCGCAGACATAGAGAATTTTTAACAAAAAATTATTCAACCTTCGCTTTTATATATTTGTCAACGTCAATGTGTTAAGAAGAGGACAACAAATGTCGCAGACATACATAGTATAGAGATTTTATTCAACCTTCACTTTTATATACATATATTTGACAACGTTTGTAAGTTGCATGATCTACCCCCCCCCCTTCGCTATCTCTCCATTCTTCCGTCGTAAAAACTTTTAATACATGTTTTGTTTATCCAAGTGAATTGTTTCCAAGACGACCATGCACGTCTGATTTTTACAAACCACAACAAAATAGGTCTATGTAGTGACCCCAAGTTTTATAGGTCACCAAACATTTATCATTAAACAATAAAAAAGAATCACTTAATTAAATCCACGCCTTTACCGACAGCCGTACACGAGACACAACTCAATCATATTAATGGTTATGTTGTTTAACGACTCATTAGAAATTGGATCGGGTCGGTATCGTACCAGATTAAATGCAAGAAAGAAATCGTTTAATTAATAAATCTGGATAAAAGATGGTTAGGTGGACATGCATAAACAAAATGGCACTTCAATTCTAGACTATGTAATGTCCGTGAAACTGGCAAAGATGCAATTATCCGGGTTTATTGATCGTGTGAGTAATTGAATGAATATTAAGAGGAGTCTGCTTTATGTGACCAGTTTGAACAATGTCGTTAGAATTTATCATTATGATATATGTCATTAAACTCGATTTAATATATTGACCGCGGCCGCGATTCTCAAGAGAGGTTCCGATCTAAACAAACAGACAGGCGGATAATTACAGGCCCTATCATTAAGCTGTGTTTGGACAGGCGATGCGAATTTCTTGAATTCCGATAAGAATTGAGAGAAGTCCATAGCAGTATGGTCGCACAGAAAGGTCTATATTTTTACTGCAAGAATAAATGTCCCCTGTCAACGTCTCTTATACCAGAGAGGATTTGAATTTTGGACCAAAACAGAATAAAATTTTAATTCTCTAAAAATTACGCTAAAATCGCGGACCGTGGGATGTCTGTTCTGTGTGACTATGTTTGCAACAATAAGCTGTCTAGTATTTAATTCACATTCAAGTAGTTTACTTCTGAGGAAACCAACCATTCAAACAATACTTTAAACCCTTGACAATATTCTACGATGTTTTCCACACACTAGAACGACCGAGTACATTTTGCACATTTTTGTTTTCATGCATGACTAATACAGTTTCTGTTTTTTAATGTTTATATTTCCACCACCTGCGTTGAATTCACGTCAATGCCTACTCTAAGTATAGATTAGCTACTTGAAGTTTTCACACAAGTTCTTTTTAAAAAATCTTAGCATGCCATTTGTACAATTACTACACAGGCTCATAGAAGAATGAACAGTTCTGTGAATCGCACATGTGAATTATTTGTTATTACTTTGAGAGAGAGAGAGAGAGAGAGTATTTTAACCAAGGAAGCAGTTTCACGATCCACTTTTTTGGTAATGCTAATCTGTACTAGCCTTGAACCTTACAGATTATCAGCAAATCGGACAAAATACGGAAGGAAGTAGAACATAAAGCCTATACTTACATGTCGGATGTATGCAACCTGCTGCCGCTTGAATTAAATAATAAATCCTCCTCAGCAATCGATCTTAACGGTGGTAAAATAAGTCTAATACAGCTAATAGGCAAACAGTGTGCACGGCAAGTAAAGTATGACCAATAGTATGCCAGTGATTTAACACCCCTTTAATCCAACTCCTCAACGAATAGCCACGTGACCAGCATAAAATCTCTCTGCGATCAAGAGAGCGATTTTTGTTCTTTTTTATCCCGAAATCCCTTCACGGTGCTAATGTTACCAGATATCCTATAGCTATGGATAAGAAAGTCCTCGGGCTCTTCCTCTGGGACATTAACAAAATGCATGACACTTCTTAACTGCCTCATAAAAAATCGATGGATATGATAAGCCAGGTGTTATTGTTATTATTAAGGAAGCGATCATGTCATCATTGTACAGTACTCAGCATAATAGTATGTAGGTGTTTGTCTATCGACCCTGCGGACTCGAAATTCTGCCAGAACCAGTTTATCAACACATTCCGTGCTAAGCATCAAGATCTGATGGTTCCGTTGGAAGGGGGGAGGGGTTACAAAGAGATGTTCGTTTTTGGATGTTGTTCAACAAATTGTTTGGTTTTATGTGATATTAATGACTAAGCTCATATTTAAAGTTTATAGGAGGGAGGGGCTGGATTTTTTGTGTAATTTGAATTATATTACACCTACTAGTATCTATGAATGAAAAATCCGATTAATAATGACATAATATAGTTAACAACATTTATGAAACCAATTGAAATTCTTCAATGGTGTTCGTTGATTCAAGGTAAATTGTTTCAAATCAACTATTAATTTTATCTTGGAATATGGTATTCTTTTCTGAGGACATGATTCAATATTTTTTATAGTATTATAAACGATAATGGACGTTTATTTTTTTTCCCCAAATTCATTTATTTTATTTTTATATGGAAAGAAGAAGCAGTGTATAGAAAACAATTTAAAAACAAACAGCAGTAAATATTCTTCTTGTTCAAGTAGACGTATGCCACTCAGAGTACCGTGTTTCTATTCTTTTATTAGAAAACAATAAAGCTTAAATGAACTTGCAATAAACCGTGGAAAATGTTAAGAGTTGTTCAGCTGGCTGCTCGTATTACGTTGGTTGATCATGCAGTTGTTGCAGAACAATAACTTACCGAATTACGCTTAAAAAGAAGCTCGATAAAATTTGGCGAAATTTCAATTTTTGCAACGTAACAATCCTGTAAGAAACAAAAAACGTCAATCTCTGTTTATATTTTTTGTCTGTTTTTGTTTTAAATTCCACGGTCAATGGAGGCATTTACCAATTAATGCTCCGAATACCTAATTTGTGACATTTTTGGTTTCAAACATCTTCGCTAGCCAAGGGTTTACGATCTACTCCGCTCCTCTACAACAGGGTTGTAGGGGAGCGAAGTAGATCGTAAACCCCTGGCTAGCGAAGGTTGTAGAGGAGCGAAGTAGATCGTAAACCCCTGGCTAGCGAAGGTTGTAGAGGAGCGGAGTAGATCGTAAACCCTTGGCTAGCGAAGATGGGTATCATAGGTTTCGCCAATAACCATACAAGATTCCCAGAATTGAATCTCAGTCTAAAAAATGACCGAGATCCTGTTCCATTTTGAGGCTCTGCTAATGAGTCTCAATTGAAGGCTTTCTCTCTAGTTTTCCCCCTTTTTAGACCACCTAACTACCATGTTCTTGAATAACGGAATGATCGATAAAAGAAGAAGATAGTATAATCCTATTAATACGTAACATATTGGAAATAGACAATCGTTATCTGTCCCGAAAACTTGAACTAATTCATCCGTTCTTATATAAGTTGTTTGATGGTCTATCCTGTACATGTAGTTATTAACGAATAATTTGTCTCCCTTTGGAAAATAAAAAAAAATACTTTCAAATTTTCGGATAATTGACCATTAATTTTTGTACAGGTTGTGCCATTTTTATTGTACAGGAGATGTACAGAACCATTGTAAATTTCACCGCTATAATTTTACGAAAGCCATTTAATTGGTGCTAAGAAGAAAATTACTAGTATTTTTACATGCGTAAAATCTGGCGGTCGATATATATTATTGGGGTTATCGTAATATATAATGTATGAATGCATGCGCTTGATGGAACTTATATTCAAAGGGACAGTTTGCTTGGTAGAGACAGGGATTCCTTGTCAGACAAGACTGACACTGAGAAAAAAGAGCCCTTTAAGTCGCCATACATCAGAGAGGCGAGCGATGCTAATTTGTGATAATGAACCCGAATCATCTTCTGTTCCCAGATATAATGCGAAAATACAAACGAAGGTATTCATACAATGGCGCACTGATATATTTACAAAGTGGTGCCACTGGCCCCAGTGAAACCCATCCAGAAATTGGAAATCTATAGAACGCAGTGATTAAGGTTCTTTCGGAAGTGATTTATTCAGATATTTCATGTTTTGCTTTGATCTTCGCAGGGTATTGAACTTTCAATCAGGTTGCATTAGCTGTACCCATCATCATTAAGTCACGTATATATCATATTATAAACATTATTATCTTTTTAATTATTCAACCAAATTCAATCAAATAATTAATTCGAATTAATAATTATTATAATTAGGCAAATTTTGATGTAACATATATATACAATACAGCGCCCATGAGAAGCGCAGTGCATTATGTGACATTACATTTGGATCAACCCTTGTACATATAGCATTAAAAAATGGGCATACATGTAGATATTTTACTCCATCATCTTAGTAAGTAAGTAATTAATTTATATTATAGTGACATATCTATACACCGTTCAAATTTATTACACTCTTGTAGAACTTCAAATTAAAATTTTAAATATTATTTAGACAAAAACAGTAGAGGTAAATAATATAAGTTAAACGGTTTGTAGAATTTTATTTCATAGCCACGCATTTTTTTTTACGTGGCCATGAATTTATAAAAGATATCTCAAGCTTATATCCCATAGTAACCACCGGAGTATATTATACAGGGGAAATTTCGATTCTTATACCAAGTACATGACAATTTGTACAACTTGAGTATGCAAAAAATGTACGTTACAAGTATTAATTAATTACTGCCTTCTTGGTGCATCATGTGGGTATGAAGGTAGCTAGCATTAGAACAAATACATAACCCGCGTTATAGCGAAAGAAAAATTGGGAAAATACATTTGTATATTTAGATAGTCGATATTTTACTAACACATAAACATGTAAACAAGAACTAGTTAGAGGACCAATAAATGATAACTCTATATGAGATAGTGTAACAATTTTAATGCTGTTATACCTTTGTACTAGTATCATCGTACTGAACGGCCCAAAAAAAAACCCCCAAAAAACAAAGGCTACGAAATCTCGGGGGAAAAATCCCCCTTTTGGGTTTTTTACAGTCAATTTTTAATACATATTTATACAGTATTTTAATGAAAGCATTTGACGCTGGTCTTAACAAACGACCATGACCCCCCCCTCAATTTATGACCATGACCTTTTCTTTAGATTATCCTGTGTATAGTGTAGAGTTTAAAAAACTAACGTCGTGGATTAACCAACATACAGACAGACAGACAAATTAATGGATGTTCAAAAGGGTATTGTTGCCAAAAATTTGACGCTGGTCTTTACAAACGACCATGACACCCCCACCCCCACCCCCGATTTATGACCTTGACCTTTTCTCTAGATTATCCTGTGTATAGTGTAGAGTTTAAAAAACTAACGTAGCGGACTGAAAGACAGCAAGACAGACAGACGGACAGTTAATGAATGTTCAAAAGGGTATAGTTGCCAAAAAAATAAAATAAGAATAAAGACGTAGACTTTCAACATTATACCCGTCTTGAACTTGTTTAACCACTAACATTTTCTGCGTGGGTTATTCTTACAAAAAAGTTCTATTATTTAACTCCAATTATTTTTTGTTGAAACCTTACTTTCTTACGTATATATAAGAAATATGGTTCTTCAAATAGATACATTGGCCGTGTTCCTTATCAAGCGTCTTATTGATCGAATTTACAGGCTCCGATGCCATCTTTTTTTTGCAGGGAGTTCAAACATACACCAGCCATCGTCTTTTGCACGGTGTCCATATAATCTCACTAATCGATCATAGTTGTTATGAAGTTTGATTTAAAAAAATATATACATGTAGATTTAACTTGATAAGAAAAGATAAAGTCAATGTCAGAAAAGGACATCGGCGCACAAGGCGTTAGATCTGTTCAAGGCGAGCAGTTTTCAAATGTAGTTAGAATATTCCATCTTCGCTTGCCAAGGGTTTCTGATCCGCACCGCATCGATGTAGATCAGAAACCTTTGACTAGCGAAGATGGAATATTCTGTATTAACCTGAGTACATTTTTAATACTAGTATACATTTAGTATAGATTTAATGATGCAAATCAATAACATGCTTTCATTTTGTAAGCATGACAGGCATATAGGATCTAACTTTATGCCTAAATCTTTTAGGTATGTTGGGTTAAGTTTCCGTTCTATAAATACAGTTTTTAAAGGAAAAGTTCATCATTTTTAGCTCACCTGAGCTGAAAGCTCAAGTGAGCTTTTCTGATCAAAATCTGTTGGCGTTGGTGTTGGTGTTGGCGTTGTTGTCGTTGTAAACTTTTAACATTTTTATATTCTTCTCCAGAACTACTGGACAGATTTCAACCAAACTTGACACAAAGCATCACTGGGTGAAGGGGATTCAAGTTTGTTCAAATGAAGGGCCACACCCTCTTTAAAGGGGAGATAATTTAGAATTATTGAAAATTTGTAGGTATTTTTCAAAAATCTTGTTCTCAAAAACTATTAGGCCAAAAAAGCTGTAACTTGTATGGAAGCATCCTCAGATAGTGTAGATTCAAGTTTGTTCAAATCATGGTCCCCGGGGGTAGGGTGGGGCCACAATGGGGGATAAATTTTTACATAGCAATATATAGAGAAAATCTTTAAAAATCTTCTTCTTAAAAACTGTTAGACCAGGAAAGCTAAAATTTAAGTAGAAGCATCCTCAGATAGTGTAGATTCAAGTTTGTTTAAATCATTGTCCCCGGGGGTAGGGTGGGGCCACAATAGGGGGATGAATTTTTACATAGGAATATATAGAGAAAATCTTTAAAAATCTTCTTCTCAAAAACTATTAAGCCAGAAAAGCTTAAATTGTAGTGGAAGCATCCTCAGATAGTGTAGATTCAAGTTTGTTGAAATCATGGTCCCCGGGGGTAGGGTGGGGCCACAATGGGGGATGAATTTTTACATAGGAATATATAGAGAAAATCTTTTAAAATCTTCTTCTCAAAAACTATTAGGCCAGAAAAGCTTAAATTGTAGTGGAAGCATCCTCAGATAGTGTAGATTCAATTTGTTTAAATCATGGTCCCTAGGGGTAGGGTGGGGCCACAAAGGGGGATAGGAATATACAGAGAAAATCTTTAAAAATCTTCTTCTCAAAAACTATTAGGCCAGAAATGCTCCAATTTCAGCGAAAGCATCCTCAGATAGTGTAAATTCAAGTTTGTTTAAATCATGGTCCCCAGGGGTAGGGTGGGGCCACAATGGGGGGATGAATTTTTACATAGGAGTATATAGAGAAAATCTTTAAAAATCTTCTTCTCAAAAACTATTAGGCCAGAAATGCTCCAATTTCAGCGAAAGCATCCTCAGATAGTGTAAATTCAAGTTTGTTAAAATCATGATGGTCCCCGGGGGTAGGGTGGGGCCACAATGGGGGATGAATTTTTACATAGGAGTATATAGAGACAATCTTTAAAAATCTTCTTCTCAAAAACTCTTTGACCTGAAAAGTTCAAATTGGAGCGGAAGCATCCTCAGATAGTGTAGATTCAAGTTTGCTTAAATCATGGTCTCCAGGGTTAGGATGGGGCCACAATGGGGGGATGAATTTTTACATAGCAATATATAGAGAAAATCTTTAAAAATCTTCTTTAAAACTATTTGGCCAGGAAAGCTCAAATTGAAGTGGAAGCATCCTCAGATAGTGTAGATTCAATTTTGGTTAAACCATGGTCCCCAGGGGTAGGGTGGGGCCACAATGGGGGATGAATTTTTACATAGGAATATATAGAGAAAATCTTCTTCTCGAAAACTATTAGGCCAGAAAAGCTCAAACTTGTGTGGAGGCATCCTCAGATAGTGTAGATTCAAGTTTGTTTAAATCATGGTCCTCGGGGGTAGGGCGGGGCCACAATGGGATGATGAATTTTACATAGGAAGATATAGAGAAAATCTTTAAAAATATTCTCAGAAAGGTTTCAGTCCAAAAAGCAGTAACTTGTGTGAAAGCACGGGTTGTGCAGATTAAAGTTTGATCAAACCATGATTCCCTAGAGAAAAGTGGGGCCACAAAGTGGAGGGGGGGGGGTTATATAGGAATAGAGAAAAATCTTCTTACAGGTACAACAACAAAAGGGGCTTGGTATTTACCATAAAAATATGTGGATAAAAATCAGCAGATATTTAAAAATTTTTTAGCAATATCTACTGTACTTAGTTGTCAAGATAATTTGATACTGTAATGCTAATTTGATCAGAGTTAAGGCTATTGTTCCTCAGGTGAGCGATGTGGCCCCTGGGCCTCTTGTTATTATTGATATATCGTGTCAGAATAGGTCAATATTCGTGTGTGTGTGTTTTTTAACAAGTCTTCATTGAAAAAAGTTGTTCACTGCCTCGGTAATGTGTCTACGAAGCTCAGTTTGATAAGAGAAGGCTTTAAATAAGTTCTCCTTTGGTGAGAGGGTGTTTCAATCATTGGGGGGGGGGGGGGGGTATTTTAATTTTCGTGCTTTTGTTATCATTAAAGTCAAAGATTATTTTTTGTTGAATGTTAAACGTTACGATATTATTGGAAAATATTTAAACCCAACAGATAACGGCCAATTACACATGTCTTTTCCCTGTAACGTCAAAAGCGCTTGCATCGAAAGCGCATGGGATAACACTGCAACGGTTAGAAGATTGAAACATCTAAGTAAACAATTATGTACATCTTGGTTTATATATGTAAGAAAATGTACTTTTTAATAAAATGTAAGATTTCATGTTCGTTTACTGGTTAAACATCCTTTGTGCGGGGAATATCTTTCGATCATCAATGGATACAAATCTATTTTAATTGAAACGTTAATAAGAAAAGATAGGTAATCAAAGATTACAGAGCTCACTGAGATAAAGCATCACCTTTATCATTTTATATGAAAATCATAGTTAATGATCTTTATTTAAATATTGTATATTATATAGTGTGGTATGCCGCAATACCATACCATACAATACAATATTGTATCATATAATTATTATATTATTAATTATATGTATATATCATTATTGTATGATACAATATGTATCAATACACTACTATATGTACAATAAAATACAAAACTTTAACCAGATCTAAAAACCTTAACCTCATCCAGAGGTTGTTTATTGTGGAAACAAATTAAGGCAGGAGGTTTTGGGGCCGCCTTGAGGCCCCTAATGGGCCCGGTTTATTCCCACTTAGCCAACATTATGAAATTCTCAATTTTTACCTAGCCAACATTTTGAGTTTTCACACCTGAGTGATCTATAGTACGAAAGACGAATAGTGCCACATGAAAACATATTTTTATCTCGAAATTACGAGAAAAGATCTCGTTATTACGAGTTAATTATCTCGTTATTACGAGAAAAGATCTCGTAATTACGAGTTAATTATCTCGTTATTACGAGAAAAGATCTATATATATAAAATGGTGCGTGCCATTGTTCTACATGTACTCTCTGAGTCTTTTATGTAAAATGGATGAACATATATTAAGAAATTCATTAAATTAGTGAAAACAATTCAAAAGAAGGAGCAAAGCAGATTGATTAATAAATTAATTGACCGATTTATAAATATGAAGGATATAATTTGTTTTAAGACTCCAAAATGTTAATATACAAAAACAATTATTTTCAATATAGGTTGTGAATGAATATATAAAACACAATCCGGGGTAAATCTCGCATATTCATGATTGAAACTATATAGTTCTCTGTAACTAATGAAATTGTGTTTTTATGACTAGGACTACCTGGTATTTACTTTGGAGTGGTATTGTAATATACGTTGAAATTAAAATTACATGAATTTCTTTCCACTTATTAATTCATATAAGATAAAATATCGAATCCGATTATTATTATTTGTAGAAATCAATAAATAATGATCGTTGTTATTTAAAAATAACCAAAATTGAATTAACGTTTCTGGATAAAAACCAAAAATAGACTGAAAGGCTGAACCAATCGACTTAGAATTATGGATCTGGTGAACGAGGAACACTTATATTATTTATGTATTTTTTCACAATAATAAATCAAATAACAACTTCTATGTATTTTATTATAACAAAATATTTTCTCGTTATAACGAGATAACCATGCAACTCGTAATAACGAGATAATTATCTCGTAATAACGAGATCTTTTCTAGTAATTACGAGATAAAAATATTTTTTTTATGTGGCCCTATTCGTCTTTCGTACTATAGTCTGTTTTCACATGTAAATGTTTTTGTAATAAATTATCTGAGAATGGTTTTATGAGAAAAAAAATTAATAATGATAAAAAATGTGATGCATAAAATTATTTAGAGAAATACTGGTAATACTAAATAAAATATATATTATATTCTTTTAATATATACAAATCGAAACAGAAATCTTTTTTAAATCTCTTAAACCAATTTTCTGTTATCCCTTCATCATGCCTGTACCAATGATTTTCATCTATTATATTGTAATTTGTACATACTGTACATAAGTATTTTCTCTACACGGTAAATCCAGTTATGAGAATAAAGTTCATTGTCATTGTCATTGTTGTGTTATTTATTTAAAACAGCAGTAATTTTGCCAGTAATCAGAATGAATAAATAAAAATCACAGGTGCTTGTGGACAGGACCGTGCACTACCAGTACCCCCCTCTTTCCATTTTTTTCCTATGTTTTTTAATTATTTTTTTTAAATTTATTATCGTTAATAACCCCTTATATATGTCTGAAGTCGAAAAATAACAGAAATATCGCGACTCTGTGGCATTTTATATTCACACTCGTTTCCCCTATATATAGGGGAAACGAGTGTGAATATAATATAATATATATTGTGGTTTGCTAATTTCATATATTGTGTAGATTAGATATATTTGATATAACTTTAGAAACCATGTAAACAATATTGAAGGAAAAAAAATTGACATATGACCCATATGATTCGTAGCTATAATTTCAAACAGAGTTTATATAATTACATTTTTTCAAGGCTAAGTTTAAGTTAACTCAACTTATATAATTCACTCAAAATATGATGAAAATAGACAAACCATAATATATATATAGCTCAATTAAAGGCATAAATTAAGAGGGAATATGCAACAGTTAATTACTTAAAAATCATAATTCCAAAATTACATAATATTTTATTCCTTTCTCTTTTATATGAAATCAGACCGTAGCTTACCCGTAATTAAATTCTTTTTTTCTCCACCTGCAAGATGCATCATGCAAGTTTGGTGAAAATAGGAAGAGTAATAACTTTGATATGGCCATCAAAGGGCACCTGCGCCAAAAGCCTCTTCTTCAGCATCAAAAACCTATGCCTCAGATTCAAGCCTGTCAGATCAGAAGACGCACCATCCAAGTCCGTAGGTTCAGATACACCATCCTTAGAAGTTTGGTGAAGACAGGACAAGTAATAACTTAGGTACCAGACCTGCTCCAAAACCTAAACCAGGTCCGGACGCCGGGGTTGTAGCATAAGCTAACCCCAACTTCGTCTTGGTGAGCTACTAGTATAACAATTTTGAAAAGTTTAACCCATTAAAGAATATTGAGGTCAAGGTCACAGGAAAGGACAAAGTAAAATAATTGCAGGATTTAATGTTATGTTATGCTATGATGACTGATAATCAAATTATATGCTATAAGATTCCAATGCTATGCAATGTAATTACAATGCAATGTTATTTTAAATTCATAGCATAGCATTGGAATTACATTATATACCATTGGAATCATACAGCATATAGTTTTATTCTCATTTATTATAGCGTAGCATACCTCATCGATTCATTTCAATTCAAAATAGCATAGCATAGGAATTCTGCAGCATTGCATAGGAATCTCATATCATTGCTTATCATTAAGAATCTCAAAGCATTACTTGTAATCTCATAGCACAGCATAGCATAAGATTGTAATAGATATCCATAAATATCGGTCACTTCAAGCTATCTTTTAAAACATAGCAAAGCATAAGATATAAATATCATAGCATAGCATTGGAATCTGATTACAAAACATTGAAATATCATAGCATATCATTTGATTCTTTTTCATCATATCATTTCTTATCAAATCAAATCATCATAAAGCATTTCATTTCAATTTATCAAAGAATAGGATAAAATGCAATGCTATGAGATTTCTATGCAATGCTATGAGATTTCTATGATATCAATAATTTATTAAAACCTATTAATATGAAATGCTTTATGCTATTTTGAATTGAAATGAAGCGCTTAATGATGTGGTATGCTATGCTATGATGAATAAGAATCAAATTATATGCTATAAGTTTCCAATGGTATATAATGTAATTCCAATGCTATGCTATGAAATCAAAATATAATAGCATTGGAATTACATTGCATAGCATTGAAATCGTATAGCATATCATTTGATTATCATTCATCATAGCATAACGAAATCTAGCATAGCATACCATATCATGTAATATCACATCATCATATAAAAGCATTTCATTTAAGTTTATAAAAGAATAGCATAAAAATGCAATGCTATGAGATTTCTCTGCAGTGCTATGGTATTTTTATGATATTAATAATTTGTTAAAACAAATTAATAATTTGTTTTATTATACTTTCATGTTAAATACTGCAATCTGATTGGTTTAGACGCAGTTGACAATCCGTTCTCTCTCCCTCGCACGCTTAGCAACGGGCCGATAGAACGAATTGTTACATGCGCGTTAATTATGCGCGTACGGTTCGCCGTAGAATTCACGTCTTTTCTATATAAAAGCAGTAAAATTTGCTATAAAAATTAAGACATTCAGTATAATAAAATAAATAGTGCCTGTTTGGGAGGGTACCAGTTGAAATTGACACCCCTCGAAAACCATTGTCAACCTCCGCTTCGCGTCGGTTGACAATGGTTTTCTCGGGGTGTCAATTTCAACTGGTACCCTCCCAAACAGGCACTATTTATATAATAGCAAATTGATAACTTGGTATAACAAATTGATAAATTATTAATTTGTTATACTGGAGTATCAAATTAGTAACTTGTTATAACAAACTGATATAACAAATTGATAATCTAATATAAATTAATAATTTGTTATAACAGATTGATAATCTGTTATTTGATAATTTGTTAAAACAAATTGATAATTTGTTATATGTAAATAAAAAAATACTGCTGCGGCCCTACTACGCTTCCGTAGTTTTTGGAGAGACTGTAGGCATTCTAGATATATTTCATCAGAAAAAAATCGATAAAAACTCCCAGATTTGTTACTTATATCCTTAATATTTCGTTCAAAACATAATTTTTCATTGTGTTTAACAAAAATTTAAGCCCCGGTGTCGTTTAATATTTTGATACCGCAAAATATTGAACTCGGGTTCAATATATTATGCGATATAATGAACCCGGTTTCAATATATCGCTGCGAAATATTGAACCCCCCTATAAAATATTGAAATCCGGGTTCAATATATTATGGCGGGGATATTTTGAACCCCCCTCTAATTTTTATTTCTATTGGAGAGGGGGTTCAAAATATTATGCTGCGATATTTTGACCCCCCCCCCCCTCTAATTTTCAATGCTATGGCTGCGATATTTTGAACCCCCTCTAATTTTCTGTGCTATTGGAGAGTGGGTTCAAAATATTATGGCTGCGATATTTTGAACCCCCTCTTCAATAGCACTGAAAAATAGAGGGGGAGGGATGGGGTTCAAAATATCGCGCCCAAAATATTTGGAACCCCTCTCCAAAGGAAATTGGAAATAGGAGGGGGGGGGGGGTCAAAATATCGCAGCCATAATATTTGAACCCCCCTCTCAATGGGAATTGGAAATAGGAGGGGGGTTCAATATATCGCGGCCATAATATTTTGAACCCCATCTCCAATAGCAATGAAATTAGAGGGGGGTTCAAAATATCGCGGCCATTATATTTGAACCCTCTCTCCAAAGGGAATTGGAAATAGGAGGGGGGTTCAAAATATCGCAGCCATTATACATATATTACATGGCTTCGAGGGCGACATATCAGAATATTTGCCCCGAGGTGACAGGAAAGCCCTGGAGTGTTATGTCGCCCGATGCCGAAGGCAGAGGGCGACATAACACTTCAGGGCTTTCCTGTCACCGAGGGACAAATATTCTGGTATTGTCGCCCGAGAAGACATGTAATATATGTTATATAACATTTTTTAAAAATCAAAATCAGTTTAAGAACATGTTTACCTTATAAACAAGTGTATTTTATAAATTCATCTTCATATCTTACAAATCAAATAAATGTAAGAAGTTTAGTAAAATGTCGATCGGTGCTTTAAATAAAAATGATAATTTTTCAAATTAAACAATTAAAGTAAGTTCCTCTGAATAGCAGACGCTGTCCTGACATTTTGATTTTCGAGAAAATTTTTACGTTTGCTTAGTTAAATTTCGAACCCGACGTAATTAGTATGCAGAATTATCGCACGCGAGGGTGATATAACAATTTCGGGAGGGCAATATAACTATTTCCTGTGAAATATAACTGTTTCCGGGAGGGCAATATTATATAATAACTATTTCCGGTGTGATTTAGAAATTTTCAGGGCATAGTAATAAAATTATCTCATTTGTGATATAACGAGTAAACGTATTAAAAAATGTTATATAATATTTTGAACCCCCTCTCGAAAGGGAATTGGAAATAGAAGGGGGGTTCAATATATCGCGGCCATAATATTTTGAACCCCATCTCCAATACCAATGAAAATTAGAGGGGGTTCAAAATATCGCAGCCATAATATATTGAACTCTCTTTCCAATGGGAATTGGATATAGGAGGGGGAGGGGGTTCAATATATTGCGGCCATAATATTTTGAACCCCTTGTCAGGCCAATAGCAATGAAAATTAGACGGGGGGTTCAAAATATCGCGGCCATAATATTTTGAACCCCCCTCTCTAATGAGAATTGGAAATAAGAGGGGGGTTCAATATATCGCGGCCATAATATTTTGAACCGCCTTTACAATAGCAATGAAATTTTGAGGGGGGGGGGGTCAAAATATCGCGACCATTATAGCATTAAATCATGATTTTTTGAAGTACACTCTCTCATAACTGCAGCGGTGTGTGCATACAAATTGAGTAACGCGCGTTATGAAAATTTGTATGCACACATCGCTGCAAATATGAGACTGTATACTTCAAAAAATCATGATTTAATGCTTACATTGCATATTTACATTTTTTAACTTCTTGTCTTGTCTGCAAATGTGATTCATACCTTAATATTAATATATTGAACCCCCTCTCCAATTGGAATTGGAAATAGGAGGGGGGTTCAATAGAAGAATTTAAATCTTGAATTTCATAAACCTGTAGGCACCTTTCATTTACTAGATCTTGACCTTAAGAGTTCTGCTGACAAAAAACCCTCAAAACAACCCAGGACCGACCGACCGACGGGTAAAAACAACCCCCTCCCCCAACAACTTCATATGTGGGGTAAAATAATTTCTATTAACACATAACAAGAAAGACAACTGCTAATTTTATTAAATCATGATTTAATGCTTATATTTACATTTTTTAACTTCTTGCCTTGTCCGCAAATGTGATTCATACCTTAAAATTAATATATTGAACCCCCTCTCCAATTGGAATTGGAAATAGGAGAGGGGTTCAATATATCGCGGCTATAATATTTTGAACCCCCTCTCTAAAGGGAATTGGAAATAGTAGGGGGTTCAAAATATCGCAGCCATAATATTTTGAACCCCCTCTTCAATGGGAATTGGAAATAGGTACAAGGGGGTTCAATATATCGCGGCCATAATATTTTGAACCCCATCTCCAATAGCCATGAAAATAAGAGGGGGTTCAAAATATCGCGGCCATAATATTTTGAACCGGGGGTTCAATATTTTATTGGGTGGGTGGGGGGGGGGGGGTTGGGTTGTTCAATATATCGCAGCGATATTTTGAACCCGGGTTCAATATATCGCGGGGTTCAAGATATTATATGACACCGGTACACCTTATCAAACAAAGCTATTATTATGAAGCATCATTAAAAGAATTTATATCTTGAATTTCATAAACCTGTACCTGTAGGCACCTTTCATTTACTAGATCTTGACCTCAAGAGTTCTGCTGACAAAAAACCCTCAAAACAACCCAGGACCGACCGACCGACGGGTAAAAACAAACCCCCAACAACTTCATATGTGGGGTAAAATAATTTCAAGAAAGACAACTGCTAATTTTATTTCCTTTATTTCATATCTACAAAATACATGGATAAAAGTAAAAATTATCAAATAGGTCATGTAAAAACAAATTCATACTTAAAGGACACATGCTGAATATGTTTCATCTGTTGCAAATGGCTGCATTAAACTATGATTTTAACAATTTAACAATGTTAGTTTCGTAGTAGTATAGGTATTGAACAAAAGTGAATATTCAACATGTGTCCTTTAATATACACAAAAATTTTGTAAAGCCTTAAAATTAAGTCCTAAAATTCAATTTTCACCGATTTTTCAGATTTTGGTACAGAAAATCTAGCATTATCTATTTTAGTGGAAAGACTTAATAAAAATATTCCAACAGATTTCGTCATGATTTAACAATTCAGCACCTACAGTTACTTTTTTTTTTTTTGTATTTTTCTGTTGACAAAACAAGGGAATTGAACTCGGACAGGTGTGAAATAAACAAAAAAAGAAGAATGAAGTCACGTGAAAAATAAATGTTATACTTATCCCTTGTTCTGTAAACATTAATATCATGATTTCTGAGTTAAACTATTCTTTCATACATCATTCATTCATGCTCTCTTAATAAATTAATGGAGGAATGGTTACAGTCTATGGAACTGTCTGATATGGAACTGTCCAACATGATGAAGTACAACATTGATCTTTTTACAGCTAAAATTTCAACTGCAGAAATGAAAAGTTGAAGAAATGAAAATGTTTACAGGTATTAACTGAACTTGTATCTTGTGCTTAAAGATAACGGTAATGATAATAAAAAGAAATGAGTCTCAAAAATAAAAAAAGTTCTGATATAAAAAGGGGTTTCAGATAAAAAGATCTTGATACGATGTGAACAATGATATTCGCATACACAGCACTCCATATGGAGTGACACATGACAACACATTTAGCTTTATCCACCACAGAGGGGATCACACACAGATTTCATTCACTGCTCCACAACAGTTCCACTTCAATCACCATGACAACACACAAATCACAGCCTGTTGATTAAAACCTCAACAACTCGTTCATAGATCGTTCTGAGATGCCAATTCTTTCACTAGCTGTCCTTTTAGTTCCGAACAAGAGCTGATTTTCATAAACTTTGAAGAGGCATATTTTGTTCGAACAGCCTGAAAAATTAAACAAATTTATATATCATACATGCAGCTTAATTGCAAATTAAACCATAATCAACAATACAAACAATGATATTTTAGGGAAAAGAATTTGAACATTTTGCTATTCTCTAAAATTTGACATGTAGATTCCTGACTAATTTTGATAAGGAGAACTAAAGTATGCACAAAGAATAATCATTCAATAGAATGACTGGGGAACAATTGTGACACCTCGCTGTCTTGATGGAAATTCATCTCACATGCCCAAGAAGACAATTTTGTTTCTGTATTTCTAATTCTAAATTAAAGAGGACTTACTGTCAATTTGTACGTTTCTGCTTTGATGACTAGACTACACAACTTTTTCATTAGCGGTGACAAGTCCTCCTCCGAGTAGGAACTGTAGTGCTCTAACGTGTCCGTCTACAAACAATCATTACTCATTACAAAATGACATCCAGTTTAATAAAAACAAAGTAATAAATAAGAATTCAGAAGATGTTGCCTCCATTTCGGTGGCAGATTTAACTTGCGTGAAATCTTACCCATTTTGTTCCATCTAATAACTTCATTGAAAGACAAAGGGCAGCAGCTGCTATTTCTGAGGGGTGATATTGCACCATATCGTACTCAATGATTGTTAGTTCCATCAAATACTTGGCCATTGTGTGCTTGCTGGCATCAACCTGGTAAAAATTTTTTCAAATAAACCTTATTTGCAAGTTCGAAAACTACCTCTCACTAAAATGATTAATTTAAAATGACATTTAAAATTAAAATTTAGAAAAATTAAGTTAACATTCTTACCCCTCCAGCTTTCGAGTTGCGTCTGAGAAAGTGTAAACATAGAGGTTTTCCCATGCCGAAGTCCAGTGTTCTGAGGATCAGGGCTTCCATTTCCCTGATGTCTTTCTTCTGGTAGGCATTGTCTGTGATGTACACAAAGTCAGCAACCTCTGGAGCGTACATTTCCTCATATTTGGAAGCAATTAGCATGGCTGTCACCCCGACCAGCTGGAGTTTGTTACGAGGCACTGGGTACGTCTAAAAATTTACAGAAATCATGTACCCATTTCAAAAAGAATGGAAATATGTAATAATTCTGAGGAATCTAATCCATTTTATACCAGCTTAAATATCAGAAATGTCATTTTTTTAATATGACAATAATAATTTGTGTTGAAATCACTTAATTTTGCATTAACTACACATGCTTTACACTTATTCATGAATGTAAAATCTAAAATACCTGAAGAAAACGGTCAATGATGGAAACAGTTAGGTAGAGGGTTTCTTGTAACAGGTGAAATCTGTGATGAACTTGGCACAACCAGTCAATCAAAATAGCTCGCATTTTCCCTGTTATTTCGTATCCCTCTAGGAACTTTGGTTTCACTGGATATTTTTTCTGAAATAAAGATCAAAATGTGAACCTTAAAACTACTGATTCTGAAGATACACTTCAATAAGAGTGACCATTTTAGATTCTTGAAAATAATTACGTTTAATCTAAACGTGCAAATACAATTTTTCTTTATTGTATGCAAAAAACACACTAATGAAAAAACAACATATTGGAAACCTACCTCTAATTCTTTCATATACTGGTAAATATCGTTGACATATTCACTGACAAGTTGGGGATTGTCTTTGTCATTTTCGTCAATATCTTCCACTTTGAGTAGAGCTTTAGAAAATGCCTCAGGTTTATCCTCACTAATGTCCATGGACTCTGGGTGTCCAAGCAGAATATCCGTCTTCGTAACATTTTTCACTGCTTCTATTGAAGGTTCCTGTTGTACAAGATTTGAAATTTTTATTTGCATTAAATTTTTTCAAAAATTAAGGTGCAATTGATTTGAAAAAAAATTTAATCTGTGGTGCATGCCACTTACTGATTTTGGCTCCGTTTCCACAAGATCTTTTAAGGAGGAGGTTGCTTTAGCCTTGCACAGTTTCTGTCTGGTGACAATCTGCTGTTGCTGTAGGATTTCCTTTTTGATTGCATTTGTCTTTTTGCTAGGGTCTATCGTTATAGCTGAGACTTTGTGTCCAATATTGTCGATTGTTCCGAGGGCAGACCTGGTTCCCATGTGCGACGCTGGCCGCTGTAGTTCGGTTTTGGCGAGTAATGCTCCATCAGGATTTTCTTTGTTGATGAGAATCTGGGTGCTGCCAAGTGGTTGACGTGCCTACCAAAATGAGAACACACAATAATAATTTTCTATCAATTATAATTTCTTTGATCTTTAATCAAACATGACAATACTGAATGTTATAAAATTACTTGTGCTGATTTTATGCTTTTATTAATCAGACCTATCAAGATCTTTGAAACTCCATTTCTTGAAAAAATAAAATTATGTTATACATGCATCAAATAACACATTAATACATAGTTTTTATTCTGATACGTGCATATTGTTTAAAGAGAACAAATTTTATGACTATCCCAATACTGTTTTTAAAACCCCTCAGTTCATACATTCTTTCAAGAACATGTCTAATCCTGCTATACTTCGACGTTTTACTTCAGAAAAACATTTAAAAATCCTCACGAATGTTTAAAATGTTACAAAAATATAGTAATAATAATTAAAGAAGCAATTTGATTCGCAATATCAATGCATATATGTCTAGTTCATTTATGAATCGAAATAAGAGCCCGGGAATTTCGTGCTGCAGTACAAAACATGTCGGCAAATGTTTACACTACCTCAAAATTGCATTCTGCTGCAAATATCTTACCGTCTGTGGTCTGTTGGTTAAAGCCATTGTTTCAAGATGAGTATGCATAAACTTTCAACTTTGTTCTCTTGTGAAACCACTGCATATGATGCCCGTGCGTCGCTGCCTGTTTTCACAACATACTGATGCTTGTTCTCACCATATTCACTGCGGGGGTGTTCAAATTGTTACCGCTGTACACCGATTGGATACCTTTTGAAATATACAACTTTTTGATTGGCCAATTCATGTTTTAGCTTGTAGCAACCCGATAGATGGGAGAAAGATGAAGTTTAAAATTTGATTCGATATCTTTTCAGAACATGTTATCTGATAAGACATCTTTAAATAAGAAAGAAAAGAATTTTTTATTTTATTTATATTGTTTTTCTTTTTAGCCCATTTCCGTCTGTGTGATACGCCTCGGGCTTTTACCATTCTATGTATGGAAAGCACCTGTTACAGTTATTTCAATTAGTTCATTTCATGATGAAACTTGCAGTATATAGGTATTTAAATTACCTATGCATTGTATCTAGATTAAATAAAAATCAATTTAATGTTCTAAATATAGAAATAGTGTGTAGTAACTCGCTATCGTACATGGAAATTGTTGAGTTAGCTGTTTTAATTAAGGTTGCACAGACTATGGGTACACATGCATGCATATCCAGTGCATACATGTATTTAAAAAGCTTAACCATTTTAAAAATTGTGTTGGTCAGCAATTTTATTTTAAAGGCAGTAAATTAGTCTGAAGTAAAAAAACAATAAATAAATTTTTAAAAATCTAAACCAAATATGGTATGAATAATTAAAATCGATTGGAAGACCAGTACGTATCAGTTTCTAAAAGTCTTTAATTTATAATATTTAGGTATACGTATTTGTTAGTGATCTCATTGATGAAAACGGTAAAGTGCATGCCTTTGATTGTGTAAAAAATGTATTAAAAGCTGAGCTAACTTTTTAAGAATGTACATGCATGCATGATTAAGAAATGCAATATGATAAAACAAATTTAACACTCGAGATCGTCCTTTAATTGAGTTGCGAAGCCGCCCCTGCCAATCATTTCTAAAAACACATCTATATATTTTAATGACAAAAAGGTTGTAAAACATGTAAAAGCCGGTGATAATAATTTTTGATATCACATTTACTTGTACGAAAATAGGAAGAAACAGAAAGGCAATTCTCAAAGACTGAATGGAAAAGTATATTTGAACTACATGTACATTTAAAAAACAACACAAGAATCTAAGCTACAACGGCTTCAGATTCAAATATTACATAGAATAATTCATAGTAACTACTATTTCCCCAAAATAAAAATCATTGACTCTCCAGCATGCACATTTTGCAAGAAGGCCAATTATTAAGACTGTCAATCATTTTTTCTTTTAAATTAAATGTCCTCTTGTTAAGGAACTCTCGTATGAAATGAAAGAATGACTAAATGAATACTAGTAACCGTTACCGGACAGGCTTGTTAGTTTTGGTTGATATCAATTCTCTTTTGGAAATTTGAAAATAAGAATATATACAAGATAGAAAACTTTCAAAATAATTATATTGTATTAAAGCAGTACATCTATACATAAATTCATACTCAAATACGAACTCGGAAGCACTAAAGAAAATCATCACTGAAAGAATTCACTTGAAATAATTTACTGTTGAAAAATTGCAGACATAAGGAATTTGAACGACACCGGCAAGACATTTATAACAAATTACATGTATAACGTTTCTATGATAGAATTCTCATTCATCAGTTTGATTGCAACATGCTCAACCAGGGACGTGTATACTAACTATATACTTAGTATATACGTCCCTGGCTCAACCCTTGGTTTTTGTTTAATTTAGCTCTCTCTCTCTCTCTCTCTCTCTCTCTCTCTCTCTCTCTCTCACACACACATAAAATACCCTTTATATTGATATATTTTTGTAAACATATTATGTGATATGTATGTACAAATAATGTTAATGTGAAGGACCAATAAAAAAAATTGAAATAAAAGAAAAGAAAAATATTAATAACGATGGGTATATAGAAAATTGAACGTCGCAGATTTCTAATGCAAACATAATGGGACAAATACACTGAATGTAAACATAAGGAGAAATATACACTGAATGTAAATATATACATGTATATACTGTAGTTCATCAAACGATTTTAAGATTAGCTATTAATCAGCGATACGTGTAGGTAGTTTGTACTTTAATTTTAGCAAAACGATATCGGAAGAAAATGGAGGTACATGTACATGGATTGGACACTTTCAGTTACAATGATCGAGAGAACATTAATTAATCCCAGTTTTAAAACCAATTGTACAATTTGAACCGTTTTAAAAAGTGAAAATCTAAAATCGCCTTTGAACTCATGAGTTAATACAGCTAAAAATAATTGACGCTGCATCAAACCAATATTATGCTACACGATTTTAGCAACATAAATGGAAGTTAATTTTATTATTACTTTCAAAAGACGTCAGGTTGCAAAATAGAGGTGCCCATTACTGCTTAATTCGGCGATTTCATCAATACAAACTCACTTTAACTTTCTACACGTATGCTGAAGATTTGACTGTTGATCGGGAATACATGTAGTTTAGTTAGTAGCATTAATTTGCGAGACTGATGGAGGTTAATGATATAAAGATTATCTTGGGTAAGTATTAGGATAACTTTTTTCTCTCTCAGAAATTCTTGTATAAATGCAACTTTCTCTTTTTCTTACAGCAACGTAAACGGTAACTATAGACAGTATATATGTATATAAGTACCTGGAAAAAAATCGTTTAAAACAAAGGGACATAAGAAGGGGCTCACGGGCTTTTAAAGGTCACCTGGGTACCATAGCCCGTAGATGGACCCGTCAGCGAGTCTCATGTTTGCATTTTATACTTCATTTTGGAGTCTAAATCCGAGACACTTATGACTGTTACCCCCCGCTTTTTGGGAGTTGAGATTAATCAACTCTCAGAATCCTATGCAGTAACTCTGGCAAACAGTGTTTGGACCTAAGCACAAATCATCATCGCTGACAAAACGTAGTACTTGCAAATAATCGATAAATTCGATGGATTGTATTTAGAAGCATTGTTTTTCAAGAAAATTTATTTTAATTACCTAAAAAATAGTCAGATTTTAAATGGTACGAACCCTTGAGATATTTTTGTAGTCGTATGTATTCCTACGCCAGAGTTTGATTACTGCGGAATCAAACATAGACTAACCAATCCAAAGATAAAACAAGAACTGGCATACGTAGACATAGACTTTACTTTCATTTGTTTGTTAAAAATTGCTTTGATACAATTTTCAAGAAATATTTCGATTACTGTCAGATATATAATGCATCGTAGATTTTGATGGCGTTAATTTTATCTTTGAATATTAAACAACGTCATTCATATGAGGTTTTCCGTTTTTGTAGGAAAAAACGAGAATTCATATTAGAAAAAAATGTGTTAATTAATCAAATGGTCACTAGTTTCAGACAAGAAGATGTTCAAATGTTAACGCACGACGACGGACAAAAGCGGATATCAATTAATAGTGAGTGACTCAGGTGACCTAAAATCGTACAATTACACGACTTTCTAAATTATAAAAAGGATTAAAATTTTAAACTTTTTCTGCTCAGCCAAATTAAAATGACACGTGTACATGGGTCGATTTTAAAAAATGTCTGACTTTGGGATATTAAAAAGTTCAAAATTTTCATGTGTATAACTATATTTTGTTGTACGCAGCACAGTTAAGGCTGTCAATAAATTCCGTTCAGACAAAAAGTACGGGAAATGTGCATTATGACATCACAGAATATTACAAACCTCGAAAGTACTAATTAATTCATTTATTAGCAAAATTAATTTATACTATTCTTTTAATTAAGAACAACGAATGCTATTACTTATAATTTCGATGTCTGTTATATCGTACACACTGAAAAATAAGCGAGAGGTCGTTCTCGCTGTACTACAAAATATGACGTCATATGCTTCAAAATGACGCATTAAGTTAAGTCATTGAAGGCTATCATGCGGTTTTTTAGCGATGAAAAATAAATTCCATAGATTAACGGAAAACTATAAATTAATATTTTGTTTAACATTATTATTAGTAGAATGCTACCTATATAGTCTTATTTTCAATTTGTTATAATTATGCATCGTATTAAGAGGCAACCTCGGTTTTGTATAAAATATCGTATATTTTAAAGCTGGGTGCCTAAATAAATCACTTTATTGCAAGGGCATACACTTATCTGATCATGACAAACTTTTACATGTAAATTTGAAATATGCTATGTAATTTAAAAACTTCTAAGATCCTTGTGAAATCTCACAAATTAATTATTTTTTAATGAAATTAACACTGTGACCTTCAAAATTATTCAACATATGCATTATAAATTATGGTTTTTTCTAACAAATAATATTATCTTACAAAGTTCACAGCATTTTTTAAAATCTACTATATAACATCAAGTTATTTTATAACTCAGTTGTGAATTTTGACATGATTATGCCCTTGCAATATTCACATTTTTAAATGACCTCAAAACCACAAATACATCTGCTTGTACCATGCGACTGCCATATCACGTGACCACTATGAACATAAAATATTGTACTATTATATATATATTTCAGAAATATATTGCATTTGAGCGACTGTTATTGATTTTAAAAAGGACATGCCCGTTGAACTAAAGTATACGTGTTTTCATCACAAAAATTCGCCGATATTTTTATTGGCTGCCTTAACCGTACTGCGTAAACATGTCCATAGTAAAGACTGATTTATAAACTGCATTAAAGAACAAAAAAATTAAAAACAAACGACTTCATTCCGTAGACACGGATGATTTTACATTGGATGACCGAAAAGCTTGTCTCTGGTGTTACCACAACAAAATCAGAATTAATTCAGAAAAGGACTTAGTTTTTCTTCATTTTTTAACATAATTACATTAAAAACATTAAAATTATGACATATCAAAAAGGGTTTATTGTTACAAGCAGTATGTCAGATTTTTTTTTTCTAGAACTGACTCTGGCTCGAAATATGCAAAATATTACTTCATAGTATTCTACATTTAAAGCCTTTCAGTGAACTTGCACAGTGCATGGAGCTTCGCATTAATATGTCAAAAAAGTTTATATTACAGACCATGAATAAAATACGAGATGATTAGAGACCAATTAGAGACCAAAGTAAATAAAAAAATTTAAAAATAGTGATAGGTAACAGGAGGGACATCAGTGTAACGTACACTAAGGACAAGAAGGAAACAGGAAGGACAATTCTGATTTAAAGGATCCTAAAACATGTTAAATCAACAGTATAGAGTATCCTATATTTCTCATGGTCATCAATTCAATCAACCGACCGAAGATGACAATCGAATAACTATTATTTACTTTGCATCCCTCTTCTTATTTTCAAAGTAACATGAAAGACATTAAATGTAAAGGAATAGCCTTAAATCTACATAAAACATTATTCAGCATTCAAATGACACTTTTTTCTCTTAATAACTATTTAGATAAACTATATCTTAGTAAGAGATTTTGGCATTTCTTCATCTATAACTTCGTATTTTAAGTTCACTAGATGTGTTTCCTGAGTAACACGACGGACATGTTTTTTTACTGTGGCCAATGCAAACATCAGGCTTTCATCTGGCATTAGTATAATCACTTGGGTTAGTAATGGTGTTATAATATATAGACATGTTATCGAAGTTGTTAGTAAGTGTTGTTTGCCATTAAAAGTCTCAAATATTATATATAATATTGAATTGCTCAAAGATACGTAGAGTATTTGGGCTCACTTTCATCACAAGTTGTCATTGCAAGCTTTAGTATTTTCCACGAAATTATCTAAAATCCATGCTTATTGTCTCTGGTGTTACATGCTGGTTTGGTAACACGACAGACAATAACATCACGAACATACGCCACATAATTTGACCGAAAAAGATAATCACCGGCCTTAGATGCATGACGTGCAACTTATCCCCGTTTAAAATGATTTTGTAAATTAACCTGAATCATTATAATTTTAAATAGATTGTAGCATTCTTAACAAATTGACCCGTAACACCAATGACTTCTTCTTAATATACGGAATCGTAGTGACTGAACTTTTTCTCTGTATATCATATTATTTCCTTTTTTTTTCCCTCGCTTTTATTTTTCTTACCAGGAAATGACGCAGTCATGTGACATTCAACTGAGGTGCACGAAGGGATGTATAGTATATTTATTACACAGTTTATGTCATGGTAACACGAAATACAAAATTTTTAAGACACACTTCATATGTGGGAAAAAAGTTATATTTAGGAAAAAGATTAAAATTTTATGGATGACTTTTAACAGCTATATTTCAGATCTTTCAAACAATAAGTATGCTTGGCATGAAAGACAACCGTTTATCACGAATATTTTTGACTTGATATCGATTTTTATAAGAATTAATTATGTTTTTTCCTACATGTCAAACTAAGTTCGCACAATATTTGACTCAATAGATTATTCAAAGCTTCAAAATTATTTTCATTTGTTAGATTATTACCATGACCGCAAAAAGACGACCTTTTTTGAAATCAACACATACGCGCCGAAGTAACGGGAAGCAATAATTGAATTTGATCACCCCGACCGTATTTGATCACCTCATAATACTCAAAGAATGATTCCATAATACTATTTCTAAAATAGTCATTGATGAAATGTATTGGACTACACATTACAAAATCGATTCGCTGTTATCACATGTAAATATCATACAGTATAATTTTAACAGATTTTAAACATAAATTTAAATATCTCACCTTTAAAATACCACTTTAAATTCTTTAGCATTTCACGTATATATTTAAAAAATTTTACTTGCAAAGCTATAAGGTTTTGACAATCTGGCAGACGGTCGTCGGAAGTAAAAGTGGTTAAAATCTGTTTCTGACTTTTCCCGCGCAAAACTCACTCTCGGAATGTGCCTTCCGTCATTTCGAGATTCAATCGGGTCAAAACTTGATTGGCTTGAGTAATTATTTCTATTTCGATTACTCTGGTGTAACTTTAATGCAAAAGTAACATTTTTGCTGTGTTTTTAGCATTATACAACAAATATATTACATCAGTCATTGGAAAGCAGTACAAAGAAGTAAACGTATGATAAATACGAAACTGTCACATAATGTCACGTGACGTTTGTTGATATTTATTTTGGCCATGTCAATGACGGTTATGACACTTATTATGCAGTGTTTATGAGTTTTTGAGTTCAGAGGTAAGGTATTTTAATGAAGAACTCGCATGACAATCATTTAGTTTGAAAACAAACATGCTTCGTCTTTAAAATACCAAGTCAAATTGTTTATTTTCTGTTTATTTGGGGCAGAGTAGAAAGGAAACTGCAAGAATGATTTCATCATTTGTCTAGCTTTCCATCGTTAATTTTAGCAATACAACAACAAATGAACAGTGAAACAATTTGCAGTTGTTTAAATTTGTGAAAACTGAGAGTTGTATACGTGGGCCTACGTACCTGATTGATCATTGTTATTAAATATGTCTATGAAATATAGACATGACAATACAACACTATCAATGAATTGTACTAATATATGGATATGTTGTATAATAGGTTCAATCTTATCATTATTATATTCTTTTGATATTGAAATGAAGTTGCATGGCATCGTTGCATTGACTCTGAAAATGGCTAGTACTTTAATTGTCTATGTATTCAATTAATTTACTATATTTATACATGTGTATGTAATGATTATGTATTGGATGTATTGATCGATCCTCAGTTCATTTTGTAGGGTAAAAAAGTAAATTGTCATTTTGCAGGTCTATATGTGAAAGATGGCAGAGAGCAGTTCAAGTAGCAGTGGATGGGAGTTCATTGGAAATGATGGAAAGCGAGTGGAGGTTATTTAACTAATTCAATATAAATTCATGTATAATAATCAACCAAATGCAGATTTTGACATGAAAAAGTTCATTGAATTAAAATAATATTTACTATTGGCTATTGATACCATTGATATATTTTCTTGCTGAGAATTCTAGGACATTCCAAATGATTTTTTCTTCTTCAGAGTTCTGATGATAACCAAAGTGAAACCTCAGATAGTTCTATCGAGGTTGTCTCTATGGATACCAGTGACCTCCATTCCTTGGAGTCTATCCAGGTGCCCCATTTACCTTCAGCTTCTTCTGGACCTTTTCTTGTTTTGAGACTTAGGAGCAAAGAAAAGGGTCAGTAGGTTTTCAAAAATTCAATATAAAATTATATGTGTAACAGAATGTAGTACCCGGTAGTTGAAAGTTGTTCATCTTAACATTCTTACATGCAGATTTGTGATGAGAAAAAGTGTCAAAGAATAGATGATGTATATTTTAACTATATATGTCCTTTTATACACATAAGAAATCCTCATATTATTACATGTGTATTGAATATTTTTTAAATGTAGAATTATACATTTACCAGTACCAGTATAAAATATTTTGTTTGAAACAAAATGAAGATATGACAACATTACCTAAGAGATTAGCTGTTGCTGAGTTTATTTAATCTCTTTATTTGTATACAGATTCCCTGACAGAATCAGATGAATCTGATGATCATAAAATTGAAAAGAATGAAGGGACTCTGAAGCGACGAAAGAAATCAAAGTCTAGACAACCAAAGCCTTCAGAGCCTGAGATGTCAACACCAAGTGAGGAGGAGAGGGATTTTGTGACCATCCCAGACCCTGAGAAGGTTTGATAGCACTCACTTTGCTTAACCATTATTTTAAAGTGCTTTTAAAAAAGCTTGTTTGTTTCAAATTTTCTTGACAAAATTATACATGTATATGATATAGTGAATTTTATTTGCATTTATTCAACAGTACATGAATTATTGACTAACTTTTATAAAGCATTTGTCACATTTTGTGTTTGCTGCAGGAGAATGCTGAATGTGTAGATAATGACCAAGCAGTGGAAGAACATGTGGACAGAGAATTACAAAATGTAAGGAACAAGTGCAATCCCTTGTCCTAATCCTGAGTGAAATAATTAATATTAATTAAAGATGATTGAAGTTATCTGGCATATCATATCTAGCCATTCAAAACTTTAATTATATAGATGGCTCTTGTACCACACAGTGTGAATGAAATTAACAATGAAATACAGATTTTGAATATTGATTATCAAGAATCAAGAAATTTATGTTTCTATGGAAGGTTTTAAAATTTTCTTTAAGAATATAATGGCAAGGAGATTACATGTGTATGTTACTCTTAACCAACTTTTATTTACTTGCAAAATGCAAGAACATTTTATTAAAGCCTTGTCATTTTAAGTAATTATTACAATAAAAATTGGTTTACAGTATTTTTAAAGCAATATTAAACGGTTTTTGTAAACAGTTGCATTTGCATCAGTGCATCACGATAAACTTTTCTCTCCTTGAATTTATAGGAGGTGGGTGATGGTCCAATGCAGGGTTTTCAAGTTGTGGAGGCTCCACAAGTGGAACACCAGGAACCAGTAATTCCCCCTCCATTTGAAGAAAGTGGAGAGGTGGATCAAAGAAATGGGGAGGAAGAGGAGGAAGATTTTATGTTTCTGGGAGTTCCTCAAGGTTATTTTTTATGCATGCTATTTTTCCCTTTGATAATTCAATAGATGTTAGAACATACATATAAAGAATGCAGAAAGAGATTAGTTATCAATGGTAGTGTATTTTTATAACCCAGATTCTCAATTTAAAGAGAGTTAGAACTGCAGGATAAAGAAATGAATGGCCGTCACATGTACCTTCTATTGTTAGATGACCCAGATACCGAGTCCTCCCCGGAGATAGAAGATGAGCAGGATGATCGGATAGAGAGTGACCAGAGTGGAGATCCCTTCAGTGACGACTACTCCACTCTGTCCAATGTGGACATCAGTGACCTGATGGCAGAAAACAACCTCATCCGTCAGTACGTGTTCCGGCCCAACCCCAGCGTCAATGTCACCCTGAACATGGTGATGGTGGTGGTGATTTCTGTGGCCCTGGGACTTGGCATTGGTCATGCTATTGGTGAGTATATGTCTTAAAGTATGTCCGCCTTGTGTGAGTGGTACAGTTTTACTGTATTATCATAAAATCATAAAATGTTACTTTTAATGCTTGCTTGTGAATATATACCTCAAAAGTATTTCTGCCTTGTGATACTAGTAGTTTTACTGTGTTATCATTTTAAAATTTTTCTTCAATCTTTTCTCAGTATTTCTTTGGAGAAATTGAACGACGATATAAAGTTCCTTATTAAATATAGAGGATTATTATTATTTGACCTTAAAATCCCTGTAGTTGTATCATGGTAAACAATTCAAAGATCAAGTGTAGATAATTTTTTCTTGTAATAAAGGCTTTATTTTTCTATGTATGCAAAGTACACTAACAATTAAAAAACCTTCTGATTTATATGGTGATCATTTGTAAAATTGTTAAACTTCGATACCTTAACATAATTTATTCTTATTTCCTTTATTTGTAGGATCTGCTAAGGAGAGATTTGTCAACACGAACATCCAGGAAATGTCTGTCAGCATGGATTTAGATGGGGATTGTCCATTTGATGCAGAGGTAAAATACTCATATGAAAATCATAGTTATCGGTAAATACCTGCACTTTAGAAAATAAACAGGTATGCCTTACAGCCTTTTTTCTTCAAATCTTTTGTTACACTAGTACATTTCCTTTATTTTGTCATGGTGAACAATATCAAGGTTACACAACTGTTTTTGATTGCAGCTTAGTAGAGTAATTTAAAAGAATGAGAAGTCATTTACATATACTTGTAAAATGAAAAATGATGCAAAGACAAGATTTAATACTGTTAAAATTGTATAAAACTTAAACTGTACAAGAGAAATTTCTGCATGATCTTCCAGTATTGCATTTTTAGTTCCTTAAATGAAAATATTTTCATTCATTTAACAGGATGTAGAAAAGTTAACTTTGGAAAACAGGGAGCTGAAGGAGGAGGCGAATAAAGCTCAGAATGAGGTCGTTGACCTGCGCTCAGAGGTCAGGAAGCTTAGGTACAGCCCCATTGTGTCTACTGCAGAGGAGAAAAAAAGACAGGCTGACCAGAAAAACATGGCTCTCAAGTCAGTGGTGAACATGCTACAGCACGAGAATGAAGACCTGAAGCAACTGGTTGGAAGTCTAAAGTATGGATCCCACCCAGGGAATGCTGATGGGGGGTGTCAACAGAAACTGTCTGGTAAGGGGGTCCTGTTATTTGAAACATATACTAGAGGGAAGGAAGAAAGCATCTTCAATAAATGATGTACAGTACATTGAAGTGCAAATAAATTAATTTCTCACACTACACACTATAAACAGTATCTTTGATAAAATATAAACTGAGTTAATTCAAGGACACAAAAAATTTATTTGATTTTAGGGAAAAATTACCGTTTTCATACCAGGTGATTTAATCCATGTACATGTACTTTAATTTATATAGATGAAAAGTTAAATGAAGTTGAAGAACCTAGAAATTCTGAACCACTGGTAGAAGAAGACAATGATGATCATAAGGATGTGATGAGGAAACCTATGAGCATTGTCAACATTGTACATTCAGGTGGTAACCAGAAAACCCATTTACATGAGTCAGATAGTGAGAACTCTGACAAGCACTTGTCTGACTTCAGTACATTACATTCAGATGATGAAGAAGCAGTGGAATATCATCATGATGAAGAGAAAAATGAAGATATGGTGCAGATGGATGGAAAGAAAGCAGTGGAAGAGGAACAAAATATTCATGTTCCTGAGCAAACTTATTCATTAACAGATGAGGAAGATAAGGCAATTGAGGCTGATGAAGAAGTGACCAACACAAGTACAGAGAATGTCAAGCCACAGAAGACTGAACAGGAAGATATGATAGAGGATGATGATGGAGTGGAGGTTCTGGATGAAGACTATGGGGATGATGTGGATGAAGATGAAGAGGTGACTAACACAAGCACAGAAAATGTCCAGAATCTGGAGGACCAGCCTAACACTGAGCCGACTGGGAATGAGAAGGAGGGAGAAAACAGAGAGGATGTAAGTCAGGCTGGTAAAAAGGTGGACTGGAGAGAGACCATGCAGAAGATACTGAACAAAACAAAGGCCTCTGTGTCAGATGTCTCTCAGCAGATACAGGACACATGGAAACAGGTAGAATTTCAGTACATGTATAGCTATAGGAAGTACTTTGAATTACTATATGCTGACATCATGGGCTATCCATATTGCCAATGACTTAATTAAAATACTGGTAAATTATCTTATTAAAAAATGTAAAAATATCTTTGTTCCAGGTGAAAAATATGTCTGGAGACCTCTGGAAAAAGAATGAACCTGTTCTCACCAAGCTTAAAACAAAATTGGTCTCGAAAGTGGAAGAAGCAGCTCAGAAGATCACATCAAAACTAGAGGAAAAGACCAAGCATTGGTTCAACAAAAGAAGAAAACAAAAGGAAAATGACCCCAAACACATGAAGCATGACCCTGAAATGGAACACAGACATAGAAACAACCACTGGAAAAATCAGGATAAAGAAGAAATGTATCCAAAACACAGACAGAATGATGACATGTATAGAGAAAAGAGGAAAAAACATGAGAAGAAGACATTGAAGTATTACAAGGCCAAGACAGGAAGACGGTCATATGAAGAGGAAGAGGATCACAAACCCAGGAAAAGACAACAAAGAAGGGCACAGAAACTGGAGAAAAGAAGAACCAATAAATTCAACAAGATGAAGGGAAGATTTCAACGAATGCATGAATATCGGTTTTGTAAGATGAACATGAAAAAGAGGCACAAATTCTTCAACATCCTGGAGGACTTTGATGAGCGGTTCAATGCAGACAGATTGTTGGATCCTGATCATAAGTGGTACAGTTGTCAGTGGGATTGGTGGTGGAATGCCATTTCATTCCATCTCAACACTTTTATGTTGATGGATCCAAGTTGCCAGGGAACATTATTGCCATGGCAGGAAGGGATCTTGGAGTCTGGAAGATGGGAATGTCCAGGGTTTCCTCAGAATCTGAAGAGACAAAGCAATAATAAAGAAGATGATGAAGATGATGATGATGATGATAATGATGATGAAGATGATGATGACAAGACGGAAGAAGCTTATAGAAAGCATTTTAAGAACATGCCTTACTTTGGCGATTCTGAGCCTTTACCAAACAGCAACTACACAGAGGAGTTCAAAGGCTGCAACCCAACCAAGGGAATATGCGATTTCAACAAGAATGACTCCTGGTACCTGATGAAAATGAAATTCCGCCAGTATCAGAGATTCATGGATGCAAAAGAAAAGGGAAAGACTGAATGGATGTTTTCCCGGGCCAGTCACAGGCGAGATGAACGAGAGAAAACTGACTGTATCCGTGGAGTACATGGCGCCCATGTATGTGGGTAGAATGTATAAATGCAGGTTGTAAATTGGGTTGGACGACCAGTAGATTTAGTCAATTTATTTTAAATCAAATTAAAGATTCTTTGGGAAGTGCATTTCTAAATAAAGCTCTTAGTTATACAATGGTCAATGAAATTGAATTGGGGAAATAATAACAGATGAACATTAGTACTGAATTACAAGAACAGGATATTATTAAAGGATAATGTGTTGGTGAAGGTTTGTTATTACATGTTGTTCAATCTACATGTAACATCACTTGTTATTATATGTGCTTGTTTTCCCTAGATACATTTGATTTTACTTTTGGTTTCGTAAAAAAAAAAATCAAGTAAAATAAACACTTTACATATGAGAATGGCAAATATTTTAAAAAATTTAACAGTGTACAATTTTATACCATATAAGCTATTAATTTTGATATTAATTAAGATACCTTTATAATTTTTTTTTCAATGTATTCAAAATCTATGTATGTACTGTCATATTCATTTGTAGGCTGGTTGAGAGATTCTAACTCAAGATTAATGTACCATCATGTCCATTTGCAATAATGTTGAAGGATATTTTTATTATTTTGGCTGAAGTTAAGGAATTATTGAAGTCTTTATTATGAGCAATTTTCGGGGTAATTGTTAGTCCCCAAACTTCTTTAAAATGTGTGAAGATTGCTTAGAAGGGTGTAAGGGTTGGCTTACACAAGTTAAAGAAACATGGAATGGGCTTCTCTTCACTGGCAAGTGCTTGTTTTGCTCACAAAAAGTGCTTTTGTTTGTTATATTGGATTTATACACATTTACAATGACTGTTTTCAGTACAAATATATTCACATACATTTATATCTGATAGAGATTGAAATAAATCATCACTTTTAAAAGAGAAAAACGTGTCATCTGTTTCGTTGTTGAACAATTTCTCCAAAGAGAGCTACAATACTGTACGTGGTATTTACCCTGTATACATTATTCAAATTCATATCGGGTATCATTGGAACAAAATCTGTAGTAATTGAATTTCCATTGTGCTAAAAGTGATGATACATGTCTTCAGGCAGTTGTCATCTGCTGAGAATTTTATCTACTACCCCCCACCAAAAGTTGTCAACTCTTACATCTTTGGTTCGTTGTATTGTCAAAGGTGGTGGTCGGTGATGAAATAATGCCCCAGGAGATTAATGTAAATCACTGAGTGTCACAAGGCCAACAAAACAAGCTTCTGTATGCTCGTCAAACGAGGGTTGAATAACACGCCCATATAGTTACATTTTAGCCAAAATTAAATAAAGAGAATTGCAACAACACAATTTCAAAACCTTATTGATTTTTAAAAATAAATAATATGCATGATGTAATTTTTAAAATATTTATTCATTGAAATCATTTAATTATAAATCAACAGTTCTTGCTGAAAATTATTGAATCAAAACAAAATAAAAAACAAAATAATACAATATCTGGTGTTACAGATGACTTGTTAAATTCTATTTTAACATGTGCATACCATATGTAGTAATCCATGGAAATTTGTTTTTATACAAAATTTTTAAACTCTTTTGTTGGTAATTTTTAACAAAATACCTGGCCCCAAGACCCTAAACTGAGAATAAACTACAGTCAAATTGTTTAATTAATATATACATGTATAACTACTGAAATAATTTCAGCATTAGAATGAAACTGGGTCCAGGTAAAAAGTTTCATTTCAAATGATCAAATCAACCATTTACCGATAGTTTTATTATAAGAAGAATAAAATGTTCTTAAAGTAATCAAAATAAAAATATCTACAGTAATTAATTTAATTTTGGAAAGATTACCGTATGCAATAAAAATATCTACAGTAATTAATTTAATTTTGGAAAGATTACTGTATGCACTATTCCTTGATTTATTCTATGCATCATCTTAACAAAGAATATGTTCTGGCATAATAAGTACATATAAGAAAACATTTCACAAAAATCTTATTTTAATACAATGTATAGTTCATTTATAGAAGAAACCTGGAAACCAAGATTCGTCAGGCCATTCAAGCTACTCAATCTGCATATCTCATTGTAAAATCATGTTTACATTCAGAAGATGCTAATTACTCTTCCTTTTATATATAAAAAATATTCTTCTATAAGTTTTAAAAAAAAAATCATCTGTAATTGTTGTACTAGGATATCGTCAAAGACATGTGACCAACCTGTCAACATTTCATTTTATCATTTGAAAAAAATAGTTACCTTTTACAGAATATGTTACAAACCAACTGCACCTTTTATATAGTAATATGCTTAACAACAAGTTAACACAAAAACTGGCTACACAATTCCTCCTTGGTTTGTGACATACTGTTGAATCCAGGCAGATATTTTCTCTAAATTGTCCTCAAGATCTTCAGGATTATTGCTGGGAAGTTCATGCACAATATCCACTTTATACGAGTCTCTAGCTTCATCTAAAATGGTCTGAAAAATTTCGCACTGGATGTTGTCTTCCAATTTCTTACCCGAGTAACCTCTGAAAAAAAGAATACATATAGACATTGAAAAAAAATTGTCCTTGATCAGAAAACTGGCAGATTTATGTTTAAAAAAAGAGAATGTACTGCATACTGGTACTCACAACATATAGTTGTGCTGATACATTTAATTTGCATGATAGAATTTGTCATAAAATTTTGATTCATTTCTTGTACTAGTATAAGACTGCATTTTGGAAAGTTATGTCCCACCTGTTTTCCAGTCTTTCATACAGAACTGAATTGTCTGTTCTGAGAACAAAGACAATGTCGAACCATCTCTCTGGAAAGAATTCACACCCATGGTAGTCCACAATGTTCCCACCTGCAGACATGACCTCCTCCAGTTCATCTATAACCTAAAAGCACAAGCAGCCCATATTCACTAAAAAGGTGGGATAAGTTTTAAGAATGTTTTTCAAATTGTTGAAGGTGTAAACTGCTGAAGAGGAGGTTCTGATAATATCCACAAGAGGCCAAAGGACCACATTGCTCATCTGAGAAACAATATCTCACTCAAGTATATTACCAAGGTAACTTTACTATATTAAATGCAATAAAACACAATGACATGTTTAAAGTACTATTTTATTCATTACACTTAAGTTTTTCTTACAAATATTATAAAATTAAAATGATTTTGCCAAACCTTTTTTTTAACTAATGGGTATACCGGTATATGTAGAAAGTCAATGTTCATAATTTCAAATATCATTCTGATTAAGATGTAAATTTCTTCATCAAAATACATGTATGTACATTTTATATGTGGCAGATTTGAGAGTTATTTATTCTAAAATCATTTGAAAATAATGTCACCATTTATCTTGTGATTCGTTTTTATCAATCTCCAAGGAATTACTTTCGGAATAGGATAAAATGTGAAACAAATCAATATTTTTGACTACTCCCATTTAGACCGAAAAAAAAGTAGTTTAAGCTTTTCCAAATGCAACAATTTCATGTAAAACTTGTATTATTTGTGCAATTTGATGTTTTTAAAAGGTATTCAAAACCATATACATGTACATGTATTTTGGACTTTTTAAAGTGGAAATTGATAAATGATTGTGTGCTTAAACTTTTTTACTATAAACTACAAACCCCTGCAAAATAAATTTCTGAAGTCGATTATGACGGCATATTTGAAATAGGGGTGGTAGCCGGTGATACGTCACATTCAAAATCTGAGTCATCTCGCTGTAGCTGCAAACCTTGCCTTAAACCAACAATTAAACAAAGCAAAACAAATAATTTTGTTGTATAAATGTTCACCTTCAGCAGACTTAAAATCAAATCCCTATATTCGTATTTTCGTTGTAACCATAACACTTTTGAAGATTTTTTTCTTATTTGGGCTTCCTTTTCCTAAGGTAACTTTTCATTTCTTTTTTTCTAACTATGCTTAAATAGTGTGTGACAGTGTGCTTACTCTGTCTTCGTCCAGAATAGGACACTGATACTGTTCATCCCATCCCTCAAATAACTGACCATCCTTCGCTATTTCACCTATGTTGACATATTTCAAGTTTGTCTTCTGGGCAAGTTCTGCAGCTAAAGTAGACTTTCCTGTGCCTGGTGTTCCTGTAAATACAGTATTTAATGCTGTATCTTTATCTAATAACAACAGTGAATTTATTCGGAGATACTAGTAATTAAATTATTGAAACTTTTTGTCAATAAACTTTCATTGTATTTTTGGAAGAAACGAGATACCATTTAATTCAATTTATTCTCTTTTATAAAAAATATAACATAAAGGCAAAAGATATACGACAAAACTATATAACTAAGTTTGTATCAGTTACCAGTTATCAAAATATTTGGACCATGTGGTCTCTTTGCTAATGGCAATGCCATTTTCTCATAACCGGAAATGATGATCGAAACCTTACGATTAAAGTTTCCTGTAATAAATTCCGTTTTTTTTTCCCTCTCCATTTTTTACTTTCAGAATAATATTCTATCTAGAACAAAAATAATGAAATTTTAAATTTCAATAACTGACAAAATAAAACACCCAACTTTAACGAAATGAAAAACAAACACAAGTACAACTTACCTATTTTGTATTTTTGTCTGATTTTGTTCTGAATTTCCTCGAAGATAGTCCAATCCACACTTACGATACATAAGCGGCTACGTGCTCATGTCAAAGGTCATTGGGGAAAAGTCGCTTACGCTATTGCGGATACATAACTTCAAGAAAAAGATATTTCGAAAGATTTTAACGTAACCATGCACCGGTATGTATTTTAATTAAACTTTGTAGACATTTTTCACATTTTATCAACCACAAATAGTTCCAAAAAGTATTAATATGCATTCTATAATAACGGTAACGTTATATGTTGTACTTGATTATCAATTTGATATATTCAACTTTCAAGTTCAGGTTGATTACAACTGCTTATCAGCTGCTTATACGTATATAATTAAGTGCAGTACATGTATTAAAACAAATTCACCGTTTCCGGTGTTTTTTAAATTAATTCCCCAGGTTCTTTATGATTTGATATTGTGTTGTTTGGGCTTACTTTTAAATTTAGAGTTTAGGCCTATAGAAAAAAAACCAAAAACAAAATATTACCGGGATAACAATTGGAAATTCCTGCTATAAGTATAAAATAGAATGGAAAAATGAAATGCCTAAATGAATTATGACAAAACAAACAGTGGGGAACACAAGTGTAATCGTTTTTCTAGGTATTTTGTTATGTTTATTGCTTACTGCATTAATAATTATTTATCATATTTTCCTATTCTTTTTCAAAATATTTCAAGTCTCTTGGTGACGGGTATGAGTTGATAATGCCATTGAGTGTTTTCTTTTGTTATTTACTTTTGTTTGCAATGAGTGCCAAAAAAGTTGCGCGAAGAAACTGTGCAATGCCAGGCTGTATAAACAGCTGGTACTATATTGAGCAGTGGATGAAAAAAACATGCATTATCCATAACACACACTTTGGTACGGGATGTTGCATCTGTGAGCCCCCTTTTAGACTTATACCATTTCCAACAGAGAGAAAAGACCCAGATGCTAGGCTCAAGTGGACAAAAATTGTCAATAGAAAAGTAGCTGGAGGGAATTGGTTACCAAACCAAGACTCAAGAATTTGTTCTGTCCATTTCGTTGATGGAGAGCCTACCCAATTACATCCTTATCCCTCTTTAAACCTCGGGTATATTCCGGACAACACTCTAAAACCTAGACCACCACCAAAGGAAAGAGAGCCTTATGTACCGGCGAAGAAAATCAAACAGGAGTTTCTTCCATCAGCTGATACCTGCAGCTTGGATCATGTTTACTCTAAGCCTGCTGATTCATCACCATCTGAGATTGAGAAAGATATCCTAATTAATGAACTTCAGCGGGAATTGAAAAGTGTTAAATTAGAAAATATGTCTTTGAAAATTCAAATCAACAAAAACAAAAACAAAAGCTTTAAAAGTTTGTGTACTGTTTCAAATGTTTTAAAAAGCGACAAAAAGGTTAAGTTTTATACAGGTATCCCAACACTTCAGTCCTTTAATGATATTTTCACAGTCCTGCAGAACAAAATTAGAAATATGAAGCACTGGAAAGGGCCAAAAAGGTTGTGCAACCCCCTTAGCTATAAAAGAATTGTCAGCAAATCTAGGAAGTTGACAATGAAGGCAGAATTTATTTTGACCATGATGAAACTAAGATTAGGCTTGCTGTTGGAGGATCTTGCAGATCGCTTTGGAATTTCTTCCTCTTTAGCTTCCAATATCTTCACCACCTGGGTGAAGGTATTGTCTCAAACTCTTGGTGCCCTTGTTTTCAATCCTCCAAAAGAGGTGGTACGGTCAAACTTACCTCCGACTTTTCAGAATCCCAAATTTAATGAAGTAAGGCATATAATTGATTGCTCCGAAATTTTTCTTGAAAGGCCTTCGGATCTGAATGTGGCAGCCAAAACTTGGAGCGACTATAAACACCACCACACAGGCAAATTCTTAGTCAGCATTAATCCATCAGGCATGATTAACTTCATTTCTGAATGTTGGGGGGGTAGAGTTAGCGACAAAGTTATTACCAATCAAAGTGGCTTTTTAGATGTTGTTGAACCTTATGATACTGTCTTAGCAGACCGGGGTTTCCCCATCAGGGAGGAGCTGACATTGAAAAGAGCAAGGTTGCTTATTCCACCTGGTAGAAATGGTGTCAACCAAATGATCAAGTCAGATGTCATTCTTACCAAGCAAATTGCAAACAAAAGAATTTACATTGAACAAGCAATTAGGCGCATGAAATTTTTCAGAATTCTTAAATATGAAGTCCCAATATCTCTCATGCATCATTTGGATGATATCATTAGATCTATTGCTGGAGTTTGCAACCTTTACCCTCCTTTACCTTCTTACACAAAACAGTGAACATTTTGTTAGGTGACAACCCAATGGCAACCCAATGGCTATGTTTATATATATTGTTAATTGTTATAAACTTCCAAACAAAATCTAACATGCATACAATTTGTGGTTTCCTGTCAATACATTTCCATTTATTTCATACACATAGTTTAACTCATTATAGTCTGGTAACAGTCATGTCTAGACTTGAAAATCTCATTTTGAACATACTGAATAAGGGAACACCACATAGAGATATATAACATAAATACGTTGGAGAATTTAACAAAAGAATCAACATCACACAGAAACATGTTATGATAACTGCTGCCTATCAGCATGCAACAAGATTAATAATCACATAATTAAATAATAGTTTCACATGTGAAACACATATTCACATGTACAGGTATTGTATGAATATTCATCAGATAAATATTTCAAGAACAAATCAATACTGATTGACAAACAAGATTAACATTTAGGACAAATCCATTTTTGCACATTTTTCAAGTTTGCCTTTGTCATTTTCACACATGGAAAGTGGAACCATAATTTGCAGTTGTCACATTGAATACTCTGAGCTTTGTAAGAATGGACAGTTTCTTGCACAACGTTGTTACATATTGGACAAAAATAAACACTTCCATCAACAAAACTCTCACCACTATCAGTCTCCATTGGCTCCTCCTCTCTCTCAACACTCAAACAATCTTTCACTTTTCTTGTTTTAATTTCAGGAACAATGTAACTCTTAAAAAATTTATCAAGATCAAACAACAACTCTTTGTAGTACTTGTCGTCAAATGTAATTCGCTCACAAAATATTCCATTGCAAGTATACACAAAAAAGTCACACCATGGACGACCAGTAATTCCCATTTGTCCTTGTACTTGAGCAAAATATGAATGATTGTGATTCAAAGAGAGTTGACAATTTTGAAAATTCAAACATGCTGATAAATGACAAGTACAAAAATCTGTACAATCATTGCATTTTGATATCATGGGACACTTAAATTCTGCTACCCCATTTCCACAACAAGAACAAGAAACAAGTAAGTCAGGAGTAGCAGCTAAATAGGGCCGTACTGGGTCAATAAAAATACCGCATTCTGATACAATAACATTTCTGTGTTTTTTTTTCATAAAAGAAACATATTCAGACCTAGCAATAGGTTCCATCTCACGGCCATGTTTTAGAGGCTTAAGGTTAGGGTTGACAGATGTGTATCCCATTATATTACAAAGTAATGGTTTAACTACTGTTTCACTTCTATTATATTCAATTTTACACTGAACAGAGTGAAAATTTGATGATGTGATTCTACCTTTCCTTAAATTATGCCATGTACTGTTTGCATGCTGACCCATAGTAGCTTTGTTAAGTGCCTCAACAGTTTCCTGCCTCAGATTGTGAGCTATACCTGGGCCTTCTAGTCCATCCATGACCATTTTCTCTAGCATATACTTCTGTATGTTGACGGGCTCTTCTGTTCTGATTTTCACTTCTTCTTTTGGTATATCTATACCTATATTTTAATACATTATAGACTAAATTTTTATGCATACATAAAAATCAATTTGAAGTTATAAAAAAATTAGGTTAGATATTGCATTAAGGGGAACAGTTAATTACCATTTAGAAATAATGGTACCTTTAAAAACACATGCATTTGGTATCGAATTTCTTATCGCATCTGTTATGTCCTTTAAACAGTCCTTGGTTGTATTACCGGTATGTACTGGGTTAAACTCCTTCTTAATTGTTGATACAAGGGAACGCTTTTTGCCTGAAAGAGGAGGAAAATTAGATTTATATAATGCTGTAAAAATCATGCAACCAAATTAAGAGTTATTGAATTCGCATGTTTTTTTTTATCAATGTTTATTTTTTTCAAATTTAAATTTGTTACATTAGTATGTTAAATATGATTGTATTCAGTTATATGTACAACATGTATTACACATGTTTATGTAAGTTATAGCAAAATATATATTGAAAACTATTTTCCCAAGACATGAATGAATTTAATAAAATTTAAATGTGTGTTAAATTTATTGTGGAGCAGTTTTTTTTTTAGTCTGTCTGATTACATACAATATATTCATTTTGAAGAAACAATACTTGAAACAAATAGTACCACAAGTCAATGAATGAACTGGCTTTGACACTTCAAGTTCTTTTAGTTTTGAAGGTGGCGCTCTGGTGGACTTGAAAGCGGGCACAGTCCAAGAGCAGGGTAAAGAAGTGCATGCTGAGACTCCTAAGCGATGAGCTGTCTCAATGCGGAAAAGAACAGAAACAACATGGACACAGGGGGATCCTAACCTAAACAAAATTAAATTTGAATCCAAATAAAATGCTCGAAAACAATAAAATAAGCAAGCATTCTGAAAACATGATATCAATACAGAGGCAAATCTTGCCTGTTGCAACAAAAAGGCAAACTGGGTTATGTGCATACTATTTGCATTATAGAAATTTGTAAACAGGTTTGATTATACACATAAATCTACATATAGGACCTGATAACAACCAAATAAATTAAGAGTCTTTAATTATATATAATAACTTTACTTGGGCCTACTTACCCTGCTGTGCATGTACAATATGATGACCTGATGGTCCCTGTCTCTTTCTCAACGCATATCCATATCTTATGGGGATCGTCTTTAATGTGCTGTGAAGGGATGCAATCTGAACGAACCAGGCACACGGTTGATTCCTTGGAGATCTGGTGATGAAATATCTCCCCAGTGTGGCCCGCATCAACAAATGACTGTCCTTTACCTAATTTATATTGTTGGAGGAACTTGGTTATGTTAAAGTTGGCGTCACAAACACCGGCATATTCAATAATGTCACTCAGATAAACGGGTGGCCAGCTTTTCATCCCATCACGTTCATCTGCCCAGTTCTTGTGAAGAGTAAATGGATCTGGTATAGTGGTCCCGTTAACATTCAGTAAATTTTGATAATCGAACTGTCTGACCTTAACATTTTCCGCTGCCGATGGTATTTCTGGAATTTTCATTACATGTGCTGAATAACATAAAGCCGCAAGTTCTTGCTTGGCTTTGTCCTTCGCAAGTCCGCGTTTTCCAAGATATTCACGTAAAGCCTCCGTTTTCCAGGTCAAAAATGCATCAAAAGTTAAAGTTTGATCACTTGTATCCATGGTGTAAACAATTTATACAAATATATAAAATAAAAAGCTGATGTAAATATGTAGACACTCAAAAAATCCTAAACTGGCTATAGCACTCGGTATCGAAACTCTAAGGACGCCATTTGTAAACAACTCGGGTTTTCCCCTTTGACCTTTGACACCGACGCCATATTGGTTATATGACGTAAGTGTGGATTGGACTATTGAGATGGTGTAGAACTTCTTAAAGGTAATTTTACAAGTTATGGACGATATTGATAGATAATTAATTTAAAAAATTACTAATTTTTTTCTGAGAAAAAATATTAAATTTAGAAGTCAATGAAAACTCAGAAGGATACATGCAGTTATTTTGGTATTTATAAAAGTGAATGCATATTCTGTGACTATTTACATTTTTGATTATGATTGATACTCTTTTACGGTCAGACCGGTTCGAATACCGCCAGATACCTCAGTTGGTAGACCCAGGTTCAAATCCGGGCACCTGACTAGAGCATATATGGCAAGAATACAGTACAGTTTCCCAGTACGGCAAATCTGTAACCCAGTTACAAATGAAACCAGACCATACCAATGTAATAACCATACTTCCTAATTTAAACTTAAACAATGCTTCAAATTCTGTATAAAACCTGTATCTCCTGTAAAACAGGGTAACAAGGGTAACATATCTAGACTATAGAGACACGGGCACTGGAAGTTATTGTAAATATATTGTATGTGCATGTATAAAAAAGAATACATGCACACACAATATATTTACAATAACTTCTAGTGCCCGTGACTATACTCTGTCCCGAGTTTTTGCTTCCACCACTTTCTGCTTGATATTTCGATAATCATAAATACCTTTGTGCTCAAACTATGTTCATCCACTAATATGAAAAATGTCCAGATTATCTGTTTTGAAACGCCCCCTCTACTGCTTCAGGTTTCAATACACATCCCAAAATAGAAAGTCTACGGAGATTTAGCATTGTATCAGCCGTTATTAAGCCCGGATGATAACGTTGAAAAATTGTGCGAGGTGTCCCGAGAACTTCCGAATGGAGAAAAGATGTAAACATTTCCCATTATAAATCTCCGTAAGAAATTTGTTTTCGTTCCTGTGAACTTTTATGAGTGAAAAATGATAATTTGTCAATGAAGATATCTTGGATATTTTCCCTTTTATCGATTTCAACAGCATTTCTTTCACAGGTATGTGTATTTTTATTAAAAATCATCAAAAAGTGGTGGAAGCAATAACTAGGGACAGACTATAGAGATTCAGAGGGCCCAGACTCGAATCCCGATCTGGTCCATCATTTTTTCTCCCATCCCATTTGGTACCGTGCCAACCCCTGGAACTGACAAGTTAACTCCTGTCAGGGGAAAGAGCCTGGGTGATCTTCGAGAATGAAGATGCAGGAATGTGACAGTCAGTTCAGGAGCCTGCATGATGGTTCAAATCCTGGTTTGGTCAGTCATTATTTCTTCCATCCTGTTATACTTTATAAGTTCTGCAGAACCCCTTATATCACCTATGCGAATAAGTATAATAATCATCTTTTGAAGTAGCAGTAACTGCATGTATGACATCACCTATTGATTAATCATATCACCTGATCAAATAGGTGAAATCACTTTTTTTTTTAATCTGTGAAGGTAATGTTCCATACTATAGCAGTAAATACTAAAATGTCCCCTCACAGTAAGGGCTGTGATGCAGCTACATGCAGACCCTGAAATGTGCTACTACACCAGATGCATGGACAGGCACTTAAGTGTTTCTGCAATAAAGTTAAATTACACCACAGCTAGTATAAAAATAACACAAAGTCTAACTTTTTTTTATCTGTGAAGGTAATGTTCCATACTATAGCAGTAAATACTAAAATGTCCCCTCATAGTAAGGGCTGTGATACAGCTACATGCAGACCCTGAAATGTGCTACAACACCAGATGCATGGACAGGCACTTATAAGTGTTTCTGCAATAAAGTTAAATTACACCACAGCTAGTATAAAAATAACACAAAGTCTAACTTGGAATTCCATGGAGTACCACTTTTCTTGAATTGCTGCTTTTGCAATCATTTTCGCTTACCGGTACAATAGAATAGCAGCAGATTCATAATTTTTAAATGAAAATACATACCGGTACCTATCAAAGAAGTACAATTGAAAATGACGAAAGGGATAAAATCCCAGATTTCTTCATTGACACTTCATCTATTTTTACCAGGATAGGTCCAAAGGAACAAATTTAATCAAATTTTTATTGAAATTTTTAATGGGAAAATCTGACATTCTTTTATCATTTGGAAGTCACTCAGAATACCTCGCACAACTTTTCAACATTATCATCCTGGTACTTTCATGTCGTTTGCAATGCAAAATCCCTTTAGACCTTTTATTTTTAGCTTTGTATTGAAATCTGACATGCTAGAGAAATCTTTGGATTTTTTTATAGTATTGAATGAAGATTATTTGAACCCTGAGGTGTTTACATGTATGAATATTATATAATTTAAGAAAATGTGCTACATAAATATCTAGGAACAGAGTATAGTTTTAATAGTTATGAAAATGAAGATCATGTTATGAAAAAATGATGCTGTTATTAGATGCATGTGTACTAAAAATAAATGCGATTTGTGTGATTTCCTTTATGAAAGTGTGAAGGAGACAATCTGAAATAAAGCATGAATTACTTAATATGAGAATGAGAAAAGTTCAATGGATTTACCAATGGTCATTTTTAAAGTGTTCAAAGGACTTGGAAACTTTTGACTAAATGGTACAACATTATATTTCAATAAATATTCACCAAAAAGAAATTTGACTCAGGGTTAAAGAATAAGATTGTTTTCTGCTTTAAGGGTGTAAACTCAGGGCCTGGAAAATGGGAGATCAGAGGACCCCTGCAGACACTGAAGCATTGCGAAAGAGACTATCGGAACATTTTCTGGCCACGGACTTGCGCTGGAGTCTCTTTGTTGCTGCCCTATACAGCTACAGATTTGACACAGTGCTGAAACCTTTCCCACCACAGTACATAAAAGATGGAGAGAAAGATATGAAAAATCTGGTATGATATTCTTATATGAGACAAGTTGATTAGCATTACTTGGTCAGTTTCATAATCTTTGTATCTCAGAAGACCCTCTTTAAGCATCAGCAAAATTAATGTGAAGCATAGAGTTATATCAACCAAAAATATTCATATATTCTAGTAAAATTAATGAATTATGAAAGAGAAAGAGAGCTTTTCCTTGATTAAAGCTTTATTTTACAGGAGAAGATAGTTGACAAGGTACCCAAACTAAATCAGCTAGGAGAAGATAGTGACAGTGAGATACAGGAGCTACTGGCTTGGGTTACAGACAACAGGAGCTGGTTTCTTACATTGACAGAGTTGTCAAAGGTATATATAAGGTCATTGTTAAAAATAAAAGATGAAAGTTTGCTCACTTGGAATTTTTATTTACTAAATGAACCTTGAACAGTTGGATAATTTATGCTATAGTTTAGAAATGTTGAACAAAACTGTAGAAAGGGGATGTAATGAATGTTCCAGTCTCAAGACACATCAAAGTTACCGTAATAAACATACCAGTAGGGATATTGATTACCAACGTCACACATTTTGCATCAAGTTTTTGATCTGTGATGAAGCTTGCATTGATTTTTTATACAGCTTTGGTGGATTTAGTTGCAACAGCTGTGGTTTGAAAAAAAAAAAAAATTCTTGCTCTGAGGAGTGATGAGTGCAGCTTCTGGTATTACAGTAAAACATTTCCCTTCTTTGTTTCACAGTTTGATGAAATCCAAGCATTGACAAAGGACAGTGGTGTTTCTGCAGTCAGGCCTAACTTTGTCTTTGAGGTCAACTACTCTGAAGCCAACAATGCTAAATTCCAGGATGTAAGAAAAGGGAGAGAACTCCTGTATGCATACCATGGAAGCCGACTGGAGAATTTCCATTCAATTTTACATCATGGGCTTGCTTCTCACATGAATAAGGTTAAAAGATGTATAACCTCAACACTAGCTTTATTACAATGACAATTGGCATCGTTTATTAATTAAAGATATCAATATTTATAATGTGCTAGCATTTTCGCTAGCCTAGGGTTTCTGATCCGTACCTCTCCTTAAGAAGAAACTAGCCAAGCCCGCAAAGGGTTTCTGATCCTTAAGGAGCGGTGTGGATTAGAAACCCTTGGCTAGCTAGATGATGTGCTAGAGGCAACTGCAGAACTGTTATCACCATTCATCTAATTTGCAATGAATACCGGTAAATGTTGTCTATTCCAGTATAACTGTATTAAAAGTTTTAATCTGGAATTTAGCAATTCTGCAGCAAGGAGTGCATACTGGTAAATGAAAATAGAATAACATGAAAATTTTACTTACATTTTCAGAATGCATATAAAATCATAGAATTGTTTGTTTGTTTACAGGTAGGTGTGTTTGGGGAGGGCACCTACCTGTCAGGTGAGTTGTCTGTGTCGCTCCACTACAGCCCTATGGGGAGGAGCTGGGAGAGGAGCAGTTTGGGGGACAAGCTGAGCTGTGTAGCTGTCTGTGAGATGATAGATGACCCCTCAGTGAAATGTCAGGTCAAGAACAGTAAGTATAAAATGTCAAGGTCATAGGAAAACTGGATTTGTTGTTGACACATAGCATGAATGTAGATATAAAAGTATGAAGTAAATATAAGTAGGCCAACTAAATAATTTGAACAATAGTAAAATTTTGCCCAATCTTTGTTCCAGATTTAAGGGAGTTTTATTTATCATCAAAATTTAAAATACATGTGTACTATAATTCTGTTTTGATTGTATTGCATCCAATCCATCCTATGCACTGAACAAAAGCATGTGTTAAAAAAAAAAATGATTTATAGATAATAACAGATCTCGGGCAGGAGACAGCATGGCAGGAGAGGTTCCAGAGAAGTACTACATTGTTCAGAACAATGATGTGATCCGCATCAAATATCTGCTGGTTTATTGCCAAAAATCCAGTACTCAAAGGTACCATATCTAGTTTCTTACAAGAGAAAACTCACTTTTGAGTTGTATTGAATATACAGGCATATACTAATGAGAATATTTGGGTATGAGAGGTTTCTTCACTGCTATTTAAATTATGTGTTCACAGCTACCAAATTTGACTGTATTGACAGCCTCAATTTCAATCTCATTTGCCAGATCCAGTTTTAATTTTTTCTCTGATTGAAAAATGTAGAAAATGTTCTATTGTGTTTAAAAAAAGCATTTGTGTGCATGTGCCAGTGTTCTTATCCATTGTGTAACATCTTTGCACACTTGTGTTTATTTGCAGGAGATCAACATCAGCTTTCAGATCCTGGTGCTTCAGACACAAGTTTCTCCTGATGATGATCATTTACGCATTCATCTTAATCATTGTTGGACTTGCAAACTCAAAGACTTTTCGCTACCAACTCAAAAAGTTTGGGATTTTTAAGCAGAGATGATGGCCGATTACCATAATTATATGACTATGATACATGTACCTCGGTATAAACTTTCAGGATCCCATGGCAGTTGATAGGTTCAGTCATTGCCAGAAGGAATGACTTGACTCAGCTGGCTTGAGTTTCGAATGATAGATAACACTCACCCAAACATTATCCTTAGAGTTGTGCTCACAGTATACTGCATATTTATCTTGCCGTTGGATACATTTATTGGCATAAAAATACTGTTGGGGGTGGGAGAGATAGCCTGCAGATGAATATGAAGATATCCAGCTTGATTCACAAAGAAATGTCAATGACTGCATTAGTATTACTGATACATGTATTGCATGATAATATTACCAGGCACTGTTAACTTCTCAAAAACATCATGTATAGATATCAAAAGCCAACACACTGGTATATGCATTAATTTTAAATAATTTTTTTTTTACATACAATGTACCAGTGCTTTTTTTCCTATTTAGTTTTTTATTGCACGAGTCCCATGCAATTACTCTATATACAAATGTTTTTATTTGGAAGTACGTGTGTGTATCAAACCAGACCATTTTCTAAACACTCGGCTTACATTTACTATGTACATGTATTTGTGATATTTCTTGTGTCTCTTTTGCAATACTCTGTGCAATTAACTTTATGGACATGCATTTTCAAGTACATTATTTATTTTCTAGATATGAATAGATAAAACATGCATTATTGAAGATCTGAGGATAACAGGTTGTCCATTATTTTGGCTTTCCAGACATTTTTTTTCATTTTGCATGGGTGTTTAAATATGAATTGTTTATTTGAAGTATGTATTTCATCTACAATAAAGATAAGACATTATGTAATTAGACACATTTACACACATACCAGTACTAAGCATGACATGTAAATAGCATTGGATTTATTTTAAATTATGAATTTCATGACTTAAAAATTTGCATTCATTATTGAGTTTCTGAGTGTTTGTTGAGAAGTCCATATCTTGATCATTTTTTCTCAATTTATCATATTGGCATTTTACTCTTTTTTCTTAGATTAATAAATGTCCATGCACATTGTATAATTTCATCGAATCTAATTTCTTATTTCATGTAATTTACTACTCAATACAAAAGAAGATATCAAATGGTGTCAATAAATATTTAATCAAATATCTTGATTGTTAAGTACATGTATATAAAATACAATGCAATAAAAATATATTTCTGACTCTGTACAAAAAAATTAAGCTTTGTAAACTGGAAGACTGTCAAACACTATGGACCTGTTAAAAAGTTCTATGTTGTTCAGGTCTTTATAATAAAGCCATTAAGTTACTCTGCATTCCTCATTTAGAAATACATGTAATATCAAACAACATTTTCTTTCTGTGTAAAACCAACTTTAAAAAATCTCTGTACATTTGAGGAAAAAGTGATAATTAATATTTCTTTAATGGACAATACTGTAGGCAAACTGGTCCAAATTTTTTTTCTCCTTTGTAAACTTTTTTAACAGAAATAATCTTTGTTGCAGTACATGCCAAAACATGTACTTTTGTGCTCTAGTTTTCAGCAGGTTTTGTGATATGTACAGATCAATATTTTGAAAGTACATGTACAATATACCTTGGTACACTGTGAATAATTGGAATCATCATCAAATAATAGTGAATACCAAGACATGGATTATCACACTATATTTCATTCACGGTACATGTTTGGTCTTGGAAATTCTCTTCAAGAGTATTTCAAATCATCACTGGTCCTTGCGAAAAATGAAAGTGAACAGACCAGTTTATGATATGGAATCTCAACAATTTCCATGTTGAGATGATCATGTACAAACTCTTTGCTTAATACTACATACTCATTTAGCACTTTTTTTATGAAGATTTGCTTTACAACTCTAAACTTTGAGAAGAGATTGTTCAAACTTGACCCTTCTCTTGAGGTCAGAAACTTTCAAATTGAAATAAGTTTCAATTTCAGTCTTTCGTTGTTTTACTGTGGATTCCAATATCGTCCTCTACCCAGCATTCAGTTGACAGGATTTCACTTTTGTTATCAACATCAATTGATTCTGATTCCCTTAGATCCTGGGCTGATGAGAAGTCTTTAAATATTTTCCTTCAGGAAAGAAAAAAAATAATATAAACTTCAAGATATCACAATTTTGTTTATCTTTGAAAATTACATTAAAAAGCTTTGCAGGACTTTGAATGCAGTCATGGTATTATTCATGCCCGATGTCATCAAATATATCAAAAGCAGGTTTAGATTGTCTCTGCTTTTATAATTTTGAATACATGTATGGATATAGTTTTCATAAGGCAATCATGAGATGTAATGCTGTAATGCAAATCTACTTACTGTTTCAAATGAAACATTTTCAGTGACCAATCATGTATAGAATAGATATGAATTTTATCGATAAATGCTGTCAGTACGTATTAAAATTATAAATATATATATAAAATATAATCAAAATACTTGGTTTTACATAGATGAACAATCATATATACAAATGAAAAGCAATATATTTCATTATCACTGAGTTAACTTATTCAATATATTCGCATGCTTGTTAATGCATAATCAGCTGAAAACTTTGGATTAATTCAATGATACACATGTATGTATATTATTTGATTTATCATTCAAAATGATAATCTGTTATATACACATCAATATTAATTGCATCATGATTTTAATTAACATGAATTAGGATGATTTCATATAAATGAAAAATTTGAAAACATAGGACAAGCTACAAGGTCTATGAAAAGCATAAAGCAAAAAGCAAAGGGAAATAATTAGGAGTTATCTGCTCTCTATATACTTGCCATTCTCTACAGCTCAAGAACAAAACTTGAGAAAATGAAAAAGCACAATAAGTTTATGCAAAATTAAGATTAATTCTTATTTTCATTAATTAATCAATTAATTTTGTTCTAGCATTTCTATATCCTATGACACATTCATTCCAAAAAATTAAAATATGAAGAGTTGAAGCACATGGAAAGACTTCAAAAGAGTTCAAGAATACTTACACTTTTAATGTAAAAAAGATGTGTACAAGTTTTATTGGGTCAATTTTACAAGTCAGCTTTGATACAAATGTATTGAAAATCATATCAACCCTAAGTCTTATTATCTGTAATGCTCATGTGTCATAAAATCTTGACCCCAATTTAAGTTACATGTAGATGTCAGAAAATCTTATTTTAATTTGATTGCCTTTGCCTTATTGCATTTTTGCTATATATTATGTCCTGAAACACTTTTATCTCAAGAACACAGTTTTCTTGGATTCTGTTAAGAATACAGAAAAGATGTATGAATGAAGGCTGTGAGTTTTATGACAATTACTTAAATGTGACATTTCATTTGAGAAAAGAACACAGCAAGTGAAACGGAAAAACAAGAGTGTCTTATATTCTTTGTGTACAACAGATTGAAAGGTGTGTGACATATGAATTTATTTAGAATATAAAAAGGTGAAATGAAATAAATACAGCATCAATTCTACTGTCTATGTAAATCTACTTGAAATTCAGCAGTTTTCTCTACTTAAAAAGTGAGAAGATTAAAATCTCTATAAATCACTCGATGGAAAAATAAAGCCAGAAAATCAATCTGTGCAGTGACTCTCATCAATCTAAATGCTTACTACCACATCGACTGTTTCCAGCTCATCCATGCCCGGCCTAATTAAGCAAATAATAAAAAAAATAATTGATGCCATTAAAATCCAAATCCATCCCTCCCCCCCTCCATCACCTTATCTCTAGAGCTGAAGATACTTAAAATAATTTTAAATTAAGGTTGTACAAAAGGTCTTGAATTAAAACTTCATATAAAGCAAAGCTTAGCAACAGAAGCTAATAATAAATCTTAAAATGGTCAGCTTCTGCTATGAGCCTAATACATCTTTGTTGAATTCTTCAATCTTAACTTTAATTGACTGCAGATTTAGCATTCATGGTAAAAAAAAAATCATGCATTCAAAGCATACTCTTGGCTATGGGATATGAATATATATATATATATGAACCAATTAAGTCTGCCCATTCTTTGACAACACCTGCAATTCCCATGCAAAATTGAACATCTTTGATGTAATTACCTCATAGCTGATCAAGTTGGGGAATTGAAAAACTTACAGTCATCCTTTAAAAAACAGTTTGAAGTGAGAAATACCTCCCTACTTACTACATGTACTAATGCTTTGATTACAACCTAAATCCCAGAGAAATGTTATTACTGATCAGAGAGAGAAATTCATGAATCTCAAATGATCTTCAGAATTATAAATGAAATAAATAGAACATGAATATGACAAGAAAGCTATAAGGCTAAACATGTTTTAAATCAACTAACCTTTTTCGTCCGAAAAAACTTTTAATGGAACCAAACTTGGTCTTTTTCTTGACTTTGGACACATCCTCGGTAGATTTTGAGATGTTCTCCATGGATCCTTTGCCCCCTTTGTCCTTCTTTTTGGGCATGTACATGGGGATTTTAGTGTCCTTGGCTAAAGCTTTCATATTTTTTCCATCGGTAGGTGTAACAGGCGGAGATGGGATTTTGGAGGCAGAAGACATCTGGTCTAAATTTGGATAGCTAAGTCTCCCGCTTGGAACGGGGAGCTTTTTGGCAGTTTTGTTGGAATTCCGGAGCACTGGACCACTCGGTGTGACAGGGTCCGATGAAGGACGTGAAGGAGATTCAGTATTCTGAGGGGTGGACCTCATGGTTAAACTCTCAGCAGCCTTTACATCAAGCTTCAAGTCATTTTTGTTGATATCTGGTGAGTTTTTATGACTTTCCTTCCTGTATGAACTATCATCTTCTGATGGTTTCTCAGCCTGCACATAAGAGTTCCTCTTATTACTTTCAGAATACTCAATAGGCTCCATTTCAAATGTTTGCATATCCCTCCGCTTATTCAAAACTCCATTTGAATTTTCAGCGGGAGCTGGCACTAAGTGTTCGGGTTTCAGCTGTTTACTGCCACTAGCGTCATTAGAGGTTTTTCTCTCCACAGGTAACTTAGTGGAGGAGTCTGACATTCTGGATTTTTGAGATTCATTTCTCCGTGGACTAGGAAGAGGCTTTTCTCTGTGACCTTGAGGAACTTCTTGTTTCACACTTCTTACCTCTGGTAAAGTTCTCCTCTGATGAAAGTTCTCGTATGGATTCTCATTTCGAACTTTCATTGGGCTACTAGTATTCTGAGAGTGAAAAGAACCTGATAAATTCTCATCTTTTCCAAAATCCTCCTCTTCATCTTCATCACCATATATTCCATAGTCCTCCACAATTTTCCTCTGGAATGCAGGTCTACCTGCCTGGTATCCATTGTAGGATGCTGGGCCAAATCGGTCTTCAGCAGGTCCGCCAGTTTCTGAGGAAGACGTGACGGGCTGAAAGTACTGGTCTCTGTCCTCCTGTCGATGATTGCCATCTCTTTCTCGCTCGGCCAACAATCTCTGAAGAGACAGATGCAGCTCATTCCTGGCTCTCCCCTCTCCTGGATGATCTCTGGGTGAGTTGAGGCTTGAACCATGGAATGACCAATCTTCCAGCATCTGGTCTCTTCTCTCATTTCCTCTGTTGGTGAAATCAATGGAACTTGCTGGTCTGGTCCGTCCCCTCCTGCTAGAAGGAGGAGGTCTCAAATTCTCCTGTTCATCAAAAGTTGTGTGATTTGTTGGAGTACTTGAAAATGGAAAATGAGGGGTGAGTGGGCGAAGATAATTTGAATTGATTGCACTCTTTGGATTATCAGGTCGCCTCCGTATTTTGATTCGCCTTGGAGGTTTTTCAGGACTACTGGTAATTTCTGGCACCTTGTTGGCAGGTATTTTTGACAGGGAAGAATACATCTTGTGGCCTGATTGATAGGGTAAGTAGACACTGCTCTCTTTGCTAGTATTCATAAGGTCCACATACTCCTGTGCAGATAAATCTGGATGACTTCCAAAAGCATGATGATGTCGAGAAGGGACGGTGACCGGGCGTTCCCTGTACCCCTGATCCTCCCTCTCTCTACGCTCCCTCAACACCTGCAGTACGTATCTGCAAATAACATTGATTACAGAAAAACAGTTACTTAACAATTTTTATTACTATTTCTTTGCTTTGCTTTTTAGAGAAGTTATCTATTCAGAAACACATATAAATGAACTAACTTTTTTTAAGTTCAGAGGTCAATTCAGAGTAATCTGAACAGAAATGAATGGTTTTTTTAAGGTAAGAAGTTGATTTCTCCATACCTCTTTGCGATGTTGGGTGAGGCGGGGTGACGAGTTTCATCCTCCTGTATTCCACTGTCCCTGGCACTGGACACCTGATTAGCCTCAGCACTACTCCCACTAGAACGAGAACGCATTGAATTCCCACTCTCTCGTGACCTTCACAGAGAAAAGGAAAATTCAGAATAACATCAAATATTTACATGCAGTCTCTACATTACAACTTTCTTCTATCATAATTGATATGGAGATTCTGACACAAAAGCAATAATCATGAATTTTTTTTTATGAAAGTCATATCTGAACTTTGTAGCAGGTTTTGATTATGTTTATACTGAAAATACAAAGGAATAAGATTTTATGAAATATCAAGACAGGGTGCTCTTGCATCTATATAAAAAAAATAATGTGATCAATACCGAGAGACGTTGAGGAATTGAGAGGCATGTTCAATGTCATTGTTCATGATGTAGAGGAAACTCTTGAGGCTGTACAGGGCTGCCTCCAGGTACTGTCTGTCAGGGTGATCCATGGCTGTGTGCTTCAACAGATTCTGTAGAGGGGAAAAAAATCAACTTAAGTCAGTCACAATGACATGTGCTATGTATGTTTCTACAATATGATGAAATTTGAATTAGTAATATACCTTCAGCAAAAGTGAGTATTTGGGTATCTGTTGTAACGGCTCCAAAAGCAGAGGTATGACATTTGATGAAGCTAAATTTGAACTCTACAAATAAATGTTTTAAAAATTTGATGAAAAAATTGAATGATTTATTTCAGTACAGGAGTTAAATTCATGCATCAGAACACAAATTAATTTTGGGAATGCATACTACGATTGTGACTTACCCCCATGAGAGACTTGAAATGAGGCGATTGAGAAAACCACTGGTTCATGTTGTTGATGATGGATGGAAAGTCGTTGATGTATTCTTTGTACAGAGCAAGTCCTTCTCCCTGTTGATAAAATAGTATTCAGATCTTGAAATAAGCTACATGTGAAGAACAATTTATGAAGACATCTAAAACCATTTTCTTTCCGAGTTCACAGACACTCCTCATTATCACCAAATTATAACAAAATTTTCAACCATTTAGGCCTATGTCCTTCACTTACAACAAGAAATCCTTGACTTACGTCTTGTTTCTCCAGCATTTTGACAAAGACATCTCCCAGCATGCCCGAGATCTTCCACTTCATCAGTCGCTCCTCCATCTTGTGAAGCTGCAAACAGTGCTGCTCATACATCTGTGGGATGTAGGTGGGGAAGAGGGCAGACAACTCTCTGGTTGTCATGATGTCTGCATGCCTCAGTGGGTTCATGTATGCATCAATTAGCGTCCAGAGCTGGGAACAGTAGGACCTCTCAGCCTCAACAATTTCTTGGGCAGCCTTTTCCCTTTGCACTGTGATAAATACCTCAAAATTTATTTACTGGTATATCAAATTTTTGGCACTTTAAATGATACTACCAGTATATTGCTTTGAATTCCATTTAATATGTGTTAAACTAAAGCTAAATGTTACCTTGGTAAGTATGAGTTTAAAAATGTAGTTAAAAAAAGTTTTAACGAAATAATTCTGTTAATAGAAAATTATAACAAACCCTGACTCAGAACTCCATCAGATTAACAGTTAATCATTGGATATAGCATTAGTACAGGCAGATAGAGTGAAAGTAAGATTCAGCGAAGCATGAATCACCATGGTTACCTTCTTCCACCACCCTTTCATGGAGAGGTAATTTTCTTGGATGAACATGTTTATCATCAAGGTAATCTGTGAGTTTAAAAAAGTAACAGGATACAGTGATGTGAGAGGTGAAGGACACAGCTCCAAATGTCAAGGTCAAAGGATTTAGCAACACAATTTAATAATTTCAACACAGTAAGCACTAGCAGGCCTTTCATTTCAAACACTGGTGGGAAAGTTTAATCACACAGGTTCTAAAAGCATTATTTCCTTTTATAAGATATTTTAAGCACTGGATAATTCACTCTTTAAAAAAATATGAAAGGAAGGAAACTACAGTTGCCATTTGCAAAATTCGGTCATTGAGCAAACAATAATAATCAGGAACACAAATTGAAATTGATACATCAGTACACTGAATCTTTGTTTTATGTGTTCAGTTGATTTTATTTAAATTATCTTTAAAAAAGTTTTCATTATCAAAATTTAAAACGACATGAATTTATAGCCAGATAAATTTACAACTCCAAGAAAATTATAAGTACTGTGTCCTGAATTTGCTTCACAGGTGACAAGATACGTGCACACAACATCCCAGAGTATTACAGTAACCCTTAACACCCTGAAAAAAACCCAAGACAATGCTGCTGGTGCAAGTGGACACTTACAACTGCCATCTTTGTCCATGAAAAATCCAGAGCCCTACAAAATACAAGTACTATATTGTAAATTTCCTTAATACCAATGAACAATTTAAAAAGCATCAGCTGAATTTCTTTTTTATATGCAAAAAACATACACTTTAGATTACAATTTTTTTTAACGCAGTTAGTGAAACCTCCAATTAAGGGAGGGAAATTCTGTATGGGTACCTGTAGATTTCTGAGAGTATCATCCTCGTCACTTGATGAGAGCTCCAGATGGAGACACTTCTCGTGTAGGGCCTGGGACAGGTTCAGACTTTTACATGCAAGGGCTGTCACCGAGTGTGTGTCACAGTCATCAGTAGCTACAACAAACACACAACAGCTCTAGAGAACTCTGAAGAAAACAAACATCACTCATCTTTTCTCTGATGAAACAAGAATGCTTAATTGCATTAAAAAGACTGTTGAGTGCTATGGGTATTAGATCATTAAAGTATTGTACACCAAAAAGGTAAAATTGATTTTTAAAAATACAGTAAGCAAAATTGAATGCCAAAGAATAGAAATGGAATAGAATTTATTTTTAAAACCACTTAAAAACAAACTTATTGAAGTCTTACTAGACCATACATGTATTTGAACTGATTTAACTGTCTCGTCTTTATGAGAGAGAGAAAGAGAGAGAGAGAGAGAGAGAGAGAGAGAGAGAGAGAGAGTACTTTTCTGCTGATGAAGACTAGCAAGGTAGGGCTGCACCATTGGGGCCACATCTTTTCTGGATGAGTCTGGAGCAGGAGAGTCCACCAGTCGGAGCTTTTCAGACTTAAATCTTAAAACAAATGTTAACTATTAATATCTGTAAAATATATTCATTTAATGTATACATGTACTTTCAAAAAAGAGTACAGTACCGGTACATTTTAATAAATGTTCATCCTTAAAGCATGTCCAGTTTTGTCATTCTCCACTAATTTGATTTGAGTTGTCACACATGCATCAAATTCAAATCTGTTAGAAGCATGAACATTCTGAAAGTCTGACTGTGTCAGGAAATTGGTGGAGATACTGTGGTTTCATTAATGGGTGGGAAGGGAGACTGGTATGGGAGAGCACCATAACATGCATGTACCAGTTAAACCAAACCAAACATTGTTGTGTTGTAAAGCTATTTTAAACAGGTCATATGATAACATGATACATGTAGTACTTTGCATTTCTAAACAAGTACATCAGTACATGCAGAATCTGACAACATTTAGTTCTGAAATCCCTGGCTATCAATAACAGTCCTTTGCACCAGTAATCAGTGTTTCTGTCTACCAGTATCACACATTAGCATCTGCACAGTTAACTGAATGGGTATGTGCTCTATAGAACCACTGAAACTTTACACTCCAGATAGCGTACAACACTGAAGGTCAAACAGATACACAAAACGCCCCATTATAACTTTACCCAAATGACAGGGTGACATATTCCAGACAGAGAGTACATGTACCCCCATGCTTTGAAATTCTGTTTGAATACAGAATCGCACAAGTGTCAATGAAAGTGTTCTGTACGTGGCATGTCTTTTGTATCGGGCTTCACTCAATATTGACAAAACTCAGTTTCGAAAAGTAATTAAAAGTTTTTTCCTACTCAGAATGTTAATTTTTAAGAACATAATCCACTGAAGAGTGAAAAAATATGTTTTCTTTCCTCAATGATGGCATTGAAAAATTCCTTTATATCTTAAATATAAGCTCTCTCCAGTAAAGAGATCATCTGTTTTCTTTCAAAGACAAGAGGTAGTTTAAGATGACTGACAATTGCAATAGATACAATAATGATGGAAAACGAGCTGTACGTTTAACCAGATGTCTACATTTCTCTTATTACAAAGCTATTCCGGGGTGGATGGAATGACATAAAAGTATAACTTATCTGTCATCAGATCACCAAAACCGACAGTAAACAAGTGTCTTCTCCTTTGAAAGTCTTTTCACTCCATTACAATAGGAGCTAAATGTTTGATTTACCAGATAACTATGGACATAAAAATCTGTCAAGGACTGCTTCATCATTTAAGGATAATTTTATTTCAGTGATTAAATCTACTGCTGACCTACCACATTATCATTGGGATTTGAGTTCAAAATGGTGTGGAAAGGAATATATGATAAAAACCTGAATTGAAATTCATATTTTTAATATGTGTTGTTTATTGATTTTGACCTTGAAAATGTTTGGTCTTGGTATAGGTTTCAAACAAGAATAGAAAAATTTAAGTTTTTGTATGTTCGTGGGTTATCTTGTAAATCAAAAATTGAATGGGAACAGAATCTAGCTTTTGTATTTCAATAACAACAAACATCAACAAAATATAAAGGATACACAACATGCATGTGCCACCCACATATTGAGCTTTACTGCAACATGTTGCACTCTGACTAATGCTTTGGAACAATTTCATTCTTTTAAAGAAAACAATACATGACAGATCTGTAAAACAGTCGATGATAAGGAGAATTTTGGTGTTAACAGATTATGATGTTTGAGACTAAGCTTCCATGCATCAAAAGTAACAACAAAACAAAAACCAAGATTGTATTTGTTTTATTTTTTTCTGTCAATAAGGAGTTGAATGTAATGATTTTACTGTGTGTGGAGGGATTCAGGGTTTAAAACATGAACAAAGGGATTGCAACATCATTGCATATATATCCTTTCTGTATGTTCTAACAAGGTAGATTTTAGTAGCGATCTCTTTTTTGCATAGCTGAAGAACTCCTTGAATCTTTCCTTACACATCCAGAAAAGAAGTTATCATGCAATCTGCATTTACGATTTTTACATGCACTTCTCTTTCAGAACACCTCTCGGTGAATAAAGTTTGTAAATACTTACTTTTCCTCCAATGTTTTCTGTGTAGCCACAACTCCTTTCAGCTCAGTTTTAATGGAGTCTACTTCAGACTGCAAAAGAACATTGAAAATTGACATTTACCGTACACATAGACTGTTTATACCATTATAAGCAATGATGATGAAATTAAAATAAAAACTCTGATAAACAGCAACACACATGAAATAGAAACAGAACATTATCTATTTAATGCAATATAATTTATATATCATGTGTTTTTTAACCTTTAGAAAGTTTCTCAGACAAATAATAGATGTCCTTAAAAGCTGAAATTTTCCTTAGTTTGAAAATAAGGACAAGAATTTGCAGCTGGACCAGATTTTGTACCCTAGACCTCTGCATAGCAAGTCGATTGCTTTACAATTGAACAGTACCCATTGTCAAGGGTGTACAAAGGGAATGATGACTATCAAAATATAGCGGACCTTGAGACTTTTGACGAGGTCGGTGAGCTTGGTGATTTGTCGTAGATTGCTCTCCCGGTCGGCTGACAGTTGCTGGTGTAGAGAATCGTCTCCGTACTGTGTTTTGGCTAGTTCCTCCATAGCTGAGGTAAAGCTTAGCTTCATCTCCTGCACCATGTCCTGTACCTAGGGACAAAAATAAAAGCATCATTTAGTAAAATGTCTGGCTAATGTACCGGTAAACATGAATACTGTCTAAGGGTACATTCTGTATCATGGCTCTTTAAGGAAAGTAACCATCTAGCCCTTGAATTTAAAACCTTGTATACCTGGTAAGTAAACATCTGATCACAAATGATGAATACACTTTAGTTAAGACATGTATCATTACTCAACTACATATTAATCATATGCTCTCTAACTTCCTCTCCCTTTCCCCACCCTCCAAAACTGAGAAAACCAAGGAAGCAATGTACATGTATACCAGTATAGCTATACTTATCTCTTATGACCCTAGAACTCAGATTTACCCCCCAAAACTATCTGATAATTATTTCAGTGTCTTCAAAAGAGCATTGTATGAAAACTATGGCCAGTGTTGTGTATGCTACACTGGAAGTAAGTTTCAGATGGTCAACAATCTTTCCTATGAATGCAGAGCTTAACAAGCATCTTATTAAAATGGGATTTGAACCCAAAAAATGTGTTAAATTGGTCACATCCCTCTATTACTGAGCCTAACACATGTACCAGGTATGTAAAGCAGTGTGGTACAGACTTGTCACTTTTTCCTTTACACTTTGACAGATGTATGTATATATACATGATATAGCTGGGTTTTATATCTGGATTGATTTTTACTTTTTTATATATGCTAGAGTCATTTGTGGAAACAAACATCACTCAGTTGATCTTTCCCATGGCTGACAAAGGTCAAGTGAAATGGTTAAAATCTGATAAAATCATAATTAAAATCTACACATATAGTAACAGAGTCCAAGCCTGCTCGATATCTGATTTAAGCTTGTCAATTTTATGTCTGAGTGATTAATTAAATACATGTATGACCACTTTATAGATGAAGTTGTTTAATACAATGAGGAAATGAGAATTATTTGTGGAATGAGGGATGCAGGAAACCTAGATTTTTATCTTCCTTGTTGAACCAGGAACTGTGATTATGAATGATGTAATGAATACATGTATTATGAAGTGGTGTCTGGTCGTTTGGGAATTCTGCTAATTGAATTTAATTCAACAAACATCATGTCCGAAAATTTCTTGAAAGAACTGTTAATTTCCTGGAACAATGTCAAAATTTCTGTTGAGTTCTTGGGAATTATGTTCAATAATTTATTAACAGTTAGATCGATCCCAGACCATAGAACTCCGATTATATACATCCCTGAATGCAGTCTGACAACTTCGTTTCTAAATTATGTCATCTATTATGGCCAATGTATGTATGTATAATTAAAATGAGGAGGTTCAGAAACTGTACCGGTAATCATGACACATCACTATAGCCTATCCATCACAATTAACAGCTAGGTTCCTTTTTCATTATCTGCAATTACTACTGGTATATCAGAGATGTTGCTACAGCACAAATAGACACAATTCAAAGTAAAATTTCATCCTATTTCTAAAGATAAAAAAAAAAGCTTTTATTTCAGACATTACACTAAATTTTGCAATAAGATACTTTAGCTATGTATACTAGTAGATAAACATGTACATTTTCTTTTAACCTATCAAGACAAGGAAATCAAACCTTAACCCAATACAAGGTACAAGTACTTCACTTGGATAATGATATGAATCTGTTTTTATGGTAAAATGGGTGTGTTATTAGTTTTTATTTATTTATACATTTTGTTAAAATGTATTTCAACATTAATATGCTTGAAGAAGATTTAGGAGATAAATTGGAAAACTAATTTAGGAATTTTTCACTTCAGTAGTTTCCATATACTAGGTAACATAAGTATTAGTGAATATATTAAGTACATACAGTATTTAATCAACAAATGACCTTGGGCTTATATTCATGCATAGATCTATCTAGAGGTTGTATGATCGTAATGACCTTAACTGTAACTTTTAAGAACTAATTCTTATATTTACCATAGCAATCTGTTCTGTTAGCTGTATTTGCTCCATGGCTGAAAAAAAGAAAAAGAAAAGTTTTAAAATCTTTCAGATTGAATTTCATTTTCTTCTACATATTTCACCTCATTTGTAAAATTGTAAAAAAGCACCTTTCAGCAATTAACCCAAAACAAAGAAAAATTGAGGATATCTGTTCAAGCACCCATTTTATCAATGAGATTATATGTCCTTTAAACACACCGATTTCTAAGGGTTTACGAATAATTACAGATCATAAAATAACAATGTGTGAAATGCCAAAAGACACTGAGTTTTGAAATAGAAAAAATCACCTCTGTGAAAAGATTCTTATCTCCTTGTTAGTACCAGTACATGTACAACTTTGACAACAAAACCTCACTAGAAATACCCTGGAACGAGTGGTACATTGGAAGTCTCAAATCCATACCTATCCTCCGCCTTTCATACATACGGTACACATGTTAGCACACAGGTAGATTTGCTGTTGGATTTAAATAAATGATCTTGTATGTCTGATCAATCTTATCTTTCCGAAAGATTAAAAATACATCAAATTCATTAAATGTCTTGCATACTGATAGTCCTATCTGTTTGGACATTACTGAAAACCAGGAGGTCAATATTTAACTTAGTCCCCAATACACACCTGAATTTCTACACCGCAGTATTGTGTATTTATCGTCCCACAACAAAACAGCTGTTTGGATAAAATAGCTCTAGATATTTTGGAAAGAATCGGCAGGAAAATTCACATTAGTTAATGGTCTTCAGAAATTCAATGGTTCCATTCTGTAGAAACGTGGGGCGGATTTCCGAGTACAAAACAGTTTGAATTGACAGAATGTTAGAAAAGACATTGACGATATATGGGTTTTATATTCCTGGTGGTGTATTAAAGAGACAGTATATAAAGGTCTGAACATTTTAAATCTCTGATTCATCTAATGATTTGACCTTTTTTCCCTTTTTAAAGATTGGAAAATATATTTGTTTGCTGATTAAATTTCGCCCCATAAAATCAATTCTGATAACAAATATTTTGTTTTATACCTAAAACTTGTTCAATAGGCAATGGCTTCTGAAGTGATATGAACTTATGCATTGAAGTGCTATAAATGGTAAATGATAACAAACTTGTATATACATAAAAGAATGCAAAGTTATATAATCTTAGATCTGCCATGAATACCTAAACAAACATGATGAAAATTGAACAAAAGGCAAACTATATTCACCTAATATCACTAAAATTTTTTCATTAAACTCCTATCAAACACATAACAGCCCTCTTGTCTGGGAAATTTCTTGAATTTTTCTTTAGCCATGTTAGAATTCACTGATGCCCCACCACCTGTAGCTTTCTGTCAACACCCCCAAAAGCATATCTAATCAATGACAAACAGTTAACACAGAGAAAATAAGAGCAGCTGTCACATCTAGTATCAATAATGTGTATTCAAGTTATATAGATTGCTGGGGAAAATTGTAAGATGTACTCACTGATAGACACTGATAAATACAAGTCGTACTGTATACAGGGTTATTTTCGCCCAGTGTAATTTTGGCCCTTTTACTCTTGCAGACGGTTTCACCTCGTCTTGAATTCGCTTAGATGCAGTTGTGTTAACAGAAATAATATTTGCAACAAAGAATTCACCCAGTCTTAAATTCACACTCTGACAACGAGGGCGAAAGGGGCAAAAATAAAACGGTGGCGAATATTTCCCTGTATACAGTATTAATTTTTTGAAAATGCAATGGATACAGGTAAAAAGGAGGTATGTCAGAACAGGAGGAGCAGAGGGGGTTGTTTATCAAACTAAAAGGTATATCTGATAAAATACAAGTAACATGACTTTTCCCTCCTCCCTCCTCATTTGCCAGGAGAGAGAGAGAGAAAAAAGAGAGAGAGAGAGACAGAGACAGAGAGAGAGCGCTGGTGTAGATATGACGTAGATATTAGCTGCCTTATGTGTCTTATTTTAAAAAAAAACACCATACCCTTCAAAACTTTTGGGACAATAATGCATCTCGCACAATTCGTAATAGAAAATGCACAAAAATCTGTAAATAATATTGCAAACAGACATCCAGATGTTCACAAGCTGGATAAAAAAATTGCTTAGATATAAAAGCATTGATCGTAGATATCACTTACTAGGGTTCATTTTCTGCATAAACTTCAATAAACTTGGAACTTTTCCAACACAGAATATTCCTAAATATGAAAAATTATCATATCCTCGTGCAGTGTTCACACAGCATTATCTACATTATTACACACTTATCACCCAAACATGAAATGAACCATATGTGATAGATCCTGAAGAGACTGTCACAAAGACCTTATCCCTTACAAGAAATCTCCTTGTCCGTCTCAATCCAGACACGTTCAAGAGCATTAAATATTAGCAGCCCTTACGACACATCTTAACCCCGTGGTAAAGCCATGGTTTAAAAAAGTTTTTCGGGACTCCCTACGTTTCCTCTCTAAGCTGGATATTTAATTCTTCACTTGTTGGGACTCAAACATTTCTTTAACACAGAGAGAGAGAGAGAGAGAGAGAGAGAGAGAGAGAGAACCACAGGTTCACTGTTTCCATTAGCCCAAGGATAATCTCCTCTTTGAGATTTTTTTACTTACTTCAAGATGTATTACTGAACAATACCAGTTTGTATTCACAATGAAAATCCCTATACTTCTTGATAAAAGAAGATAATTTTGACCATACTGTGTGGGCTCTACTTTTTTAACAATACCTGTGAGCTTTGACAACCCAAAATCATTATGACTTACTCTTAGTACTAGAAACTGAATATAGATCACATCAGTTGAGAGAAAAGTAATTGAAAGACTCCAAAAGTTGGACTATAAAATATTATGATAGGGAGAAACTTACTTTTGCTCAGAAGAAATGGACAAAAATAGGAGTAAACTCACCTCTCCTGTATATAAATAAATAAGTCTACAACAACAGATTCTTTGACTGGTTTCAAACTCTTCATGTAAGTTACAAATTAAAATTCCAATTGAAATGACTAGCTCATATGCCAAGCTTGTATGATGGTACTTTGAACCAAGTGTGACATTTTTAACTTGCTCTAGCTATGTCATCTATGCTGGTTTGGATTAGAGTGCTGTAATGGGAAGTATGTACTTATAAAATTAATAGTCATAGAAAGTACACTCATACCATAAATAGTTATATACATGTGTGTTTCATATCTAAAAAGATCTGAGAAAATATCCTTTTTTGTTTTTCCTCTTGTAAAACATGAATGATGCATTCAAGATCATTCACAGCTTGAATAACTTAATATGGCCATAGTACAGCTAAAATAAATATATTCCTTAATAATAAAAACTGCTATTGTTATCAATCGTAGCCTACTGAGAGGTGTATATTAAGACCTTGGGGTGAAAGATCACAGAATTTAAAAAAAACATATTTAAAGAGAACTTTTGCTGATTTAACAATTCAATGAGACAGTTCATTGTGTCTACACAGTAGATATAGCAAAAAATTCATTTCAATTACCTTTCAAATGTCATTATTGTTGCTTTGAAATAGGTACTCAAACCTTGCAACAAAGGAAATGAATGCAATATAACTGATTTAAAAAATAGCAGCTGTAGTTTATTGTCTTGTAACATTCAAACATTTTTGACAATGCTTAAATATGGTCAGATTTTCCAGAGTAATGAAGACCCACTGAAAGTCTCAATTAATCAGATAATGTACAAAAACTGCTGACACATTAAGGTGGAATAACACACCTGGAAAAACTCACTCAAATTAACAGTAAATCATTTGATTATGAAAGATATAATGATATAAATAAACTGTATATATGTCAAATAAGCGAAAAATTTGCAGTTTGGGGATAAAAGTGAATACTGTTAAAAAATTAAATTTCGTAAGTAACAACAAAGGTCCCTGCAGGATTTGAACTTGGGATGTACGGATCACAAGCCCGCCACTTTATCCACTTGCCTATGGAGTAAGTTACATGTTGCTGTCACTAAAATTTTTTAATAAAACAAAATGTCGTTTCGATCAGAGGTCAGCCATTTTGTGATGATGTTTCATTCCACCTTTAAAACTATAACCATGATAACTGATTCAAATCTTACCACAAATTCTTAACGAAAACAATTCAATCCCTCAAAATATGGCCTGTATCTCCCCTACTTATAATCCATATACCGACTGAACCCTTACATATCGGTTACAACGATTTCAACCATAATTCCCAACATTCTGTCAGAATTACATAACAAAAATACCCCCATTATCTGACACATAATTTAATCAGGACAATCTTCTACTTAACTTTAAGACCCAACAAAAATGAACCAGGTATGAAGCATAGAAAGATGTATAATGGCCTTTACTGGCAAGGCCTGGGGATTAACTGTTTGTACAGTTCTCCCGAGGTGCCCTGATTGAACTTAATCCTAGCTAACCCCACTTCACATAAGTTTCTTTAACTTGTGGATAATCTCTGCAAATTGTGATTTTCAAATGCTATTCTACCAATATGTACATATCTCTTTTCTAAGACAATTTTTATTTATTATAATATTGTCTTTTCTTGAAACTTATTGAATTTTTTAAGAAAGATATAGTACTGTATGCAAAATACCGAAAGCTAGCTTAATGAAAAGAAGTAATTGGTAAGTTGTTTTCTCTTTATTATTGCCATTAGAATTGATTTAATGGAATCATTAAAGCATTATTTTCTGCCCTGAAGCCCCTGGCTACTAAACTTTTAGTTGGCTGTCAATTAATTACATCTTTATAAAGCTGTCAGAAATGAACATTTAATTGCTTCATACATGTATGAGCCTCTAAGCAGGAATGTAAATATTTAATAGAAACCTTTAATTACATACAAATAACAATCTATTCAGAATGTAACCATACTTCAACACACAAAAAATCCAGGTTGAGTGCCCTTATTAGAAAGAGAGGTCATGCATTTATTTAAAAAAATTGTCAGAGATAAACATCTGCACTTTCAATGTAAATAATTTAAATATTTAAAATCCAATTCATATTTTTATAGACAAACTTCTACATTCACTTGGTTTAGATGTTTTTATTTTTTAATTCTAAATGTGCTTAATCCTTCATAAAACTCATGAGAAAATTTTTATGATCTCAATCATAAAATTGCATCAAAAATATACTGAAACAAAATTTTATTGTAATAATTTTCTTTTATTTGTTTTCTACAAATGTTCTGAGAAACCTACAATTTTACTTTTAAGAGCCATGAAAGAAAGAGATACTTTATGAATAACCTGATACAATTTTCCATCTCTAGATAAAATTAGGGATTCAAAAATGAGGCGTTCTTGTCACTTAATTTTTTTTACAAAAATGTACAGGTAGATTCTGGCAAAAAACATGTTTTTCCTAGGATAATTTTTTTTTCATGAATTATTCCGATTTTACTGAATGGGTCATATGTCAGAGGTCAGTTACAAAGTATCAACTTGACATTAATAAATTGCTCAATTACCTCTCCTGTTTGAAAAAAATTAACCTCAAAGAATACATGACTAGCTATTTCACCATAACTATGGTACTGCCTTTTTAAGGTGGTATGGGACAAATAAATAAACAATAAAATGAAGTGAAATTATATAAGTAGTTTCTTTCCTAATATTGTTGCATTACAGCATAGCACAGTGGGTTAGAGGATTAACTACGAATGAGTTTGAATCCCCCTGGGGTTTTTACATTTTTTACCCCTCAAAATTTTTTCAAAAGCTGTTTTTTGGTTAAATATTGTATAATTTGAAAATTCTAAACTGGTGAAAGTATTCTAATTATAATGTACTTTAATCCACATTAATATCGACAGATGTCCCATACCACCTTAAAATACAAATTAAGAATCAATTAATATACAGTTTGGTGAAAAATCACATAACAGCAATTTGCTTAATATAAATGTTCTTCAACTAAAAGTTCATGTGCCAAGCTAAGCAACATCAATTTTATTAGAATGCTCGTTTGCTTTATTTAGTTTATTAACATATACTGTACATTTTGTTTTTCTATTTAGGGTAATGGGAATTTGAGGATTCCTCTAGTGAAGCAATGTTTTTTAAACATTTGTAATTAATAATCAACACATCTACTGTATGTATTTAATTTAACTCAATAAAATATGTTTAAATTAAATTAAATCTACTGTATGTATTCTTATTTCTTATAAATAGCGCTCTTCCCCCCCCCCCGAAGTACAGTAAAACACGGTTATAACGAAGCGCCAGGGACGGGGGATTTTGCTTCGTTATAAGCGTAATTTGTTACATCTGTCAGGTTTACAACATGTAATATAGTCACAGGTAATGAAAATCGCTTCGCTGTAAGCATCAATTCATTATAAGCATGTTCACTATAATCGTGTTTTACTGTACCATGATGTAATATGATGACATCTGGTTGTTCCATCAGATATCTACTACATGCATTGCTGGAATGTACAAAATGCATGAGAATAAGGAATGAGAAATATCAAGATCTGGCACCTACCCCTATCTCCTTCTTCATCAGCCTGCCGGGAGAAATTCTTCCCTTTTCTATCTAGTTTGCCATTTTCCTTTGTCTCTGTCATCTGCTCCACCTTTCCCGCTTTTTCCTCCTGGCTGGGCGGTGGTTCCCCTGGGGTAGCCACTCTGAAAATACACCACATTTCATCACTGCTCCGTGGCTCTTTCAAATACATTTTGATTTTGGTGAAACCAGTCCTCATTTTGTCTGATGCCATTTTTCTGATTTTCTCAGAATCAGGCAATTTGTCCTTTGTTAAGTCACCATGGTGAAAAACAGTTTTCTTCATTGATCACAGAATTCTGTGAAAATGAAAAAAAATCTCTCAATGAGAATCACAAAATTTCCTGTGCTTTACAGAAAAACACTTATGAATTCCGTCTGTAAACATTATTTGTCCAGCACACATTGGTATGAGAAATGACGGCATTGTAACAGACTCTGCCGCTCAGCATACAAGATGAATTAACTTCATCCTGGCACTTGACTTTGGCTCTTTATCAGAAAATCTGGTTTCTACCAATTTCTCATGCCTGAGCCCCAACTAATACACAGATGAAAACAGGAAATATTGGGAGTATTTCATTATGTGAACATCCTCCAGATTTACCACCTTTCTTATCTCTCATCAGATCAAAGTAAATAGAACCTGCTCCTATCAATTATCAGGAGGCAAGACACAAATCTCAAACACTCAAAGACTTCAAGAAAAATTATTCCAATCAAAACTATTCCAATCAAAACTATCAGATCTGTTTGTTTTCCAAAATTCCTTCAAGACACATCTAGTTTAAACAAACTTAACAAAATTATCATAGAATTTTATCTAACTTAGTAGGCTAGCTAGAGGCCAATTATCTACCGGTATAAGCAAATGATCTATTCTATGGTGAAATCTACCTACAAAAGAGACATAGTAAATGTGAATTACTCCTGACACCTGGGCACTTCTGCCTAATGATCCCTTCCCCACCTAGACTGGGCAGGGACCCTATGAGTTCTCTGTTTATTAATGGCTATATAGCATTAGCTCTGTGGGGCATGTGTTTTACCATGTTTATGAATTATGAGGAGATTGATCCGACATGAAAGAGCTGTCGTGTCCACCAACTTTTCTGATTGTAATTAATTTCTCTTAAATGCATATTCACTGGTTAATTGAGAAGGCTGGCTCCATGTTAATTGACTTCATGTAGACACTATGATCGACAAAAGCTTTACCTACCAATTAGTTTGCTATATTTATTCATTCATTCATTTATCTGCACTATGAGCATACCAATACATAATACACGTACTAGGTTTTCTTTTCTGTTACATGCAGCTATATCTTTTCTTTTTAATGAAGGTATCTTTTTAATCTAGCCTTTGGTCAAATTCCAACTACATGTTTAAAATATGTATATATATTTGTTTGAACTCAAGACTTCTTTCCAATTCATGTGCAATAAAATGGATATAAAGTGTGCATATATTCATAACACCTGCTTTGAAGTGCAATTTTATTTTTGATTGAATTTACAATAAACAAAAATATATTCACATAGAATAACAGAGGACATGCCCCAAAGCCGGGCAACAGTGTAGATAAGCCTTGAGGACATAATTGACGACAACGAAAATTGATCATAAATAACATGAAAAGTAAATTATTTCAGAAAAGGTGGTTTATTGAATCTTGTGGTGGAGCACCCATATAAAACTTCATACTCTGTGTACACATATTAACACTTTCATGCCTTACTTGGCAACAAAATGATAATTCTGAAATGGCACTTTAATCCCTTTCCGAGGTGCATATATAGATATACCTGGGTAACTTTTTCAACCCAAGATACCTTGGTAACTTTTTCAACCCAAGCTGCAAATCTAGAGATTTACAGATAGAGTTCTATACAAAATTAATATTAAACATTTTTTTTCTACACTATTAAATGCTCTCATATTTTCCAAAGCTAATATTGCTTTCTCTCTCATTTCACCAATATTGTATCATGCAATCAATTGCAGAGCATGCATGTAAACCTGAACATTAAATGCAGATAAAGGCATTATCTATTATGCTTTGATTCCCTGTGCAAAAGAGATCTGATTCAGAAATATAATTGCTATATGATTCATTGTAATTAGATTGATTTCGCCAACACAATTATTATCGCAAAATATATTCCGGTATTTATCAAAGGAGCAGAAGAAATAAAGTGTCATGGTTCCTTGAATTTGAAAATGTCTTCAACATTTGGAATGTTAAAAATTCATTATTTATATAAATAAATGCATTTTCTTATAATACTTGATTTTTTTGTAGATCACTCTGCAATACATGTATCCCCAAATTCATATAGCTTGAACATTGTGCAAGCTAGATGTATGAATTAATTCCTTTAAGTTTGAAAAAAATCTTAACTTTAAAGTTCAATTCCTCCTTTTTTAACCTCTGCCTACTACACTGATAGATGTAAAATATAATATGTACATATGTAGAAAGATACGGGATACAAACTCTCTTGAAAAAGTTAAGCTTCCATTTAAATCTAGTTGTAATCCTTGAAATGAGGTAAACTTAGGTTAACAACTTACAACAAGGAAGAGCTTGTAGAATTATCAAAGAAAAGAATTAGATAATTACTAAGTAGTATATCAGAGAGATTTCAAACCTTTTGATGATGCAGTTGTAAGTTTCCTCATCAGGGAAAAGGAGCAGAGTCTCAGGAATGGTATCCATGGTAACACTTTTTCTGGAGCGATTTTTCTGACTTTAACAGGACATGCGGGTAGAAATCTCGTTCTGTCATCATTCCCACGGTGTGCTTGGTTACACCCGAGTTCACACTCACAAAACAAGAGTCGGACAGTTTTTTCTTTTCATTGCATCCCTTTTGAACGCACCAAAAAGAAGATTATCTCAACTTCAGAAAAATAATCTACCCTGGTAATTATGATAAAGAAATGGACACCTCTTTCTCTTCTCTGCCCTTTCTAAATCCTTCTGTAAGGATATGGATAAGCTGGGCAGGGCTCTCTGTTAAAAAAAAAAAAGAGCTGTCAGTTCATCATAGACTACTCAACCAAACAATAACTAGTTGCTAATCATTCATCTACTGTTGAACCTGACCAGCCCACTTTTCATTCAATTACAATGGACTTATCATTGTTAAGACATTTAAATGATATCTCTTCATACAAAATGACATGCTTTTAAACCCCCATAAAAATATCGAAATTTCATAAAGTAAAGATACCTTTGTTTTAGTTCACCTACAACTTTATATGTCTCTAATCTGGGCAGGTTAAAATACTCACATCCAACAAAACATAAATAGAAAATAAAACTTACATTTGGTTGGAAAAGCAAAATTAGTCATGTTAGCTGGAGGTGATACAAGTTGATGTTAACTTCTAGCAGTATATGGAACATATTAATAATTGACTCAGTAAAATTATGAAATATTCCGCTAGTACAGCTACAGATCTCAATATTAACTTGCTGCCATTTGTTAAACAAAAGCCTAAATACATGTACTGTTTTTGAGAAAGTTTGTACATAATATGTGCTGTATGTTTTAATTTCGGGTAGTTAGGAGACTACACTTTAAGGGGAACAACTCTGTTACTTTTTCATTTCCTAGCTAAAGATAAAAATCCACAAACTGTTTTTATGATAGGATGAGACTTTATAAAGTCTGCATGCATTTATTGGATTTCTAGGAAGAATCTAGACAAATATTGTTTTAAAATTACTTACTGAGTCAATCTGTGTAGATGCATAGCCATGCAAAAATTGAGATTCGCCTGCATGTTCTGTTATTGTATCTCAAACACTGCAATGTTGACCAACTCAAACACTGCTATTTGAAAAAATATATACTATAATCTGTCCTATGTAATTGTTTCCATCACTTTTTGAAGATTTCTAACAAAAATACACATACCCATCAAAGACATACAATCAAAATTGATACAAAAGGGAAAATCTAAGATTTCTTCATTGACACTTAATTCATCTATATAATTTTTCCCCCAGAGAATTTAACATTGAAGAGCAAAAACAATCTTTCTTATTGAGATCTATTATGGGAAAGGTGGAAGCCTTTTCTCCATTCGGAATTAGTACCCGGGACACCTTGCCCAATTTTTCGACGTTATCATAGGGGTATACTTTCATGGCATTTGCAATGCAAAATCTTTGACTTATTTTTAGCTGTGTATTGAAACCTAACAAGCTAGATGGGGCTTTTTGAAAGGAAAATCTTGGATTTTTTAATATTAAGGAATGGACATTGTTTGAACCTTGAGGTATTTATAAACATTAAATAATAGTAAAATGTGACAGGATATCTTGGTACATAGTACGTACACTAACATGCACATTTTCGTCAGTAATTAAACCACAGACCCTGATTAAACCCATTACGAAACTAAGCTCATAAATTTAAAATGAATCTGACAAATTTAATAATACTCATCACAATTCATGAAGAGATCATTTAAAATCAATCAATGAAAAATAAATTAAATAATCAGTATGTGGCTTTGGCCAATCTTTTCCTAGATTTACTGGGTTAACATGGTTAACGTGAACGTTAACCCTTGAGCAGTTTAGCTTCGGTCAATTGTCAGGTGACCATGCATTCTCCTTTTCTGTTTCGTAGGAAACTGCAAAAATGTATAGATAAGCGGAAAACATATAATTTTACCTTAGTTCTTTTCATCAGACACTTTTAACAAGTCCAACTGAGCAAGCTAACTACTAAATAGGCCCTATTAATCAAACTTTCAACTTGGTATTTTAACTTTCCCATTTTTCATGAGTCGGAATTATCCGAATGCCAAACCCGATCCGAAAAGTAGCATAAGCGGGAATGTTTCAAAACATGAAAAACAGATCATCTTGAAAATCAGCCTTTTTTACGTAATACACAAAATCGGGCTATGGTCTTTTCACTGTAAACAGTTGCAACTTCTCCATCGATATACTACATGCAAAAATCAACAATTTGACTGCATCTTGTACAGAAAATAATATGAATTATGTATATTTACGAAAACATAAATAACAAACATTGTGTGAAACTGAATCTATCATGAAATAGCAAAAAGAAAAAAAAAAAAGGAAATGATGCACTGCACTGTCTACCATCTAGTAATTTCATAAATTTGATCTCCCATCATTAAAATAGAAACTGATACACCAGCAATATTTTCAATGACAACTACAATATTTAGCATCATCAATGACGGTCAATAAAAAGAAAAAGAAAAAAATGTCTAGTGTTATAGTCAATTTTAATAAATAAATTCATTAGATTTATTTCAGCATCTGAAACTTGGTGAACACATTTAAAGTTTTCTTGCAACAAGCAGTTTCAGCTTGGGCACCACATGTTTCCATTAGAATCGGGCAATTCCTTGTGTGCAATGTCCCAAATCCAAGGCTTATCTGGAGAAAAGGAAACATTCTGGTTATGAACAGAATTTTGCATTTTTACATTAAAAAAATTATATGTACATGCATGCAAATACATGCTTTTTAATTTAATCATTTTATATGAGATAGCTGTGTCATAATTCAAGCTTAGGTCCAACATAAATTTTCTGATGAAAAGACTTCTAAGCCAGCATACCAATTAAACTAAATTAACTTGTTCTCAAACTTGTAAAATACTTCCTTTGTTATAAAATCATTTTCTTGTTTCAATTGATACAAAAATCCCACTGTTTCATGAAAAATGTGAAATTTTTGTGCTTAGGAAATTTTTGGGAATTCTATATTACAAGTACCAGTACTCTAAATTATTCACAACTATAAACACAACACGTTGTTACAATTAACTTGCTACTGCAAGGTAGGAAAGACTATGGTAAATATTTTCAAAGTCCTCTACTTGCAATTTTTTTTTTCAAACACATGTTAAAACATTTTGACGAAATCACAAAATTTTATTGTGTACCGGTACATGTTTTTATCAATATCTTGACTTAAGTAGTCAGTAGCAGATTTTAAGGTGTACATACCGCTTTTGGTGTATGCTCTGGGTGGAAGATCATATGGAAGAACAAAAGTTTTCTGTCCAGCTTCTTTCACTTTACTTGAGCACTTAAACACTGCATTCTCAACCTGTAATTTCAATGCAAGATGAATAAACAGACATTTTCAAACTTTCTTAATTGTCAGTCATCTTGTAATGGATAACCAATATTTCTTATTCACTTGTTATAATATTCAAATGAAAATTTAGGTTTCCTAGCTAGTACATAAATGTGATTAAAGTTTTTATAACAAATGCCATAGTTTTACCAAATACTTTGGGATAAACAGCACTCCTATTTCATAGGAGCGAATCATCAGTTGACTTCCCTTCTTTTCTAAGGCTCCCCATGCCGCTTTTGATAAGTTAGAACTAAAATAAAAAGAGAATTTTTAAAGACAACAACAAGATTCTTTTAAATCAAATAATTACCAATTTTTTTCTCCAAGGCAAAATTCTTTCAAAGTGTACATAAATGATAAATTGGTACAAGAGATTTTCTGGCTAACCTGGTGACAAGAAACCATGCAGCCTCCCCCCAGGTAGGGGAGGGACGGCAGTAGGTTTTGATGTGAGGCATGGCCCGATTTCTTCCTCTCCCTTCAGACTTCCACTGGCTGAAAAACGAAAGTAAAACAGTTCATAATAATTACTTCTAACACTTACACCATTTATATATATATGAAGCAAACTCAATCTTCTTTCATTAGGACATTATTCTTATTTCATTGTAAAATTATACATTGACACAATATCAGTCGAAATATTGAATGACTTTGTAAGACACTATAAAGCACCATCTGGAACAAGCGATGTTTATGAAACACTTATGCCCCCCTCCCTTAGATACCTCTGCAAAGAAAATGAATGGAAACTGCAAATAATTTGAATTTTTCTAAGTCCAAGGGGCATAACTCTGTTGAAAATTGCTCGATTGTACCCAAAATCAAACTTGACTTTGATATAATGATAAATCGATCTGTATACCAAATTTCATTTCAATACTTGTACTGCCAAGAAAATGAAGGAAACTTGATGGACCAACCAACCCATCAACAGACAGAGAGACAGAGGGACAGCAGCAAAGCATATGTCCTCCCTTCTTCAAAAGGGGGCATAATTAACAGTAAGATCACCTAATTTCCAGCCCAACTCTTTTTAGCAGCTATTTTGCACAAACCAATATAAAAATGTCTTTGTGCAAACCTAAAGCCAAAATAACAAAAAGCATTAATTTATTTTGCAAAGGGCTAATTTTGTAAAGGGCTAATTTGTCTAGATTTTAGGCAATGTTAGATACCAAGTGCATCTTCAATCTTCTAGCATAGGTCAATAACTTTAATTTGTTGTAAAATCTAACATACTGGAAGTAAGAGTGAAGCCATGGCTGCTTCTTGGCGACATTGATGCTGTATGGGATGGAGCCTCCTGCTGGATATCCCTCTAAACTGGTCCTCACATTGTCAACAGTGGGAAAAATCTAAAGACAAGGACCACAACATCAGAAAAGGAAAACAGATTACACTTAAAGTTTAAAATCTAAATATTTGTATACCCGGTAATATTTCAATAAATTAATCAAACTGTAATTATTTGAATGTAACATGTTACTTAATAACAGGATAGATTTTTTAATAAATAAACAAACCAGTTTGAACTCTACAGGAGCTAGTGGTACACTGCTTGTTCCTTTCACTGTTGCAAGAGATTGCAAAAATTCCACAGACAACCAGTTCTCCTTGGAGGCTCCTAGTGATCCAATACTGGAGAATTGTCCAACCACGGGCCATTTGGAAGCCTGCTCCTTTGCTGGTCCATTTTCATTCAGCAGCTTCCGAAGTTTCATGTGACCAAACCAGTGCTTCTTTTCTGCCATGTGTCTGCCTGGCACTGAGCCCACAATGAAAACACTGGGAGAAAGATATTAATTCATTACCAGTAAATTCCTGCTACAATGAAGTAATGCAAAAGACAGAAGATCGTCTAACAAGTTTTATAGGAATAGCATTCCTAAAAAGGATACGAAAGAAAACAATTCAAAGAAAGTTTGTTTGGTCCATGAATTTGTCTAAAGTACATGTACTTAATTTTACTGAAAAATTAAATATAAATGTCAATGTTAAATTTTTAAGGGACTTAACCTAATGACCTGCAAATTGGCAATGTGCTGCTTTGGTTTAGCTGGTATACAATAAAGGACATCAAATAAGCATTGACTTGTAAGAGAATTTTTTTTATGTGCATGTACATGTCATGGCAAATATTTTAGCTACAATGACATTGGAATATCATGTTGATCATTCCACCATGACTTTCCTCTAAACCATATATTACTGGTGATATTTCACCACCCACTTACTTAGCTGAGGACAGGTCATGTCTAGATATGTGATCCTGCCAATCCTTCAGTTGATAGGCCTTGTAGGCTGAGACATACTGCAGAAGGTCCCTCTTGAAATGAGTGGGAGAATCCCCTTGTGTGGGTGAAGGACCTGACTTCAGCTTTGGAAAGACAGGACTTATCCAAATCCTACAGCAGTATATATCCAAGCATTTAAGATGAGATTCAAATCCACAAAAGATAGAGTGAACAAAATGTTTGGCTAAGCTTAAGGTAACACAATAATCCTCACAGGCGTAATTTCTAACATTAATTTGTGTCTTACAGAAAACTAGAAAATTTCCATTTTTTCAGTAGGTCAGATTAAATGATATGATTGAAGTGCTGACTATATGCTTTGCTTTGACGAATAGATTTCATGTTCTCACCCCTGAGTTTTCTGGTGCCAGTCACGCTCTATCAGGTTAGCTGTGTGGATCACAACACGAAGTCCGGTATCATACAACAAAAACATCATTTTCCTACAAAATCATTTGAAACATGATTCAAAGTTGGGTTTTTTTTTTGCTATCTAAATATCACATGAAATGTTTTAATGCATGATTTTGTCCAGATCTTTAGCAAAACCAACATGGATAGGGCTCTCTGTCTTACAAACATAGGATATTGTTATTCTCATGTAACATGTATACATGTAACAACTACCAGTATCTATAAGAATATTGGCTTCACTGTAAAATATATCTCATTCCTTTTTTTAAATAAAATATTCCTGGGGTAAATTAAAATACTTACGTATGGTGAGTTCCATATGGCATTTCTAGTTTTGCCTACAAAAGGTTGAAAATAGATTCTAGAAGTGTAATTTATAAAGCAATCTACAATGTTATAGCAATTTCAATTTCATTTCAACATTTTAACATTTCAACATTCCAATAATGTTATTGCAAAACCTTATTAAAAGCAAAACCTGAAATATTAAACCATTTGATCACATATACATGTACTACTTTATCATATAGAAAGAAATATTTTGGTTACATATGTACATATTAAACCACCTGACAAAACTTGATGTTTGTAAACTTTCTGGCATCTGCCTCCAATCCAGCTTTCTGTCCCCCTTGAAACCCGTGGACACAGAGAAGAGCTTTCTGTCTGAAACACAGGAATCAGTTGTTATCATTAAAACTACAACTGTTAATGGTCATTCCTTTTAAAAAGTTTTAACATATTTTTCTCTAGCATTATCATGATTATGCCTTATATTACTGTTATAATACATCTTTTCATTTCACAACAAATATGTGGTTAATAATTCATAATTTTACATCTAATGGAGGAACCCTACTTCTGGGTACTAGTTAGTTTTCTACCTTAATGATGCTGGGTACTGTTGGATGAGCCATGGAATTTCAAACATGTAGTTGAACTACAAAAAGATGGTTTAAATGATTAAAATAAATAATAGACTTTCAGATTTATAAAAGTAAAAATATTAAATGTACATGTAGTATTTTAACATTTCATGCTACATGTAATTGCTGGTTTCTGAAGAACCAATTGCTACTCACAAGAATAATTCTGTGTAATGGGAAATGTCAGCAGAAAAATTGTGTATATGAAGCTGATGCTGCAAAATCAATGATATTGTGAATTTACCTGACATGACTCTTGCAAATTCCCCATGCTTTCTGATAAAATGTCTGCAATGTCAAAGAAATGATTCCAGTTGAAAGTTCATTGATATAAATTTCATAAAAGTACATTTTGTGTACTACAAACAAATGCAAATCTTTTTTCTATTGGCCTGTCTGTATATACCTCTGAGACTCATTGTATAGGCGCCATTGTATTCACTAGAGATTCCATGGACTTTTGTTAAAAAGAAACTCAATGGTTGAGCACGAGTGAAGACATCTATGGGTTCTTTTAATGTCAGTGACATTGTTTCAGTCTTTTGCCTTTTCAATGGTGGAGATGTCTCCTGCTTTGTGGGTTTTCTTCCTCTAGCATTCTCATTGCTGTCATTAGCTGCTGCTGCTGCTGCAAAAAAAAAAAAAGAACTGACAAATTCAAGACACTGCTGCTAAAGATTTATTTTGTTTGTTTTACATAGATATTAATTAAAACTAAAGATGTAAAGCATCAAGGCATTCAAAAACATTATGAGACAAAAAATTACAAACAATATTGAAAATACAGAGGAGCCAAAATAAACATGCCATAACAACTGTACTTACAAGGGTGAGAAAATTCCTTTAGGTGATCAGGGTTTTTTCTGTAACATTTAGAGCCATATTTACATGGGGGCAGAGCTTGAGAAGAACTTGTTTCTGAAATCCTATTCGAACTGTCCCCTGATGAATGTTTTCTTTTTAACACTTGAGAGTCATGTATATGTTTCTGTGGAACATCTTTAACTGCATCTAAATTTTTACTTTTTGCTGAATTATTCTGATCATCAATTTTGCTTAAGACTGATGATTTTTCATTTTTCTGTAAACTTAAAGATGGGGATTTTGACAAAGAAGATTTTTTAATCTTTTTGAGTAATTTTGGTGAACTACGTCCATTTGAGAAATCTTCTGTAGTCTGATGAAATGACTGTTTCACAGAGGAACATGGCTCCTCATTGTCAGAGTCAGACAGCTGATGATATGAAGACTGCCTCTTGGAGACTGACTGTTTTGGTGGGGAAGGGGTGATGAGATTTGGAGAATGATCCCAGTCACTTGGATCCGGTTCAATGGTAACATCAGAATCTGTATCAGACATTCTCTTATACTTACAGATTTCTTCTTACTTTACTGGATTGAATAAAAGAAAGATTCAAAGTCATTAATCTGATTAAAATACATGTACATTAATACACTGGGTTGTACTGTTGTAAGAACAACTTGGACCTGTTATGTTACCAGTGTTTTTTTTTTTGTTTTTTTTACTGGCTTAGGCTAATTTTTTAACGTATAGGTTCATAAAAATACATAAGATGCAAACAATGTTAGCAAGTAACAACAGCTCACTATGCATGATACGTACACGCAAGTTTCGCCTCTTCGGCACTGCTATTTACATTGAACTTTCATTTTCACGTTGACGGTTTATTATGCCTGGGTAGTTTCGCATTTTTAGTTTCTTGTAGACAGATATCACAAACAATACCAATAATAATAATACTTATATATTTTGAATAACTAACACAAAATATTTGCATAACATATACATAAATTAAACCTATATTGTGATTTTACGAGATTTCTGAATACGAAACTGTGGCTGACATACACAGAAGTAAACATTCCAACTACTGCTGCAGTCTGGAAGAGATGATTAAACGTCTTTTCTGAGGAATTCTAGTAAGGTTTGTTCATAAAATCTCTCATAAATCTTATAATTTAACTATTTCTTCATTATTTAAGATAAGCGTTTGAGCGTAGTTCACAGTTCAGTAACAAAGTCAAGCAATAATTATTGTTGAAACAAGTCTGGACAGCACCATTTGATTTCACCGAATTCATTTTCTAGCATATACTACTCAACATATTTTCTTATGTTAGTTGTTTTATGAGAAACAATTATGAATAAAACTTAATGTTTATTATATTGTCATTCATGTAATGATATATTTTTATTGAAATAAGTTTGAACTTTCTAATTTTGACTGTTAGACACTAACATTAGACAATATACATGGTATACATAATACATGCTTATATTAAACACAGGTAAGACTCAGACTCAAGACGTTTGTTACATTTTCTGAATCCATTTAGTGATTTGGCATTATTCTCTTGTAGATGGCTGAGGTTCACATTGTTGGACAAATCGTAGGAGCCTCTGGCTTTCCTGACCACAGTCTCTTCTGTAAATGGGGAATAAACACTGGTATGTTCTTGGTATCAGGAGAAAACGTACCCAGGAGAAAACGTACCCAATTTCTAGGGTACGTTTTCTCCAGGAGAAAACGTACCCGGGTACGTTTTCTCCAAGAGAAAACGTACCCTATGAAAATCATAGATATACTACTAAATAGTTTTTAATACTTTTAAATACTATTTTACATAATAAATATACAGAAATGTATGAATTTTATAGATATATGAATTTAATACTTTATATTTTTAAAGGGTTTGGACATATTAAATATTTTTCAAATGCTACTTTAATGCATATTTCAATGCATAAATATATAAAGATTTATTCATTTTATAAATAATATCTTTATAATAATTGTAGCAACTTTTATTTTAGTACGAATTAATGACCTGTCCGACAAAAAGTGTTATCAATCTACTTCTTTTAAGTTTTCCATTTACCGTTAGCCTTACCTATATGAGTAACTCTATTCGAGATCCCCCTATCGACTTCTTCAGATACTCATCATTTAATTAGTTCTCCAAATTAGATTGCAATAAAAACTAATTTAATGGTTTCGTTTATGGTGGATTAATTGCCGACTAATTAAACTGCTCAGGCGATGTTCGTGTATGTGTATATGTAACAAATAATTGTCTAATTAAACAAAAGTATTGTCTTAAAAATTTATGTACGTGACTATGTATTTAAAAACAACAGCAACAAATGATACAAATGTTTATTGAATATTTTATTTTGTTTCATCTAAGAATATTTATGAAAATTATTATTTATGATTTTCATAGGGTACGTTTTCTCTTGGAGAAAACGTACCCGGGTACGTTTTTTTCCTGGAGAAAACATACCCTAGAAATTAGGTACGTTTTCTCCTGGGTACGTTTTCTCCTGGGTACGTTTTCTCCAGCATTCATGTTCTTGTGCCAGGTCTTTAAATGAATAGCAGTTAACAAACTATGAACAAAATGTGCATTCATAATGTGTGTGTAATGCATTGCATGCTTGACTTTTATTTTAGGTGGTGCTTGGAAGGCTTTAGCGGGTCTAAGAGAAGGACAGACACAAGTTGATACTCCCCAGCAACATGACGCAGCATACTGGGCTCACCCCATAGACATTCACTATGCAACAAAAGGCCTACAAGGTAGGAAATGGAGCATGTCAGGCTCAGCAATTTGACTCATTGAATGCTTTGATCAATTCAAATGATTACAAATTGAAGATACTCATTCATCTGAGAGAATGAATCATGGCTTTAGCACAAACATTACCGGTACATGTTATTCCATACAGATGGAAGAAGGGTTTTCCTGAGAGGATTACTTTTGGGGGTCATAAACATAGATGCTTGGTCATTAAAAATGTGAATGAAGATCTTAGGGAAATTCCAACTATGAACACAACTTGTTCTTTTTGTCAAATGTGCATTGCGGGGGTATTTTTTATGGAATTTTAGTACATGTACTGTGGTTTCATTAATATTCAAGGGTATCAATTTTCGTGGTTAAAGTGAAAATCACAGTTTCAAGGATACGTAAATTCGTGGCCAATGACACTATCAATACAAACTGTTAGTAGAAATTGCACTTCAATGAACATTTATTTTCATGGATAAACTTAACGAAATCCACGAAAATTGGTATTCAACGAATATTGATGAAACCACAGTATCTATGGTCATAAATTGCATGCCATCTATTTTATCATGATGCAAGAAACTAGAAGTTCTATAATTTGGGGGTGAACTCTTCAATGTTTTCAAGATATTTGATTATGCTTTGATCCAGGAGATATGGATCATGATGTAAAAACCATTTATATACATTTAATAAGTCTTCATACCTGGAGCAAGACTATGATCACTTCTGGTTCAACTGAATAGAAATGACCTAAGGAACTTGACTCACTGTACACTGTACATAACATTACAAAAGTGTATGCTTTAAAAGATTCCTTGGTAGTTTTCTTTGCAAAACTCTATAGACAAGTTCATATGTTGGAGAGTTGGATAGAAAACACAATTTGCCTCCTTTCTGAGAGACAAGTATCTAACAAGAAAATCAAAATAATTTTTTTTTTATTTACATACTCTTAACGTTTGTATGTAAAATTATAAATTTACAGGTTGGCCAAAAATTCACTTTCAAGTATGGCATCAAGATTCCTTTGGAAGAAATGAACTGTATGGATATGGTTTCTGTCATGTGCCCACAACGCCAGGCATGCATGAAATTGAATGCCCAACCTGGAGGCCCTCTGGGAGTTTCAAGGAACAAGTGTCACAGTATTTTCTGGGAGGAGGACCGCAACTGAAAAACCCCGACTTGATATACAGTGGTGCTGACCGTTACAGACTTCATACCATTGCTATGGGAAATGTTCATGTACGGCTTGGAGTCATACTCAGGAACTTTGACAAATATGGAATTGAATGTTAATACATGTAGTGATATTTTTCATCTTAATTTTTTTATTGACTTGAATAACATGAAATTTAATATACGGCTTAGAGATGTTAGCAACATCTAATGTAGGGGCACACCCTTTAGTGTAAATTAGTGATACATGATTCTTTATGTGTATGTTTATGTGTTACATAGTTATCATTCATGTAAATATAAGTACATGTACAATAAAATATATTTTATAATACTATAGTGCATGTTATATTTAGTTTATTTTAAAAATAGTTCAAGTTCTTTATTCCGAGAAACAAATATCTCATAGGTTATACATGTAAACATACATTTCAAATATAATAGGGTAGCAATATACAAAGTGTACATAATCAATTTTGATTATAAAATAGAGGATGTTTGTTGTTTGAAGGGCAGCAACTCTTCAATTGAAAAATTCTGCCAAATTTTGTGAAAACACAATTCATTTCATAGAGGCATTTAATAATTAAGATGAAACTATCGTATCTAGTCTTTTCATTCAAACGAGCTATTAAATAATGACATACTTTTTGATTCATTAAAGAGAACTATCTTACCAATATTTATGGACTGAAAAATCAGAAAGCCTTTTTCAGAGCTCAAGTAACCTAAAACATTTTGGGTGTAGAAAAATATAAAACATACTACTGTGCCATTAAAAAATTGTACAAGAAATTGTGCATGTATATTGTACTATTAAACTACAAGATTGTTATTAAATAGATTCTATACATTTTTCTATGATATCCCTTAAGAATCTCGAGTCAAGCTCAAAAATACCATATTTAATAATGTTGAATCACTAGGCACAGCTGAAGTACATACTATATTTTGTGATATTTGATTCAATAAATCATGGTATCCAATTGTTATGCATAAAATTAACTAAATAGGGAGATTGAGAGGAATGCTCTTGAAATGTTGCAAGTTTATTCTGGGTTTGAAAGAAGTACATGTATAAATCATCTTGGCGTATTTTAGAATGTAATTGGATGTTGTGTTATTTAAACAATGAAATGCTTTCTTTGGTGATTCATGCAGGATATGAAGGTGGTGCCATTACAGAAAAAATAAATAACCCGAGTTAGTGGGTTATGTAAATTTTTTCTGCAATGATCGCTACCTTCATAACCTGCATGAATCATCAAAGAAAGCATTTTATTGTTTATATTTACATCTTTCTTTTAACAAATTAATAAATTGATTATAAAAAGTAAGTAAAATACACTAAATTACTGTTAACATACATAAGTATGTTGGCTAAAAGAAATAGCCAAATCGTCTCCTTTAAGACTTTGAGTATGGCATCATCATGATTATCTCGTGCAGCCCGTGATTTTCTTGGGTCGCTGTAGATTTTGACCAATTGATAAACAGGGCATGTCGATTTCAGCCCTGTCAGTTTCCTGTCAGTTTCAGCCGCTGTAGATTTCGACCAATTGATAAACAGGGCGTGGCGATTTCAGCCCTGTCAGTTTCCTGTCTGTTTCAGCCGTTGTAGATTTCAACCAATCGATAAACGGGGCGTGTAGATTTCAGTCTGGCTGTTTCTATAGAGCTATGAATTAACTACTGGTATAAGTTTCCGTAAGAAATAGTGGGAATCATACTCGATAGATGTAAATATTTACCTGTAGCTGTTATAAATTTCTAACAGCTTCAGATGAATGCAGTAGAAGCATGCATAATACTTAGAGTTACAACAAGTGATTTACTGTAAGCATTTTCAACAACAGATCTATCAAATGAACTTAAAAACATTTCAAGGGTATCTCACCCAATCCCTTATCTTATTTCCATGCTGAACAAATCAGAAGCTCTCATTGGTTTAAACGTAATCAAGATAAGAGTTTATTCATGTATATAAGAGTTTGACACTTTCAAGATAAATCGATTCAATTCCACTCAAGGAAGGTAGAAGGTAAGAATTAGGAAAAGAAAACAGCATTTTCAATATACTAAACAATTTTTTAAGTACATGTACATGTATATGTAACATACTGTGGAATCATTTAAATTTGTGAGGGCCAATTTTCAAGGATTGTGGTTTTTTTAATTATTTGTGGGAGTGCAATTTCAAGGATGTGTCAGTTTTTAGTTATAGTAAGAAAACTATCTTTTTCAAAATTTGTATTTGTCAAGGATGTAAATTTGTGGGGAGCGCTACCCACTAACACCACGAATATTGAGCCACTGTTAATTTTAATGATTCCACAGTATATGTTCATCTTTATAGACATTGCTTATAATGATACTCTAAATTATCCTGTTAATTTTAGACTACAATGGATCCCCACAAGTGTGCACAAGATGCCTTGCTATGTGCTCTCTGCAAAGAGAATGCCGACGTGCAGATGCTTTGTACTGTGTGTTCCATATACATGTGCAAAGAATGCATTGGGGAACACTTATCTGATTCTAAATATCACCAGGTGATTAATTTTAAGCATAGAAATGATATTCTGAAATATCCAGAATGTAAATTGCATGAAAAGTATTCATGTGAAATTCTTTGCAAAGACTGTGATGTTTATGTGTGCTCTAAATGCATTTTATCCGATGTTCACGGGAGACACATTTTTTTGGACGTGCAAGATGCTTTCAAGTCAAAAGCAGCCATCTTGATGAATGATACTTTTTACTTGAAAGAAAAAATCCAACCAGCTTACAAAAAAATTGTAATGGAGATGGAAGATCAGATGCAAACAGTTGCTGAACAATATGATAAGTTCTCAAAAGCTACAACTGAATATGGAGAAGTTTGGCATGAAATTGTTAATCAGTGTACCAACCAATTGAAAGAAAAAATTGAAAAATCCAAAAAACAGCATTTGAATGTTTTGAAAAAAGATATGGAGAAAATACAGCAAGTTTTGTCTCATATTAATCATAATATTGAAGAAAATAATGAAATATTGAATTGTGGAGATGTTGCCAAATCTCTCTCATACAAGTCTGCTTTGAAACAGTTTGACAAAATGCCACCTAAAATCACTGCAACACTTTCAAAATTTCAACTCATGAAAATTGATGAAGAAAACTTCTATAAACAGTTTGGTTGTTTAGGTGAAATAACTTTTGGAAAAGAAGAGCGTGGATGTATTTTAAGTTTAAAAGCTGAAATTTCCCCGTCATATGAAAGACCAAAAGTTTCTGCAATATTCAACACAGGACATCCAAAACTTAGAAGCATTGCATATTTGAGTGACAGAGAAATTTGGACTTGTGGACGATCTAGTGAACTAAAATGCTTTGATGTCAAAGGTCAACTCAAAGAAAGTCTCCAAACAAAATCAAAAGAACCTCCAAACGACATAACAGTTACCAAATATGGGCATCTAGTTTATTGTGATAACAGAGGAAGCATAAACATTGTTAAAAATGACCAGATTGAAGAGGTGATAAAATTGATTGATTGGACACCCAAAAACCTTTGTTTGACATCAAGTGATGATCTTTTAATCATGATGTACAGTCATGATTTTACACACACAAGAGTTGTCCGCTATGTCAATTTCAAAGAGGTTCAAACCATCCAATTTGACCATAATAAGAAACCTCTGTATTCTGAAAATGTCTCTACCAAATACATTTGTGAAAACAGAAATCGAGACATTTGTGTGTCAGACAGTAGACTGGGTAGCGTAGTTGTGGTAAACAAGGCCGGGATGCTCCGATTCAAATACTGCGGAAATACTTCTGTCGACACAAAGAAACCATTCATTCCTTTTGGCATTTGTGTGAACAGCTATTATCACATTTTAATTGCAGACTGCAACAACAACAGTATCCACATCATAGACCATGATGGGGAGTTTCTCTGCCAAATAGACAACTGTGGTTTAGAGAACCCTTGTGGGATATGTTTGGACAAAAATGAACATTTACTCATCGCCGAACAATAAAGTGGAAATGTGAAAAAAATCTTGTTCTAAATTACATGTTTTCCTGCTAAACAGTACAAAAATTTATCGAAAACAGGATCATAGTTCAAATACAGTGGAAATGAAATGCAGTTAAACATGATGATGTAACAATGCATGTAAAGGAGGTTTTGGCTACTTGACAAAATCATGAGGCATGGACACTGCTTGAATTAACTTGCATATACCAGTACTCTAAAGAACATTGCAATACATGTATTTACTCAAGATAAGCCATCAAATGCATAATAATTTAGTTAATCTGCTTGTCATTATGATAAATGTACCAACACAATTCCAGTTCTGTGGTTTAAGAAACATTCACTCCTCCCTACAAAATAATTTTTCTTTGAATATTAAAAGTACAAATGTTATATAATATGGTATATAAATTATAGAAAATTGAGAATGCAGGTCAAAGGTACCTACTTTTAAGTTGACACATGCACTCAAGGTTCCAAAATCCAACAACCGACAATTTGATGATTTTAAAGGGGCATGGTCACGATTTTGGTCAAATTCTATTTTCCTGTTTTTATTATTTACAATGCTTTAGGAATGCATTTCCAATGACCAAATGAAATTGGAGAGTCAGTAGTGAAGTTATAAGCAAGATACAGGGCTCACAATTCTTTGTCATGTAAACAAGGCTCGTGCCCTGTTTTTGTTTACATTACTTCAATATACAGGTAAAAGTTCTTTTTCAAGCTGATTTTTCCATCTTCTTATTCATTTTAAGCATAAATAAACAGATTCTAACGTTTACCACATTCATTTTCGGTCTAAAACTGGAGTTTTCACGTCAACGTTCAAAATGTAAACAAAAGCTTTGTTTACATAGCAAAGAGTTGTAAGCCCTGTAACTCGCTTATACCTCAACGAATGACGCTCAAATTTTGATTGCATATTAAAAATGTCTTACTGAAGCATTGTAAACATGGGGAAAATAATTTTTAACCAAAATCGTGACCATGCCCCTTTAAGCCTTCTCATTTGAAATTTTTTTTAATCTTACGGTACCGTAATTAAATATGGTACTTTGAAAATAAACAACAATCAAATAAGAAAGGAAAACATTAATTGTAACATACTTTTATTGACAGACCTAGAGACCCCAAGATGTATCAACAGACAAAGTTTGATTATCCTTGGCCTCACCTTTCCTAAGACATACGCATGCATATACATGTAAAACAATTTGAAAATGAAAAGCTGCACAATACAAAAGAAATACCGGAAGGTCACAGTGACCTATGGTACTATTGGATCAACTTATCTTCAATTCCTCAGAAGTATCTACAGACAGGATTTGATGATCCTAGTCCATAAACAGTAGTGGGCAAAATATTATATTTTACAAAGTTGGCCAAGGGATTCTTGAGACATGACCCATGTTTGAAAAAAGATTATGCATACCACAAACCACACAAATGGACGAAACATTCTTTGAGTCTTTCACAGAACAAATTTAACTCCGATAACCCAATACATATCTTGACATAGATGTATACAATTTTTGGTACAGCAGTACAATTCTATGTGTATTGTGGTACCTGGAAACACTGATATTATGTAATATCTTGTTATACTACTGTTATTTAGAGTACGTAACAACACAGAGCCACAGATCAAACATACTGCATGCCTCTAGAACAGATAAGAAACGATGTTACAAAAATATGCCAATAAACTAAAAAAAACACCCTGGGAGATCATTCTAGCTTTATAAATTATCTGATAAATACACACTGATAACTTAAGAACTGCAAATAAATAACTGTACCAGCTTGATGGAATAAATAACTGGTATCAAAAGTAGAGCATATTCACTGAAAAAGTCCACTGAAAACTTAGCAATTGAAGTATGTGCATGGAGAAATAGGTAGTTGCATGATGTTACCTTTACATGTTTTATACGGTACATGGAAATCTTAAATCAAATCATGCATAAAAAACGTCCATATGTGTCATGAACTTCAAAGATCACATTTTAATATCAAAATCAGCAATAAAAAATAAGCCATTGTGATATTCTAACTAATACATGTATTTCAATTAATTCATTTACAAAACATTCTATTTCGATTTTGGCTCAGATTTTGGTTCGGATTTGAGTTCAGATTTTTGGTCAGATTTAGGTTCAGTATGTGCTGTGATTGGGGTGAACCCTGGGGGTACATAGTCTGTACCTTTAGGAGCGATAGCGAAAAACTTGAAGGCCGCTCCCATTTCCTGAGGGTGCATCAGTCTCCTGACACTTTCCATCAAAGCTCTTCTGGTTTCAACATCTGCATTCTGCATCAGCGCCTAGTTCAATGCATAACATAATTTTTCAATACAAACTGTCATGATCATTTTGACACAAGTTACTCAAAAATTGGCAAGTTTAATGTTGTGTATATCAAAGGTATGCATCGAGGAGCTACACACCAGAGAAGAAAAGATGTAACAAATTAAAGATTTAATGCAAATCAAACTCAATTCTGATCTACAAGTCTATACAATGCTGCAAACCAAAATCATCTCAATTTTTTAAAAATAAAATATATATTTTTCAACACATTTGAAATTAACTGATTCCAAGGGCTATAACTCAATCTGAAAAATGAAACTGGTGACACAGAATAAAGGGAATATATTTATACAAATGACATTAACCAGCCGTTTCAGGGTTAGGAATAAAAACCAAAAATGCACTTTAGTGTACAGACATCAACTCTGTTTGGAGATACCCTTTATTCCTCATGTTCTGGGATAATAAACTGCAGTTCATCAATATTCATTGTATTTGAATTTTCATAGATTTTGTTATCAAGTTCATCCACAAAATGAAGTGCAATTTTGTATTGATAGGATCATTGTCATGAATTTACATTGAAACTTAAGATTTTCACTAAATCTTTAAAAATGAATTCCCAAGAATACTAATGACACCATAGTATATGGTTAATCAATAACAGACTGGGGTTTACCTGTAGCCGGACTCCTATCCCCATTCCATTCAGGAAATTGTTCTGTGTCACAGGACCAAATGTTTTCACTAAACATAGAGAAAAAGAAGACTCCCATCATAAAAAATATCAAATTATTCAATTCTCCTTCGATTTTTACTAGACAATTACTACAGCTCTTCAATTGAGAGTGTATAAATTCTAATTTAGAAAAAACCTTGTGTTTATCAAAGAAAACAATAGTTCACTAACAGGTACAAAATTGAACAGCTTGTGTCTTACCATTCTCTCCACAACAGTGTTTAAGATAGGCAAAGTCCACATCAGCAGTCAGATCTGCTGATCCTGGCATCTCAAGAGGGTCATATAACTTGTGGTCTTTAAAACCCTGTAAATATTTATACATACATGTACATGTATACTTTAAATCAATGTTTCATCAGCATCCAAATAGAGGAAAGGTAATTTGAGATCTGGCCCTGGGGCCAGAAAACTTTGATGAGCTTACTTTTGATTTAAGTCTCACTTTTACAAAAGGAACATATACCGGTAGTGGAAAAGTGAGACTGAGATCAATAGTGAGCTCGTCTAAGTTTTATGGCCCCGGGGCCTGATTCTTCTGAAAGCTGAAAATCTACTCTGACAATATACCTAATGAAATACTTTAAAACAGATATATCCATCACTGACTGTCAGGAATGTAATGTCTTGTTCATTCAAATTTTGAGTAATATCGTTGCAGTTAGAATTAAAGTAATTCATTACAAAATCCAGCAGAGATTTATTTTACCCTAAACGTATCTGTCTTTGTTCCCTCATGCCCGTAGTCAATAATGAGAGCCCGTCCACCATGATCGCTTACTCTCTGTGAAATTTTCTGCACCATTGTTCCACTTTCAGGGCTTACTTCAATATGATTTCTCTCATCCGTTTCTGTCATATGCTGAAATATTGTCATAGCATAATCAGTTGGATTTACCATTTTGAATTGTGAATCAAAAGTGTAATACATGTACATCTCTAGGAAAATAATCCTTCTTATTCAACACACTTACAGTGAGAAATGCCTTCGTATTGGTGGTTGGTCCACGAGACATGACAAATCTTAGTCCCCCTCCCTCTTGAATATCTACCAATATCTCATGCCATTCACCATCTTTTTTCTAAAAATCAAACATCATCTCATAATATGTGCTCTTACAATAAAAAAAGAGTTAAAAATACAAATTCAAGTATATACACATACTTTTGCTGTTCATGTATTTACTGGCACACAATAGCTAATACATTTTACAATACCATAATTATGTATAAATAAGAATAGAAAAGTTATTGTGTGTGAAAATTTTTCATACATTCCAACATTTTCAGGAATCTTTTCCCTGCAAATTACCATTTTGTGTCATTAAGTGTCAATATGACCAGTTGGTCCCAAGGTTTGGTGGGTATGATACACTTGAACTTCAATTTTTCCTCCAAAGTGGGAGTGCATATCACAGGTATACAAAAGTGTTTATTACATTACAAATGCAAAAGATAGACTAAGTCTCCATTCAATTCATTCACTCTTTCATTAAAACTCATCTCTCTTACATTGCCAAGGATATCGAAGCACATTACAATACTGGTAAATGATCTAAAAGTGACTAAACTACCGGTACCTGAAATTTATAGATAGGCAAAACATCAAAGAACTCGTGGGCAATAACACAAGAACGCTCGTTGGGTACTTGTTCTAAGAACCTGTGCCAGTGGACATCTGGTCCATATTTGGACCTCTGAGACTCTACAGCAGTGTCTTCAGGAGTTGTTTCCCCTGTGAGAGCCTCTGACTGGAGTTGTCTCATCTTTGGACTGACCTCCACCAGGTGAAGGGAGATGGCTTTGTTGAACTCTTGAAACTGGGAAAACACCTGGGAAAGCAGAGAAAATGGTTTTAAAAAAGAAGATTCACATTCAATGCCATTATTACTAGAGTGATCAGCTCTCATGATTTCCCTACTTTAACCTTGAGCTATTTATGCTACAGGTAAACCAAAAACAAGGTAACATACAAGGAAGGAATTGATCTGAAAAGAAACATTTTTATTGATCTATACATGTACCCTCATCATATCTGCAGCAAGGGTCCCCTTCCCTGGTCCCAATTCCACTATCTGTAGCTTATCAGGTTTACCCATTTGTTGCCATTCGTGAACACACCAAATGCCAATCAGCTACAGTGGAATGAAAATACTAATTAATTGAATATACCACACACTGTACTTCAAATCAATGTTTTTTAAACTCAATCATAATTCTGACGCCATATCTCAATATAATTAATATTATACAGTTCAACTTTGGTATCTTAATTGAGAATAGGTACCACGCCCAATGAATAGGTCAAAATGATTTTGAAGTCTCAAAGACATATTCTTAATTAAAGAATTTTAATTTGATATTTCAAATCTTCAGACATCTCAAGTTTATTTTCTAGTGGAGTTCAAGATAAGGGGGTTTGACTGTAGTTAAAAGTTCATTGCTGTATTACATTATAATTTGTCAATCTGATCCACTATTCTTACCTCTCCAAACATTTGGTTGATTTCAGGGGAGGTAATGTAGTCACCACTCTGTCCGAACACCTCATTATTTATGTAGTAGCCCTAACAAGATTAAATCAAACAAAACATTTATGTTGCTGTATTTTCAAATTACTAAGAAAACCTCCACAAGTAGCCACATAAAGAACTTTATAACTCTTCATTATTCAGCCAATTTATTTACAGTGCATATAATGAATTTTCATTATGCGTCTGTTTTTGTTCCCTTACAGTGACAGGGTTAATTAGGACTTCTTTCATATACTCAGCGACACTCAGGGGTCCACTGGCCTTGATTCGTGCTGTCAGGTGCCGCATAAAAAACTTTTTGAGATCCAATGGTTCTTGTGTGCATAAGTCTCGCTTGACCTCATGCTGTCTCCCTGCAAGGCACAATCTTTAAAATTTTAACAATGAATATATTACAACATAATAAATGAGTGTCGTATAAAATCCTATATATGAGTAAAGAAAAATATATTTATTTCTTTAAATCAACAATTATACTTTATTTTATATGTACTGTAGACAGGGTACGTAATTTTTGTTCCTTAATGCTAGTTGTATAAGATTTCATGTTAACACACAGTTGTGGGTAAAGAAAAGTAACTATTCAGTGTTAATATTTTCACCCAATCATGATTTTATTTTTTTAATTGGCCATTAGGCTGATTAGCACACAGTTGTGGTCAAAGAAAAGTAAATAGCATAAGTTTTTTGTTTGCCCAATAAAAAACGAAATTGTCTTTGTATGTTCAGTTAGCTTGGTAAGTTGATGCTAACAATACAAGCATACATGCATACTTCAATCAGCAGCAGCAGGAATAAACATAAATTTATATTTGATTCGCTTTCACATAGTTAATTTTCTGTTAATCTACGATGATGAAACTCGTAACAACATTGCATTACTTCCTAATTTGTTTACGCCCGTAAGTCTAGAGAAGACAGACCACGTCAGTCCAGGTATATTTCTACGTGACATTGCACACACGTGCATCACGGAGAGATTGGAAAACCCCCTTTCCCGAATAACCTCGATTTCGAATGACAAATCGCCACGTCTTTTTAAACTTGATATTCATACTCATCGATGGTAATTTTTCAATTTTCTTGGTTTAAATATTTTAATACTCTGGCTTTACGCTGAGATAATATAAAGGATATAAATTTGTACTGTAAAATTATTGATTTCATCAAAATTTGGCTATAAATGTAGATTATATGTAGAAACTATATAGTTTGTAATATCACGCGGAATCATATCCTGCGTATGTTCTTGGTGCGTGATAAATTTAGAATCAAAACAAAATTAGCATATGGGCCTGTTACTTAGTCAAGTATAAGATTGGAGGTGTAAAAGTGACAGAAGAACTTGTAGTAAATGACTTCATTACTGTTTAAGTGTCTTGTGTTGCTTACCATTCCTTTGCTGTTAGATGCAAAAAATGGAAGCAAAAGCCAACCTAGTGCGTGCTTCTGCAAGGTAAGAGTTTTCATTTCGAATTATCTCTGTATGTACATATCTAAGCATCTTTTAACGTTTACGTGTGTACAGTTTATTTACCTGTTGATAACAATAGTTTTATTATTAATTCTTTTTAAAAAATACTGATTTTTTGTACCGTGTTACATTTTCTCATTTTTCGTTATAAATGAATCAATAAGCAGTAAGCACCAAACACTGCAATGCCCCAAGGCACACCGGTATTTGTTCATATAAAAATTTTGTAGAGTGACTGCTGTTGGATATTGAATATTTGACCTTACGCGTATATATAATAGCAAACAATGTAAGGGGCTTAACAAATGTGCATGTTGTTACAGTACTTGGACATTTGGGAGTTTTATAAATCAAATTTCATGGTTTTTAAGATCAGAATAATTTTACATATAACTTTTCAAAAATATTTGTCTTTATATTTTTTTTTTTACCCATAGCTAAGGACACATTCAATCAGTTTCAAACTTTCTGAAATGACCTGGCAATAATGCTCAGATTACATGACATTCTATTAAACTAGCCCTTCAAAGTGTCATTTTATGGAAAAGAATCTATAAATTAAATTGTCATAACAAGGAAGAAAAATGTTGAATAGCATCTACAAAGAGTCTGAAAGAGATGACATATTACTGGTCCACATCTTCTATATATTTCAATGCAGTGCATCCATGAAAAAAGATGTTCCATTTGTAACATTTGTTGGTGAAAGGCTCTTGGCATTGTTGATGACTAATGAACAAATTTTTTTTTCAATGGACTTCGTCTACAGCTAGATCATACCGTGATAAATATATTTTGTGAGATTGTGACGATGTTATATTGAATATGAGAATGTAAGATTGATTTGTAGTTTTTCTTCTTTACATTTGCTTTTTTTAGGGTGATACTGTGTATATGCCATGCCAAAAATTGTGCTGTAATCTAGCTCTCTCTCACTCTCTCCCCTCCCCTCTCTCTCTCTCTCTCTCTCTCTCTCTCTCTCTCTCTCTCATTTTAAACAGTTATTACAATAAATAAGGTATGATAAGATATGGTTCTAATTTTGATAGATTTTTCTTGACACTGTAAATCTACAATATGTTCATGTAAAATTGCACATCTATCTATTAGTGAACTTGATAGACACAGATAAAGCTTTTAACAGCTGATCGAATTTATTCAAAGTTTTCCCATAGAAAACATCTGTTATTCACTTGACAGTGCTGTGTTTGATAAAATTGGCTGACAGAACGATTTATTATGTGTACTTGATGCTATTTATTGACTTCACCATATGCATAATTTATCAGCTTGAAATCAAATTGCACTGATGAAACAGTCACAGTACCAAATGTCAATAGATTTGAAAAGATAGTAGCCATTGAAATAAACAGGAAGGCATTGGATTACCAATTGATTCTGAAAAAAAAGAGTGGGTACTGGTATTAAGAAAATTGATTTGCAAGGTCAAAGTGCAATTTATATTAAGATAAAAAGGAACTCTTTTATGTATGGTTTTTATTGTTTAACACATTTTATGTTCTTGTTCACATACATTTGTAAAATTTGGCCAAATCAAATGTAGCTCACTAGCTGCAATAATGTAGTCCTTTCCCAATTTTTCATTTTTTTATTTTTTTTTTGGGGGGGGGGGGAGAGAGGAGAAAAAATAATTGCAGCTAAATCAAATGAGATTTTTACTATCCTTTAGCTCATTCATATTACAAGGCATATATATGCAAAATGAGTCTTACGACGAATAAAAGAAAACATTACGTGTATTTATCAGTACATTGTAGTTTCAAATTTCAGCAGTGTTATGCAAAAAAAATAATAATTTTTAAAGTTCTTAACATCCCTCAGATCAGAGGTCGACTGATATACTGTATAGAGCTGTACTTGTTGTAGCTTCAGGGAGAGGTGGATGACTGTTCCTGTAAAGTAGAGAACCTGGACTCCCTAAACAACAGAAAGGTTTATCCCGTCCTGAAGAGCCTGCTACAGAGGGACTACTTTCGATACTTTAAGGTAATCTACAAATTATTTCTCTTTGGAGGGGAGAGGGTAAAAGTGTCGTTTTTGTTGTTATTTTGCAATAAAGAGATAAATTTAAAAAAGGAGTATGCATCAGAGAGACTTCTGTGTTGCATGTATGGTAGTTAACAAAATTTGTTTACTAGGTATTTACCCAGCATTAATGAGACACATTGTAGTCTGTAATGATTACTTTTAATTCAGTTAGGTTAAATTATTCTATCAAATGTGTTCTGTATTTTTGTTGAACTTGAATATAAATGGCAAACATGTCAGCTGTAAATGTCAATTCTACATTGAATTTATAATTACATGTACATGTATTCCGATAATATAGCTGTTCATATTTTTAAAAATGTCAATATGAATAATTCAAGGTCTAGAACTTTCAGGGTCATGTCTGCAATTATGATGTATTGTCAATACTTGAAACCATTAGAGGTTAAATTAGGCATCAGAGGAAGAGGTCCTTAATTGATGCAAGTATGTGTACTTGTGATAAGAGTCTGAGAGTCACTGAGACCTCCAAACACAATGTTCCACATGTAAAAAAAAAAAAAGAAGAAAAGATGAAGTCTGGCCACAGACCTTGTACTTTTATTACATGAAGCTCTGATATTTTATTCAAGAAAGAACTATGACATTGGTTCATTTGGTCACAGCATTATTTTGATTGTACACTTTTTTTCAGAGACTAACATTTTATTTGTAATACTGTGGAATCATTAGATTTCATGGTGGCTCAATTTTCGTGGAATTCGTGGGTACCTCTCATCCGCAAAGTAACATCCTCCACAAAACAATAAATTAGGGTAATAAAGTAATATTTTATGTTGGTATAAGAAAATACACAAAGTAACATGCCCACGAACCTATAAGATTTAAGCAATCCATGAAAATTGTCCCCCACAGATTTTAATGATTCCACATGATTTGTGCAAACATGACACTTTATATGAAAATGACTTTAAATTTTAACGAAATTAGTTTTCATTAGCTTTTCAAGCTCTGAATTTGAATAAGAGTGACATAAAAATTATTTAGTACATCATGTAATATAATTCCCATCCACAGCAAGCTGGGTGTCAAGAAATTCACAATATCTAGGTGTTACAGTTTGTCACAAAAATGAATTTATATTTGATTTTCTATCAGTGTGTACTGTATACATGTTCATGTATAAAGTTTAAATGCATTTATGCTTTGAATATGTTTTTAGGTGAATTTGATGAAACCCTGTCCATTTTGGTCGGACGACAGTCGCTGTGCTTTGAAGGACTGCCATGTTCAGTCTTGTACAGAGGTAAAAAAAAATGAAAAGAAAATCATGTAATGGGGCATGTAGGGAAAATATTGTATTCATTGCAGTCATTGAACAGGAAATAAATGGTTTATTTTTTTAACTAAACAAATCTATATTAATTTTATTCCCATTAGTTTAAAAAAAATAAACATGCATCATTTGTAGGGCATTGCCTCAAACTATTTATTTTCCTGGATAAAGGCTTTTTAGAAATCAATGCATATGATATGCAAACTTTTGAAGGTATTCCGGTGTAAGCAATTTTTTTTTTATAATGGTGAAAAGAATATTGATTTTGTCTTGAAATACATGTACAATATTACAATGTACTACTAAATGATTAAAAACAATCGAACAATCAGTTCCTAGACTAATTAACTAACCCTGATAAGGCTGTAGGTAATGGAAATATATTGTAGATTAGAAGAATTGTATTGAATGTATTTTTTTTTTACATTAAAATCATGAAAACATGGTAGATATAAACAATTAGAGTTGGTTTATGTTACATTTCGTAAGAAATGCAAATGCAAATACATGTACCAGGTACAATTATGTATTTTTAACAAACATGTCTTCTTATAAGTACATGCAAACATAAAGTGCTTGGAATCCATGGTACATGTATCAGCAATGTCAGTTTTGTTTATTACGGCACAACTTTTATGACTGCTCAGTAATATTCATCTTAGATCTATATAGATAACTACTCCATTAGGTCATGTACTTAATGCTGTTGTCATAAGCCACAACATACTTACACATGATTTTAATTACAATTTTGATGGGTGCTAGAGCGCTTGTAAAGAAAAATCAATTTTGACAGTATGTGTTTAATTTCCAGGATCAAGTACCTGAGGGTTTGAAGGGAAACAAAAAAGAAAGGGAACCCAACAAGGTGAACACTTATTTAAAAATATTACCTGTACAAATAGATACACCTGTGATTTCAAGTCATTCAAATTAACAAACAACATACTAAAATATCCATACATTTACACATCAGGTGAACAACATCCTGAAATATGCATACAAACCATTTTATAAACAACATTCTAAAATGTGCATGCAAGTACAACTCCAGATAAACAACTTCTTGAAACAAATTTCATTTGTCAAATTTACCAGTACATGTATAAGGTTTTAATATTGTTTAATGTCTATTAAACAAAACAAAAAAAAGCAACAAAACAATATACTGTATGAAATGAAGACTGTATGGTACATAAAGTGCATAAACATTTCTTGTCTAACAATTTTTAAAATTCTTTATGACAGTACTCTAAGGAAGCTCAGAAGGAGGAGCCAAACTGTGATGAGGAGAGAGAGCTGGGGGCTCTAGACAGAACCATCAGGTAGGATGTGACCTTGTGTCTACTTGTTTCATACCAATTTATGAGAACTCATAAGGTGTCCAAGTAGCATAGTGGACAATGCACTCACTTATCACCTCTGCGACCCGAGTTCGATCCCCATAATCGACAGTGGTTGTATGTGAAAGGGTATGGTGGTCACCTGCTTGGACATGTGGGTTTTCTCCGGGCACTCCGGCTTCCTCCCACATAAATGACCCCCTCGCACCAACATCCGTGCCAACGAAAGATATTGATATAAGTTGTAGAACTTGTTTATTATTCGTTGTAAAATAAATAAAGTTCAGTTCAAACTCATAAGGGATTAGGAATTAGGGGAGGGGTGGGGGCTTTACCTGGCAATATTACATTTTCCAGTGTCTTTGTGATAACTCTACGAATCAAAGTAACAAATACTTCAATAATGTCATCATTGATGCATGTTTTGTTTTGGTCATGTACAACACATGTTGCATAATTATCCAAGATGAAAACACCTGACTGTAATGATCACCTCATAATACTCAAAGAATGATTCCTTATAAGTTATTCCTTAAATCATGTTGAGTGGGATATACAAGAATTGCTGTTGAATCTCTGCTTTAATTTGCTTCCAGTGCAGAGAGCATGGAGGCCTTTAAGAACTGGACCCAACATGATGACAAGCAGGAAACCTTTTGTGAAATAGATGGTAAGATTTATTCATTTGCATTCAAAGATTGCTGAATGCATTTTTATTCTGGCTGTCCATCTCAGTGTAGTCTTTGCTTTGGCTTATTTTTAGCATTTGTATTAAATTTTGACTATGTTGATTACATGATGAAAAAAGTTAATGCATTCTGGTCTATAGACTCTGGTTCAGTTCAGTGGACCAATGTGTCATTGTTAAACAGGTGATAAGATTCGTCCATTGATTCTGTAATGGAGACTGATCTGTTTTGTATTGTACAGTGATTCATTTTGTTCTGTTGGACAACCCAATCCATACTGCACCTTTCTTTCAGATGAATACACCCCAGATTGTCAGTATGTGGACCTACTGTTGAACCCAGAGAGATACACTGGCTATAAAGGAGCATCCCCTCACCGAATCTGGAAGAGTATCTATGAGGAAAACTGCTTCAAGTAGGCCTGCTTTAAAATTTACTTTGTATTATGACTATACTGGTATGTGTCCATTTTTTTTTTTTACAAAAAAAATGTGAAGTGTCTATTATAGCTTTACTGTTTATTTTCAACAGACCAGAAAAATTGGTATATGGATCTAAGAAAACTTTAGCAGGTAAGGGGAAATGTTTTGTACACACATATAGAAACCAACTGATCACTATTATATGATGTGAATATGTTTTTAATTGCATAATTAAATTTGTGTGGGCAGACATTTTGAATTGAGAATATATTTTGCTAGAACTTTATTTTTGCTAGATGTACCACTTTTTGTTCAAGATATTTTCCGAGGTTTGTTGAGCACGTAAACAATGTTCCGGTTCATTGCACTTTCTATTCATTCACTGGCATTAAGGGCAACTTATGTGACAAAAAGGTTGCACTTCAAATATTTTGATTTATATTTCTTATCTTATGTATCCATGTCTAGTTTTTCAAGGATATATATATGGTAGTATCAAGATAATTCACCCAAAGAAACCACTTATTTTTTGTTGTAAAGGACCTTTACTTTCTTGTTCTTTGCCCTGCAAAAAGCTATTAAGAGAGGATCCAAATTACCCCTGTTTTTTTTTCTACCAACATTATGTTTTTTTATTTCACTCAGGGTTTGGTGTTTTGATTTTTTAAGATTTACTTTTCCAAAAATAAACCTCTCCAAAAAAATATTGGGAATATTGAGAATTATTATACCTCCCTGAATATTTTCTATGTGAAATTACAACGAATAAGCATGCTATTCTATCTTACTGTGAAATAGTGTCCATGCTATCTGCCGATGGTGAATAGTCATAGAAACTATTCACCAGCGGCATTCGATTTCGCTTTGTTTTAAAACTTGGAACACCTCTGGTGTAATCCGAGTCGCTACATTACATGTAATTCATAGTCCGACAACCCTAATTTGCTTACCATCAAGAAAAAACAAGTAAAGTTTTCTTCGGTATAATAAAATATCTATTTACTGATTATTCGGAAAATAGCAAGTTTATTGTCCCCCTCGACAGCAACTTGTGAAAAAGTTGCTGTCTCGGGGGACAATAAACTTGCTATCGTCCTCATAGCCAGTAAATAGGTATATAATATGTTAGCTCACATCTTCAAACCGTTGTTTAAAAAAACATGATCTTAAAGTTCCATGTGTTACTTGCAGAAATTTCTTTATACAACTTAAAACATTTCTTTATTTTATTGGAAAGCGTATTTTTACAACAAAAAATGGCAATGGTGGTGTTTTATCTTTTAACTTATTTACTAATCAGAATTTCTCCCATATTTCTTTGCAGGCTCAATGGAAGGTATGCGGATGGTAGTACATGTGATAACATTTAGTCTGTGTATACTAACTCTTGCTGTCTCTCTCAATCTTCAGATCAAAATGCATGATGTATTTTTATTATGTTTTGTAAATGATAAGTTTTAGCTTATTAATAGGCATGTACAGACATTATAGTCTGAGTTTGTATTTTCTTCCTGATTTCCATCCTATATATAAATGTGAATGAATAATACACATATTAATAGTTTATGTCATATTCTGACTAAGAGATTATTTACAGGTACAGTCAAACCTGTTTTAAAAGGCCACCTAGGGAGATTTTGAAAAGTGGCCGCTTAAGACAGGTGGCCTTTAATTCCAGTTTGCACACACAGTCATGTAAATCAATGTATGAACAAATGCATCAAAAGACATGTTTTATTATAATGACAGATTTATTAATGTATGTAATTTCACATGTTTTTTATGTACATATTTTATTTTACATCTTTGTATAAAGTTTTAGGGCATTCCTTGTAATAATGGTCCTGGGACATTTATTCTATGAGTGTGGGTCATTGAACTGTTGAACCACCCCAACAAAACTTGTTTATATCCTTGTTCCCCGTTACATTAGACGGTGCTTCAGAACTTTCAGAGTCTACATTAATTTCATAATTTTTCAGATACTTGTACTTATTTTTAAAATGTTGTTAATTTGAGCTTTTCAAACTTGAAACATTTCCGCTGTCTTTCGATATGACATTCAAATTGTGACGTTCAGAAATGATCGGGATCTGTAATAAAAAAATTGTCAGTAGTGGACAAAATGACCGCCAAATACAGTGCAATTACGTGGTCGGTTAGTAAATTGGGTGGCCACTGGCCGCTTTACGCGAGTGGCCGCTTATTCCAGGACAAATATATAAGGAAACACGTTGGGGGGAACAAAATGTGGCCACCGATTTCATGTGGCCAGTAAGACAGTTTTGACTGTACTTAAAATTACATGTATCTTATTTTTGCAAAAGTAAACAGAACCTATATCATAGTACATTAGATCCACTCATTGTACTTTGCTTATTTTTGTTGCATATACAGTCAAACTTCGTTATCTCGAACTAGATGGGACTATTTAAAAACTTAGAGATATCCGAGTATTCGAGATATCGATGGTAGAATACTTAAAAAATAAGTGGTTGGGACTTACAAATCACTTCGACATATCCATTGTATTCGAGATACTGGTATTCGAGATATCGAAGTTTAACTGTATCTTACATTTGGTCTTAAAATATTGCATTAAGGTACATTGACCATGTGGTTAAGAGAGATAACTCTCATCTGGATAAATACTGTGGAATTATTTTTATTCTTGGGGTCAATGTTCGTGGGTAGCCAAAAATTTCCTGGTTCATGGGGACTTAATTTCGTTTGTAGTTGGTAGTTCTATTTCATAAATAAATATTAAACAAATGCTTGTATATAGGTTCGTGGGGATGTAAACTTGAAAGCCATGAACATTGGTCCCCCATGAACAATGGCAATTCCACAGTAAATATTATTTTTTAACCATATTAAGCTGTTATAAATTTAAAGTACCCAGGTAATTACAATTTGGCCAGCATGGTTTGCAAAAAAATGTGCATTTTGATTAACGTTTTGAATTTCCTAATTCCTCATCGCCATCAGTTAAATCTGAGCAAACAGGGTCAGTGAACCTTAAATATTGTGTTTACAGAAAAAGTAAAGACTTGTTGCAGTAAATAATTGCATGCATGCATGTCTGCAGAGATTAAGTTCACATGTAGAATAAATTAATTTCTTTATTTGGAATGGTGGCACTAAAAACTAATGCCCTTAACAACCAATGCTTTAAAGAATACAGTATTGCATACATAATCTAACTCAACTCTGAAACATTTCAAAGATACATGAAAATCAAATTTTCTTGGTTTAGTGTTTGATGTTTTTCTCACATTACTGCTGTGTGTTTAAGTTTTCTGTCTCCCTGATTTAGGTCTTTGTTTGGAGCAGCGGGCATTCTACAGACTTGTTTCCGGTCTCCATACCAGCATCAACCTACATCTCTGCAACGAGTACCTCTTCCCTGGTAAGTTCAGGGGAGATTTTCTACATGGTTGGGGAAAAAATTAAAAAGTTCTCATACATGTATCTGAGTATAAATAGGGTGTTTCTGATAGTGAAAGATTTTGCAATTTGATTTCAAAGTACCATAGTTAGATTTTTTTCATGATTTCAAAATTAAAAATTGACATTTAGGATATTTAAGAAGAAATTAAACACCTTTATTATGCAATAGATTCATTTGCATTTTAGGAGTACATGAGCTAGTTACTGCAAATTTTAGCTACATATATTCTGTTTAATTTATGTTATGAAACACAATGAAGCTAAAATGGCACCTTGTGTGCAATGTATGTACTAATGGAAATGCTTGTAAAATTTTATACATTTACTGGTAGTTAAAATCTCCAATAACAAACATTATCTCTAATTTTCATAGTACCAGTATTTAATGTAAAGCTGTAACTGCCAAAACTGAGGACCAATATTTTCTTATGCAGCAAAAAATCTACTGTCTGCACCTGAATTTCGCCACAACACAGAGGAGTTCATTCGGCGATTTGACCCAAAACCCACCAAAGGTCAAGGACCACAGAGGCTGAAAAACCTTTACTTCACATATTTGGTAGAGTTACGGGCCCTGGTGAAGGCTGCTCCTTACCTAGAAGAGGTACTGTCTAAGTCAATGTGTTTTCTATTAGAAATATATTCAGTTTCTTCACATTATGATTAGAAAAATTATTCTCCTTTTCCCCAGTGTATTTTTTTTAAATAATACATGTGCATTTATTGTTTCATAAATCTGAAAGTTGTCCATTGCAACTTTTCAAAATTGTGGATGATTGTGAGTCTTTATTTTGGGAATCTAGGAGGACTTTTTCACTGGAAATCCTGAAGAGGACAAGGACGTGAAGGAAGGAGTCAAGGACTTCCTGGAAATCATCAAGTGAGACTCTTAATTAAAATTTAGGAATTGTATTGCATTGTGTAATCGTTTATGTCAAATTCCTGTTTATTTCCTTTGTGTTTAGTCGAGGTATTTCTGCTTATTTCCTCAATATAATGTGAACTTGATTTCGTTCATTCCAGGTCATTCCCAGACCACTTTGATGAAAGTAAACTCTTTAAGGGGAACCCCAAAGTGGCTGAAAAACTAAAGGTACCTGGGTGTAGTAATGAATTATGGCTTTCTCTAACCAATGTCTGCTTGATCAATCAGTTCAGTTCAGTTCAGTTTATTTTCACTCAACACCATATAATGGTATATGAGGTACATGAAGGAAAAAAAAATACAATCAAAGTATCATTAAGTATTCATGCATCAAATGAGATATCATGTTTAAAACTAATTGAACTCTACACACTATGGGCTGTGACGGCATAAACAATGAGTGTTATGCAAAGAGCAATTTGATAATTGAAGGTCTATATCCAGCTATGCTAAGCTTATTAAAGTACATGTACTGACCTATGCAAATTAATTTGCATAGGTCAGTACATGTACTTTAATAAGCTATATGTGATATTTTCTTCTCATGAGGATCATGTACGTGTTGGCCATGGTTTGTGACAATGTAACTGAATGTAATAAATATCATAATTCACCCAATTATGTATGTTTTATTTTTATTTGTTTTCATTTATTGCAGAGTGAATTCCGAGAGCATTTTAGGAATATTTCCAGAATTATGGACTGTGTTGGTTGTGACAAATGTAAACTATGGGGAAAATTACAGGTTAGAAATTTGTCCAACTCTTTGTCTCACAATAAATAAAAGGACTAGATGTTTTGCTCTACAGGAAAATATACTAATCATACATTCTATTTGAATTTCCTGTTTCTAAGAGAAACTATGAATTTAATAACTGGATGGGGGAAAAACTCAAAACGTTTACAAAATGAATTGATATAGAAACACAAATACCTATATAAACCCTCTTTATTTTTCTCCAGGTACAAGGCATGGGGACAGCCCTGAAGATCCTGTTCTCCGGGGACAGGATTGGGTTAGAGTCCACGGTTAATGCTAATCACAAGCAGAGATTCCAGCTCAGAAGATCAGAAATTGTCTCCCTTTTTAATGCTTTTGGAAGGTATGTGGTCATTAAAAATCTACCCTGTACTTTGCTCTAATTACAGTAATTAGTTTTCCAGATGAGTTATGGTAACTGTAATGCATAAAGGGGAATTCACCTGTCTGAAAATGTTCATTCTTCTTAACCCATTATTTGGGTCTGTAGAGTGGTGTAGACTATTTAGGTGAAAATAAATTTATCTGTCAGTGATATGAACTGCTCTGTGATCCTGTGATTTTAAGAATTATGATGTTTAACAATAACATAATTTAGCAGTATCAAATATGGAGTTTTTGAAGCTATTATTTAGAACTCCTCTTTTCCTGCAGGCTTTCCAGTAGCATCCACACCATAGAAAAATTCCGAAAGCTGACCAGCTGACAGCGGACGGATAAGATGTAGTTCAGAATCTCTGGAATCTTAACGACCACTGACTACAACAATGGATCTCAGCTCTAAACTTACCAGTCTGTGTAAATCCATGCTAGGTTCAAAGAGGAAAATGTCTTCTTATTAAGAAAATCCCCTGCTTCGGAAAAAAAACCCATTAAGACCAACCATTCTGTCTCTTGTTAGGATGTTTTAGTATGGTAGTTAATTTAGATTTTTCATTTTTCAATCAGTATTTTGTATTTTGCTGTTACAATAAAGGTTTTACATTCCATGTACATTTTAATGGGACCCACCGTTTAATAACCTTATCTAATTCAATAGTTTTCTTTTTCTGTTCATTTTTTTCTGAAGGGTGAAATATATTTAGGATGACGTATTACTTCTGGTACAAGTAGATTTCCAAAATATTAAAAAGTAGTGCATTAAAATGTGGCGAGTTAGATTTTTAAGCAGTGCAATATCAGAGGAATACAAACTTTGTATTAGATTGTGTATATTGTATCTTTTTATTTATGTGATATTTTTAACTCTGATGAAATCATACTTACTTAATGATGTCTGTAATGTTTGATTTCACACAGAATATACATGTATATGGTTGAGGAATTTATAAGCTGTATTTTAAAGACTAGAGTACTCTGTTAACCTTGTTATAAAATACTTGTACATGACAATAAATACATGTATATATTGTTGATGAATCTATGATATTGAGCACTTTTTCCTATAATCTATTACCATTGTTATAATGTTTTCAGGTGAGTAAAGAGGTAAAATCGGTTATTGAAAAATGGGACTGCATGTACTTCTATATAGCTCATCTGTTTTGTTTGTTATTATAGAACTATCTTTACGCATGTTTCATCTTGTGTTCATGAAAGGTGCTGAGTAAGGGTAATGCATTGGAAACAGTTAAAAACAAGAGAACTTTTGATGGATTAATGCAACTGAATGTTCTTTTAAAATTCTTGACATGAAGAATTCACTGGTTCTTTGTAGGCTTTTCCTGTTCTTACTATGCATACCATATTCTTACTTTTTTCAGTGTGTTTTTTTAAATGTTGTGTATTTTAAATTTTAAATAATAACTTTAAACCATATTTAAAGACATGCTTTTTAAAGTCTCTTATTTGCTCTTTTTGTAATGTTTAAGTATCATAAATCTTCAAAATAACTGTATCATAAATATTACAGGAAAAATAATTCATGTATACTTTAGGTATATATTTTTTCTTTTTAAGAAATAATTATTTCAAAACTCCAATAGAAAATTTTAAACAAAATTGGGGGCAGTTTTCATGGATTGGCACCAACACTGTATTTGAGCACTTTCAAAGATTTCACCAAAAATGCTACTCAAATGAACCACCTACTAGATTGAATTTTTGTTGTAATGGACATGTAAATTGTGAAGACATGTACATGTTGACTACTGTGATATTGTAGAAATGTACCTTATTCCCTTCTTTAGATGATATTTTGTTATTATTTCATTCACATAAACAAATTAAGTGTAATGGTACAAATGTCTTAAATTTCAAAAAAGTGGGATGTACGTTTTTTTTCAAAAGTTTTCAATCATTAGTATTTTAGGTCTTATGTACCATAAATGTATTGTTGAAAATAGGAATTCCTGTATCTGTCATTTGTATAATGTTTCTATTCTCTATGGGTATAAGATTGTATAGACAATCTCTAAATGGTTTTAATGTTGTTTGTAGTTCAAGAAATTTGTGCTAAACTTTCTCTTCGTGGGTTGCTTTTGTGCTTTGGTTTCCAGCATTATACAATTTAGATATTTTTGCTGAAAACATGAAATCCATTTTTCAGTTTTGCTTATGATTGTTAAAGCTTTCATTTTTACAGCTTAAAGAAAATATTGAACAAATAATGAGAAAGCACAATAAATCAATTAGCTTGTGGAATAAGTTAACAACTTGGTTACTTCAACTTCTGTTTAAAAAATATCTGTTTATATTAAAGCTAACATTCATATATGATAAACTGTTTTAAAAGTACAGTTTTGGTGTGGCTAAAGTGATAAAAATGCGTTATGTAGAATAAAGTGATTCTTTCATCTCTCAGACCAGCTACTGGTTGTTTTGATGTTTTTTTCAAATTAAATCAAAGAAATGCTTATTTATACTAGAAATTAATCAAGTTTTTCCTTAGCTCAGTCCAGATTCATTTGTGTATTGAGGTTTTAAAGGTGACAACTTATTGAGTAGATCTCAGTACTTTAAGTACATGTACCATTGTATCGGTACTTTGATTTGATATGATTACCGGTAATAGCTGCCTATTGAAGTTGTGTAAGTGAAGATTATTATAATAGGGGTAAATTTAGTCTTTTTTGTGTATTTTTTAGAAATCCACTTCTCCACAAACATAAAGCTGGTGCAAAAATGCTTTGTCATAGGTTAAGATTGAATGTTTTACTTGTAAAATATAATTCAAAATAGAATGTAAACTCTTCATAGTATTACAATAATTTTATTTTACTATGTCAATTATTGTTGTATCTATGTGTCTATACCGAATATGAATTTGTTGTAAAGTTTGGTCTTTTTCATATTGTTAAGGAGCAAGTTGAATGTTGATATGTCTTTCTTTTCTTTGCCGCCATTTCTGCCTTTGTGATTAGTTTAAATTCATAAAATGAAAGATATATATATTTGCTACATTTTTCAATCAGAATAAATGTTGATAATGATAAATTGATTTCCTAATATTTCTCGGAAGCGTTCATAGCCACATGTCTTATTTGGAGGCTAAAAGGCTATATAAAGGCCAAATACATGGTATAAGGAAAACTCATTTATACGAAATATACAGCGGTATTCAAAATCTTCTAAAAAACTTCAATGCTACAATTTATAAAATCACAGTGCAAGCATCCTTATAAAATGTAAAGATCCTTGATTCTTCAAATTGTGACCACCTTTCTCCAACCAAATAATGAGGCCACAGTATGGGGTTTGAAGTTCAACATACAATGATACATAAAAAAAAAATCTTATTTTACAAAATGCACACTACTACAATTTGTGATACATTTATTACTACATGTATACAAATAGCCTGATGTTGAAAAGATTCAATTATCATTATTTTTTCGATATGTCCCTTTAACCAATTATTTGGCCTAAGGAGAGGTGTGAAGTTCAGCTTAGGTATTTGTAATACTTTAATAAATATTCTTCTACATAGTTCTTGCCAACAAAAAAGTCTAACAAAACGAATGTTTCTTCATATGGTCTAACAATTTCGATGTTGACCAGTCTGTCAGTCCAACATTAAAATTGTTGGACCGCTAAGTCACAGCTAAATGTAATCAGTATTGATCCGATATCGAGGGAAAGGAAATGGCTGAACTGCTCTACGACATGAATGGCTTGTCGCTACTTGAAACTATACTTGCATCTGCAATGAAGGGTATAACTAAACAGTTATTGACTGGGATTTGGGCAACATATAAATTGTTGGAGCTAAAGACAGAAATGTTGCCTTTGGCCTCTGTCTTCAGGTCCAACAAATTATATGTTGCTCTTATACTCAGTCAATAACTGTATGATATAGGGAAACATCTTTAAAACATTTTAAAACTGAACTCAATCCAAAGTCATTAAATATTTTTTAAACATAGAAAGATTGCTTGAAAAATTAAACAAAAAATCAATTATTTTCCTGTTCTAATACATGTAGGTCTGCCACACAATATTTAAACATATGGTATACATGTATTTACGGAAGCTCATTGAGGCCAGTTCAGTAGAAAAATTAATTTTCATTGCGTTTAAACGCAATGATTTTTGCGTTTAAACGCAATCTTTTGCTCACAGTCTAGATACCCAGTATCCGGCCAGCAAACATCACTGGTGCATCCATCAAAAGCCATTCTGCATGTCATTTTTAAGGAAGAATTTGGAAACAAATATAAGCAAAGACTTATTCTTTCTCTTGTATTTATTTATAGCGCGATCCTTCTTTTCAGGATACGTTCGCTTAGAAGTACCTGATGCTTTCAAGTTATGACAACTTACTATTTCATAATAAGTCAATCCAAGTGAAAACCAGAAATTGATCAAAGTCTTTGTAATGTGTCAAGTGTTGTCATCAAATCAAGGACTTGGTACATATACTAAGTGTATATAAGTAAAGGAAATAATTGCGATTTAACGCAAAAATCATTGCGTTTAATCGCAGAAATCATTGCATTTAATCGCAAAATTATTGCGTTTAATCGCAAAAACTTTTGCGTTTATTCGCAAAATATATTGCGTTTAAACGCAATAATAGCTTTGCGTTTAAACGCAATATTTGTTTGCGTTTAAACGCAATAATTTTGCGATTAAACGCAATACTTTGCGTTTAAACGCAAAACTTTGCGTTTAAACGCAATCCACTTTGCGTTTAATTGGAATACTTTTTGCGTTTTATCGCAATCTTTTGCGTTTAAACGCGTTTAAACGCAAAATACATTGCGAATAAACGCAAAAGATTGCATTAAAACGCAATAAATATTGCGATTTAACGCAAAATAAATTAATTTCTTTACTGAACTGGCCTCAATGAGCTTCCGTATGTATTACATGTACTGTAATTGTATTATTATGGAACAAGACTCTTTTATCCAGCTAAAAATAGATTTCAAAATACAAATATAAAACCATGTCATCTATATTTTATTCTATAATACACTGTATTTCACTACATATGTATATCCAAATACATGTCATTGTATATGTAGACTGACTTTAAAACTTCAAATTTATACTTTTAAAAAATAGTAACTATTTTGGCACTAACAACATATTGAAAAGAAGAAATGGGAATGTTTGGATAACAAAAAATACGATGATAAATAAATATGTTACTTGGATTAGTAACAGTTTTCCAGTTCTGGTGAGAGCTTGAACGCCTTCCTGTACAACTCTGCTGCCTGCATACAATCTCCCTGAGCCTGGAATTAAAATCTGAATGTTAAATGTTCCTCAGAAAATTAATGCATGCTTGCATGCAACAAGTACTTGTACATCTACAGTCTGTAGTTTATTCGGAACCTAGCTAATACATTTATGGATGACCAGAAATTACTGGGTGATGATTGAATATCAAATATCCCTTTGTACCAATACTGGTATATAACATACACATTGTCATACATATAATACTCTGTATATGATTATGGCATGGGTACTTGTATTTAATAGATTATTATTCTTTATAACTTAAATACTCAATAAACTCAGAATTTTATAAATCGGTATTGTTGGTTGAAACATCTGATCAGAATTTTTTTAAAAACTCCAGATAAATCAATACATGTTCCGATACATTTTAGTACAGAGCTTACAAGTTTTATACCAGGTTACCTATAAAACGCACACATTTACATGTATATATAACATGCATTTTACATACTTCAAGCCTTTCTGCTTCCTGTATCATTGCTATGGCTTTTTCTTGCTTTTCATCCATCTTTTTCTCTCCTATCTTTCTGTACATAATATCTGTTCTCAGTATGTACTTTTTGCCAGACCTAAACATAGGAAGTCTGTTTTAGTGATTAAAAAGACAGCAGCTGTTTAATTACTAACCAGATGATCTTGTATTACCAAAAATGCAACCAAAATAAAACTTACAAGAGTTGTTCCCCCTCATGCAGTCTTTGGTGGTTAAACAAAATGGCCATCCCTGCTTCTGGTTTAATCTTGCAGATTATGTTTTCCTTTTCTGCACAGTACTTTCCATTCTCATCCTAAGAAAAGATTTGTCTCAAACAGTCAGTGGTATTTTGATTTTGTGCTAATTTTCAACTAAATTTGGCATGATAATCAAAGTTATGTCCCTTTTATTGTGCACAATGAACGCATTTTTTTTTACCTTATGTAGGGTCTGTGTCTCATCAACAAAATTGGTGCTTCCTCCATCAAAGTCTCCATTGAGATAAATCATAAAGGTCTTTAGAGACCTCTCTCCTGGTGATTTACTGTAAAAGCCATCAAAATGAGGGGCAAAATGTCCTCCTGGGAAATATCTACACAACCTAAACAGCTGAAAAACAAAAAGACAACTGTTCAACCAAAGAGTAACTTGGTTGATCTGTTGACATGTGCAGGATGCAAAAATACCCAAGAAATATCCAGATGTGGCCACTAATATTGACTAATGTTTCGATATATATATCAGGTCCTCTTGATTTGAGGATAGAATCAGGGATATTTATTCACCTTATTCAATCCAACTGGCTGCCATTTGCCCCTCAGTAAGTAAGGCACACCATGAATGTGTAAATCTTGGAGACGGGCTTCTTCTGGAACATCAAACTCTGGGAGGTAAGGCTGTATTCTCTTCCATAACATCTGTGATAATTCTTCACTTTCTATTACTATTCTACAAATGGACATATGTACAATGGTGAACTGATGGAAAATCTAAGCAGGGGGTTGGGACTAAAGAAAAACAATAATAAAAGACTCTCTCTCTCTCTCTCTCTCTCTCTCTCTCTCTCTCTCTCTCACCTATCACTGCTGCGATAATCCCTCTTTGCTCCTTTAATTTCACCAAATCCGATTTTTTCGCCTTCATCAATAATGTGTGCACACTCTTCAGATGTCATTAACTTGTGCAATAAAAAACCTTGATCACCGAAGTCAAGAATTTCTTTTCTGTGAACTTCATCGTCGCTGTATTTATGCGTGTCCTCAAAAACTGACAAACTGTGAACATCGTTTAGGTCGCTTGCAAGTTCTCCATTGACATCTGCCCCCGCCTCCACTCTGGGTATAAATTCTGAGCTCATTTCTATATAGTCAGTAAAAACGATTCTCTCTGTCTCTGCTGTTTGTTTATTTCACAACACATGCTTCCGGGTATCCTCATCTATTTTTACTTTTGACGTTTCAGTTTCGCAATGGCTATGTCGGTCTTTAACTGAGTCGTTTATGCTCTCTTCGGTCATTCATGTGGTTATGCTGGTATAGCGAGCATTTAGAAAAAAGTACATAACTTGTTTTTCAGCCTTGTCAGTTTCTGAAGTCATTAGAGCTACGAATCACAATCTGTTTGCTTAAGAAATAGAGAAGAACATATTAAGTAAATATAGCTCTATAGAAATGTATGGCACGCAAAATTCACAAACTGAATGAGGTATATACATACATGTAGTTTCACAGTCGATAAACTAGGTTTATAATTCACATTCCATAATTAACATCTGTAAACCATAGTTAACGCGATCATGTTTCATGAACTATAATTAACACTGAAAACAATAATTTGCGATTGTAAAACATAGTTTATCTGATAAATAATATATAGTTTCACGACTTCTGAAACTATGATTAACAATTCTAAAATATAGTTAACGAATGTAAATTATAGTTAACGGATTTGAACCGTCAGCAAAATCTATTGTTAACGTTTATTTACAGACATAGTAACTTATAGATAAGGATATTTAAACCATCGTTTATAATAGACACCGTTAATCATGGTAAGTTAAAGCTGACATGAATTCATAAAAGCATTTGGTCGCCATATTAGTTTCAATCGCTCCTCTACTGCCACTGGGGTATATATACCGGTCGAGATAGTAGTTACGGTCGGTTGCTTTTCGATCGAGGCATTCAGGTTGCACGGACTTCTAAATGCATGAACTACATATTTTAGTAGAATGCTTGTAATAAAAAGTAAAGGAAACAACAATCAATAAAATACAAAATATATTTATTTTTTGAAAGAATTTCCAAGGTATCCGTATTATTTTGCACAGACAGTGCTGCCTTACGTCGCATGCATATCGAACACGTGTGTCGTTCATACAGAGTGCATAACGTCTGCATCTTTTTGAAAACCCCGGCGGCACTACATCCAACACAGTAGCTAAATGATAGTAAATCCAAGAAAGTAATAACGTAACATCGTTTCCATCTGTTCCTACAAAAACGCCCCGTTTCTAAAATCCATGCGATCATTGACATTGCTCGATCGGCCACAGTGTGTAGTTTGCGCATGTGCGATGTTATAACATACACAGGAAAACGGTCTACAATTATCGAGGAATTTTGGAATATGTGTGCCTGGATTTCAGTCTGTCTTTTATCGTCGTTTATTGGATATTCCTTGCCAGTGCAGTGGTTGTCATATTATTTTTTTAAACGCGTTTTACACGTCTTTTCGTCCAAGGTAACGTGTTCGGGTAATGAAATACCTGAATGCGGTGAAGCATGAATAGTGCTCTCGGCCTTATATATATATATAGGGGGTGTGTAGCGATGAGCAGAACAATAGAAATCGACAACTAATATGGCGGTAGTCGGAGATAAAAGGGAAATAATGCGTATTTATGAATTCATGTCAGCTTTAACTATAGTTTATGGTTCGTAAACTATAGTTTATGTTTACCTCATTTTAGTGAATTTGGCTTGACATAGCGCCAAATTCACCAAAATAATGTTTTGGGCTTCCAACTATATACACGCAAAATTATATAGATATAAGTAATAAGGAATCATTCGATCTTTGAATATTATGAGGTGATAATTTTAGTCGGGGCGTGATCAAATCCAATAAAGCCCGAAGGGCTTTTATGATATATTTGATCAAGCCCTGACCGAAATTATCACCTCATAATATTCAAAGAATGATTTCTTATTACTTATATCTATATAATTTTCAGCAATTGTATGATTAAATATTTGAATATATAAATAAGCAAACCGCACTTGCGCCCCAATTATACATGTACGTCATTTGAAAAATCGACACGTAGTGTTATCACAGGCAAAGACACTGAAAAATGCAAATATATAGTTATAATGAGCAAGAAGGCGTCTACCATATAAAACTTGGATCAGAGGCTCTGAACTTTCAAAGGGTGGCCATGAGGCTTTATTGATCATTTTACGGCAGGAATTCTTTTTAATTCTTATTCGAAAGTCCTGGACATCTACCAGTGTAAAAGATTGCATCGATAAGCTGAACAATGAAACTTTTAACAAAATCGTGAATTCGTGACATCTGGGTCAGAGGTTCTGGTGTTGGGGCTGAGCTCTAGACATGTAAGAACATTGAATTTAAAATATTCGTCTCTTCTACGTATACTTTACTTGTAGCAGGCAAACAATGCAAGGCTATGATGACTAACGAAACATTGACGTGCCCAGCTTTCTTTGCCATGCATTGTCAACAAACTTGATTACTCCTCAAAACCCACGTCTAAATCCATATATTTTTCGTCCGTGCATTATGACAAATTAAACATGACACCAGACGGTAGCTCTGAACCTTTGAACTCCCCCTCCAAAAAAAGAAAAATGCAAACACCGAAGCCTAAATGTGATATTTGCAAATGAAGATATTCGTTTAAAACGCAGTATTTATAACCGCGATCATCTAAAGAATAAATCAATTTAATATTTTCTTTGGTGGCACATTTACACCTATCTGTCACTGAATTCAAATTTAACGAGTAAAAGGAATACTATAATGTTCATTTAGTTCCATAGGAGGAGAAGCCAATTTAAAAATTATATTTGTAGTCAGATCGAACTGAGCAATGTTTTCAATACTAGTATCAATCAAATTTGAAATAGTATAAAAATTATACACTAATAGCAGTATCACTCATCATGCCACGAGTACTGAATATATATATCGTTGTTCATTTACGGGCAAACTGCCTAAAATTGTCATAGACTGGGTTAAAAATGAATTTGTCATGTGCATGTTTGTTCATATACTAACCTTTATACATAGTTGAGAAAAAATCCAGAGGATACTAACATTTATTTTAATAAATCAACCAGTCAATCCAAATAAATCTTAGACTCTTTGCAACCGCAACCGAAGACGAAATTTTCTGAATAGCCTCAATTAAGTTGCTTCAAAAATAGACATAATTCTTTTATTCCGATTGTAGCATTTTGTTTTTGGACAATACAAAAAAGTTTGTTTTTCATGACAGTAACATTATTTTCTTAGTTTGATTTTTGCTGTCCCGAAAAGTGTAAATTGTGTCACAAGAAAAGACTTCATACATTACAAAAGATATCGGAATATTTTCACGACTCCATTGCTTCCTCCCACCCAGAGATAGCCGTCAGCGTCCACAGCCACCGAGAACGGCTGCTTCATGACGCTGTCCGATTTCGTCAGGTGACTCACAAACTGTCCCTGCTGGTCCAGGAGGTGAATGCAGTTGCTTTTATAGTCTGCGACGATCACGTGACCATAGCGATCACACGTGATTCCGCAAGGTTCGCCGAGTTTGGTAGACTCGGCCCCAGTGTATCTGTGTTTGACCTTTCCATCATGAGTGAGGACGTGAACGCATCCTTCTTTGTGGTCAGAAACATAAATATCTCCGTTGAGATTTTCAGCAATTCTTCTTGGGTACTTCATCTGAATGTTTGCCCGCTCAAATTCTGCGACGATCTTGCTTCCAACTTTGGAGTATTTAACAACAACATTTTTGTCCGCCGGACGATATTTGTCATATGTGCTGGATTTTGTAAGGCAAATGAGAAGATCCCCTGATTGTGATAAAGCAATGCCTCTAGGAAAGTCATTTAAGACCACCACATCTCGAATCCTTAAGTCTTTATTCAAAAGTTTAATACATCGATTCTTACGACAAGAAATGTACACGTTATCGTTTTCATCGGAAGTGACGTAGTCGACATCGACGTCGTTTCCAAGTTTTATTGTACGTAGCCGAGAACCTAGTCGATTAAGAAGATGAAGACGAGGATCAAATCCACATATCACCCATGCTCTACCATCAGATACTGGTGCAATACTTCGAATGAGATGCATTCCTGGAACCTTATAGTGGCCGATTTCCGTCACTGTTACCGTTGTAGATTCAAGTTTTGAAATTTTCCCGAACAATTCCTCTGTAATTGTTTCCGTTGATGGAGGTTCTAAAAAGTTTATATCGAAACGTGGAATGAAGCCAACTGGTAACATTTTAGACGCTTCTTGTAGATGGAATTGCAGTGTTTCCTTGCCAACAGCAATGTCTTGGTTCGAACCGTAATCTATGCAGTGTTTTGCTGCCGCTACTTGGGAAGAAACAAACGTTATCGCTTCGGTAACTCGATTTTTGAAAATAATCAATCTGTCCTCTTCTATTTGAATTTCTGAATTAATCTTGGTTATAAATTTCTCTCTCAGGTCCTCGATTTCTCTATGTAACCTCTCGGAACGTGAGTCAACTTGATCGATCAAATGTCTTTTTACGCTTAAAACGGCTTCATCATGGTTTTCGACATCTCTAAGTCTCTCCTTTAGTGACGGTAGGAAACTCTGCAAGAAATCCACTGATTCAGTCAATTCTTTCTTCACCTCATTGGCAAACTCCATAATGTTTTGCGTATTATGTTGTTCATGTGCTTGATCACGACAGCTCTCACAAATTGGCATTCTACATTTGAAGCAGAAAATGTCGATTTCTTGTTTATGTTCCCCGCAATAAGAACGTGACGTCATCTTCTGGCCGTGCTCGCCTGGCTTTTCTGAGACTAAATGATGAGACTTGGACATTTTCATCTTCAGGTGAATTGTTCCACATCGGGTACAAAAATTCTGCTCACATTCCAAGCAATACGTTTCCGCTAATGTTTTGCCGTCGTCGCATGTTTCGCAAATTGTGTTTTTCATATTTTTTGTAGCCTGTAAGGCATTTATGTAGATATTTGGTTTGAACCCTTGCGCTCCGTCCACGGGTACAGCGTGTCTTATCTTACAAAGAGGACAAGCAAAGCTACCGACATCTTTTGTTTGGTCGATGTATTCGTTTAAACACCGGCTGCAGTAGGAATGGTAACAGGGCAGCATTTTTGGATCGCTGTAATCATCAAAACAAAGTCCGCACCATTCAAATTGGCTGTCCTCATTCAGTAAAGCCCGAGGGGTTCGGGTTGTTTCCGATTCTTCGGATATGACCGCCATTTTACTTGTTATGGTACTCGAACTCCTTGTTTTGGCAGAACTTGAGAGTGGTACACCTGTGAGACTATGAGAGAAGGAAGAGATCGAGGGTAGTCTAACTACCTCCCCCGTCATCTTGGATGAATTCATTTCACTATATCCCAGTTTAACAAGCCTCATTCAATCGACAGAGATCACAACTTTCGGACACTCAACTGCCATGCTTTTCAAATGCAAAAGTTCAGTTTTTGTTTCTTTGCATTCTACCGGTTAAAACGCATGATTTTTTTTACCTATTAGAAACCACTCTTGCGAAAAGTGCTTTCTATTATAATTAAAGTTTGTCTCCATTTTAGTAATTATTATAAATTTAAAGTTCCTTTGTTGAACTAAGCTATTGTTTTAGCTATAGCAATTTCAATCAAAAATCGATGATTATTTTAGATAATTTTTTTTTATTTTAAGAATATAAAAACATGCATGCATTTATAGTACATTTATTTAAGAAATGTATTTATCGATATTTTCATAATGTACTTAATATACATTCTTGTAAATTTTTGGTTCAAATTAACACACTCAAAAGTTTTGTTCTTGATTTCGTCTTTCTATCTCCTTTTTGAAGATAATGACCAACGACATGAAATATTGAATTAGTGCAAAATGTGATAAAATTGTCATGTGATATTTAGCATCAAAATGTTTGTACATGATCATTATATTTAAAATTAGTATGATCATATTTATTTAATCAACACTGAATGATTAGTATATCGTTATTACACAACATTAATGAATAAAGTTCATTAAAGTCAATAAATATAATTTTTTATGTGGAAGGTTATTTAGAGGGGAAAAAAAACCACAAAAAAACTCACCAAGCAATCTTATGAAATTTCAATATAGATCTATAGATGTATACTTTTCCTTTGATTAAACTTTATTTACAACATGTACAAAATGAAATGTAGAGAATTTGATAGACATTCAGCATAAAATCATTTTAGACTGGCAATTAAATAAAAATAAATTTTGCAAGAATTTTACCTTTAAATCCCTTTATATAAAATTTGACACCACCTACCCCCATCATAGTGTTTTACTATGTCAAAATAATACTGAATACATATCTATACAAACAGAAATAGCCTAATAAAATTCTTGATATTCAAAAAAGCTTTATCGATAAATATCTCCAAACAAATTGTAGGTCATGAAAATTTTGAAAGCAGCTTCAAACAGAATTTTGTTCTTAATTCTTGTCTATAATATGATCACTGTGCATAATTCAAACCAATATCGAATGGACACCCCCCCCCCCCCGTTTTCTTGGAACATACTAAAGACCTGAAATACTAATGAAAGACCTGAAATTTTATATAAATGATACTTTTCTAAGATTTTGGTGAAATGAAATGCCTTTCCGGGGGTTTAAATTATATTTCCAGGTATATATGTGTTAAAATATATCATACTGATCAGTTATATACGCAGGAATACAAAAGACCTGAAAATTTGAATTGACCTGAAAATTTGAGCTGACCTGAAATGTTATATAATTGATACATTTCTATGTTCTGCGTCAATTTTAATTCTATTTGTGAGTTTTTATATATTTTATATATATAGATTTTAACACATATATACCTGGAAATATGATAAATACTCGAACATAGACATTAAAATTGACGTAGAACATAGAAATGTATCAATCATATTTTCAGGTCAGTTCAAATTTTCAAATTAAAGTTATGTTTTATGGGTTTTTGTTTTACAAAGGGAATATTTTATTTTGAATATGAAAGACTGTAAATTCAATTGACTGTATATAGTGTGTTATAGAATAAGTATGATAAAAGACAGACATAGTCATCTAATTTGACTCAGAACAATGTATCTTTCACATAAACATTTCAGGTCATCTAAACTTTTCAGGTCAATTCCGATTTTAAAAGTCTTTCGCACTTATAAATGCGTAATTAATTGATAATTATGCTATTCAATGATATCTTTTACCACATATATAACTGGAAATATGATAAAAACTCACAAATAGAATTAAAATTGACGCAGAACATAGAAATGTATCAATTATATAACTGAAATTTCAGGTCAGCTCAAATTTTCAGGTCAATTCAAATTTTCAGGTCTTTTGTATTCCTGCGTAAATAACTGATCAGTATGATATATTTAAACACATATATACCTGGAAATATAATTTAAACACCCGGAAAGTCATTTCATTTCACCAAAATCTTAGAAAAGCATCATTTATATAAAATTTCAGGTCTTTCAGGTCATTAGTATTTCAGGTCTTTAGTACGTCCCCGTTTTCTTTGTATTTTTTAAAGTATTTTTTGTGTACAGATTTCAATGATAAACTCTTTGAAATTCAACAACAACATTGAGGAGTGAGTGCTTCGCTAAGACCATTCCCTTTATTGTTGTACCGACAAATTACGAATCATTCTACCATTGGGCTAACATTTTTTCCTATTTTTACGCCACCTGTCGGGGAAACACCTCAATAAACGGAAGTAAACATGCGTCAGCCATGTTACTGAACAGGGGACAGACAAACAATACTTTATTTTAGTGTAATGCAGCCGTTTTCATGATTATATGGTTTTCGTAAGAATTAAGGGAAGCTTTTCGAATTTCGATATTCACAGGGCTTTTCTTTCCTGTGTAACATTAGAGTTTGCAGACTAGATCGTGCACATTGTACAACAAAAAATACCATTTTAATCAGTATACATGGTTAAAATGAGCGTTTCGTCAGTGCCATCTGCAGGGTCAAGTGCTCGTAGTACACCTGTACCGATGCAAAACTCGCCGGGCCTAGGACCATACAAACCTATTACCCCCAGCCAGTACGGTGCCTCGATAGGTAAACAGAGTGATGATGAACTCAGAAGACAGGGGGTGGAGGATCTTCTACGTATGGTGAGGCGTCTTGAATCCGAAAACCGATCAATCATCGCTGAGCATAGTAGCATCATCAAAGACGTTAACAGACGAGTCCAGATCTACAACATGGAGATGCGAGGTCTCAAAGACATAAATCAGAAATTGCAAGACGACAACCAAGAACTCAGAGATCTCTGTTGTTTTCTGGATGATGACAGACAGAGAAGTAGAAAATTGGCTCGTGAGTGGCAGAGATTTGGCCGTTACACTGCTTCGGTGATGAGAAGCGAGGTCTCGGCATACCAAGAGAAGCTCAAAGCTCTTGAGAACAAGCAAGATGAGTTGATCTCTGAAAACACTGAGCTAAAAGAACTGTGCTTGTACCTTGACCAGGAACGAATTCGATTTACCCAGACCCGAGACGATGGTGATGGCAGTAGCAATAGTACGACAGCTGGGCATGAAGAAAGTAATCAACCTCCACAGATTCCTGATGTAGCTGTCACAAACAATGTGAATAGAAGAGGCAAGTAGCACTCTGAAACCTGTTTCTTTCCAGTTCAATGTATTCATATTTATGTACACAACCTTTAAGCTCCACTGTTTATTGTAAGTATACATTTTAGAAGGAATTGTACAAAATGTGTCGATTCAGAAACTAGGTGCTTTTGAACAAGTGTCCACCAGTGAGATAATCATAAAGGACTAGTATAGGTATAATAACAGAATATTGAAATGTGATGTTTTTGTTTCTTGCAGATTCAACTTACATTCAACAACTTGAGTCTCAAGTCCAACAATTAGAGAAAGAGAAAACAGATTTACAGGTTTGCATGAATATTTTCAACATCTATCTATTGTCATTTTCTATCTCAAATAAAAAAAAAAAGTCATGTTATCATCTCCTTTGTGAGTGTATTTTTTAAATATGATAAATGTTGTCATTTTGTAACAGAGACAATCATGTCTTTGCTAATGATTGGATTGAATGCATGTCTTTTTGTGTACAAAGCAACATCTTTTAAAACAGTCAAACATGCTACTTAATAAACACTGATGAGAGCTACTAGGAATTTCTTGAACAGTTGCAATGTACAGGCACATTATTATCAGTTGGTTATACAAATGTATTGCAGAAATCCGGGCACAAATTTTCAAACCCTGACAAACAGTCCCCAAATCCTCCCTCCCACCTGCAGCTAAAAGGCTCACCAGTAAAACCAGTGGTAAAGAAACTTGTTATATTTCTTTTGCAACAAATATTTTAGCAATCTGCAAATATGAGAACAGATTTAGAGATGTGGGGAATGTTTTAGTCTTAAATTGATACTAAATGATACATTGCATGTAAAAGTTAAATGTACTGATTTCAGAAATTCTGTGAAACAAGAAATACCATAAAAGTTAATAGTATTTATAAACAAATCTTCCAGCAGAGTCTTCTGGCCTCGGAGCAGAGAGGTACACCTGTGGGGAAGAATGGCAGTGACCAGCATTCCTCGGTACCCAACACCCCCAGTACACTGGCAGACACGCCCTCCAAACCAGAGGCTGTAGTACATGCCATGAAGGTAACAAATCTGATCTATATTTTATATGTGAAAGTTTCCTGTAATGGAAGGATAACTTTGCATTAGGATATGTAAATGTTTTAAAATCAGTGAAGTTCTCATCAGAGAATGATCATAGGAAAGAAAAGTGTAAAATAAATTGTTCAATAAAAGTACATCATTGTTAAGATACACTGTACCTTTCATACTTGTCCTTTGGTAGCTAATTGAGGATATAACTGATTACTGTATAATTTGAATTTTCACTCACTGTCAACACTTTATATGTTTGTTGATCCTAAACTTTGTGATTCTGACATGTCTAGTCATCTATACATTGCTTACTTATTTAAGGTGCTTGAAGTCCATGAACAATTAGAACGTCCCAAAACAGACATAGGGGGAGAGAATCTTGATGATAAAGAGAAGGCCATAGTTAGAGAGATGTGCAATGTAAGTTCAGCAGAAAACAGGGTTTAGTTATATTAGCAATAAATAAATAATGGTTACTCCTTAGCCATTCAGAAATGAGAACTTAATGTTGAATTGAATGTTTGATAGCAGTTGAATAATACATGAATTATGAATTGTGATATTTTTAGTTATTGTTATCTTCAATTCATTGTGATTTCAAAAACTAATATACCTAAATGACCTATTGTCCAGATTTTCAGTCATCTTATGCCTAATAAATTTTTCCAAATGTGTCCATACATAGCATAGAAGGATTTTTTAGACATGCGTTCATGGTTTTCTTTTCCAGGTTGTATGGAGAAAACTAGGGGACACTAAATCTGAGAGAGATACCCCACATCCAGTATATGAAAACATGCCCGCACCCCCTCCCCCATTACCCCCACCCCACAGACAACCATCCCAGGGCCCAGTCAGTGAGACCAGGAAATCCCCCTCCTCATCCAGTGTCCCAAATCATGACTATCAGCAGAACAATTCCCAGCATTACCTCCCACCTCAAGGCTCTCCACAGTACAATGCTAATCCTGATTCTTTCGGCAATTCATATCAAACGTCTCCCCCTGGGGGCCCTGTTTTGCAGTGTAATTCTACAGTGCCCCACCCTGGGTCTTCTCACACAGTGCATTCCCACAACCTGCCCCACTACCAACAGTATAGGTCCCCACCTCCCCTCTACCCCAAAGAGAGACCCCCTGCATCAGTATCCTCATATGATAGTGACCATAGCTCCTATGCCTCACAACCTTATGACCGACCAAATCTACCCTCCAATTACTATAAGGACAGACTGGGACATGGGGGTCAAGGGGGACAGTATGACCAGTTAAAGTCCAACTATCAGCACAGGGCAAGTTCTCAGTCAGATCTGATCCCACCCCCTTCACCTAGACAGCCATACAAAAAGCATTTCTCTCAGTCAGATGTGAGAGGGAGAGATTACAACAGAGGAGGTCAGAACCCAACACAAGGACCGCACAACTATAGCCAAGAGTTGAGGGACAGGGGGAGACCCAGGGAAAGCAGTGTTCCCCGTGAGGCTAGGGAGGGCAGCTATACACGAGAGGTTAGGGAGGGCAGTTATACAAGGGAGGCCAGAGAGGGAAGCTATTCCCGAGAGACTAGTGCATCCAGAGAGGGAGATCCAAGGAGAACGAGGGAATTACGCACACCTGATCCCTGGGATTTGAGGGATCCAAGACATGAGGCTATATCTAAAACCAGTAAGGGATCTTACCATTGAATTATATAGCTTTTCTGAAAAAGGGTATTATTCTATTTATTGTCCAATTATCTCATACATTTACACATAATGTATTCTGGATGTTGGAGTTTTTAAGATTTACATTGTGTGACATTTGTATAGTAAAGTGTAAAAAAAAAGAAAATTGTTGATGGTGCCATGGCAAATGTTCAAGCATTACCATAAGTATTTATAACTTGAATATTGTCCAAGTTTTGTATTATGTGTAAGTCATTTTCAAAAGAGTAATTTCCAATCGTACTGCAACCATACAGCAAATTAGATCTCAATTTTCTTTGACTGTACCAAGTTTTTAATGGTGTCTGGTCTCATGCTTAAATGTTCTGAACATGTGCCATTCATGTATAATTTTTCATTTATTTCCTTTTGGCATTTTTATTACGATTAAGAATCCATTTTTGAAATAGGGCAAATTTATCCATAATGTTACTGTCTATTCATTGAAAAGTATTACTAATATTATCAACCCTTATACACTATGCATGCATGGTTAACAATCTCGTATTGTCTTTATCTTTGTAAGGGAAATATTTTTCTTTATCTGAAAATGGTTAACATACATACTGTTTATTTTAAATTTTTAAATGTTGGATTTTTGGGTTGTAGACTAGAGTTTTTGATAAAGATTATTTCATTGTTATTACATATACTGTTATATACACAAGCATTTATCAGTGAAGCTGGCTTTAATATTTATGATGTCAGTGATTGTTTTGTTGTAACTCATAAACTTGACACTATTTTTTCTTTTAAATAGGTTCAAATAGGTTGTATGATTAAGTGTATATGTTGTATTTTATCATGATAGACAAGTTTGTTGTGAATTATTTTGTATCATAAACAAAAGGAATTTTTTTTTGGAACTGAACAAAATCTAATGTTGATTTGTATTTTGTTTTACATATATATTAAACAGCATTTATCATAAATTATCATCACAGGATTTGATGACATTAAATCTGGCATTGCCATTCCCATTTTTCATCCAGTCACATCAATGTCAAACATATCTATGCAATATTTATGACTTTCTTGTAGTTATAGTGAATCTTAAGACAGATTTCAATTTTGGCAATATGTTGTTTAAATATGGCAGCCGTAGCCTTTGACGACAAACTCAATAAACCAACTTAATTAACTGTTGCAATGCCTGCCTTGTATTTATGATTTTGATTGTTGAATTCAGTTTTGCTTCTGTATGAATTAGTCTAAACTGTTGTTTGTAAATCTACTGAATTTTTCTTAAGGTTCTCCGATCCTCAGCCTCAAAGTATTTTTTTCATCACAAAAATGTTATTTATCCATCTGACTTTATAAATGAAATAAAATAAAGAAATTTTTTTTGGTGGTATCCATGCATTTTACTATGTTATTGCAATTTTTGCCATTATGAATATAATGGAATAAATAACGTATACAAGTTGAGATCAAATTAGAAAAAGAGGTTGTACCGGTGCATTGGTGGCTCGAACCTCTTTTTTTACCTCTAAGTAGTAGGTCTCTGTGAAGCCACTAAGCCAAGCAGTTCGTTGAATGGCTTAGCGTAATATTTACACTTCAAGACTAATTTAACTTGTCTATATAAAAGTATTAATAAAACAATTCTGGATAATTTAGAGTTATCGAACATTGCTGAGGATCGGAGATCGTTAAACTGATAATTGACTAGCAAATATTAAATTTTTTGTAAAGAACCCCCAAAATAAAGAATTGTAAAGACAAGGATATACATGTTAGTCAGATTTTAAAAAATTGTATTTTTATCCATTGTAATAAAAGTTGGTTTATGGTTTTAAAGGTAGCATTACAATTTATTTCTTTATTTCACATTAGATGAGTAGCCATGACTTAATTTTCTAAAAGATCCATTTACATTAACCACAGATGACTGACATGTAAATTACAGGGCAAGAATCTCTACATGTGTAGCATACAATGTTAACTATTGTCGGCCAGTACAATTTTATGGTTTGATAATTTGTACAAGATTTACCAGAGTTCCAGCAATATAGATATGACAATGTTTTCAGAAATTCGTGCAGCATTCTTATTTATCTGTACATCCTTGTGTGAACTGACAATATTTAAAATTCAAAGCTTAAATGAACAAATATCTTATAAACATGTGTATAATGAAGTGTTTGTATTAACAGGTTTTGAAGTCTTCATATACACAACTGTTTTTCTTGTTAATGAAAATATACAGCAGCAAATTTTATTTGTGCTTTTCTAGTGCTGAAAAAGAAATCTTTGCTGTTTAATAACGATAAAAAATGCATATAAACCATGGAAATTTAAATGTTACAGTACTGGAATATAATTATTTTCCAGAGTTTTCTCATCATTCTTTACTATTTCTGGGCTCATTTACATATTTTCTGTTGATCTATTATATTTATGTCTGTTTAATTTTTCACTCTTATACCTTTTCCATGTTTTTGGAAAGTTATACATATTTTGTAAATACGGTTGTTCTTTGCATTTAACTTCATTTTTACTCTGCAATATTTTCACCATTTGTTATATATATATATATATATATATATATATATATATATATATATATATATATATATATATATATATGAAATAGTTTATGATGAAAACTAATATTATATTAAATCTCATATTCTTGGTAATATTTTTGATTGAATTTAGTATACGTATAGAATGAAGGTGCTGTTTTTTTGCAAAAAAGAAAAAGGAAATTAAAAAAAAATTATATGAAGTTGGATTAGAAAGTAAATTGTCAAAATTATTTGAGGCTGTGTTTGTTTTCTTTATTTGTTTAAAGCTGAATACGACTCAATAATATACCCACTGGCCATATACTAAGAATTTTGAATGCGGGAGGATGTTAAGGTTTTTGGAGCAGGTGCCCTTCGATGGTCAAATTTTAGTTATTTCTGGTCCTAATCATTCCCCCACTCTGTAGGTGAGGGGTATACTGTTTTTCCCTTGTGTGTCTGTATGTCCGTAACAAATTTCTGACTCACTCATTTTTCTCAGCAACTACTCGGTATTCAGTTGCTTGAAATTTCAACAAACTCTTTGTTTAGGTATGCCATATGGTGGAATTCATTTTTGTACCAATCAGACGCCAACTTCCGGTTAAATGACGACTTTGTTTATTTTTGTCCCCCGCCGCAACGCGGAGCGGGGACATAGAAATGCCGGGCGTCTGTCCGTGTGTCCGTGGGTCCGTGTGTCCGTGGGTCTGTGTGTCCGTGGGTCCGTGTGTCCGTGCGTCCGTCCGTCACACTTTTTTGTAAGCGCTCTCATGCCTACAAATTTTGACAGATTTTCATTACATTTATACCAAATGTTTATACACCTATTACCTTGGTCAAGTTCGAAAATCAGCATTGGTCGATACTTTTTGTTGGAGTTATGGGACTCTGACCACAATAATGACTCCGTTTTATCCAAAAATTGACCTTGTAAGCGCTCTCATGCCTACAAATTTTGACGGATTTTCATTAAATTTATACCAAATGTTTATACACCTATTACCTTGGTCAAGTTCGAAAATTAGCATTGGTCGATACTTTTTGCTGGAGGTATGGGACTTTGACCACAATAATGACTCCGTTTTATCCAAAAATTGACCTTGTAAGCGCTCTCATGCCTACAAATTTTGATGGATTTACATGAAATTTATACCAAATGTTTATACCACTAATACCTTGGTTAAGTTCTTAAATCAGCCTTGGTCGCGTCCCCACGAACCTGTAAAATTTAAGCAATCCGCGAAAATTGGCCCCCACGAAATTTAATGATTCCACAGTACAGTATACTAGTATACTGCTTGAACGGCGGGGGACCCAGGAATTCTATTCTTGTTAGTCTTAATTTTTGAACAAATATTCGGCAAAGATTTCTCAGCAACTATTCATTGCAGAATGTTGAAATTTTAACGCACTCTTTGTTTGGGATTAATTTTGGAACAAATTCGATGTCAACTTCCCGTCAAATGTCGACTTATATTTTGTATACTCGGATCAGAGCGGGTGTATTACTAGTGAGCATTGGCTTTCAGAGATTTTGTTACACCAAACGTGCTTGGATGAAGCATTGAGGGATACTTTAAGAGTAAACAAACTTTGATACTGTATCTGAACCAAACATTTTTCAGATGCTGGAGGATGTTAAGGTTTTGGAGCAGGTGTCCTTGGATTACCTTATTTAGTTATTACTGGTCCTAACCCTTTTTTAAATAAACTATTTAATCCTTTCATCGACGACGACGTGACCGGCAAGAAAAGAACCCCAGAAATAAAAAACTATTAAATAGAAAAATATCTGGAAGCCCGTGTCCCATACCATGTCAAAATCGCAAAATGCGCGCCGTACTCAGGGTAGTGCAGGGACTTTGCAACAAAGATATGAAAATTCTAAACGTCTAATTCATAGTATAATAAAACATTGGTAATCACAGCTTACAAAGCTCATCCAGACGAGGCATCACCTTTATGAGGCATCACCTTTATCATATACATATTATATGAAGATCATAGTGAATGATCATGGATATTCATGGAGACTGTTTGACACAATATTGTATATCATATGTTGAAAAATTAGTTTGATAATCATATGTTCGTTTCATACGGTACTGTAAGATACAGTGTTTATCAAATTCAATAATATAAAATACGACATTGCATCCTATGATACTATACAATATTATCATATGATACAATACAATACTGTATGATATAGAATGTATATTGTATTGTATGATTTTGTTTCATAATTATAATCTAAGACAACAATGTATTAGAGTTGGGTATTGCCAGTGAAAACCATATTGCGATATATTGCAATATCATACTCTTAGTATTGCCATATATTGCAATATATTGCAAATACATAAACCTTGAAATTTTTATAAATAAACTAGTAAATGTGATCAAAATCTACGGTTTTCAGTTACTTTGTAACATTGTAATTAGGTGTGTTGTAATATATAGTTATATCAGTTCATATTTAACAAGGGCACCACTAAGCGGAACATCCCCTAGCGACATGAATCATTATGTGGGAGATGCATTATTTAGGAATAAACAGTAATATAAATGCAATTGAGGAAACCAAAATGGTTTGTGGTAAGACAGGGCATACATTAAGCATATATGCCAATAACTTAGATCGGAGTAAAAATGAAATATGACACAAGTATTCATCTCCTTAAAAATGGACTAGTTCTATTCTAAGTACCGGTAATACGGGAAAAATTGACCAAAATTTGAACGGTAAATTGTCCTTTCCCGAGAAAATACAACTTCGACTCAAACAAAAAAAACCCCCAAGAAAATCAGGTAACGCTTAATATTTAAGTCATTCTAAATATCCTAATGTTTTCTATATTTTACGTTCATAAAAAAAAACAAAAAAACTAATAACTGGATCCTCTCCCGTATTCACACACGCCTACCATACACAAACATAGTTACTATCGTTACATTTACATCCGGTGCCTTGTCGATGTCAGGGCGAGTTTAAAACACTTTATTTAGTTTAAATATCAGCTGTTTCTTTGATTTTATTTTTTTTATTATATATTCATATATATCGTAAAATACCGGTATTTGATTTTAATATCACGATATATTGTCAGCAAGGATTAAACCGCAATATACCGATATACCGGTAATATTGCACACCCCTAGTATCATCTCATATGATACAATATCATGTGATAAAGTTATAAATTGTATAATACAATATTATACAAAATCACATTATATGATACCATATTATACATTACAATATCATATGATACATTTTAATGTAATACAATAACATATAATATTAACCTATTTAAAATTATACAATATCGTATCACTTGATACAATATTATATATTATAGAAAATCGCAATATACAATTCAATATTATATATTACAATATCATATGAAACACTATCATGTGATACAAAAACATATAACACAATATCATATTATACAATATTGTATCATAATATACAATACTATACATAACAATATAATGTTACAATATATCATTAAATACAAAAAATTCATATAAATAAAAAAAATCATATAATTATTTTTATTACAATATATGATATAAAATTGTATCATATAAAACAACAGTATAATTTATCATATCATATGATACTATATAATAGGAATCATGTTATATCATTTAAAAACAAACACATCTATCAAGCAAGTTTAAGTGAGTTAAGTACATTTAAGTTAAGTAAGTTTGTAACTTTATCACATGATATTGTATCATATGAGATGATACTAGGGGTGTGCAATATTACCGGTATATCGGTATATTGCGGTTTAATCCTTGCTGACAATATATCGCGATATTAAAATCAAATATGGTTTAGCATCTAGGATAATGGAGAGCAGGTTCCCCATTTCAAGCTACATCTGCCATCTATTTATATTATAGATAAATCAACTATGCTAGTTTGAAATAGTACTATTTTCTTAAACATGTGGCCTGTTCCAAAAAACTAAAGCTCATCCAGCATCCGAAATGTATGGCTCAGATTCATCATTTAAGCCTGCCAGGACCATCAGTATCTTAAGTCGCACCATCCATGCAAGTTTGGTGAAGTTAGGACCAGTAATAACTAAGATATAATCTTCAGAAGGCACCTGTTCCAAACACTTTAACCAGCTCTAAAAACTTTAACCTCCTCCAGCTTCCGAAACCTATGGCTCAGATTCAGCACTCAAGCCTGTCAGGATAAAAAAACCTTAACATCCTCCAGCATCTGAAATTCATGGCCCAGATTCAGCATCCAAGTCTTTCAAGTCCATAAGTAGGTCCAGATGCATCATCCATGCAAGTTTGGTGAAGATATGACAAGTAATAACTTAGATACAGGACCTGCAACAAAAACTTTAACCAGGTCCGGACGCCGACGCCAGGGGTATAGCATAAGTTCTCCCGACTTCGTCTCGGTGAGCTAAAAATGAAATTTTTTATCGATGAAAATTTGATGCGTCTATGTCAGAAGACGGGCTAGAACTGATTTCTCGTGCTAATCGAACACCAATCATTCAATCGGCACCACGTGACTCGTAACTATGAATTTCATTGGATACAATTTTCTTCTCGAATCAACAAGACAATTATTTTCCGCTAATCTCCGTATCGCCGAAAATATTAAATCTAAACAACAACAAAAAAAAAAGAAAAATACACTTTGACCAAAATCGTAACCATGCCCCTTGTAACATTATAATGCCCTTATTCCGTTTTTAATTCTGTATGAATGTTTTCTCTGTCTTAGTGGTTTGCCTGTGTATCGGTATGATTCCGGTGACGTAACATTTGACTTGTGTATTGTGCATTTTAGTATTTAAATATTGTCATATTAATAATTAATTTTTAGTATTGGTGCCCTTACAAGTCCGGTGTCATCTCCAATTTAAAATAGTTTGTAACAACTGGAAGCGGTCGTCCCGTAGTTCTTCTTTATTTTCCCACATCTGTTTTGGTTGTTTACGTTGCGGCCATTTTGCTTATTCTTGGAATTACACATAGTTCCGTACTCTATTTTTATAACGAAGTATCTTTTGGCGGAGAAATTTGATTAACTTGTTTGTATTAATTATAAAATACTTGTAAGTTATTATTTTTGTGATTGATAATTAACTTTAAATTGTTTTACTTATTTACTGTACTGTAATATTTTCACGTTAATTGATACGAGACCGAGATTCTTTTACGGGATGGGGATTAATTATGATTGGATAATCTTTTTAACGGGATGAGATTAATGTATTTTATTGGTTATAATTTATCGTCTGCTTTTGGCACTCTACAAATACCCGGGCGCTGAGAAACGGGTGCTCTCTCCTTTTTGTTGTGTGCTAAGGAAGCACACGAAGATTTTGCAGCAGATTTTCAGGTGTGTACTGTTTCAGTATCTAAGTGACTGAGGTACATTTATAGTAATAGGGTTTAATTAATTATTATTACTAATTATAGGGCTAGCTTAATTCATATTTACTAGTTCAGTACTAGTTATTTCGATATCTGAAAGTTAGGGAATATTTTCGCTGTGTGCTAGTAGTAGTAACTAGTAGCGGAGATATTTATTCGTAGGTATTTTATCGAGAGCCTTTAAGGTAACTCCAGTGTTTTAGAAATCCGTGTCAAACCAAACATTTTTTAATTTTAATAGTTAAAACAACTTATAAACTTACTATAGAGACCAAAATATTTATACCTTTGCACGTTTGTTTTCCTACAATGAGCTTCAGCTCACAAGGTCCAAAAATTTAACAGCCAAAATTTAACACCATGATGCATGATCTCATAATTTATTAAATTATGCACCAAAATACATCATGTTAGGTTATAATTTAAGCAAATCAATTGATTATCATTAAATCATAAAAATTTTATTGATTTTCTACAGAAAATATAAAAAATATTACATTTTTTCTTTCCACGACCTTCCCCAAAAATTCACAAAATTGCATATTTTTGAAAAATTCTATAAAATTATTCAGTTTACATACATTTTTTAAAGAATATTTATTAAGAGTTACATATTGTGTTAACAAAAAAACATAGTTTATCAAAATTGACCATCTAGTTTTTGCTTGATAGTCTCTTGAACATGTGTACCCCCATATTGAAAATGTACATTTTACAAGTTGTTTCTTGCAAACTTTGGGAAAAAAATGAAATGTACCAAAAAGACACAATCTAAAAGTCACTTAAATTGATATACTTAATGAAACTGTATTATACATATAAAATTAAGGTCAAGACTGCTAAAAAAAACTCATATAGTTGAGTGCAGTAGTACCCCCTCCCCCTTTCGGTCAAATACTTTCTATCCCAGTTTTTTAACATATTTATCTGTAGATTAAACACCAATCAGTGTTATGTAGTTTTAATTACACAAGTACTTACTTATCCTCTCCTTGTCCCGGAGGACACATGAGGTCGTCAAGCTACATAAATGCAGTGTAATTGTTGGAGGAGAATGCATACAATACGTACAATTATATTACAAACTCATTGACCTTTTTACATTTCGCTGCTTTCCTTGCTTTCTCCAATCCCTCTAAACGACGGAGATGCTATATTTTAACAAATTTTCCACTTTTTGACCAAACCATGATTATTTTAAAACACTTGTTGTGTGCCAAAATTATAACCGGAAATTTAGCACGCCGTGTAAAAAAAGAACCGGATCCGAAAGACACTGGAGTTACCTTAAGTTTTATTTTGGTCGGGGGATTTTACGTATAGGAAATATTTACTGGATGTAAGTACCAGTTTATTTTGTGTCGGTAATTGTACCGATTTTGAGGCTTGTCTGATTTTTCTTTTGAACGACGTTGTTATTTGTGTCATGTTATTTATGGTTGAATAAATTATAAAACTTTACATCATTTTAGGTCTCAACACAAGGCAAGCGTTCCGAGCGTTACAATTTTCGCATCCACGGCGGGATCCGTTTAAAGTTTACGGGTCCTGTGATCGAATCATAAAAACGCTCTGTCTTTGTGTTTGAGAAACAATAATTTATTAAATTATTAAAACAAAGAAATCTAAAATCATCAATATGGCTGGTCGGAAGAGTAAACGAAACCGACGTGCTCTACAGGAGTCCAGATCTGCGTCACGAATTTCTCGTTCACCCGTAGATACTGCAACAGAAATAGATACAATATGTAAAACTATCAATCAAGAGAGCCAAGGATACAATTTGGAAACATCATTCAACGTCAGAAAGTCAGCACCTACGTGTATACCTGATAACTCAAATGCAAGTAATTTACTTGTGAGTAAATCTGCCTATACTACGGGCGATGGGTCAATTTCATGTACAAATGCCGTCTCAAGTACAGTCTCAGTGGCTGTAAGCATAGTTAATCAGCCAGATACGAAGCCTGCACAATTACGTCAGAGCATGATCACATGAGGGTACGTAGACCAGCTCACCACACAACAGTTTTACCTGTGAGCTCAGATACTGTTCCACTTACAGTGAGTTCATGTACAGGTCGTCCTGAGATAGTGTTTACAGACATGAGAATCATGCAGACTGGATCATACCCTGCAATAAACTCTTCTCCATATATGACACCTGCACTTCCTCCCGTGATGCAGACAACTGGTCATATGCTTAGATTACCTACCAATACGTACACTTCAGGTCTAACTCAGAGTTCAGCTTTTGTGCCTGCCTCCTCAAACCAAGCCCTGTGGTCTGACCAAAGCTTCACCCCCATAAGCTATAATTCTGCTTCTCACCTGAGTACAGTTACCAGCAGTGCTGCTACCACAACGTGGTCACATATCAGATGTCAAAATAACCAATTATCTGTGGGCTTATTTACCGGTTCAGTACCTGTGAGTTCATGTGCAGGTTATGCGGGTAATTCAGCTTGTGCTTCACTGACAGAGTTTGCACAACGTCCCGACCACGTTGGTTTTCCTACAGCCCCTCTTACAGGTTCTGAACCTGTAATGGCAAGCCAGGACTATACGAGACAAATACCAGTACCAATTATAACACTACTTCCGGATCCTTTGGAGCGATAGATCATACTGCGTTGAATGCACTCACCGATATAGTACGGCAATTACAAACCACTGTGGAGCGACTGGGAGAAAACGACAAAAGCTCAAAGAGTCAAGCAAGCATTGACACCGTCCCCTCACTCCTGAACATTAATAGCGACAGTGACACGTCAAAACCTGAGCTTCTTCGGAGGCGTCCTAGCAATCGCACCCAAGTTAAAATACCCCCTTACATTGGAAAAGAAGACTGGACCGTCTGGTTCTGCAGATTTGAAGAAGTAGGAGATAGATACAAATGGTCCACTGATGAGAAGCTCGATTAACTGCTCCCTAGGTTACATGATGATGCAGCTGACTTTGTATTTGGTCAGCTTTCCAAGGATACGAGAAACAGCTACAAGAAACTAACCAAAGAACTTACCAATAGATTTCGTGCTGTTGAAACACGACGAACATACCTTGCTAAATTCAACAAACGAGTTCAAAAGCCTGGTGAGCGAGTTGAGGATTTTGCTGCATACTTGAAAAGGCTGTATACAAAAGCACATCCAGAGAGGGACTCCAAGACTCGAGATGAGGATCTTCTCAGAAAATTCTTAGATGGTTTAGCGGATAAAGATGCTCAGTTTCATGTTGAGTACGTCAAGGATCCTCGTGATATTCACGAAGCTGTGTTACAAGTAACAAATTATGAAGAGGCTGGTCGACACCCATCTCCAAAGAGATGTGCTGAGAAACAAAATCTAGAGCTGACACTGATACGGGCTCGGGAGACCAGAAGGCAAATCAAAAATCAAAAGCAAAGCCGAAAGTTAGGAATACCACTCCATACAAGGGAGGTAACTTTCACAGATCCAAAGACACTATACAGGCCTTACAGCGACAAATGGGGGAGATTCAGAAATGTCTAGATGCCCTAGTCAAAAACAAGGATTATACCAGTCAACAGGCCATGCCAAGTAGCTCTACCCTTTCGACTGGTGTGACCCACAATCAAGCCACAGTACCAAATGGTCCTATGCAGCGAAATTGTTACTACTGTAAAGGTGGAGACCACTTTATAAGGGAGTGTCCCCATAGGATTCAGGAGCTACAGAAATCAACTACTAAGCCTTTAAACCGGGATTAGCCGTCTCTGAGGGTCAAGAGCCGGTTATCCACAAAACTGACCGCCAGACGAACAGTTTAGACCCAACAACAAATCATCAAGAATATCCTTATTTTGTTTCAAATCGTTTACCACATGCTGATGGAGTATATATTGAGGGAAAAATAAACGGGGTGGATGTTCACATAACAGCTGACACTGGTGCATCTCACACTATCCTGTCCTATAATGTGTATAAAAACCTGGCTGAGACTAACAGACCTAAACTTAATGGAAAGTCAAGTTTGCAAGGAGCTGGTGGATCCTCAATACATGTCCATGGGAAAGGAATGTTTGATCTACAGCTTGGTACTTTGTCTTTGGAGAAAGAATTTGCAGAAGCTGACATCCAGGATGAAATGTTACTTGGTGTTGACATTTTACAGAACCTAGGCGACGAAAAAGCTGATATATTACTCAGTAAAGGGGTGATATGCTTTCAAGATCATGAAATTCCGTGCATACAGCGAGGTATTCAAGCAGGTATTACTCTCAGGTGTGTGGAGAGGTCTGAGATACCAGGCAACACGGAAGTAATCATATTTATATTTATACAGAGGGCACATGAGGAGGATATATGTGAGGACCTTCTGTTTGAGCCTAGTGAAGATTTAATGGAAAAACATCGTTATTGATGGCACCGTCTATAGTGAATGTCAGAGGGAAGATGACTGTTCCCTTTCGCATCCTCAATCCATTTGACGAGACCAAGGTACTTTATCCAGATACAGTTGTGGGTACTTTGGATGAGTTCTGTGGTGTATTGCGCCGGGTTGAGCAGGTCGACAATTTGACAAAGGCATGGTGGTGTTCCAGTGAGTTACCTGGTGATGGAGATTCCAGGTCAGGTGTTGTTCCAAAACATCTGATGTCACTTTATGAAGCTTCTTCACAGTTACTGAGTGAGACTGAAAAGAAAACCTTCACAAGATTCTTAAGACAATATCAAGAAACTTTCTCTAAGGACGAATGGGAAGTGGTATTTTGAGCACAAGATGCGGGTTGCAGATGGTCCAGAGCCTCCAGTTAGTTCTTATCTTCGAGTTCGTGACAATACCGCCATGCTGGAGGAGATGATGATGGTTTTGTCCATGGAGGAGTCTTTGAAGCACTGGGAGTCGCGGAGGCGACCATCCAGCCTTCCGTCCCCTGATGGTCCCCCAGTTCCTCTGGCCGCCGCCGTACCACCGTGTGTGTCATCGGTGCCACATGTGCCCGTTTTTATCTCTTCCTCTCTTCCGTCTTATACGTTGGCCTTCTCGTCCCCTGCAGCCTCCCTCCCAGCAGTCTCCCTCCCACCCTCGGCAGCCATTCCCTCCCAATCGGCGCTGGATGCTTCCCTTCCGGAGCTGTTGACCGAGGAGGACCAATAATTGTTGGATGAGTTTTTCGTTAAGGATCCTTCGTCCAGGAAGTTCGAGCTGAGTAGGAAGACAGAGAGTCTGGAGAGAGAAGTAGAGAGGCAGCGAAAAGTTATCACAGAACACCAGGCTACTATTTCGGCTTTGAGGAGGGGTGAGGATGAGACACCCAAGTCTCTTCATGGTGGCCCTGGAGAAGGTGAGGTATACAACCCCCGTCCTCAGAAGTCTTCGGCTCCTGGCAAGAGGTCCCCTAGGAAGCTGTAATCGGTAGTGCGTGTGGTTCCTAGACCGATCCGTCCTAATCCCCAGCAGCGTTCCTGGCATCGTTCGCCGTTTGATGACTTGTTCCAGCCGGACCGCCCTTATTTCCGAAAAACTGACAAAAGACATTAGGGAAATGTTAAATATGTAATTACATATGTTTGAATAGATATATAATTTGTGTAGAGATGTGTTCATGTTATTTTTAAGCCAGTATTTCTCATTCTTGATTATTAAATGTATACAGCTTGGATTAATGTTAAATATTGTATTTTTCTACTTAATGCATGATAAAAGTAAATACTGGGTAATGATTGTGGGATTGGTGGAATTGTCTTTTATATTTAAATACGAATTATTAATTAATGTATAAATAATTAATATTAACCATTGTTGTTGTTGAGAAAAATGTATTAAGAGTATTGAATTGTTTTTAATAATTGCTCTTTGCTAGAAGTCTTTTTTTCTTTTTCTTTGTGCTGGCATTGTTATAGGTGGCTATCTATAATATGTTTTATTGTCTGATTCTGTTTCATTGATAAATTACATGTGTATGTTGTTATTATAATAATGCCCTAAGTGTGTTGGAATAATTGTTTTAAGCACAGTATCATTTCTTTACTGTGTGTGAAATTGGTACATGTACATTTAAGATGGTAGACATGTTGATTCTCAGTCTACAGATATATTATTCTTTTCTTTGTGTATTTTTGAATCCAAAGGGACTCGGACTCTGAGAGATGAGCAAAATGTAACATTTTAATGCCCTTATTCCGTTTTTAATTCTGTATGAATGTTTTCTCTGTCTTAGTGGTTTGCCTGTGTATCGGTATGATTCCGGTGACGTAACTTTTGACTTGTGTATTGTGCATTTTAGTATTTAAATATTGTCATATTAATAATTAATTTTTAGTATTGGTACCCTTACCAGTCCGGTGTCATCTCCAATTTAAAATAGTTTTAAGCGGTCGTCCCGTAGTTCTTCTTTATTTTCCCACATCTGTTTTGGTTGTTTACGTTGCGGCCATTTTGCTTATTCTTGGAATTACCCATAGTTCCGTATTCTATTTTTATAACGAAGTATCTTTTGGCGGAGAAATTTGATTAACTTGTTTGTATTAATTATAAAATACTTGTAAGTTATTTTTTTTGTGATTGACAATTAACTTTAAATTATTTTACTTATTTACTGTACTGTAATATTTTCACGTTAATTGATACGAGACCGAAGTTCTTTTACGGGATGGGGATTAATTATGATTGGATAATCTTTTTAACGGGATAAGATTAACGTATTTTATTGGTTATAATTTATCGTCTGCTTTTGGCACACTATAAATACCCGAACGCTGAAAAAACGGGTGCTCTATCCTTTTTGTTGTGTGCTAAGGAAGCACACGAAAATTTTGCAGCAGATTTTCAGGTGTGTACTGTTTCAGTATCTAAGTGACTGAAGTACATTTATAGTAATAGGGTTTAATTAATTATTATTACTAATTATAGGGCTAGCTTAATTCAAATTTACTAGTTCAGTACTAGTTATTTCGATATCTGAAAGTAAGGGAATATTTTCGCTGTGTGCTAGTAGTAGTAACTAGTAGCGGAGATATTTATTCGTAGGTATTTTATCGAGAGCCTTTAAGTTTTATTTTGGTCGGGGGATTTTACGTATAGGATATATTTACTGGATATAAGTACCAGTTTATTTTGTGTCGGTAATTGTACCGATTTTGCCATCGTCCCAAGGGTTGAGACTTGACTGATTTTTCTTTTGAATGACGTTGTTATTTGTGTCATGTTATTTATGGTTGAATAAATTATAAAACTTTACATCGTTTTTGTTCTCAACACAAGGCAAGCGTCCGAGCGTTACACCCCTTTTAAATATTGTAGATAGTATGACACACTATTGTATTATATCATATGACACAATGCTATATGGCCTTCATTGACCGACGCTTCGCCTACTCAATTCGTCATTTATATATAATTAATACAGATACCACATGCCGTAAGTTCTTCAAATATTTGGAGTAGTTGCCCTTTGAAATTCTTTAAAATTAGAGTATTTGCCCTTTGAATATTGACGTCACATTGCTGTGTCTGGAGAACAAAATGGCAGCGCAATTTGCTCAAATCTCTGCAGAGGAAAGGGAGAAAACGTTTAAAATTGAATAGCAACAAAAATTTGTAAGTAAACATTAGTGAAGCGAAGATTTTCAAAGAGAATTTGAAATATGGGATTGATAATTTTGAAGAGTTTAAATGAGCTAAATCGAAATGTTAAGCAACTTGTATACATGGGTTTGCGTAAATCATCGCTGTTTGTGAATAAATGTGTCACTGATAGTCCTCGGGAAAACAAAATTCTTATTAGGTTTGTTAGTGACTGACTAAAGAAATATATGGGGTTGATCAATCTCAAAGACGATTGATCAACCCCATATGTTTCTGTAGTCAGTCACTAACAAACCTAATAAGTAATAGCAGGGTTCTCTTTAATTTATCAAGTAGCAGGGGAATTAAAAAATAGTAGGAGGCACCAGAAGCGATCAAGCGCCGAAGTCGCATACCTGCTAGGAGGGGCCTGGGGCATGCCCCCCGGAAAAATTTTGAAAATAAGATGCCATTTGGAGCAATTTCCCGCATTTCAGACACAACAATTAAGCATACAGATGTCAGTAAGAAAAAGAACAAAGTGCTTAAGAAAATATCATTTTGAACATTTTACTAACTCATTTTATAGAGGATGCACGCATGAACAGTAATTTTGAGGTCAAATGTAATGTTGCAACATGTTCTTTCTTTTTCTATGCAAGTTTCTGTTACAGTTACAATTAAATAGGAAACTAACTTTATTGATATTTTTAGAAATTTAAGCCTTTTAAAGCTGAACACCGCTCGTAAATAGGCATTGTCCGCCATATTTCTCTTTCAATACTGCTGTCCCTAGAACCCCTATATAAGGCAAAGACCTCTAAACAGTTCAAAGTACTTTGCTGTAGAGGTCTCACCTGTGTGGAGGTACATCTTGCCTCGCCGTGTTACTCGGTCGCGATGAAATTCTCAAGTTTTACGCACTTTTTCAAGCCTTGAGAATACTAACATCAAATAAAATGGTCAATGCATTATTTACAAACAGAATATGCACATAGAATATGAAATAAATGCAAAAAATCCAAAGAACACGAAAGGAATACTACACGTCGGCCACGAGTTTCAGGTGTGCAATCGGGTGTAACGAAATCGAAGGGTTTATATACCAGGTATCTGTGTGACGGTGCCTATTTACGAGCGGTGTTCAGCTTTAATAACAATTCATCATATTCAGTAAATTCACGAACACTCTCTCAATTTCAAGTTCATAGTCTGCTTGGTTCTCTTCTTCCTCATCATTTGAGTCATCTTCTGTGCTTTGGAGTCTCAGTTTCTCAATGTGCAGAATAGAAAAAACTTTCTGAAACGTTTGTTCAAGTGTCTTAAGCTCATCCGACTCGAAATAGGCTTGGGTTGATACAACATGTGTCTCAACATTATGACCAGGTTCTGGAATGTTTTCATTATCCATTTCTATCTAACCTACCGGTAATCGTGGAAGCTTTCTCCTGTCCTTAGATTCATACCAGCTTTGCTCTGCTTCTTTCTGTAATGTAGTTGTGTCCTCAGATACTGTCTCTGGACCATTAATGCTTACATGCATAATTGTCTCTAACAATTTGTTAGATAACCGATTTCTAAACCTATTTTTGATACGCTTCATTGCACTGGCACCTCTCTCTGGTCAGGCATTGCTAACTGGCATTGAAAGAATGATTTCAGCCAGCTTCGTCAGCAGGGGGAAGGATGGTCCAAATGGAGTTCTGAGCTCAAGTAAATGATGGAGAGAGTATTCTGTGGGTGTAATGCTTTGGAAATTTGGCACTGTGGGTTTCAGTTTTTCAAGATGATACTTAAACTGAACACACTCTGCTTCGAGTACCAATACCTCATCTTTCTCATATCCAAAATAAAGACCAATGACTTCGACTTCTTTCGCTCCATAATCTCGGAAAGCTTCTTCTTTTCGCATTGGCACAATGGTTGGATCAAAAATGGAAAATGAAGACAATATTGGGATTGCTGCATCAAATCTGTCATGAATATTGGACATGAATGCATTAATGTACTTTTGTAGTAAACTTTGCATCTCTGTCATCTTATGCTCTGTTGGATGTAGCTCAAGAGTAAATAATCTTTTGTATTCTTGAAGGACCTTTTCCATCTTGACAATGGGGACTTCGATTGAAGCACATCATTCAGAGCATCTATGGTGAACTTGATGCTTAGCTCGATCCTAGCATAGTTAATGGCCCCCGCTTGAAATGTTCAGCTGAGCGTAGACAGGTATGGTAGTACATCTCTCAGCATGTATATGGTTGAAATGAATTTGACTTTATGCATTTTGACAAGAAGACCTTTTGCAAAGGCTTCATCCTTCATTTCTCTTAGGGTTTGTTGGATGGATGTCATGTCAAGCCCATCTACAGCTGCCTCAAAGGACAACCATCGTGTGGAACAAGCCTTCTTCACCTTGTGCACAACAGCTTTTCTGACCTTTTGTGGCGGTTTTACTAAGCAGTTAGCCATCTCCAAACTGCACTTTCACTAAAATTGCAGTTCTCTTGGAAGAGTCCTCAAAAAACTTCCACAATTGTCTCAGGTATTCAGATACCTTCTTGATATATGCTGTTTCATGATCAAACTTCAATCGGCATAATCGGTGCTTTCAAACAGTTTCAGCTTTTCTTTGACCGAATGCTTTTTCACAAGATTTTAAATATATCTTCCCATGTAAAAATTTATCCCCTACCCCGGGGATCATGATTTGAACAAACTTAAATCTTCACTTCCTGAGGATACTTCCTCACAAATTTTAGCTTTTCTGGCCTAATGGTTTATAGGCATTTTTTTAAAGACTTTTCTATATATTCCAATGTTAAACATGATCCCCCATTGTGGCCTCACCCTACCCCCGGGGACCATGTTTTTAACAAACTTATGTGTATAAATGTATAATGATCGGGGATGCTTGTACTTTCGCAGCACAGTTAAGGCTGTCAATAAATTCCGTTCAGACAAAAAGTACGGGAAATGTGCATTATGACATCACAGAATATTACAAACCTCGAAAGTACTAATTAATTCATTTATTAGCAAAATTAATTTATACTATTCTTTTAATTAAGAACAACGAATGCTATTACTTACAATTTCGATGTCTGTTATATCGTACACACTGAAAAATAAGCGAGAGGTCGTTCTTGCTGTACTACAAAATATGACGTCATATGCTTCAAAATGACGCATTAAGTTAAGTCATTGAAGGCTATCATGCGGTTTTTTAGCGATGAAAAATAAATTCCATAGATTAACGGAAAATTATAAATGAATATTTTGTTTAATATTATTATTAGTAGAATGCTACCTATATAGTCTTATTTTCAATTTGTTATAATTATGCATCGTATTAAGAGGCAACCTCGGTTTTGTATAATATATCGTATATTTTAAAGCTGGGTGCCTAAATAAATCACTTTATTGCAAGGGCATACACTTATCTGATCATGACAAACTTTTACATGTAAATTTGAAATATGCTATGTAATTTAAAAACTTCTAAGATCCTTGTGAAATCTCACAAATTAATTATTTTTTAATGAAATTAACACTGTGACCTTCAAAATTATTCAACATATGCATTATAAATTATGGTTTTTTCTAACAAATAATATTATCTTACAAAGTTCACAGCATTTTTTAAAATCTACTATATAACATCAAGTTATTTTATAATTCAGTTGTGAATTTTGACATGATTATGCCCTTGCAATATTCACATTTTTAAATGACCTCAAAACCACAAATACATCTGCTTGTACCATGCGACTGCCATATCACGTGACAACTATGAACTTAAAATATTGTACTATTATATATATATTTCAGAAATATATTGCATTTGAGCGACTGTTATTGATTTTAAAAAGGACATGTCCGATGAACTAAAGTATACGTGTTTTCATTACAAAAATTCGCCGATATTTTTATTGACCGCCTTAACTGTACTGCGTTGTGCATTTCTTGCCAAATATAATTTTTAAGAAGATTTTTAAACTTGAATCTACACTACCTGAGGATGCTTCTAAACAAATTTGAGCACTCTTGCCCAAAAACTTTTTGTGAAAAGTGGGATTAAAAATTTTGTTTGTTTGTATATTCTTCAGTAAAACTTGATCCTCCAATTGTGGCCCCACCTTAACAGCGGGGACCATGATTTGAACAAACTTGAATCTACACTACCTAAAGATGCTTCTACACAAATTTGCGCACTCTTGCCTAATGTTGTAAATGTGAAATATATAACTTGAATTTTGTATTTTGTTCATGATTTAAAATGACCTATATATATTATCGTCGAGGATTTTCGGATTGAGTGTTTTTGTCGGTTTCTAATCTGTAGGCATTCTTTCAGCATTATTTGCATAACTTTCATTATAATCATAAATATTGTACATGTGTATTTACCTTTAGACCCATAGTAATGTATATTTGGTGGGAAACTGCATCAAACATTGATTACGTCTGTATAATTTTTACCGGGAAATTCCATGATTTATTTTGTAATACCGAACCCGACCTCGACTTTATTTATATTAATCATTTACTAAATATCGTAAATCTTGACTATATGTATAGCAAGATTTTATATTTGTGTATTTTAAATAAATATTGTTGCATGTATACTTATATATTTAAGATTATATCGTTATTATTGTACATATATACATGTGTATTGCTATGACCTAGTTACCTAGTTACGTAAGTATACATTTAGTAGGTATAAATAAACGTACGGAGGTCCGTTACGGGGCAGAATCGTATTAGCCTTTAAGGAGTCAAGAGAATTGAATTAGCCTTAGCAGAAGAGAAGTTTTGAGTAACGAATGTTACCAGGTATTTATTGATAGTGAAAATTATTGTAGTGATATGTCATAGCAATTAGAACTAATGTTAAATATTTATTGATTATTTTGCATTTTAATATTTCATGTTCTAAATAAATAATTCATCTATTTACTGAAAAGAGAATTGAAGTTTTTACTAACGTAATTGAATTCACTCATAGTTCAATCTACGCAACACCTAACAGTTTTTGAGATGGGGATATATATATTCTTAAAGAGCCATTTCATGACCGTACGGTTACTGGAAAAGTAGGCGGGGCCTAATTAAAACGGGTTATTTACTTGGAGGGACCAGGGTCCGTCGAGATGCTAATTGCTATACACAATGACATACACAGAACGTAAAAACAAATATATTTTAAAACTTGATTACAAATACATTAAATTAATTTTATCTGAATATTTTTTTCTTGATTTGACTTATAATTCATTTGAGATAAGTTACGATTATTTAAGTCATTTTGACTGTCATCTGTAGAACTCTTAAAAAAATTAATTTTCTTATTTCTATATTATCTCTGAAGTTTTGTTGATGTAATGTTATTCTGTCAGAGTCTGGACAAATCGTCTTCCCTTATTCTCGCGGTAATGGGCGAACTTTAAACAGACTAGATTTCCTTACCTTTTTAAACGTTACAATTCTAAACTATTTGATATGCTCATAAGTTAATTAAATCGTTAATTGCTATCAACACACCCGATTTCGGTGTCCAGCTGACAACGCTTGGCCAAACCTGTCATTTAGGGCACAGGCTATTGCTTTATTGACAAGCGGTATGTTATTTATCTCAAACCAGGTATATTTTAGGGAAGATCGCTTAAATTTGGGTCTTTATGCAAAACTTAATCTCTCCATTGTGGCCCCACCCTACCCCCAGGGACCATGATTTGCATAAACTTGAATCTACACTTCCAGAGGATGCTTTTACAAAAATTTTTGCATTTCTTGCCTAATAGTTTTTAAGAAGAATATTTTAAAAGATTTTTTCTATATATTCCTTTGTAAAACTTGATCTTCCATTGTGGCCCTACCCTACCCCCGGGGACCACAAGTTGAATCTGCAATACCTTTTGATGCGTTCACACAAGTTTCAGCTTTCTTGGCTAATAACTAGTACATGTAGTTTCTGAGAAGATTTTTGAAAAATACCAACAATTCTCAATAATTCTAAATTATCTCTCTTTTAAAGAGGGCATGGCCCTTCATTTGAACAAACTTGATTCCCCTTAACCCAGTGATACTTTGTGCTATGTTTGTTAAAATCGACCCATTGGTTCTGAAAAAGGGGTAAATGTGAAAAGTTGACAACGACAGACACCGGAGAAAGCTTGATCAAAAAGCTCACTTGAGCCTCCGGAAAAGGATAAAGCTGATATATCATACTATAGGTTATTTACTAGAAAATAAGGTCGTGATGGAATTTGGTTCTGGTCAGTGATTTTGATGCCCCACCATAAAATGGGTCATTCATTTTCTGATCATTATTTTAACAACAGTTGCACACATTCAACTCATATTTGTTTACTGATGTAGATTATGTTTAATGTCTGTCAGCAATACATTTTCATGTCACTTGCCCTCAAAATTATATTACTTTTTATTAAAATAATGTAGATTATGTTTTATGTCTGTCAGCAATACATTTTCATGTCACTTGCCCTCAACATTATATTACTTTTTATTAAAATAAACTTTCTCATGTCTGATAAATATAGAGTTCGGATTTGGTTCTGGTCCAATGATATATTGACAGACTTATGAACTTCTTGAACTCAAGAAAATTAAGCAATTTCCGGATATATAACTTCTTCTGAATTCAAGCAAATGTTTGCATTTTAAATTTTGGCTGCCTGCAGGGGCATTCGTGGCGTTACGACACATCTAGTTTTACCATATTTCAAAATTGCATACATGTATATTGCTATATTTTAGATTGATAGGGACTTTGTGTGGTTCATTAAAACAAAAGCAAGTATCGAGGATGACCCAGAGAGGAAAGATAGCGCCTATTCCACACTATGTTCAAAGTTTCGTCGGATTCAATGCGATAAAGTTGTTCCTAACTTCGATATTCACAATGTAGAGATTATTTGTTGCTGATCTGTGCAAGTGCTATCTATCGTCTCTCTCTTTATAATAATTCAAATGCAGAATGAAATTGCCCGGAAAATGTTAAAGATGGCAAGTCAAGATTACCTTGTACAGAAACGTGTTCTAAGTGATAATGCACTTCTTCATAGGTCCAAATCATGGTTCTAACTTCATGACTCGCATAACTGTTTACATGATTTTCCCAAGATGACGGAGGATGACATACATATACGAGCGCTAACGTTTGGTATTTATCAGGTCCGTCAAGCAACATCCTTTGTAGATGTTAACACTTCACAAATATATTTCCACCAATCTATGTCGAATCTTATTCATGCTCAAATACAATCAATCTCGGTATACTTCAACTAAACAGTACGACATGATGGAAAGACCGTCACTGGCTGGTATTAGTGTTTGATAGGTTATGGAACTGTTAGTATATGCTCGCCACGTAGCCGCAGCGATTTGGTTTCAAGCATATGCGAGACATACCAACTATAAACCCAAAAAGGACAGAATATTGCCTCTGTTGATGGACGTTGCTGAAGGGCATTAAACATACGGACATGATTAATGTAAGAACATTGTAAAATAGATTATCTAATATATATTGTATATGTATCTTCGCTTTTCACGGGTTTGCGATCCGCTCCGCTCTTCTTATTTATCACAAATTAACTAAATTAAAGAAAACCCATGAAACTTGATTCAACAAGATATCTATAAACCAATGCTCACTAGTGATACCCCCGCTCTGATGTGAATATACAAAAAGGCAAAGTCTTTATTTAACAGGAAGTTGACGTCCGACTAAAATAATTCGCAACACATACAATGCCTAAAAAAAGAGTGTGTTAAAATTCCAAGCATCTGCGATGAATAGTTGCTAAGAAATCTTTGACGGAAATTTGTAAGAAAATTTAGCCTAAAAATAAGTCGCCATTTTACAGGAAGTTGACGTCCGATTGGTACAAAAAAGATCAAATCATATGGCATGCGCAAACAAAGAGTGTATTAAAATTTCAAACATCTGCAATAAATAGTTGCCGAGAAAACTTCGTCATTTAACAGGAAGTTGACGTAGGATTTGTACAAAAATTGATTCCATCTGCGACGAATAGTTGCTGAGAAAACTGACGAAAATGTTCTTGATTATTTAAGCTTAAAAAAAAGTCGTCAATTAATCGGAAGTTGATGTTCGATTTGTACAAAAATAAATCCACCATATGGCATGCCTTAACAAAGAGTGTGTTAGAATTTTAAACATCTGCGATCAATAGTTGCTGAGAAATCTTTGACGAAAATTTGTTTGAAAATTAAGGCCAACAATAAACAAAAGTCGACATTTAACAGGACGTCGACGTCCGATTGGTACAGAAATAAATCCCAACGTATGGCATGCCTTTACAACATTTCAAGTATCTGCGATGAATAGTTGCTGATCAAATTGCGACAAAATTTTTTGTTACGGACAGACGGACACATAATGGTTAAACAGTATACCCCCTCCTTCGTAATGGGGGTATAAGAATTCTATATTTTACGGAGTATAGATCGATATGCTTTCCCATGGCACGTGAATTTCGCCCTATTAGCAGGAGCGACCTATTTTTATTGTTAGGTGACCTATTGCAATTTGTCTCTGTCCTTTGTCGTTAACAATTCTATATTTTTAAGGATCCTCGACATCCCTTGACTTCTACTTTTTTAACAGAACGTCACAACATGGCGATTTTAGCGCATAGTAAAATAGTTTATATCGCCAAAATTTGTTGTCTATCTCTGTGGCGCAACGGGTGTTGCTTCGGCCTACCAAACCGCAGGTCCCGAGTTCGAATACAGCAGGGACTTTTATTTTTCATGAACAGTGGTAAATTTAAAAAGTTGCTTTTTCACCCAAAACTGAAAATATATTTGGTCATTTTCAAGTCGAACACATGCTAAAAGTCAATATCTTTCAGAAATTTAGAAGAACGGACTTGTATGCAGAACTTTCCCCAGGTGTGTAGAGGACCATTAACTTCTTCAAACTACAAAGCTGATTGTTATAATTTTTGGTTTCAACCGGTTTCAACCATTGCCAGGTAAAGGGAAGTCTAACTTGTAAAAATTATGACTTTCCACCACTGAGGCCTCGTGGGTTGGGCCAAAATATGCAACACAAATGCCAAATTTTCGAAAAACGTCTTTAAACCTACATATTTGGAAAACAAAAACCTAAATGCGTGGTAATGATGTCCATGAAGCCCTACCGGAATTGTGAAATTCATGGCCCCTCGGTTAGGATTTGAGGACCTAGGGCGGGACCATATAAAGTAGTGAAATTGTATTAAAACTTATAAAATAATCTCCTTATCTCTCATCTAGTTTTGAGAAAAACTAAATGAAGCCTTCTACCTAAATTGTGAAATTTATGGCCCTTTGATCAAACGGTTCAAACCCTTGGACGTGGCCAATATGGCCATATAGTGAAAATATATTAACTCTTACAAAAGTCCCATAAAGTTGAAAAACTACTATGATGTCCATGAAGCATTGTGCTAGTTTATCAAATCGCTGGTCCTGTCAGTGGTCGAGGACCTTCGGCTAAGACAATATGGCTTTATGTAAAAATGTATTTAATCTTCGAATATTTTTTCTCTACTTCTACAGTTATGGGAAATAAACTATAGCATGATTATGATGTCCATAAAGTCTTCGACGTAAATAGTGAAATTCATGACCCCTGCCTTTGGGGTTCAGGCCCTTGGGTAAGGCCACATAGAGGAAATGTATAAAATTTTATATGTCTTCTATACTTTCACCGTTGAGGTACTGGGAGAACTTATTGCTGTTGGTTAACATCAAATTATAAAAGCGGGGTATTATTTAGAGGATCCATGGATTAGGGTTTATGTCTAAAATGAGGCTTAAAATGCAAACATGAGACTCCCTGACAGGTGACCATCAAGACCTGTGGGCTCTTGCTTCATTTGAAATAAAATTACACATTTTATGCAAACTCACCTTTGAAAAAATCGGAACAGTTTACTCCTTCACCGCTTTAATAAATTATATATGTTAAGTAGTATGAATTTTTATTAATATACTAAACTATTGATCGTGACAGAAACTTAATATAAAATATAATCAAAATAATAAGTTATTTCATATTTTTGTTTACACTAATCGCCACGTCTGATGTTTTTCAATATTTCAATACGATGCATGCGCGGAACCAGAAAAAAAATTCAGAGTGGTTTGACGGTTATTTGAGTTTGCAAGCGGGTCTGATGCATATTTCTGGTAATTTTGTAATGTAAATGTAAAGAAATTAATTTTTTCAGTTACACAAAGATGAAGAAAGCAGAAAGATGTCACATACCCCAGACTAGGAAGACAGAGAAAGCCTTCCTGGGTAGTAATGACTACTGGCATTCGAGGACTTTGTACTGAAAAAGATAGTAGCATGCAGAGCGGTGTCAGCAGTCCAGCTTCGTCTTAATGCAGTCGAGATGAAAATGTCCCTCATAATTGAAACTTAAATGCAATCCTTTATTGTTTGACGCATGAAAAGCCTGTTCATGCGACAAAGAACAATTGCCCAGCAGCGACCAGCAGGTCATCTACAGACGTCTTTAACTATTTAAGTTTATGTACTTTAATCGACTTGAATTCTCAATAAAATATGTTTAAATTAAATTCTAGAGAATATTAAGTCCTTCCGAACCATTGTAATGGACCAACTCAAGAAATGTTAATGCCAACAGCGACATCATCATCAACATGGACGAAGTCCCATTGACGTTCGATATTCCGATGGGCAGAATTGTCGATGTCCAGGATACCAGGACCTTGACAATCTGCATAATGGGCCATTAAAAATCCAGTTTTTCTTTCGTCCTAGCGTTCATTGTCAGCGGGGAGAAGCTACTACCCCTGATTATTTTCGAAAGGAAAATCCCTTATCAACGAACGCTAACCAACGGTTTCATCGTACATCAAAACGGAAAAGAGTAAATGTACAACGACGTCATTAACCTGTGACTGTCCTCCGGCTTCGTAAAAAGGCTTCTCTGGGTGGCAGTCCAAAAGTCTACTGGTACTTGACACGATGCAATGACATCACGAAAGATCGCAGCCTCTGCACATCTCAGTCAACAAATATTTCAAAATGTTAAGTTTATTCAAAGTACGGTACAAAGCATGACTGTTTACGTTGTTCTTTTAATTTATTGCTTTTTAAGTTATCCAATAAAATAACATCTTGATTTGTGAGGGTTTTTCCAATACATACTTTATATTAATGTCTCTGAATTCAACCAGGATTGTCATAAATGTACTTATTACATGTCAGTTTTCGCATGTGGTAGTCATGCCTTATTGCGTAGAAAAGATTAGACGTTGACCAATTTGTATTTACACAGTAACAAGAGGGATACAGGCCTTGACGGTCACCTAAGTACCACAGATGGACCTGTCAGCGATTCTTGTGCTTGCATTTTTAGCTTTGGAGTCTTAACCCCCACATACTTTTCTAACTGATACCCCCGCTTTTATTATTTGATGTTTGCAAACATTAATTCATAAAAAAGGGAATGGGGACAGAAGTCGGAGGAATCTCGGATTATCTTTATTATAACGCCAAAGCAATACCCCCCTTCCCCGAAGGAAAGGAGAGATCAATATTTTGTAAAATACATTTTTACTCCATTTATTATTATATCTTCATTTTGACATCGTCCGAGGATCTAAACAGATTAATTCAGATTAAATTCATTTTCACTGTACGGCCATATTGAGCCCGCACTAGGACCTGAACGCCTGACCCAGGGACAATGAATTTCATAATTTTGGTAGAGGGCTTCATAACCATGCATTTAGTTTTCCCCCCAACATGTGTGGAAGTAGAGAAGATTTTTTGAAAATTTCGCCTAATTTGGCCCCGTCAATGAGGCTCTGGGATTGGTATGGTAATAAACTTAACAATTTATATTCCTCTTATCCTAGAGGTGTTTCAAACAAAATTGATAACGAATGGTGAGAGCCTCTCTCTCTGAACACGCCTCTGGATGACTCAAAAATGCCAAATCTTGTACGTAAGCTGAACACTGCTCATAAATAGGCATCACAGGTATATAAACCCTTCGATTTCGTTACACCCGATTGCACACTTGAAACTCGTTGCCGACATGTAATATTCCCTATTTTGTCTCAGATTTTGTGCGTTTTCTGTTTGTATATATTTCTTTTACAAGTATATTTGATTGTACGGAAAAGTTAATAATTTCTTCACGACCGCGTTACATGGCAATGTATAGAGGTGAGACCTTTACAGCGAAATACTTTGAACTGTTAGGTCATCGGCTTATACAGGGGTTGTAGGTATAGCGGCGATGAAAGAGAAATATGACGAACAATGCATTTACGAGTTGTTGTTCAGCTTTTTCAGTTCAGAAAATGTAAATGTCACAAGGCACATTACAAGGATGTCCTGTCTTTGCTCTACTAACAATTTGTTAAAGGAATCTTGGTATTGAAGATTGCCCCTGAAAGTATACAAGCATTTGATTTAGAAAAAAACCCCAAATGAACAAAAATGTGTACAGCATGTAGATGATTGTAGGTTTTAAACAATTTAAAATCAGTGCCACTGAAAAATCGTCACAATATATAGTATAATAGATGGTGCTAGAATGACTATTAATCCGGTTAATTTACTTAGAAGTTTCTTAGGACATTAACAAAGTATCTTACAATGAGAAACATTGGTTGAATAATAAAGAATTCGAAAAAAATCCTAGCCTCCTTGCGAATTAGAAAATTAACAATATCCAAAAATTGCAGTTATAATTTTTTTGATAATATCTAAACTTTTGTATCTGTTTAGAGTTCTCGAAAACCCAAATATTGAAGTCATAAAAAGTTTAAATGAAAATATTTACATCTGGAATGGACGAGAAAATATCCAGTTTCAGAATAATTGGGTCAATAGAAACAATACTTATAAAGGAAAAACAATGTTTTTTCCGAATTGGATTAAAAGCTGTGTTAAGTATATGTGAGTGATCTTTTCAGTTAAAAGGGATTCAATGCAATAAATGAAATTAAAGAGAGTCTTATATCTACTAAAATTATGTATGCGAAAATATAACTCTTAAAAGTGACCTTCGAAAATATGTTTTAAAATAAACTAACAGAATACAACACATAATAGCCGTGCAATATTGTTTTTTTTAATTTTCATGGCTTTTCGAACATGTTGATAGGAACATGTTGATAGGAAAAAAATTCAAAAGAGCATTAAATGGAAAATGGGGGGGGGGGGGGGGGATTAAAGGCTGGGCAAAATATACCAATATCCAAATTTTCAAAAATTCTTCTCTACTTCCACAAATGTTAGGAAAAAACTGAATGCATAGTTATGATGCTCATGGAGCTTTCTACTAAAATTGTGAAATTCATGACCCCTGGGTCAGGGTTTCAGGCTCTAGGGTGGGACCAATTTGGCCATAAAGTAAAAATGTAATAAATCTTAGAAAATCTTCTTGCCTACTCTCATATATATTTGAATAAAACTGAATGCCTGGTTATGATGTCCACGGACTCCTCTACCTAAATTGTAAAATTCATTACGCTTGGGACAGGGGTTTAGACACTAGGGCGGGGCCAACGTAGCCATATAGTGAAAATGTATTTAAAAAATCTTCTTTTCTCCCACACGTGAATGCATGGTTACGATGTCTAAGAACTCCTCTACCTAAATTGTGAATTGGATTACCCCTGGGCCAGGTCGTAGGGGGGATGGGCAATATGGCCATATAGTGTTAATGCACGTAATGTTAAAAAAATCTTTTTCTCTACTTTAATACATCTGTAAGAAAAACTCACTAAATAATTATTTTAACCAGGACGTTTTCTACTAAAATTGTAAATTTCATGTCATATGAATATGGGTTTTGACTCTATGGTGGCGCCAAAATGCATGGATGTATAGTGTTCAAATGCATATAATGTTTAAAAATAATCTTCTCTACTCTACAGACATGTAAGAAAAACTGAAGAAAAAATGAATTCATTATTTTGTGGACCAGGAAGCTCCCTACCAAAATTTTAAATTTCATGTCCTCGGTAGAGGTAGAGGTTCTGACTATAGGGCGGGAAGAAAAAAGTCATATAGGGTTAATGCATTTAATGTTTAAAAAAGTATCTTTACTTCTTCTGATACTGAATAAAAACTGACAGCATATAAAGAAAACCATATATCAAAATTTTAAATTTCATGTCTCCCGAATTAGGGATTTCAATCTAGGGAGGGGCTAGGACACTTAAATAGTGTATAGATTTTTAATGCAGGGTGTGGCCAAAATCATCGTTATGTGTTAATGTATATAAAATGCTTAAAAAATGTCTACTGGCACAGAATAAAAGCTATCTCCATATTTAGAAAAATTTGTGAAAACATTTGAAAAAGATTAAAACAGTTAATGGAGATATCTTCCCTTGCTTCCTCATAATTGAGTTATCTTTCTTGGCTTATTAATATTTTGTAATAAATCATTGAATATAATGTAATTAAGAAGTTGTATTATGAAAGGAGTAATGCAAGTATTTTAAACAAAAACAGTTTTTTGAAATAAAGAAGTAGACTTATAAATATTAAAGTAATAACTAGTATACTAGCCACTTTGTTTTAGTTTATCTATGAAAACATAAACTTAAAAAACCTATATTGAAAGTTTACAAATGTGGGAAAATATTTCCTAATAGAGTTTTGCACCTTTTCAATATCAGGTCACGCACTCTATTACGATCTATAAGTTTTTTAAAATTAAATTTTAGTGTTAATAGTCCTGTGACCACGCCCGGATGTATAGATGGTAAGCACTTGTATAGTGTCTGGTGACTTCAAAAGAGGTTCACAGAGGGCTTGGACTAATTTTGACATTAAATTTTGTCCCCTGTCTGATATAAGTGTCATCAGTGCTCCGTATCTGCGAATATCTTGGCAACCTCGGTGACTTCCATAGATTTCAAGGGAAAGGCCTCACACCATTTTGGAAGCTGTCAACAACAGAATGTACCTGTCTTTGTTTGGCGTTATTGGTTATTCCAAGAAGTCCATATGCCATCTTCTAAAAATGTCCTCAACAGGAAATGGTCTCAAAAGGATTGGCTGGCGATGCTTAGAGTCCTTGGACTGATGACACGTTACACAGGTTTTGCTGTATTTTTCAGTGTCTGGCCAGTAGTATTTAGCGCGGATAGCAACATATGTTCGCTCATGTCCCTGATGTCCACCACCAGCAATGCAGTCATGATATGTCAGAGAATAGAATATCAATTCAGAGGTGCAGGAATGCAAAGTTGTCTAATAGGACATTGCTCTGGAGGTTAGTTTTTAGCACGTTCCTTGTGAAAATGAAAAAGAAATCCACTGATAATTTCTTAATGGAAAGCTTTTGCAACTATTGCAGTAGTTTGTCATATTCTGAGTCACGTTTTCTGTTCTTTTGCAATCTATAATGGCTCGGAAGTCGGGGCAATTTTCTTGCAGATACTGGAGGATGGGATTGTCTGAAGTACGATCATCATGCTGATCAGGCTTCGATTTCACAAAAAACTTTACCTAAGTTTAATCTCAAATCATGAGTATTTACTCAGCTAAATTGAATTTTTTACTTAGATGATTCAAGAAGTTTCGTTGTCACTTTTTCACAGATTATAACTTTTCTTTGTTTTTTTTTTATTTATTCTCAATAAACACAATGTTCTTCTTTTGTTTTAAACAGAGGAAAATCGGATTAAATCAACAAGAGTCATAAAATGTTAGTCATGAAATTTACATGATCTTATATATTTTATATAAAACAAGAGGCCCATGGGGCCACATCGTTCACCTGAACAACAATGGCTTTATAAGGACATTCAAAGGATATTGTGCCATATGGCCCCTCGGTAGAATAACAAAAAATAAATACCGTAAAGTATCCGAATTTTCCACTTATTTTTGCACACACTTAATCTTTGACATTGTATCTTTGTGAAATACCATTTTTACCGAAAATAAGAACATCCTATGCAAGATATAAAATTTAATTTTTGGTAGGGGTACTTTGTTTTAAATTTCCAATTCCCTTTATTTTCGTCCCCCCTCACTTTATAAAGCGATTAAAATATATGACCATATTGGTATATTTTCGTCATCACTTCTTCAACTACTAACTATAGTTATTGAATTTTTAAAAAAATTCCTATATGTGATGGAAGAAAATTGTATCATAATGCGCTCAAATTCAAAAACATTCAAAACTTTAATTGGTCTTCCCCATTATAAACGATTGTTGTTCACCTGGCGTGAGCTCGTGAATACACTCGAATGAAAAATGTTGTCACGTGATATGTTAAAGAGTTATTATATAGTCAATGTATTGACAGACGTATCACTCTATTTCACTAAGGCCCACCCATTATTTTCATCTTTATTAAAAAACAAATGACTACAAACCAAGATGATTTCCCCCTGTAATATTTACGAATAGCGATAATGCATTTATCCCCGTACCAGTAATGTGTCAGAACTATGGAAACTTTATTAAAGACGTCGTTTTTATTTCTTACTCGTGTCTGAAAAACTGTTAAAATTGGTGTATATTTCATATAAATAATCAAATAAGGAGGTGACGCGTTACAGCATATCCTTTTAATTTTTCTGTACAAGTATTTAACGTTTAGAAAGGCATTCCTAATGATCAACCAAAATTTCAGCGTCAATTGTAGAATTATAAGCAAGATACAGAGCTCACAATTCTCCAAAGTTTGAGTCATTTTTTGTTCACAAGAGTTTTTTTACATTCAACTAAGATTTTTAATCTTGGTATGTCCTATTCAGCATTTAAAATGTAAATGAACAAAAGCATGGCCTGTTATAATAAATATAGTCATAATCATAACAGCGCTTACGTGTAACTCGTTGTTGTCTTTAGAAGGCCGATTTTTGCAATCGCTTTCATGTCAATGTTTTATAGTAAATAATATGCGTCTAAGCCGTCTGGAACTTCGAAAGGTGAAAATAATAATACTCCCCCTAAAAAGAGGGCACAGTGGAATCAAAAATATATAGAAGAATATAGTATTAAATATGACTGTAAAACGAAATCGTGAAAAGGGTATTTTTTTGCCAAGTTTGGTTTGGTTTGTGGCGAAAAATAAAAACATTTCACACGGGGGAGAAAACGATGTAAAGAAACATATAAATATAAATAATCATCAACAGACTGGTAAAAGTGTAAGTTCATCTAAGAAAATGGACATTTTTTAAATCGGATTCTTCTGCAACAACGAAATCAGAATGTTTATTTCAATTACATTTACAATAATATTGTTTTTAGTGGGCTTCTATGAAAAAAGGTAATACAAATGGGTAAGATTATAACATATATATGAAAACTTTTAAAATACTTTGTAGCTGTTGAAGTGATTAAATTTTTAAAATGAAATCAATTTAAGGAGGCCGACTTTAGTTTTCATTACGTATGATTTTGTGCATTTTAGTATAATAGAGTGGATTTATAGTTCTTATGAAATGTTTTCAATATCATTTATAAAATTGAACACAATAAACAAAATACAGACTAAATTATTTAGATTTTTAAAGGAAAGTTTTATTTTTAAACGATATTTCTGTTGTGCGGTAGGGGAGCTGTGCCATTGCACTTTTATGAGGTTATGATAAAATGAAGCTTTGTTAGAGTACGTTATAAGAAATAACATAAAAAAAAATATTGTATGCCGTTGAAAATTTTTAACACAGAATGATGCTATCCTCAAGGACATTTTCCTTATTTTTTGAATGAATCAATTATATCAATCTTCATTCGTAATGCTCCAAATATAGCAATATTTTGAGATGATCCCTACTAAAAACCAGACAATAGAATTTAATATTTTTTACATAGAAGGTAGGAAATGATATTACTAATCATAACAATTTGAGAAAAACTCTTATTGTAGTATTTTTTAAAATCTGCTTTGAAGTGCGGAAAATGACAGTTTCCTATATATTTCTTTAGTAAATGTACCTCTATTTTGAGATGGTCCCTAAAAAGAACCAGATGGTCGATTTTCTCGAAACTTCGCATATTAACTACAGTTGGTTTAAATAACATATGGTTAAAACATATAGAGTTTTGCTCTTGTACTTTTTCCAAAAAAACCAAAACCCTAAATCGGCCTCCTTAAGTAATTATTTTCATTGTGGATGATATTTTGGTAATTCGATATATTGAAAAGTGAGCAAGATCAGATGCCCCATGTTACAGCAATACAGAAATTTCAGAAAGAAATATAATCAAAAATTGCTGTTATTTTGACTTTGTGCAGGAGACAGTCTGTTTTTGTTTATTCACAATTATGTTTTGTGGCTAAATAATGTCTTACAACTAGCTGTATGATATTGGAGGACAATAACTATAAAGGGACGCTTTATTATACCCCCGCAAACGAAGTTTAGGGGGGTATATTGGTTTCACCCTGTCCGTCTGTCTGTCTGTCCGTCCGTCCGTCTGTCTGTCTGTCCGTCTGTCCGTCTGTCTGTAGACGCAACTTTGTCCCCCCTATAGAATTTTTTACTACTGCATGGAACAGTCTGAAAATTTGTACATATGTTGAACACCATCTGAAGATGAGCACCTGCAATTTTTTTTAAGATCGGACAAGATTTAATGATTTTATGACAGTTTTCATTTTCCTTATTCTATATATTATACACTGATGTTGAAAAGTAAGGGAGGTAATCCTTACAGACTTTATTAATTAATTAATAGTAAGCACTCTAAAATATATTTATATTAATACATCCAGATGGAGGTTTTTTGTCTTTATTTCTTAACTTAAATTATTTTTTATTAGTATTCTATCAACTGACAATGCAAAATTTTTGTTTGTCAATGATAAATTCTTTGGAGCTAATAAGAACATCAAAGACAAGTGTGGCTGAATTCATTTGTCCCAAGGGGGCCATTATCTGAGCCATGGTTTAGATGGAGCATCGGTTTAGGGAAAATTGATAATCTGTAAAATGGGCGGTGGTTTTGGGGTTATTTTAATACTGCTTCATGTAAACCAAAAGTTTCTATCATTATAATGAAATAAATAATATTATTATTAATAAAGAAGTTAGCTATTTTTAGAAGCTGTTTAAATTTATTAGTCAAGTAAATTGATGAAGTGACCCTATAGGGCATTAATTTAAATGAAATTCAAAATTACTGATATGATTGTAGTGTTTTGGCAATTTTAAAATTGTTTGTAATATTAAATTTTCTTTTTTTCATATTTTTACATAGTATGCTAATTATGATAATGTTTTGGGATTTTATCCAATTTAACAAGCTCATCAAAGAAAATCATAGTCCTATGGGATCAATTTTCTGATAGTGAGTTGCATTGTACCATAGGAGAAAGTGAGGAAAATTTGAAACAACTAATTGCATCTGTCAAGACTCTGATTAGAAAGATATTCAAAGTGTTATCAACAAAAGAGCATTGCTTGGCTATTTTCATTTACTGCAAAGGGAGGGGTTATTGTCACTTTGTTGGTTTTTCTTCAAAACAATGAAATAAAAAAATATCACCAGATACATAAATTTGTAAATGTATTACTGTTATACATATGTATTTACAGTGAAGTTTTGAAAATTTTGATTTTAATTTTTCTTTGTTAACTACATGTGTAATTGAGTTTTTTTAAAAATTCTAGAATTTTTTTTTATTTATGTGTCGCAAACCTTTATTATACAATTCAATTATTTGTCCCATTTGAAATTAGCCTTGCGGGGGTATTAGTCCCAATAGGACAGTTCTAGTTAGTTCTGGTATCTTTTCTGGATGGTGCTTGATCAGCATGCCTAAACGAGACGAGACTTTTTATTGGTTGTTTATTTCGGTTTTAACCAATGATATTTGATTTAAAATGAATGTCTCTGAAACTGAAAATAAGACAATGAAGCACGAACTGAGTGTATTTCCAGCTGACATTGGTAAAAGTTTTGTTATTGATGACAAATTTGAATTTGCACTTTGGCTTGGTATAATTCATTTAATGTGCCATTTTTCACTTAAAGCTGTTTGGTCCGATTTTTTAGGTTTTACAGTATCAAATAATTTTCCATACAAACCAATTATCTTAGAAAGTTATGGACTTTCTCCTATTTACACCAGCAGAATCTGTCTCCGTTCAAAGTTAGAAATATTTTAAGGTGTAAATAAAATAATTTCTTTTTGGGCAAACGAAAAAACAAACCAAAATGCATCACGGGAATGTTTAGAAAAGGGAACCATTTGGTTTCGTCCCCCGGATGATTGGGTTTATTCAACCCGCATGTTATGCGTCGATTGTAAACAAAGCAAACTTAAGAAATATTAGCGAACAAAATATACACGTTTTTTTTAAAATTTACCTGAACATTGCGACCTTTATTTATAGCAATGTAGAAGTCGTAATACAACCATACCGGTCAAAATGTCAGGGGCGAATTTTAACATGAGGCGAAATAAAGCGACTCCCTTTTTTGTCGCTTGTTTTGTTAACAAAGAGCTAGAGCCACAAAGTATCAAGAATTGCCCTATCATAAAAAATCACCATATTTTGTCGAAATATAGTGTGGAATCTTAGCTTTTCATAACTGTTTTTGTTTTTTCGATATCTATAAAACTTTTTTGTAAACGGAGTTTACAATATGGCATTGTTTTGATGAAAAAATGTAAAACAGACGTCAGTTTTGTTAAGTAACGTCATATAATGATAAAGCTACGCATGACTTGAATTTAATAAAATAAACAAAAACAGAATTAAATTATCTTGTAGACATTATAATTTATTTATGAAAAAAAATTATTGATGAAAATACCATGAAAAGCTTATTTACAATAAAGAAGATGGGGGAACAAGATAGCGCAAATGCCCATTTGGTTTAGTCGTAAATACAATTTCAAATTTAATTTTTTTTTAACTAAATATAATTGATAATGTTATAATACAAGTTTACAAAAGCACAGTTTCTAACTATATTCAGTTTTGAATATTATAACAAACAATAAGAAAAAAAAATAAATTCTTACGTTTTGGTGGTATCGAACCCACAACCTAAAAACCCTAGCTCTATAATGTTACCTACTGTCTGGTGCTCTAACCACTGAGCCATTTCAGTCACAACAATCTCCATCGTTAAATGCTAATATGTGACTTCAACCACGAATTTACGGACTTGTAATATTTTTCTAAAACGTTCAATTGTTGCAATACAAAATGACATTTTTTAAGTATAGTGGGTCATCTCTCCATGTTTTCGTTGATTGGAATCGGTTCGATTTCCTTTAAACCTTACATAGACTATGACAAAAATATGGAGCTCAGACCCACTCTATAAAAGAAAAGGCATTGAAGTTATAAAAATGACACTATTTTGGAGGTTTTGACACGCATACGCCAGTTTAAATAAACCTATTCCAATTAATAAATATATTTAAGGGTTATAAATCGATGTAATGGTAAATATACATTGTTTACAATAATTTAGAAAGAAATTATGAGATTTGTTGATATTTCAATTTTATGTTATCTTATCTATCCTCTTATAGGCAGTTTACACGCCTTATTCACCCATCTTCTTTTTAAAAAATACAGGGAGCAGTGCTAAAGGTCCATATAACGGCGGTACATTTAATTATGTCGGTGTCTTCACAGTTCTTTTTTCTGCAATTTGATACTGCATGAAGGAATGCTGATAATGTGCAGTATATAACTGAGAATTAATTATTACATTCTACCGATATAATAACAAATAATTATAAATGAATATATAAATTTGACAGAAATACGGTAAATGAATTTAACAGAGCTATATGTAATCTCGAATTTTGATGCATTATTGTAACAGTATGTGTACATTATTCTGCATAATTATTTTACTTGTTTCAAGGCTTCGATATTTTCACCCAAACCTAGCGTTTTATAGCAGTTAGATGTGTCCTTTCTGATATATTTCATTTTATCAAATAAAATATACAACATGACTACTTTCAAAGTAGTCATGTTGTAAATTTTATTTGATTAAATGAAATATATCAGAAAGGACAGATACCAGTGTTCAGTCACTGAAACATTCTGTTTTCCCATATTCCGTGCGTTCACCGTGCACACACAGTGCGTTCACTTGCGCTATCCGCTCCGCTCGCGCTCATTGTTCACAAAGCGCCCACCGTGCGTTCACAAAGCGTTCGCCTTGCGCTCAGCTTTCGTTCAGTGTTCACTTATTGATCAGTCAGATAATATTATATTAAGGCTGATAACAATACGTACATGTAGTTTATTGTTATTAATAACTTCCCGGGCACTTCGAATAAATCGTTCATCTTGCGTTCACATAGAGTTAACATATCGTTCACCGTGCGTTCACCGCTCACTTTGCGCTTGCCCTTCGGTTTGCGATCTGCGTTCGCTCACCGTTCAAAAGCGCTCACAAAATTCCGCTCAGCGTGCGCTAACCATTCGTTTAGAGTGCAATCACCGTGCGCTAACCGTTCACTTACTGTTCAAGTGAGAAAATAAAACCGTTCAACGACTGTGTACATATGCAATGGATATATGCCGAAAACAGTTATGTATGAAATAATTTAAAACAGTTTCGACACCCGTAAGGGCCGAGAACTGTCTGATATTTTTTCATACAGAAGTGTTTGAGGCATATATCGAACTTAAAACACTGCCATTGAATTTCATTGTTGATTTACCGGAGACAGCCCGATTTTAAAGGATACCAGTATTGTAACCACTGGTAACGGTCTGATATTAAGAAGCTCAATAATATCGGACTGTCACAAGTAAAATTTTGGACTGCTGGAACTAAGGAATGACATCACAGCAGTGTTTAAATGTTCATTAATTAAATAAAAGAAAAAAAACGATTTCTCAAAAAAATATTTTTATGAATTAATTATTCCTTGTGAATGCCGTAATTTAACGTCTTTTTATTTACATTTCATTTTCTCTAGTGATATGCATGTCTTTTGAGAATTGTTATAAGTGATAAACCATCCGTTAGTGTCTTGAGAATTAAGATCATATTTTAGAGAGAGAGAGAGAGAATGTGGGTTCACTTTTTGGAAGCGAAGGTAGGTTACAATGAACATTTTTATAAAGCTGTGACGAATCAGGTTATACCAATCACAGAAAATAGGGTAGTACAGGGTTTCTTCCTGGTAATGACCTGTTTCCCCCTAGAACGAAAAATGGACTGTGCCGATGCTATATAAACAGCGGCAGTCGGCAGAATCAGAGAGTGTGATCACTGCAGCTCGGCTGAAAGAATCTCGGGCGTAGCTTTGACACTTGGCAATAAAGGCTGAATAAGCCTGTACACCAGTGTCGAAGGGAGCTGGGAAATCAACTGGTTAGAGACCTCAGGTCTGAGTAGCCAGAACCCTTGGTAAGGCCAATTGTCTGGGGGCATTGGTCAGGGGGTAGTTTGGTAGCCTGGGCTAGTGGTTAGGGACATTGGTCCTAGATAAACAAGGGGGGCTTGTGGTTGATTTTGATTTGGGCTCAAATAAATCCCTGTGAAATTAATATTTGATTTATGTACCAATCATCGTAAATATCTTGATTAAGTAAATTTATTAAAGTAATCAGCGTAAATATATTGATTCAGTTTGTTTCTTGCCTGGAAGACAACAGGTCATTTTAGACAACGTGTTCTGCAGAATCCCGGGTGTAACCGGGTACGTGTCCACTTACAAATAACAACCGCTCGGTTGGACACACGTTACAAAGCATTTGATTTTTCAAATCCAAGCAGTAGCACATGAATAATGTCGTAAAATTGTCTTGAAAATCCGAATTCATAGCAAGCATCTAGAATTTGTGTTAAAATATATAGATATGTAATAAACTCGGCCGGAAATCGATTGATTTTTTTAAGGGGCGGGGGTGAATAGAAACACATACCATTTCAAATCTCTCTGCACTCATCGTTATGATTTTTTAAGGAAATTAAATGGCCTGGCAATCTGAGTCCTTTATATATATATATATATATATGTCATACAAGGCAAACTTTAATTAGATTTAGCACGCATAAAATAATCGAAGAAAATTTCAATCGAGAATTTTATAGGCAAAAGTCACCGATGTACACACATTTGGGGTGATTTTTTATTTTATTGGACGAATAATCAACAAAGACATCACGATTAAGATTAGACTGTTACATATAGTGCACATGTTGATAATATATTTTAAGGTGTGTATACCAAAAGTCGTCTTCATAGAAACGGACACGATCGATCTAATAATAACTCTTACTGCACGCGACGAATCAACAGGTGGCTGATAACGTAATGGCGAATGCATTGGCAAGATTTTTTTTATGCAAGGGACGATAGCTTAATATTCAATTACAGCTGTACTTGGGAATTAAATAATAGTTATTTTGATGGAGTAAGTTAAGTTTATCATACTTGTACATTACATGTTCACACGTGATATCGACTGTCTCTATCCTGTGGTATTCAGAAACACTAAGTGTTGTGTGACAAGTTTTAAACAATCGCTTGCATCTTTCCTTTCGTTTAATGCATATAGGTGTTTGACAAAAACACCCCAACATCTAGCTGGTTATAGATGCTATCGCTTATTCTACACAAAGGTAAAGTAATATTTACTTATTTGTTACCATCAACGTACGTACAATGTTAACTTTGCCTATAATTTTTTTTCTGTTTGTTAACAATGTTAATGTATTTCATTATGTACTGCAATTGAATAATACCGTGGTACATAGAAATAATATTTCTAAAAATGCAGACTTTACTGGTAAGTTCTTTTGGCAAAATACTGAAAGCACTCAAGGATTCAAGTGACGTCGCAAACGTCAAACTATGACGTCATTGATGATGCACAATATAAAATTACTTTAAATAAGACATGTTAAAGTTCAGTTTATATGCATTTCTTTCTCAAATATTAAATAAAATGATGATTTTGTAAATAATCACAAATTATTCATTATCATTATTAATTAATTTATGCAGTTTCAATAGACCCCTTCACGATAACTGCGGTACTGCTCTCTTGCAGGGCAAATTGATATACTTTGCCGAAATTTTAGTAGGTAGATAATTAAATGACGTAAATGAAACAATTGACGTTACGTCATATTTTACCAAATTATGTCATTTTGCCCTGCAAAAGAGCAGTACCGCAGTTACCGTGAAAGGGCTAATAAAAAATAAGTTAATAATTACTCTAAAATAGAGTGGTCTGCTTTATATTCTGTTACTGAAATTTGTAAAATACATATTGGCCACACTTGAGTACCTCTAAGAAATTTTGCAGGCAGATGCATTTCTGCAATATCTTTCAGTTTTAAAAGTTTCAAAGAGGTACTCAAGTGTGGCCACATTCAAATTCGCGAAATATTGCAGTAAAATCTACAATTTTCAGCTATTTTTAACGACCATGGTATGTTTGAAGATGCGCATATGCTAAACAGTGGGACCGAGGTGAAAAAATTACATATGCATAGAAGCAGAATATTGTGCCCTACATTATACGCAATTGCAATTTGTATTGTTTCAAACTTAAGTTTTGTGAAAATTTTAAGGCCCATTTTGATGCTTCGTGGCTCTAGCTCTTTTGTACATATTTTTTTTTCTTTGAAATTTGGCTTAATTGACCGGGAAAATTACTGCAATGTCTATTATTATACACATACGAGGGTTGTTAGAAAAGTTCGCGGACAAAGTGATTTACGGCAAAATTACTGTGTACTTTGGTAGCATGGCGTATGTTTTATTAAATGATTAACAGTTGAGAATAAGTATGCAAAAAATCCTATGAATTTGACATTTTTTTCAAAAGATACAGCGATTTTGACTTTGCATGAATTCGATTTACGGAGCACCATTTCATATTTCCACGACGTCAGGTGACGTCAAACAACTGAAATTCAAACATGTTACTCTTTTTCAAAGTAAACACCTTTCAGTTCCACACTTTTCAAGTCATTTGTAAAACCGATTTATAAAATGCACGTTAATACCTTTATTTGTCAAGTTTTGTATAATGTCCTTTGTGGCATATCGTAGATCATTTAGGTCCAAAAACCTCTGTCCTCGCAGTTTTGACTTTAGATAAGGAAAAAAAGGCGAAATCCATAGGTGCAAAATCCGGGCTTATGAGAGGTTGGGGTACTACAAAAACTAAAAAATATCATTTCTTCCATCTTTATACCTCTGTGATTCTAATTGTAAACCTTTGTCTTACAAAAATAGCAGCATCTAAGAACCTTTTGGTCTCTATCGGAGATTTTTCTACGTGCACACAAAATTAAATGAAGGCCCTTGCAGTGCTCCAAGATATCCATTGACGTCAACGTTTTTGACTCATTTTGCAAGCGTTGTTCGTCCAAGTTCGGCGATAAAACGGTTAGAAATTCTTCAATCTAATTGAATATTTCACAAAATGACCTTCATAAGTTATTGTGATGTCATATAAAATATCGTTTATTTTTATGCGCTTAAACGGTACATTTTCTTAATGAGAAAAATGCGTACAACATATAAAACAAGAGGCCCATGGGGCCACATCGCTCACCTGAGCAACAATGGGCGTTCAAAAGATATTGTGCCATATGGCCCCTCAGTAGAATAACAAAACATAAATATTGTAAAGTATTCGAATTTTACACTTATTTTTGCATACACGTTATCTTTGACATTGTATCTTTATGGAATACTATTTTTACCCAGAGTAAGAAAATCCTACGCAAGATATAAAACTAAACATTTGGTAGGGGTACACCTCCCTCCAATTCCAATTTCGTTCTGCCCCCCTCCCCTCCCCCCACTTTATAAAGCGATCAAAATATATGAGAGCATATAGGTACATTTTTTTCCTTAACTACTTACTAGTTATTGTATTTTTTTTAAAAATATCATATAATAGTTATTGCATTTTATTAAAAAAAAAATCTTTAAAAAAAATCCTATAGATGTGAAGAAGAAAATTGTACCCCAATCCGCTCAATTCCTCAAATTAAAAACATTCAAAAATTTAATTTGTCTTCTCCATTATAATTAAATGACTGTTTTTTACCTGGCGTAAACTCGTGTGACTTTTATAACTTTACTCACATTTGATTGATGAATACACTGGAATGAAAATTGTTGTCACGTGACATGTTAAAGAGCTATAAAAATCAATGTTGGCACATCACTCTATTTTACTAAGGCCCACCCATTATTTTCATCTTTATTCAAAAATAAAAAATGGCTACAGACCAGGATAATTTTCTGCTGTAATATTTTCTTAGGAATAGCGATAATTCCTTTATCCCCGCAACAGAAATGTGTCACAACTATGGAAATTGTTTAACGATGTCGTTTTTATTTACTCGTGTCTGAAAAACTATCAAAATTGATGTAGATTTCACATTATCCATTGTATAAAGAGGGGCCTGAGAGTAGTTATATACAGTATATCATCCTTTAATTTTTTTGTACAAGTATTTAATATTTAGCGAGACATTTCTAATGATCAACCAAAATTTCAGCGTCAATCGTAGAATTATAAGCAAGATACAGAGCTCACAATTCTGCTAGGTTTGAGTCATATATTTTGTTCACATGAGTTTATTACATTCAGCTTAAGAATTTTAACTTTGTATTTCCTATTCAGCATTGAAAGTGGAAAAAAAAGAATGGCCTCAGATCTGTGTACATAGAATTGTGAGCAAATCTCTGTATCTTGCTTATAATTCGAAGCTTAACACTCAAATATGGTTAGTAAATAGAAATTGTAAACAATTAAACACAAGAAACATATGCACTATAACAAATAAAGTGCACAATTTATTTTTCAAAATATATACCTATATATTTCCGTCAGCGATATTAAACTCCATTTAAACTTATGAATAAATTCGAGAAAATGCTAAGCATCTCAACAAAACACATTGCATTAATCTAATAGGCCTATTACGCAAAAGATCATACCGAATTACCGATAGAATGAATAGTATTTTAGTACTCTTTTAATACATCAGATTTTGCTTAATTTGCGCAGGTTAACAGTTAACTGTCTGATTTACCGAAGTCTCCGTTTGATTTGATACGTAAAAATTTCAAAATACAGGCGATAGTTACAAAGCATAGATAATGAAAACGAAACGAAAATCAAAACAAGCTAACACCACCGTCATATGTGAAAACTGTCAACGCATTGAAATATTTAACCTCAATTTACTTCACAAAATCGGCACCAATGTATTCTGCATGTTTCAAAGATCCCCTTCGTACGCGAACTGTTGCACAACAAACTAATTCATCATTGTCAGATCGACCCGTTTATCTAAACAAAGAACCTCGTGAGTCTTGGTAAAATGGGTGGGCAAACCCGGGCCGGGGCAAAATAAAAGCCGGGGCAGATCGGCAATCGTCAATTCCAAAATATGCATTGTTTTGCAGTAATATTTACAGCGAATACAAATATACTGGTCCGTAACATATCCTCAAAATTTTAATGAGATCGGCATATTAATAACTGCCAAACTTTTGTTTTGCCCCGGCCCGGGTTTGCCTACCCATTTTACCATGACTCATGGAATACCGAACCCGAAGCTATAAACTGATTGAAACACGCATTTCTTTTATTATTATTTTCGTAATAACTCAGATTTGAAACAGAATTAGCCCATAATTTTTGCAATTTATATTTTCCTTTCCATAAGGATTATTTATGCTAAATAACATTGAATTTGACTCAGTAGTTCTTGAGAAGATTTTTAAAAATGCACCCCCCTTTTTCTACAGTTTCGAGGTTTTCTCCGCTTTGAATAAAGATCGGTCTTTTATTTTTGCAATTTATATTAACTTTCCCATAAGAATGCTTTGTGCCAAATTTGGTTGAAATTGGCCGAGTGGTTTTAGAGAAGAAGATCAAAATGTATAAAAGTTTACAGACGGACAGACGGACGGACGGACAGACGGACGACGGACAAAATGTGATCAGAATAGCTCACTTGAGCTTTCAGCTCAGGTGAGCTAAAAATTAAAAAACGGACTTGCTCCGTAAAGCATATCGTATCAAAATAAAAAAGCTGCATATTTTTTATGGTGCATTGAATACAAGCAAATCTTTACATATTTCTTAGAAAATACGTCAAGATTAAATCTGAAAAGTTTCGCTGGTATCATGTGAATAGTCCACTCACAATTGAACTTGTCCGCGAACTTTTTTAACAACCCTCGTACTTAGCATAACCATCGTTTAAAAGCGTACCCACAATTTGATATAAAATCGGACCAAGCAAGCTTAAAATGCAAAAGTAGTGCATGCAAAGATAATGAAAGGAAACTAGTGATGGGCAATCAGACGAAAAACCATAACTGATTATTGGAAATAATGAGACACTTGTAATCGATTGATTATCAATTATAATTGGAATTATCATGCAATTGTTAAAAGTGCATGGTTTATCATAACAAGATTAGTGTTAACCAACGCTAATAATATCTCCGCTCTGATGTGAATATACAAACTAAGCAAAGTCGACATTTAACAAGAAGTTGACCTACAATTGATACAAAAATAGATACCACTATATGTCATGCCGAAACAAAAAGTGTGTTTAAATCTCAAGCATCTGCGATAAATATTAACTCAGAAATTTTTGATGATTTTTTTCTTCAAAATTTCAGCTTAAGATCAACAAAGTTAATATTAAACAGGAAGTTGATGTCCCACGGCACAAAATTGATTCCAACATATGGCATGCCTAAACAAAGAGAGTAAAATCTCAAGCATCTATGATTAATAGTTGTTGAGAAATTTCTGTCGAAAATTTGTTTGAAAATTTAAGCTAAAAATAAACAAAGTTGTCATTCAACAGGAAGTTGACGTTTGATTGGTACAAGAATGGATCACAACATATAGCATGCCTAAACAAAGAGTGTGTTAAAACCTCAAGCATCTGCTTATAAATGTTGCTGAGAATTCTTTGACGAAAATATGTTTGGGGTGATTTTTTATTTTATTGGACTAATAATCAACAGAGACATCACGATTAAGATTAGACTGTTACATATAGTGCACATGTTGATAATATATTTTAAGGTGTGTATACCAAAAATCGTCTTCATCGAAACGGACACGATCGATCTAATAATAACTCTTACTGCATGTAACGGTTCACCGGAAATACATTGACCACGCGACGAATCAACAGGTGGCTGATAACGTAATGGCGAATGCATTGGCAAGATTTTTTTATGCAAGGGACGATAGTTTAATATTCAATTACAGCTGTACTTGGGAATTAAAAAATAAAGTTATTTTGATGGAGTAAGTTAAGTTTATCATACTTGTACATTACATGTTCAACTTCACACGTGATATTACCCTATCCTCAGTGTTTAATACCCTCCCGCATTCAGATCATGTTTAAGTTTGGGGCATAAAACCTTTGCAAGGATTTAAATCTGAATGTAGGATGATATTATGCATTGCATCTTTTTCATTTTTCTTTAAAATGGATCATTTCATAGTGTTTTTTATAGATGTATACCACACGCAAATAGATGCATACCACATGCCAATATTATATCAACATACTTCACCCCCTTTTGACTCCTACAGAGGGTGGGTGGGTGGGTAGCCACAGTATTTCAAAGATAATCCTTATAAAATTCATCACTCCATCCTCTGTATACATATCTACAAACCAGGCATGGATGTCTAAAGAATGAATTATACGTCACATGTTCTTCCGCTTGGGTATTAACCAATGAGGCTCTTACCCTATCCTCAAGTGTTTAATACCCTACCGCATTCAGATCATGTTGAAGTTTTGGGCATAAAACCTTTGCAGTTCATCAATCATACATGCCCCTTCAGTTCAGTAACCTAAAGAAAATAATGACCTTCTCCCAATACTCAAAAGAAAACAAACATATTTTTATAAACATAACAAATTTTAATTTTACTACCACATCAACATAGATAAAATGTAAATCATCTAAACATAATATGTATATGATAAAGTACAACATATAATTTCCCAATGTTTATTTATGTTTCAAACATGCTCTTTACAGTTTTTGAAAATCACATAAATTTAATTTAGTTTCATATATGATTATGTCCTTCAAATTTGGTCACAAAGGAAGACAAATAACATCCTCTATCAGCATTAATCACACTTGCACACATTATCATTAAATGTTCCATTCTTCACTGAAAGGCTTTACTCAAAGAATCATAATCTGCCTTTCCTTTGTACTGAGATTCAATCCCATTTCCTTGAAATACAGATTCTGCTAACTTTGTAGCAACAACACCTGAATCAATCATTGTATGCATTCTACTATAATACTCTGCGCTTGACTTGCCAAACCAACCAATGTGTCTCATCACCTGACCTACATTTTCAGCAGATCCTGACAAAGCCATTGTAATTGTACAACCAGCTCTGAAACTATGAGGTGTTTCGCCCTCGTAAATACCTAAAGTTGAAAGATAATATAACAATCTTTCATATACTACAGAGTAACTAACATTTTTATCTAAAACCCTTCCATTCTCTGACACAATTCTAAACAAATATCCCTTTGAAAGATCGACCTTCAATTTTTTGGCCAATATAAAACAATCTAACAAACCCTTAACCTAACCGGACAAACCATTATGTCTTCGCACCTTTTTATTACAAAAGAATTGTTCTTTCCCTTCTCACCCCTCAATGTTTTACCAAATGTATGCTGGAATACCAAACCAGAACCATCCTCTAGAATCTTGACCTCCTGAGAAACTACATTGGACAAATCACCAGCCCTGTCACCTGCAAAGAACTGAACTTTTACCCATGCTTGATCTCGAATCAAAACAAATTTTCTCGAAGAGTCAACTCACATCTATCTAATTCTCTATTTATAAATAAAGCTATCGCCTTAACTTTCGATAAGAAAATTGGTTTTGCTTGATTTGGTAATACATGTATGTGTGCTTTTGCTTGCTCCTCCCTAATTAACTTGAGGTATTCTTTTACCAAAGGTGAAGCTGTCGGGTTTCCCTTTGAAAGCACTATATCCCATGTCTTTCCACGTCCAAACTCATGAAATATGTTATTCAACTGGTGAATTAAATTTTCTACTGTTCCTGAAGCAAGTCTCTTAGGACAACCACAATCAAAATCACCTTTCAAACCTAACTTTTCACAATCTATCTTATGGATTGTAGTCTTTCCCTTTAAATCTTTCCAAACTAAAAACCTACGGATATCATTCGGAGTGCATGACAATAAAGTTGGAGACCCAGAAGATGCTTTCAAAAATCCAAGAAAAGATACTACAAGACTGTTTCTCTTTTTACACTTTAAAGAAGTAACAATTTTCCCGTCCAGTTCCAAAAGCCTCCTATCTATTACGTTCCAGTCAATCTCAATTTCTCCTGGATTATCCTGCAATAAAAACCAGATGCAGAAATAAGTCACACAAATAAAACCCTAAAAGCAAACAACGGCCACCTCAAACCTACATTATCCAACACAAAACCCTTCTTAGATTGAATTTTAACCACTTCTTTATCACCGTTTACACCAAGACAAAACGACCCCACAGAATTAGCTAACAACTTCGGCCACCATATAGGTAAGGGTTCCATCATAGGAACTATGATCGTACACATGACCTTCTGCTGCTCGAGTAAGCAAATAATAGGAAAGATCAATCCAAATGGAGGAAAAACATAGGGGTTGATTTCCTTTCTAATATCTTGACAAAAGACATTAACACCTGCTGATAGAGGAGTTGCACAAGGTGTAAAATGTTTTAAAGGCATACCCTCTTTTGAACTCATTGTGTTTGAATCTAGTGCCATTAAATCTATTGAATGTGGACCATATGCTGTATCCACCAACGTCCATGCCTTTTGGCTAAGCATAGTGTCTGCTGCACTTAGGATTCTAGACGGTTTATCTGCCTCATTCAACTTTGAGGACACAAATGTTAGGCGTAAATCTATATTTTTTGCAACAATAAACTAAAAAACATCTTTTATGATATCGTTAAGCTCTTTACATCTTTTACCCTGACTATTCCAAGAACCAATCACAGCCATGCTGTCTGTGTATACATCCACTCGTGAATCTTGCACCATACTGCTAAGTGATATTAAAGCCCTCAAAATTGCATCTGTCTCCTTAACATGTATTGGCCTTACATCATTTTCTGACCAATAATCTCCTAATACTAAGTCTCCCCCCCCTAATCTTACACAGGCACCATATCTAAATCCAGAAGAATCGGTATAAATTGATACTGTTTTGTGAAATTCCAATCTCCATTTAGAACAATCCTGCCACTTATCTACAAATCTCCAATGTTCAATTTCCGATTAGGGATCCGGAAATTTTAACAGACCTACTATTTTTCAAACCCTGAGAAATTCCAGCATTTATTTCTCTACAGAACAACTTGCATCCTGGGATTACCAGACTCATAGAAATGCACTTTCCAGTAAATCTTTGCAATGTTTTGACATCTACTTCCTTTCTTTCTAAAATTGATTCTCTAAGATCTATGAATTTTGCTTTTTTATCATCTGGCAATATGTATGCTTCCCTTACAGAATCAACTAAAAAACCTAAATACCTCTTACAACTTTAAGGATTTAAAGAACATTTACTTAATGCTAGGGTATATCCCAACCTTGTCAACAGTTCAACTAGGGTATATCCCAACCTTGTCAACAGTTCAACTAAACCATATACCAACCTCCTAGCCTCCTCATGAACTTTCACATCATCTACAGAAACAGATCCCCTAGTAGCAACAAACCTATCATCTATGTACAGAGAGTTACGCACAGAGAATGTCCTAAGATAAGAGGTAACACACATACCTATGGATTGGTAAATAAAGGCTGAAGCTTTCCAACCAAATGGTAATGTTGAATACACCATGAAAAATCCTCCAAACTGAATACCAAAATATTCCTCTCATCATCAATTTTTATGTGACTGTAACCTGATTTCTCATCCCATGTGATCAACAAAGCATTTTTATCTACTAAACGATGAATATCTTTCAGTGTCTCTAACCGAAAAGGCAGATCCTTAATCCATAAATTAATATAAAGTTCATCATGACAAAGACGTGGCTTACTTGGTTCTACAGTAAGAGGCATAACCACTCTTGGGGGTTAACACTCACCCACTCTACCTAAAAGTTTGATAGCTCCACACTGAATCTTATCCATTAATTCCTCGACAATAAAATCAGAGTACTGTTTGCAAATGCTAGAATTGGGTGCATAATGTTTGGGAGGCACATTCGAATTGTAATAGTTTCCCTTAAAATTTCCGTTATATGATTGAAAGAAATCAAAGACATTGACACCCTTCTTTATCCATTTTAAAACATCGTTGTTTTTTTATGTAATCTTATTCATAATACACTCCCATTCTGGTACAAATGAATGAATCTGACCAGAAATGAATTTACCTGGATCCCTTATTGGTAAAGAGTTAATATCAAAATATAAATCGCCATTAATTACTTCCTCTGCTCGAGGGGAATGGGTTGCAGGCGAAGCAATTCTTCCTTCAAGTGTAATCCATGCTGGTTGGTCTCTAATACTCATATTCATGGGATTGAAACCACTATTTAACTCCCATAACGGAACCTCCATGAAGGATAAAACTTCTGGAGCAAACTTCATTTTCTGTAAAATTATAATCTTATGATATAATCTAAATCTCCAACAATGCCACCAGCATTAGTTTCACATGAAGAAAGAATTCTTCTGCCTGCAATCCACGTGACGAACCACTAGGGCATCAGTGTCCCTCGGATTACAATACAAAAGAATTAATTCTTATAGTACAACTACATCTGTAAACATGACAGTTTATATCAAACAAAACTTAACTTCACTAATGGAAAAATTATTGAACAAATAGCTTTACAACTTGTAAAATATTATCTATACACACTTATACCTGAGAAAAAATATCGTACATGTTGCTGTATCAAGAACAAAAATATGAACATTATGATCTCATCTACTTATTTCCTTTAGCCAACTTCATTTTCTCACAATCTTTTATCAAATGCATATTACTGTTGCAAAAAAGGCAAGGACCCTTAGGACGATAAGTCCTATAACCTTGTCTACCCCCTCGATAACCTTGGTTTCCATATCCATTATACCCCCCCCCCCCATATTGAACATATTGGGATACATTCCAGGCATCATAGGATACAAAGATGGTTGATAAGGATATAAACCATTCAAAGGGGACTCTGGTCGTTTTTGTGTTTCAACATGTTCAATCTTACTCTCAGCTTTGGTTTCGGGGTTTTCTTTCAAACACTTAGAAATTGCTTTCGAAATTGCATCCGCTACTTTCCCACCTAACACCGACAAACACAAATTAGATATTTGAAGCTTTGCCTGATATCTGTTGGCTTGCCTGTACAACTCTTCAAACATGTCAGCCTCCTCATGGTTTAATTTCCTAGCCACTTTAGAAAGTTCATCAAGATTCAGCAAGATTAAAGCATTGCTAGGGTCATCTTGCAGGCACAGTGTCCTCACCTTCTCTTTAAGCTCCTGGACCATCTCCACCTTTGACATTTTCTCCAAAGACAAAACCCTCTCCTCCAAGGTTGTGTCAGCATCATGCTTCCTTTTTTTTGGAAGGTCCTGCAGTTTCTAAAGGTACTGGTGTACTGCCTCCCCCTGTGGATGCACTAGTGCTAGGATCCTAAAAACATTTTTTTTTTTAAATGATGTTATAACACTCCGCAGCACTGTTAAGGCTTACTATGAAAATATCAACGGATTTAAACGTTCATAAAACGATGCATCTAATTTTACAAAATATTTATGTAATGTTATTTTATCATGATATAAATTTGATACTTAAAGAAACAGCATAGTAAATGCCACTTTGTATGACACTTAGTGTGGTCCTCTGAATGGACAGTCACGTGATATGTGTTGATGATTCTCCCAAATGGAGGTCATAAACAAATTTCAATATTACAAGGGCATACCCTTATTTGAATTAAAAATTTAAATGATAATTAAATTCTACTTATCTAGTACATTTTGAAAAGTGCTGCTGCTTTGTATAGAGTTCCTCTTTTATTAGAATAAATATCAAATAAATGAGCTCCGGTTGAAATTTATATGACCTTCGCTTATTATTTTACGTATTTATTTATTCATTCTATAGATTTCATCGAAGCAGCAGCACTTTTTAATAAATTAAACATTCCCTTAATTTATATCCAAAAGATCGTAATAATCTGTTAAGTGTATGCCCTTGTAAAAAACGGATTTAGATAGGCTTCCCGATGTCAAACACATCGAACTTGTACATTAAACACTCTAGAAAAGAAATAATACACGCTCTAAAAAATTAATACATACTGGATTAAAACAAGCATAATAAATAGAAATTAAAGGTATAATAATTGTTTTCAGATCATACTCCGTTCATTTATAAAATGCATTTTCCCATGTTAAAAAATTGATTGATCCGCCTCTCTTTACACATAATATGCGTCAAAATTTACAGTATGACGTCACATCGAGATGCATCGAGATCAGTCAGTTGTTTATATTTAACGTTGTTGGACTTATTTGACTACAAAGTTGCACGCAGAGGTAATTTTTAATGTAGTTTAATGTGTTCGTACCCATAGCAATCGGGAATTACTTTATTTTTGAGCATTTTTGATGACTTGTTGTTTTGTGTGATGTCATAGTTAACATTTCCCGTACTTTCTGGTCGGCGCGACCACAAAGTAGACCTTAACAGTGCTGCGTCTTTTTAAAGAAAATAGCATACCGCCTATTTGCTTCATTCGTGTCAGTAATATTTTGTGATTTAATATATTTTTTTTTAATAACGCACAATACTGGATATAACTTCTACACATTGAATATTTTGTGACGTAAAAAGCAAAATTAGGTATATATAATTTCAAATTACCAGATATATATCATGTATATGCTATCTACATGTATGAATTGTATTCATGTGCATTAGCATGTACATATAAAAACATACCGTTGAATCATCTAATGCCTGGCCTCTTGGTTGCCCCACTTCATTTGCAAAAATGATCAAGCAATGCAATAACCACCTTGCCTCGTCAACATCAACATCTCTTCCTATTTTAATAAAATGAAAGTTTATATCACAATAAATAATTTCTAAGGATACAAATATTAATCACAACATTTGCATATTAAGTTAATAACTCTTGAAATGATTTAAAGTTTTATTTTCCAACCATCCCATAACCAGTTAAATAATTATTTAAAAAACTTAACCCCTACCAGCCAGTTCCAAAAGCTCAACCATGATTTCCCCTGTCAATGAATTCACTAAATTTTCTATCTCATCCAACACTAGGACGTCTGTCTTCTTTTCCTTAGAAATACGTGCAAACTCCTTTAAACCCTCTGGTTTTCCCCCTCTGACCTTCTTTATGACGGGTAATAGCTTCATTCCTTTCAATGAGTGTCTCTTTCGTAAGACAGTAGGCTGCACCATCTAGAACCAATGCACAAAGATAACGTGAAATCTCACGCATGTACGCATCAAGCGGGATAACTCTAATATAACTTAATTACTCAGTTATCTCGGTTTTTTTTATAAATATATATAACATTTGTTCAAATGTAGTCCCGTAAAACCTTAATACGATCTTAATGATGGACAAACAAGTTCAAACTTCAATTCGTTTATCATGGATCAGTCTAGCTAACAAAATCATGAAACGCACGTGCAGCTTGCCGCCTCGAATCTGCAAACGTGTCTCAAAGCTATTCGATATTCCTTATATATATGCTACCCCTTTCACTAAAAGGTTATCTTTTATGCAATAGCTTTACACATATTTTCCGATAAACCACCTAGGTTCATCACAATACCATGAAAACCTTGTCATTTTTTTTAAAACAATTACGGCTCACCTAGGCCGAATTCATACCACCCAGGTATGTGTAAATTATTGACCACCTAGGTCAAAAACGGCCACCTAGGCCTGAAAGAACCACCTAGAATCAGCCCCCCGGGCAATAAAATTGAAAATGTTTACCTTTCCTATACTTCGCTTCGAGTACAACTCCGTTGCATGCACGTCTGCTCAAGGGCATGGATGTCTAAAGAATGAATTATACGTCACATGTACTTCCGCTTGGGTATTAACCAATGAGGCTCTCGACTGTCTCTATCCCGTGATATTCAGAAACACTTGTGTCACAAGTTTTAAAAAATCGCTTGCATCTTTCCTTTCGTTTAATGCATACAGGTATTTGACAAAAACACCCCAACATCTAGCTGCTTATAGATGCTACCGCTTATTCTACACAAAGGTAAAGTAATATTTACTTATTTGTTACCATCAACGTACGTACAATGTTAACTTTGCCTATAATTTTTTTCCTGTTTGTTAACAATGTTAATGTATTTCATTATCTACTGCAATTGAATAATACCGTGGTACATAGAAATAATATTTTTAAAAATGCAGACTTTACTGGTAAGTTCTTTTGGCAAAATACTGAAAGTACTCAAGATTCCGTGTACAGATTCAAGTGACGTCGCAAATATTTAGTTTTAAACAAATATCTATGGGAGTAGAGAAGAAGATTTTCTAAGATTTAATACATTTTTACTATATGACCATATTTGCCCCACCCTAGACTCTGAACCCCTGACCCAGGGGCCATAAATTTCACAATCTTATTAGAGGGCTTCATGGACATCATAACCATGCAATCAGTTTTTTCCTCACATGTGTGGGAGTAGAGAAGAAGATTTTTGAAAATTTGGCTGTTTTTTTTTTACATATTTGGCCCCACCTGTGGCACCCTGGGGGTGGTAGAGCCACCAATTTCACAATTTACATTCCTCTTACCATAGAGATGCTTCACACAAAAAATGGGAACAATTGGCCTTGTAGTTTTTAAGAAGAAGTTAAAAATTGTAAATTGTTAACGCACGACGACGGACGAAAACAGATAGCAATAGGTCACCTGAGTTTACTCAGGTGACCTAAAAATTATGTCCTGACCTATTTTGAAAGAATGCATAATAAAAGAGGTTTCCCACGCATAATTTTCAAGTGTTTCTATTGAACATGCACATTTCAGACCTGATGACACTAAGATTTTGCTGAAAAAACTAATAATAAAGAAATTTTATTTGTAATTTCATTTAGGGCAAAGAAAATGAACATTGGATACATCTTGAAACTTGCATTCTATCCCACCTGTTCTTTTCAGCTTTTGAGATGGAAACACAAATTATCTATTACTGGAGGACAATTAATAATTCAATTAACAACTGAATGTTAACTTAAAACTCTGGAAAGGCGACTGCATGACAAAGATATACGATTTACCTTTCAGTTAAATTCCAGTCAGCTTTCAGATGAGTAAATGGCAGAAATTCATTCTATGTGTATATTTATATATCAATAAATAACTTTTATTTGTAATCATATGGCTGCATTTTGCAATTGAAACAAATAAAGGAGAGATAAATCATTTTTTTTACAATCTAAGATAGTCTGTATTTAAAATAATCCAACTTTTAAAAATAACAATATCTCTTACGTTGGAAATGATTAACCAGGTACACTTGTCTCACATAAAATCCGTAAATTCGAACTGCCGATTAAATCAGTATTACTTATCATGAATTATTTTGCACAAAATAACACAAATAAAAGAGATAAATACTAGGAAAAAACTTCATTGTACAATCTGAGTTCCAGTTGAAATATTCTTAATATATTACACCTTAAAATAATAGGTTTGCAAGACCAGGTTGAAATGGCACTTGAAGGTAGAACAGCGCTTGTGACCGGCTTTGCTGGCGCCATTGGATCAGTGATTGCTACCTCTTTAGCAAACGCCGGATGTGACGTCATTGCGGTAGACAAAGTGAAACATGATATCGTACAGATATCCATCGATAAAATAAAAGCAGAGTAAGATAAAGTTATTTTTGAAATATTTAAACATAAAAGGTAATACTTGCTATGATTTTCTGCTTAAAAAGTAATGATTTTTTTTCCTAGTCATATGCTAATGATTATAAGACGTCCTCAAAATAATAAATATTTTGTTTACGTTGTTTACATCAATTTTAAAAATTATATTCGCCAACATATCATTATACTCTATAAGCAAGTGAAAAGATTTCTGTGTATGATTTTTTTTCTTCACATTTTTCCCACAGAAGTAAACGGGATGTTAAATACTTTGAATGCGACCTTTCAAATAAAGAAGACATCCATAAGGTTTTCCAAGATCTGAAGTCTGGAGGTGTTGATATCTTAGTTAATGCAGCTGGTATATATTCAATCTTTTTGGACACATCCATCCATCCATCAACTAACCCATCCATCCATTTATCAAGCAATACATTCATCAAATCATGTTTTTATCTTTCTAAGGTCGATTATCTATCAACAAGATTGAATATTTGTCTGATGATGTTTGGGATGAAGATATAGGCATCAATTTGACTGCTCCATTCGTATTGATAAAACTATTTATTGGCTTAATGAAAGAGAAAGGTAAAATACAAGAAAAAAATATGTATTATATGTATGTCAACCTGGATCAACTAAAGCATTATATAATATTTATAGACAAAATTGCGTTACTTGTGCATTTGGATTGGGTTAAAGTAGGATAATATTAGAAATGAGCAAACTTTGTCTCAGGTTATGTTCTGTCCATGTAACATAGGTAGAAATTAAAGTAATTCCTTTACAAATTACATATGCAACAATGGAAGCAAAATTCGTGTTGTTGATGTTCGGCTTCTAATACATTATGCATAAATGCACTGGAAAGACGATTTTATTTATATATCCACATATGGGGCAGTATTTGTTTTATGTTAATTTATTGTTTCCTTTGTTGCTGTATTCTTTATAATTTCAGGTTGGGGGAGAATTATAAACATTTCTTCCGTTTTGGGAATCGTGGCAGCAGGAAGTATATCAAGTTATATTGCCTCTAAGACTGGTCTAATTGGACTCACGAGGGTAAAACTTTACTTCTTTCTAAACATTTTCTAATGGCCTTTTTACGTATTGTTGTACTATATACCTTTTAATGGAATATTTGATTTATGAAATCATGTTTGAAAAAATACTTGGTCTGTTTCTGAAACATTTCTAAACAGCTTTTTTATACATGTATAACATTTTGTACCTTCCAGAGGAAGATTTCTTGCCTGATTTTGGAAATCATGAAAAAAAACAAATGAACTATATTAAAATCTTAGGAATTCATAACTTAGAGATAGTAGATTTATTTTTTTTATTTTTCACAATTGCACATCTAGTGTTAATAAGTTTACCCTTAAATATATTCGAGACATCAATTCTACTTAAGCATCAATTGTCCGTGGCGTGGAAAATTGCAGTTATATTGACTAAAGTAGAATATGTTTGAGAAAGAGAGAAAAATAAATTCGACCAAATTCATTCGTTCTAGTGGACATATATCTTAGTTTAAATGTTGAACCAGATTTTGAAGATTATCTAAAAGAGAAGAATGCGCAAAGTCATGCGTACTCGAACTGTTCTCGACCTCGTTAATATGCTCAATGTCATGACATATATCAACGTTCAATTAAAATTCTTAATCATGAACAATCAAATTAAAAAAAAAAAATTAACAATTATTTCCGTCGATAAAAATATTGCATACTTAATTCATTACATTTAAAAAAATTGTCATTCGCCAGTCGTTCTTTTTCGCTTTGCAGCTGCAATGGAAGACGTACACGTTGCTTTGCAACGAGCTTTCCTCTAGTTGTTATGTTCTTCTTCTTGCTATACTATTAACATTAATACAAGTGTATAAACACCTTTTCCTGTCACATTCTATATCAGACCAACGGCAATTGCAGACTTTGACCAATATTAATTGTAAGAAACGTATCAATAGTTCAGATTAATATAGTCTATAAAATAGAAGAGCAGTATGGCCCGATTTAGCCAAACATATTACATTAAATGTTAAGATCTACTGCAAATATATCTGCATTGCATTTGCACGTTCCTAGTCAATTAATAATTTGGAACCCGTTGTTTATGGCGACATTTTTTTTTTACATTGATTATTTTACGTTTTGTAGAAAAAAATGTATTGATCGTATATTCGTGTTTGTTCACAGGCAGTGGCTTTAGAGTGTGCAGAAAACGGAGTAACTTGTAACGCCGTCTGTCCTACAGTTGTGGACACACCAAGTAAATTCTTTATTTTTTTTTAATCATAATAAAGTAACTTAAATCATTGTTGTATCAAATGTTTGTCCAAAATTATTGGTCCCGCTAATTATTTCTACTTTCTAACACTAATACGATGTGCCCACACAATTCGAAATAATACATCAAAAACTGATATTTGTAGAAAAATTTACCATGACCTGGTCTTGTATTTATTTTTTAAACAGGATAGATCTTTCCAGTCATTTTTTTCATTCTGATAAAAATGTTAAATGGAACTTTCCAGACAAAGTATTCAAATATAGAGCTCACATTACAAATCAACTTGTCTGCATTTGAAATGCTAACGCATGCAGGTATAAATTACAAAATCGCTTTATTTCAGTAAAATATATTCAGCTTTTTGGTCGGATGAATACTCACCCTTTAAATTACTGTTCATTAGTGACCGTTAGTAATGCATTGGATATACATTGTACAATATATAGCGGTTCAATCATCAATCTACCTTGAAACAAACTTCTAAATTATAACTAGTCATATACATGTGATAGCTCATATACTTCAAATTTGTGTTTCTGATACATTTTGAATTTCATTGCATCTTTAGTTATAACACCTTTTCTGAAACATCTACAGACAACTACTGGAAGCAGCCACGAGGAAGCAAAAGTATAATTTTCATTATAACTTGTTTCAAAATATTTACATGTATGTTGATTTTTAATGCATCCTACAAACTCGATATGATATGAAAATTGATAATAATTTTTAAAAAAATAATGGAACGAAATTTATATTAGCTAAATTTATAATGCAGATGAATGACTGGAAACAATATACATATTATTGAAAAATTTGTTTTGTAAAACATACATGAACTATTCTATCTATGAACAACAACGATGAAATTATATAAAGTACAATTAAATTATCGAGTGCTCATTATCTTGTCTTTGGACATAAGCCAGTATTAATTAAAATGTTATCTGTAATCATAAAGAGTTTTTTTGGCTTAGAGTTTTCAATGTTAATAGTTTATTTTTTGGTGTTTTCAAAGGAGGCGCTTAGACAGTCACAGCCAACAAAACAGTTCACTAAACCTGAACAGGTAGTACATATGCCTTCACAAACATGAGGTTTTCTAAATCACAAGAACAAAATCATAGACACGTACAGAAAATTATCGGTTAAGAGGATTCTCATGGTCATTTAAAAACTTTTTTTTATCCTCCTGATGAAAATCTTTGTAAAAAATATATAGAAACGTATTCAAGTTCTCTTTCACTAAGGACACTAAATAACTAGAAACTTACTGCGTTTTGATTACTCTGGGCACTTAGTCAATTTACATTTCAATATAAAAAAATAATATTGAATTATTAAACTAAAGAAAACAGTCAGTCAATTAAATTAATCATTCTTCATTATGTGCAATAATTTGTTTTGTTTCTTCTTCCCACCCCCCACCCCCCCAAAAAAAGGACAAAAAACCAAATTTAGTTACACTATTGCCTCATGATTTCTTTATTCTTTTCATTTTTGGGAGTTGATTTTAATCAACTCTCCTATGCAGTTACTCAGACAAACCGAAAGTGAAACAGTGTTTGGACCTAAGCACAAATCAACACCGCTGACAACAATTAGTTCTTGAAAATAATCAATAAATTCGATGTAATGTATTCTAAGCATTGTTTTTCAAGGAAACTTATTTATAGATACCTTGTAAAAAGTCATATTTTAAATGGTACGAACAATTTAAATATTTTTTTGTAGTCGTACGTTGTATGTATTCCTACGCCAGAGTTCAATATAGTCTTGTTCAACCAGACGCTCGGCTGTCTCCGTAAATCTCCGACAAGCAGAGAGTATCTCTTGCTTGTTGGATATTAAGGGAGACAGCCGAGCGTCTGATCCATACACTTTCTGAGAACTGTATCGATTACTGATACGTAGTTTGATGGAATTAATTCTATGAATATTACACAACATGATTCATATGGGGTTTTTACGAAATATTTGTCGGAGAATTCATATTATAAAAAATGTGCATAATTAAAATACTAAAATCAACTCCCGTCAGTACTTCAGTACTTTGATTTACCTTCCTGTAGCTAGAATTACCAATGTCTTTAGTTCCCAATTGTGGGGGTGGGGGAGGGGGTTAATGGATTAATACGTGGCTCACTTAGAACAGTTATTGCCCCTGAGAATTTCTAGATTTCAATAAAATCACTTACAATTTTTTGATTGAGTCGGAAGAAATTGTTTGAATCATAAACAAAGTAATTAAGCGGAAATAATTTCAATTGTTAAGAAGAATTAGATGTCGAGTTTCTTTATTTATTATTTATTATTATGTTCAATACGATAGCGTTTGTCAAATCAAACCTGAAAAGAATCTTGTTGAATACGTGCCAACATTAAATTAGTTTCATTGCTGAAAGATCTCTATTTTTTTCCTTTTTAGATAGCTGACTTAGTGGTGTTCCTTTGTTCCCCCGCAGGACAGAATATGACGGGAACTGCTATCCCCATGGATGGCGGACTAGCCATCGCCTAAATAAAATACTGGTTAAACCGACACCGGTGAAATCTGGAAATTCTATATACAATAACTTTTTCTTGTACTTTATATCAAAACCTGTACAATCTTGAATTTCGGATCAATGTATATAACTCCCAAACTAACATATTGTCATTTAGATACAGTAAAACACGGTTATAGGGAACACGCTTATAATAAATTGACGCTTACAGCGAAGAGATTTTCATTCCCGCGGACTTTATTACATGTTGTAAAACTGACGGACAGAACGAATTACGCATATAACGAGGCAAAATCGCCCGTCCCTGGAACTTCGTATTTAGCGTGTTTTACTGTAAAATGTTTTCATTGGTGTTCACACAGTTTTATATTCTTGTATTTTATGTATATTCTATGTATTATCTATACATTTGATTGTTTAATTGCGTTTCTCGTATATACTGGATGACCAAGAACAACACAATGATCATTGAGAATATTGTTAAATTTAGTTAATACTGTAAAACGAGATTCCAGTTCAAATGTGTTTTTTTTTACCATGAAAAAATTCATTGAGGAACAATAGATTGATAATTTTCAACTTGTTTCAAGGAACACTTATTAGTATGCGCATTATTTTTTTAAAATACAATTTTAAAGAAAACAAATTGTAGAGCAAAATACTGGCAACTGGCTGACAGAAAGTGAACAATTCTCTTTCTCAACATATTCTTTTTCAGAGCTTTCATAATCTTCCATGAAATTCTTTACTTTAAAATATAACTTTGAAACATTAAAATCAAGTATCGGAACTTTTTTGATTTACCTGTTTTTTTCCCCAGCTCATACCAAGTTAATGCATGGCTGTTATTACATAGATTATTTGTTAACGGTGCAAATACAAAAAACTCCATAAACATTTATTACTTATAATAAACGAAAACTAATTAACTTTAACATCGGCGACATGACACAATATTTGTTTCTTGTTCAAACATTGCTCACATTTATATTTTATTTTTTAATTTATTTGTATTTTATTATGTATTACTGTTTGTCGAAATAAATACATTTTAATTACCAAAATATGTTTCCTTCCTTTCAAAAGTTTGTCATCTAAGGTCACATGTGGAAAACAATGTGGAAAACAATGTAAAAAAGCTTTAAAGAGAATGATAAGAATGCAGTATATTTATCTTTACGATATAACTTAATTAAAAACAAAAAACACTTATTAAATATGAGTTCAGCATACGCTTAAAAAATAATCCTTCCCCGGTCATCTAAAGAAATGGTAAATGCAAAAGACACCGGACGAAGAAAACGCTACTATTCGGTCTAACTGAAAAAATAAAAATGTAGGCCTGTGCCCGACAATTAGCTAAAATGGGACGAAAGAAACTAAAGGGCGACTGAAAGTACACAGTTGACTGAATAACAGAGCTTAACCTTTTGCAAGTTGATGCTATTAAATTTCGATCTTAATTAACCATAGTTCTTAAAATCTCCCTACAACGATACATGTCAGTATATCAATGGAGGACGAAGATAAAACAAGAACCAGTTTTATGTCCATTTCATCCATAATATACTGGTAAACAAACAAGACAAATATAACATTAATCAACAACTTTTCTAATTATTTTTTTTAGTTCAATCCCGATCTAAAATAAAGAAGAAAAAAAAAACGAAACAAAAATATTTTGGTCATCGTTTATCTATTTCAGTGAACAGATTACATGGAAACTAGTCCTAGAAAGTTTAAAATCACTTAGTTTCATTTGTTTGTGTTTGTGAACCATTTGAAAAGACAATCTTCAACCTCATTATAATTTCCCAATCGCATTCTTTTACGGATTGGAGAAAAATCACCGGACTCAAAGGCTTCAATTACTGCTGAACGCTGCTTGTATATCATCGTAAGTGTAGTCGGGTTAATCCCAAAATCCTTAGCTATATCAGATTTACGATTTGCCTTCTTATCAATAGCCATAACTAATTCGTATTTAGTGTCCAAAGATAAGGTTTTTCTTTACTGTGGGGTTCCCATATTACGTCTAGCCTCAAAACGTTAATATGCGTGAAAATAAAGAAATCAACAGTGAATTATTTATAAGAACTAGTCCAATAGAAGCACACAATAAAATCACACTTGATTCAAATGCATACTGTGTTTGAAGTTAGATGTTTTCTAAAACCATTATGATTAACGTATAAACTGTACATTTTGTGAACTTGAGTAATTTTTCATTGATGCAGAAATATTTTCGTTCTTTAAACACGTGATTTATATGCATAGAAAGCTTTAATACAATTTGTTGGAATTACATATTATTCCTCCTCAGTATCATTTCTAAATAATGTTCATAACATTACTCTCTCTCTCTCTTTCTCTCTCTCTGTGAAAGGTTGGTCTAACAATACAACTTAATATATGTATTAGTTCCACTGGAACATACGGCTACTTAAAAGTTCAAATTATATTACGATGCAATTTGGCGGCCAGTATGAATTACTTCTGCTTGGGGAAATTAACTGTCGGATATCACCCCTCAAATAACCATCTGTGGACGAAGATGATTATAATACTTAAATCGCATAATGTTATGTGTATTTTTTTTCGTTATCGTGCATATTTATTTTACAATTATTTTGTCGCCTAAAGAATTAAATATAATTGTTAACTATGATACCCTGCCGAAACTATCTTTATTGGTCTGGTTACAAAGTACAGTGTATTTATTTCTATTGATAAGGTAATAATATTATAAATATTCATTGAAAAAATAAATTAAAATTATAGCAGAAAAAAAAATTTACATAATGGAATTTTGTTTTGAAATGCCTCTATTTTTCTGCTTTATTCAAAAGTCTAATGAATGAGAAAATGCAATATGTTTACTTTCGATATATTAATAAAATGCATCATAAATTCCCAAAAAAGAATCGGAATAACAAATAGTTGTAAACATCTTGCTTATAATTTAGATAAAAAATACAAGTAAAAAGTGAAAAAAAGCTGTGCAAGTTTAAAATAAGAGTACCAAATTGTCATCGATGTATAAATATAGAAGTTGAGACCACTACTTCGTACAAAAGAACAAGACACCATCAACGATGCTGTTTGCTGTACTCTTATCTTTGACCACTCTGTCGCTCTGTGACGCTGTAGGATGTAAGTACATTAAACCATTTCTTTTATAAATTGGTGACGCTAACATGTTAAGATGGCTCAATGGTCGTGGCCATGTTTCCATTTCTGTAATAAATTGGTGACATTAAAATGTTATGATGGCTTAGTGGTCGTGGCAATGTTTCCATTTCTGTATTAAATTGGTGACGCTAGCATGTTAAGATGGCTCAATGGTTGTGGCCATGTTTCCATTTCTGTAATAAATTGGTGACACTAAAATGTTAAGGTGGCAAAGTGGTCGTGGCAATGTTTCCATTTCTGTAATAAATTGGTGACACTAAAATGTTATGATGGCTTATTGATCGTGGCAATGTTTCCATTTCTGTAATACATTGGTGGCGCTAGCATGTTAAGGTGGCTTATTGGTCGTAGCCATGTTTCCATTTCTGTAATAAATTGGTTACGCTAACATGTTAAGGTGGCTTAGTGGTCATGGTTATGTTTCCATTTATGTAATATATTGGTTACGGTAACATGTTAAGAAGGCTCAGTGGTCGTGGCAATGCTTCCATTTCTGTAATAAATTGATGACGCTAACATGTTGATGGGAATCGGTGGTAGAGTCCATTTTTAACCTATTAATTATTAAAAGAAAAGTTTTATACAAAAATATAGGAAAATAACATTTAAAGGGTAAAATGTTTGAATTTTTCTTTTCTAAACAATTGTTTATAGCTTCATATGTATTATATCTTAATATTTAAGGTACATCTGATTGCTTATTTGTTGACCATCCAACCTCCTTCACGCTCCGCTTTTAAATTTTTCAAACTTTATTTTGTTAGAAGTCTGATTTACAATCAAGCCAAGCAATTTTACGTAAATGTAACCGATTCGTCATGTGTAAAATTTGAAAGTTCGAATTTAATTCATCAGCAAATAACTTGACTTAAAAAAAACTAAGATAACGGACTCTAGACAACCATTCATTGTAGGTTTCAATTTATAAGTTTTAATGTAACTGATTTGTTTCAATATAAATGGTTTCGTCATTTCTTTTTGTTTATTCTTTTTTTTTCTTTTCCGTCGATTTTGAACTTTGAACAATTGTTTTTTATTTTGTTGATTTGTTGGGTTTTTTTTTATTGTTGAACAGGCATAAAAAACCTGAGTAGATGATTCTTGAAATCCGCAAAGGCAGTAAATGGATTGAATGAATATTTGTTTTTGTGTTATAATCGGTTCAGCTATTTATAGCAACCCTTTGATCAACTTTTTCTCTTAAATGATGTACTCTAATCTTTGCCTTTTTTTGGGGTACTTTTGTAAATATAGATAGCCTGGCGTATAGGAAGCCCACTTGGCAGACTCTTGAAAAATATTCTTCCGCTTAGGCAGTAGATGGGCTGTACGAGACCAGATCAGGGGGCAGGGATCAGTGCGCCATGTCCTACCCATCTTCGAAGGAAGTCACGTGGATGGTCGACCTTGAAGATATACACAGAAAATACCTAGTATTAAGTTTTAAATAGAGATGTCAATTTTACTCGGTTGACTTAGTCGATTAATCGTGGACTATAGTCGAGCAGTAGTCAAGTACTCGTTGAAATTTTTTTTGAAACTGTGTGTCCTTTTTAAATCAAATAATGTTACTGTCACGTACACCGTTTTTCAAAAACATTTAAAAACTTTATTAAAATATGTACTAAATGTATTTAATAAATTGAAAAGTATTTTATCTAAATATTCGTTAGCAAATGTCCTAGCTTTTCCTTTTTTCTTGTGACACTTACATGTAGATGAGCTTCATATCACCTAAAGCAAATCAAATGTGATCAGATCCATGTAAATTATCCCGTGCCTAATCAACAATGAAAGTTTAATGATCATAAAAACAAACGCCTTTAGATGATTATTGATACGATTAATGTTTTGATAAAACAAACATTTACTCCAGTAACTAACTGATTACAAGACACATCGAATTGGTCACCTGAAGTAAATATCTGCCTAAATCTTTCTATTCAAAACAATAATTTGATCTACAAAATCAAAAGATTATATATATATATATATATATATATATATATATATATAAAGCACAGATAAATTCACCTTATTGGAGCTCCACCTTCGCCCCGGCCGGGGCTTGAACTCACGACCTCTGGAACCCATTCTCCTAGCAGTGAGCGGCCACCGCGCTAACCACTACCCCATCTAGGCAAGACAAAAATCTTGCTTTCGATGACGAAGGGAACCTAGCGCGCCGGTCGCTCACTACACCGTCGTTTGAGATACAGGTGGAATACAGTTAAACGGCAATTTGAGAGGATCGGGACGATACACATTGCATAGATATATACATATATAATAAGCACAAACATTGCAATAACTCTCAAATTGACATATACCTGCCCATAGTGAATGATATAGATATACATAAAGCACAAATGCTTATTATATATGTATATATCTATGCAATGTGTATCGTCCCGATCCTCTCAAATTGCCGTTTAACTGTATTCCACCTGTATCTCAAACGACCGTGTAGTGAGCGACCGGCGCGCTAGGTTCCCTTCGTCATCGAAAGCAAGATTTTTGTCTTGCCTAGATGGCGTAGTGGTTAGCGCGGTGGCCGCTCACTGCTAGGAGAATGGGTTCCAGAGGTCGTGAGTTCAAGCCCCGGCCGGGGCGAAGGTGGAGCTCCAATAAGGTGAATTTCTCTGTGCTTTACGTATATCTATATCATTCACTATGGGCAGGTATATGTCAATTTGAGAGTTATTGCAATGTTTGTGCTTATTATATATATATATATATATATATATATATATATATATATATTAGGCGCTTAAAAATACACTAAGGGCACCGATGGAACAGTCTGTAACTTATGAATAAAAAATGCTAAAAAAAAGAAAACTGTAATTTTCATTCGTAGCCAAGAAACTGCTGCGTTAAAAAATATTAAATGTTTTGAATTTCCCCCTACTTTATAACGAGTAAATGACTAAAAAAATTTTAGTCGATGATCTTTGTGACCAAGCGATATAGTTTTGAGTCATGAAACCAACTTGTATTCACAACGACTTGATTAAACAATTTACCAGAAAAATAATCTGGCTCTCGACGACTACATGTATCGTCCGTGAACAGACATTTGCTTGTTCATGGCTAGGAATATTCGCGTGAGCAATCCTCGCAAACAAATAGTGCACTCTCGAATAAAAGCTGGTTAACGATATATGTTTACTGCACGAGTTGAACGTTATTATAGGAAATCAAACCAACAAAATAAAGGTGAAGTAATGATACCCCAGTTATATTAAATGTAATTACTTTATTGAAAATGCAATTTGCAAATGGCAAGCATAGCAATCATACTGCAATTACTTTATATACTCTATGAAACGCATTTACTGATAATTACCACCACCCTAAACACAATCTCTCATTTTGATTTTTGAAATATCAGCAATTGACACTTATCATCTGTTCCCATTTCACGATGTATGCATGGAACATGAAACCATGCTTTACTACAGTTTTCGACTTTTGTTGAAGGCATCTACATTTCTTTCAATCTACAGCAAAAGGATGAACGGTGGATCTTTTCTAATGCAGAAATATTGGGATATAGTTTTAACGGAATTGAAGTTGTTTCTCATCAACTGTCTAACCTCTAGCAGTAAATTCCGTGTATACATTGATTCTCATCAACTGACTAATTCGTAGAAGTAAATTTGATGTACACAAACTTTGATGTAACTGGTCTTAATGATATTTCAATCCATAGTTAAAGCATTAAAACAAGACGGTGATACCCCGACAAAGTAGTATTAAAACGCATACATATGTGACATAGCCAAATATTTGGTAATATAAGGACGTTAATTTTATTATTTATGTTCGGCTTAACCAAATCGGGTTCCCCTTTCATAAGTTTCATAACTATAGTCAACACATTATATATATATATATATATATATATATATATATATATATATATATATATATATATATATATATATATATCAATCTGATTAAGATCTTTGATCCGCTCCGACAAATTCGATGTCGCTACACAAAGATCTGAAGACATCCCGTACAGGGTCACGTCAGAATGAACTTTCATGACCCAGGGTATGCCAATGAAACTCTTTCATATTCACCAATCACTGTACGCTTTTCATTTCATATTCGGTATAGCGTTAAAAATGGCGGACACAGATGCAGCATTGAAGAAATCGTTGTCAAGTTTTAGTATTGACTCTTTAAAGCCGCAACAGAGACAAATATTAGATATAGTAGTGGAAAGGAAAGACTGTTCAGTTATATTGCCAACAGGATTTGGAAAATCGCTTCCTTTTCACGTATTCTTGCCGGTTATTCACGAGATAAGAGGAGATTTTAACCAAAGTGTCATGTTAGAGTGCTCTCCTTAAGTTGCATTGATGCAGGACCAGGTAGCGAAGTTAGCAACAATAAAAAGTGTTTCAGCAGCATACATAGGTATGGTATTTTTCTAAATTAACTTCAATGACCCACTACTATAAATTTTCAATGTAACAATATTAATGAGTAAACGTGTCTGAACTGTTCAAATAATAACACCCTCTCCTGGACTTCCCCTCGCCATACTTGAAGTCTACTGAAGATTAATTACATGTACTTTGTTAACAGGATCAAGTGTAGAAAGCGATGCCCATATCCTAAATGGGGAAATAGATATCATATATGCATCCCTAGAAAGAGTTATAAATGATGCTGGGTGAAGAGAGGGCAATACAAAGTTGAAAGTTTGTTCCATCGTTATAGACGAGTTCCACACCATTGCAACATGGTAATTATATTCCAGGCTTCCATAACTTTCTCTGAATAATAGTTTACAGAGATTAAAATTTATGCTGTTTATATTTTTAATGTTTTGTTGAGTATTGGTAACTGCTGTAAGCAACAGTTTCTTTTCAATCTGCTGAAATAAATGTCACACGTAGGCATCTTTCTCAATTGGCAGAGTTAATCAAAACAAGCTTTTTTTCAATGAAAAAAAGACAAAAACAAACCGTCAACAATCTCAAAAATCCATAAAACGAAATACAAATTCAAAGCAGAGCAACACGGACCTCCAAGATAGAGGTAGGATCAGGTGCCTTAATTATGGTCTAACAATTAGTATGAAAAACGTCAGTCATCATGCGACTCAGTGGAAGATTGTATTTGCGGACAAGGTCGTCGTATCGACCATCGACCATAGAACTTAAGAAAAGATGACTTTAAACGAGACTCTTGATAGTCCTGTTTCATCAACTTGTTTGTCAGTAGCTTGCCTCGTCTTAGAAACTGTTCATACGAAGAGCATGCCCTTGCGTATCGAATTAACTGAGAGACAAAAAAACCATATGCAGGTGATGAAGGTATATTGCTACATAAGTAAGGAAAGTTGACTATAGAAAAATTGAAGTCATCGCGTTTATCATAAAGTTTGGTTGTTAGGTTACCATCAATGTCCATTTCCAGTAAAATATCCAAATATGAAACAGATGACGCTGACAATCTACTGAAATGACTAAAACACTGAACCAGTATTTAAGTTTAGACTAATGCTGTGGAATCTGTTCTTCGTGGAGGACCAAGTGGCTTTCGTGGGTAATCCTAGCCCACGAATTTACATCCCCACAAACATATATACAAGCATTGTTTAATATTCATTTAAGTTGTCCCGATTACACTACCAACAAAATAACGTTCCCATGAACCAGGAAAATTTTTTTGGTTGTCCACAAACATTGACCCCCACGATTAAAAATGATTCCACAGTAATTATAGAGTAAAACATCATGATCATGTGGTCCTTTATTTTTCAGGGGTGAAGACATAAGTGGACTAAATAAACAAGCTTTCAGGAAGTGGTTTGCTTCTGTTTGAAAACTGCGTTCGAATTCTTTATTTCCACAAGCCAATGTTGTGGCATTGAGTGCAACCTGCACACAAAAAATTAAGAAACGAGTAATGAAGCAGTTGTGTTTTGGACCAAACACTGTGGAAATTTTCAAGTCTCCAAACAAAGCCAACATTAAACTTTCAGTGTGTAAAGTTTCAAATGAACGTGAAATTGCAATGTCATGGCTTGTAGATGGTTTGAAACAATTGGCTGGTGATTTTTCCAAAATCCCTGTTGTATTGTTACAGTATTAATGATGTGTCAAAACAAAACTTGACTCTTATTTTTCTAAAGAGCTGGATGAGGAAACATTTGGCTCAGTTTTTCAGTATTCTCAGTAATCAATAAATAGGTACACATAAATTCAATTCACACTCCACCTGATTTCACAATGTATATGCGTAAAGTGTAATTTGTGTTTATGGTGCATTTTCATGTACAGTTGATATGTTACTTATTTACACTGCCATGGTATATTTACTGTTCAACTTTTTATAATTTTATAGAAGTCGAGCATTATTTTCAATGTAAATATATCCATACATGTAAGATAGGTAAGGCATTATAGGGCTAAATAAAAATATTGCAGATAATGATAATGATAAATTTTCCATTTACAAGTCTTGCTTAGCTTCATTATAATTATGTCTCCCCTTTCAAAGGGGAGACATATTGTTTTTGTCGACTTTCTCATTCTTCTTCTTCTTCATCCAAATTTGTCCAGGCCGTAACTTAAATACCCTTTGAGATTAAGACTTCAAACTTGGAACATAGGTAGATGGTATTGAGAAGGAGTGCACGCCACCAAAATTTTTGACCTTGACCTATTTTGACCTTCAAGGTCAAGCGTTTTATAAAAAACAGTGTCCGGACCATAACACAAGACACCTTCAACATAGAGACTTTTAACTTGTATCATAGATAGATAGTATATAACGTAGCTAAACACCACCCAAATTTTTGACCTTGACCTAAATTTTTTTTCAAGGTCAATTTAGAGAAAACGCCATCGTTCATCTCTTGAATATACTTTGACAGAAGGACTTCAAACTTTAAACAAAGAACAATAATAATACACTGAGGTGTACTATTGTTTTATATTTGACCTTAACCTTGTCTTTACTCAATGTCAAATTAAGAAAAAATAATAAAATTTTGTCTGGGTCGTAACTTAAATACCCTTTGACATTAAGACTTCAAACTTAAAACATAAATAGATGGTATTGAGAAGGAGTGCAAGTCACCATAATTTTTGACCTTGACTTATTTCGACTTTCAAGGTCAAGCGTTTTATGAAAAACAGTGTCCAGACCATAACACAAGACTCCTTCAACATAAAGACTTTTAACTTGTATCATAAATATATGGTATATAACGTAGCTAGTCCCCACCAAAATATTTGACCTTGACCTAATATTTTTTTTCGAGGTCAATTTAGAAAAAACGTCATTGTTCATTTCTTGAATGTACTTTGACAGAAGGACTTCAAACTTTAAACAAAGAACAATAATAATACACTGAGGTGTACTATTGTTTTATATTTGACCTTGACCTTGTCTTTACTCAATGTCAAATTAAGAAAAAATAATAAAATTTTGTCTGGGTCGTAACTTAAATACCCTTTGACATTAAGACTTCAAACTTAAAACATAGATAGCTGGTATTGAGTAAGAGTGCACGTCACCATAATTTTTTACCTTGACCTATTTTGACTTTCAAGGTCAAGCGTTTTATGAAAAACAGTGTCCAGACCATAACACAAGACTCCTTCAACATAGAGACTTTGAACTTGTATCATAGATAGATGGTATATAACCTAGCTGAACCCTTCCAGAATTTTTGACCTTGACATATTTTTTTCAAGGTCAATTTGAATAATAGGCAGAAAATAAGACTTCTGATGGTTTATTCCCAGAACGGCTACTCGCCATAACAAACACCTAATTATTTTTGACAATTATGGGGTCCTCTAAGGGGGTACAGGTAGAATATACCTGTGTCCACCTGGATTTCCCAAATCAGTTAAATTAGCATAAATTCAGAAGAAATAAATGCATGTTTCTATAAATGTAGTAATACACATTTTTTAAACCTAAATCAATGTTGCAGTTTTCAGTCATTTTTAGCTCACCTGAGCTGAAAGCTCAAGTGAGCTATTCTGATCACATTTTGTCCGTCGTCCGTCTGTAAACTTTTGTACATTTTTATCTTTTTCTCTAAAACCGCTCGGCAAATTTCAACCAAATTCTTATGGGAAGGTTAATATAAATTGCAAAAATGAAAGACCGATCTGTATTCAAAGCGGAGAAAACCTCGAACCTGTAGAAAAAGGGGGGTGCATTTTTAAAATCTTCGTCTCAAGAACTACCGAGTCAAATTCAATGTAATTTAGCATAAATAATCCTTATGGAAAGGAAAATATAAATTGCAAATATTATGGGCTAATTCTGTTTCAAATCTGAGTTATTACGAAAATAATAATAAAGGAAAGGCGTGTTTCAATCAGTTTATAGCTTCGGGTTCGGTATTCCATGAGTCATGGTAAAATGGGTAGGCAAACCCGGGCCGGGGCAAAGCAAAAGATTGGCAGTTATTGAAGGGACCTGGACACGATTTCAGATGAAAATTTTATTTTTGATTTTTATGTATTAAATAGTTTACTTGTGTATTTTGAATGATTTACCAAAATTTAAATGTTAGAAGCCGTGTTACAAGCAAGATACAGAGGAAAGAGGTCGTTGTTATGTAAACAAAGCTCGAGTCTTATATTTGTTTACAAATAATGTAAAGTAAAGAAATTACCATTTCTTTGACATAATAACTTGTGGAAACAAGATAAACTTATTAAATGTGTTCATAAATAAGTTTATCAACAACAAAATGCAACATCAGATTGAAACTTTTACAAATTCAAGACATTTGTAAACAATAACAGGACTCCAGCTTTGTTTACAAAACAAAGAATTTTAACCTCTGTAACTCGCTTGTAACTCGATATTTGACTTTCAAATTTTGACAGAGCATTAAAAACATCCATATTGACCATTTTAGACATTAAAAATGGAAAAAATAAATTTTAAAAAAATTGAGCTCAAATCGTGTCCAAGTCCCTTTAATATGCCGATCTCATTAAAATTTTAAGGATATGTTACAGACCAGTTATTTGTATTCGCTGTAAATATTGCTGCAAAACAATGCGTATTTTGGAATTGACGATTGCTGATCTGCCCCGGCTTTTATTTTGCCCCGGCCCGTGTTTGCCCACCCATTTTACCAAGACTCGTATTCCATACTTTTAAAACGAGGTTCTTTGTTTAAGATAAACGGGTCGACCTGACAATGTTGTGCAACAGTTCGCGTACGAAGGGGATCTTTGAAACATGCAAAGTACATTGGTGCCGATTTTGTGAAGTAAATTGAGGTTATATATTTCAATGCGTTGACAGTTTTCACATATGACAGTGGTGTTAGCTTGTTTTGACTTTCGTTTCGTTTTCATTATCTATGCTTTGTAACCTGGGAACTATCGCCTGTATTTTGTAATTTTTATGTATCAAATCAAACAGAGACTTCGGTAAATCAGACAGTTAACTGTTAACTTGCGCAAATTAAGCAAAATCTGATGTATTAAAAGAATACTAAAATACTATTCATTCTATCGGTAATTCGGTATGATCTTTTGCGTAATATTAGATTAATGCAATGTGTTTTGTTGAGATGCTTAGCATTTTCTCGAATATATTCATAAGTTTAAATAGAGTTTAATATCGCTGACAGAAAATATGTAGGTATATACATGTATATGATTCATTTTGAAAAATAAATTGTGCACTTTATTGGTTATAGTGCATGTTTCTTATGTTTAATTGTTTACGATTTCTATTTACTAGCCATATTTGAGAGTTAAGCTTCGAATTATAAGCAAGATACAGAGATTTGCTCACAATTCTATGAACACAGATCTGAGGCCATTCTTTTTTCCCACTTTAAATGGTGAATAGGAAATACCAAGTTAAAAATCTTTAGCTGAATGTAATAAACTCATGTGAACAAAATATATGACTCAAACCTAGCAGAATTGTGAGCTCTGTATCTTGCTTATAATTCTACGATTGACGCTGAAATTTTGGTTGATCATTAGAAATGTCTCGCTAAATGTTAAATACTTGTACAAAAAAATTAAAGGATGATATGCTGTATATAACTACTCTCTTGGGCCCCCTCTTTATACAATGATTAATGTGAAATCTACATCAATTTTGATAGTTTTTCAGACACGAGTAAATAAAAACGACACCGTTAAACAATTACCATAGTTCTGACACATTTCTGTTGCGGGGATAAAGGAATTATCGCTATTCCTAAGAAAATATTACAGCCGAAAATTATCCTGGTCTGTAGCTAGCCATTTTTTATTTTTGAATAAAGATGAAAATAATGGGTGGGCCCTAGTAAAATAGAGTGATGTGCCTGTCAATACTGTAACATTCATTTTTATAGCTCCTTAACATGTCACGTGACAACGATTTTCATCCCAGTGTATTCATCAATCAAATGTGAGTAAAGTTATAAAAGTCACACGAGTTTACGCCAGGTAAACAACAGTCATTTAATTATAATGGAGAAGACAAATTAAATTTTTGAATGTTTTTAATTTGAGGAATTGAGCGGATTGGGGTACAATTTTCTTCTTCTCATCTATAGGATTTTTTTTTTGCCTCCTTTTATGCAGATTGGAATTGCCCACCGAGTGCACCCATAATACCCGTATCTGTGGAGTCAATAAAACTATTTTTTTTGGCATTTGTTTAGTAACAGCTTTTACTTGTTATATATTAATTTTACTTTAGTTTAGCAAGAATCAATCGATAACTATGCACTAATTATTTACATTGAGTAAAACACGGAAGTTACACCCCTTTTACAATGAATGAAATCCCTCAAAGCACAGTAAACGACCACGTCCGCTTCGTTTCTCTAATGAATATTAAGCTAACGTAACAATACTTAGTAAATACTTTAATACAAACTGGCCATTTTGTTTAGAAATAATAACCGAACACAATTATAGTTTACATTCTACCGTGTAATATTATAATCATTAGGTACAACTTGTAAACAATTGCGATCCCCCCCCCTCATTCACCGTTCAAATGTAGGGACCTTTCTATTGGATTGCACACGTGTACAGTGAACTTGCTCAATGCTGTTTTTACATCCAATACAACAATTTTGTTTTTCTTTTAAACAAAAAAAATATCAACCGATGCATGTTTAATGTGCCGGCCTTTATTACCTCGTTAGTGATGACACCCCCTCCCCTTCAACCGTCCAAACAGTGCTATCTATTTTTAAGCATGACAAGGTTGGCTTTTTATAAAGCTAAGAAAGTCAGCCAGCGGAATTTTACTTTTAGGGCAAAAGTGAATACACAATCTTTTAAAATACTAGGTAAATAGTTTCCAGAACAATATAATAATATGCGGGTGCACATTTAGTTTGCAGCCTTATTTTTTGGCTGTACATGTAGGTGACGAGATAAGCGTGTAGCGGTTAACATGCAATGTATGACTGCACACGTACTTAATACTTATAGTTGTAATTTGTTGACATAGCTCTCTGATTTTTATGGTTTGGTGGCAAACTACTCGTACTTCCAATAGATTTACTTTTCAATCTCACTAAGAGAGTTTGGAAGATATACGCGGAGTCCGGACTGTGGCTGCAGACGATTCATATTGACAGTCTTCCAATACATTGATGCGCAGTTTGACCTAGAAACTGACCGGTTTCATAACGTCTTCGAATATTTCTAACACGAACTGTCTAATTTCTTTCCAGAATTCCAATTTACTCAGGAGCAATTGAAGTTAAACACTTGCTCACTATTGCTTAATTGTTACATCCATTATAACGTTTTCGCTAATTGCGAATTTGAAGGTAGTCACATTATTAATATACATTGATAAATCTTTTTTCAATGAAAAATGATATTGCTAGCTTCCATTATTGACTGCACTGTTTCGGATGTTGTAACTTTTAAACCTTAGATATGCCTGACGTCATAACGTCAGGCAATAAAGATACAATGTCAAAGATTACGTGTATGCAAAAATAAGTGTAAAATTGGAATACTTTACAATATTTATTTTTTGTTATTCTACTGAGGGGCCATATGGCATATCTTTTGAACGCCCATTGTTGCTCAGGTGAGCGAATTGGCCCCATGGGCCTCTTGTTTAAAAATTCTGTTACTTTTCAACAACAAGTATTACATGTATATTTACTAGTATGCTATAATTTAGTACCTTTTTATATAGAAAAGACTCAATTTTAAGTCCCAATGTGAATGATACTGTGATAGTGGGTTGTCCCAAAGATTAACAAGTCCACTTAAGGGTTCTTCATTTATTCAGATATAGAGATTAAAGGATTCTATTGGCTATAGTAAATCACCTGATCATGTGCACATGTATTAAAGTGACCATTCAGGTGAAATGCCTTAAGGCTATAAAATATCAGAAGCCACTAGAATAGATAATTAAATAATAATAACTTGATAGGTGCATAAAAGACAGGGAGTTATAGGGATAATAGTCTGTTTCGAAATATGTACATGTAAAATATAAATGAAATGTAGGATGAAGATGATGATGTTGATGAAATATGAATAATGCACGAATTTAATTATTATCATAAAATGCACCCTATTACAATACCAATCATTTTATCTTTCTAATTATCCATGTATATTTTATAATTTTTGTTAATTTGATTAACATATCAGAATGAGCACCCATAATCAACCCCATGCACCACTCCAGTCCGAACCATTACATGTTATCTGTTTTAGCTCTCTCTCTCTCTCCTGGTGTTTCCATGCTTTCTCGTGATGAGTCTCTCTCCATGTGTAACATTTAACTAATTCTGATCATATCTCAATAGATCAATTGTCAATTATGCAAGGTGTAATGTGATTTTTTTTAAGAAAAACATTTTTTACTAGTTTATAATACTTTTAGACCCCAAATTATATTTTAATTTTTATACATCATTCAACAATTAAGAAAAGTGTAAATGTAAGGGTTTTTTTTAATTTGAAGCAAAAATAAATGCAAGGTTTTTTATTTTAAGAGAAAAAAACCGTCATTTTATTTAAAGTCTAATTAGGGATACTTAAATGTGTGGATCTAGAAAATTTTTCCAGGGGAGGGGGGTGGGGGGTGGACAAGTTATTTGAATTTGCTGGGGGGGGGGGGGAGGGGGGTCCGAAGCATTTTTTTGGGCAATTTTATAAATTAAATGTGATTTAAAGAAATTTGAATTTTGAAGGGGGGATCTGGACCCCTGACCCCCCTCTAGATCTGCGCACGGGATAAAGGTTAATTTCATGCTACTATTTGTCTACCAGGATTAAATTAAATTTTTTAAAATCTTATTGCACATCTATAGGGCAGTCCCTATCATACGGAAGCGTATTAGGGCCGCAGCAGTATTTTTTATTAATTTGTTATAACAGATTATCAATTTGTTATAACAGATTATCAATTTGTTATAACAAATTATCAATTTGTTATTACAGATTAGTAATTTGTTATAACAGATTATCAATTTGTTATAACAGATTATCAATTTGTTATAACAGATTAGTAATTTGTTATAACAGATTATCAATTTGTTATAACAGATTATTAATTTGTTATAACAAATTATCAATTTGTTATAACAAATTAGTAATTTGTTATAACAAATTACTAATTTGTTATAACAAATTACTAATTTGTTATAACAGATTAGTAATTTGTTATAACAGATTATCAATTTGTTATAACAGATTAGTTATTTGTTATAACAAATTATTAATTTGTTAAAACAGATTATCAATTTGTTATAACAAATTACTAATTTGATATAACAAATTAGTAATTTGTTATAACAAGTTATCAATTTGTTATAACAAGTTATCAATTTGTTATAACAAGTTATCAATTTGTTATAACAAATTATTAATTTGTTTTAACAAATTATGAATAGCATAAAAATACCATAGCACTGCATAGAAATATCATAGCATTGCATTTTTATGCTATTCTTTGATAAACTTAAATTAAATGCTTTAATATAATGATATGATATTACATGATATATGGTATGCTATGCTAGGTTTTGTTATGCTATGATAAATGATAATCAAAGGATATGCTATAAGATTCCAATGCTATGCAATGTAATTCCAATGCTATGTTATTTAAATTTTAATAGCATAGCATTGGAATTACATTATATACCATTGGAATCTTATAGCATATAATTTGATTCTCATTCATCATAGCATAGCATACCACATCATTAATTATAGCATAGGAATCATAAAGTATTTCATATTAATTTGTTTTAACAAATTATTTATAGCATAGAAATCTCAGAGCATTGCATAGATATCTCATAGCATGCATTTTTTTCTATTCTTTGATAAATTGAAATAAAATGCTTTATGATGATATAATTTGATAAGATATGATATGATGAAAGAATCAAATGATATGCTATGATATTTCAATGTTTTGTAATCAGATTTCAATGCTATGCTATGAGATTTATATCTTATGCTTTGCTATGTTGTAACAGATAGCTTGTAGTGACCGTCATTTTATGCATATCTATTACAATCTTATTCTATGCTGTGCTGTATGAGATTACAAATAATGCTTTGAGATTCCTAATGATAAGCAATGAAATGAGATTCCTATGCAATGCTGTAGAATTCCTATGCCATGCTATTTTGAATTGAAATGAAACGCGTAATGATGCGGTATGCTACGCTATAATGAATAAGAGTCAAATTATATGCTATAAGATTCCAATGTTATATAATGTAATTCCAATGCTCTGGTATGAAATTTAAATTACATAGCATTGGAATTACATTGCATAGCATTGAAATCTTATAGCATATCATTTGATCATCATCCATCATAGCATAACAAAACCTAGCATAGCATACCATGTCATGTAATATCATATCATATTGAAGCATTTCATTTACGTTTATCAAAGAATAGCACAAAAAAGCAATGCTATGAGATTTCTATGGAGTGCTATGGTATTTTATATGCTATTCATTATTTCTTAAAACAAATTAATAATTTGTTATAACAAATTGATAACTTGTTATAACAAATTATCAATTTGTTATAACAGATTAGTAATTTGTTATAACAGATTAGTAATTTGTTATAACAAATTAGTAATTTGTTATAACAGATTGATAATTTGTTATAACAAATTGATAATCTGTTATAACAAATTGATAATTTGTTAAAACAAATTACTAATCTGTTATAACAAATTACTAATTTGTTATAACAAATTAATAATCTGTTATAACAAATTGATAATTTGTTATAACAAATTACTAATTTGTTATAACAAATTATTAATCTGTTATAACAAATTGATAATTTGTTATAACAAATTACTAATCTGTTATAACAAATTACTAATCTGTTATAACAAATTGATAATTTGTTATAACAAATTGATAAAAACTACTGCTGCGGCCCTAATACGCTTCCGTACCATCATATCTCGAGATATTACGTATCTTTTCATTAAATAATAAGAGGAGTTCTGGGATCTAGGTTTTTTTAGGAGTCATAAACGTCAATTTTCTGCTATTATTTGACTCCCTGGATGAAATTTAAATTTTTAAAACCTTACTGCACATCTTTAGGACAGCCTCTATCATATCCCAAGATATGATTTGTCTATTCATTACATCATAAGAGGAGTTCTGGGATGTAGGTTTTGTTTAGGAGTGATAAACGTCAATTTTCTGCAACTATTTGACTTTCTGATGAAATTAAAATTTCTAAAACCTTATTGCACATCTATAGGACAGCCCCAATCATAACCCAAGAGATGACAAAGCTACTCCAAAAGTTGTAAAAGGAGTTATGGGAACCATACTTTTTTTGCAAAAAAACGTCGTTTTTTTGTTGCCCACTGATCCCTGTTTGAAAAAAAAATTTCTGAAACCTAATCACACTTCAAAATGACATCCCCAATCGTATTCTAGAAGATCATTTTGCGACTGCAAAAAATGTTGATGTTTTTGAAATCAGATTTTTTGTAAAAAAAAAACGTCATTTTTCAACCACCAAATGACCCCCTGGGCAAAATTGAAATTTCCAAAACCTTATTCCGCATCTATAGGATACCCCAAAACATATTCCAAAAAATGATTTGTCATTTGTTGAAAATGTAGGAGGAGTTCGAGGAAGAAGGTTTTTTGTGAAAAAACGTCATTTTTAACCAATTTTTTGACCCCCAGGACTACCAGAGAATTTTTGAAACCTTTTTACAAAACAACATGATACCCCAAATCAAACTCCAAGAGTACAGTTTGCTGGTTTATAAGATGCAAGAGCAGTTTCAGAAAGTAAAACGTGACAGACGGACGGACGGACAGACGGAACAGGACAACAACAATATACCCGAACTTTCTTTAGAAAGTGCGGGTATAAAAATCATGACCCCCGGACCAAAACTGGGGCCCCAGGCAGGGCTCAAAGTTTAACATATATTGAAAAATGTTTAAAAATCTTCTTTCAAGAACTAGAATGCAACGGTATGGGATATTACTATGAATACATCATTGGGTATTGTAGATTATAAATTGTTAAAATCGTTACCACCAATTTTATACTGGGGCACCAAGAGAGGTTCAAAGTTTAACATAGAAATGTATAGGAAACTTGTTTAAAAATCTTCTTTTCGAGAACTACAATGTTACAGTTTGTGAGATTACTATGCAAGGATCCTCAAATAGTGAAAATTCTAGATTGTAAGGCTGTGACCCCGGACCAACACTGGGGTCCTAGAAGGGGTTCAAAGTTTAACATAGAAGTATATTGGGAAAATGTTTAAAAATCTTCTCAAGAACTACATTGCTACAGTTTGTGAGATTACTACGCAAACATCCTCAACTAGTGTAGATTCTACAGAGAGAGATTCAAGTTTAAAATAGAAATAGCATATGCTATGAGATAGAATTTACAACGAACTGTTGTTCAAGTGAGCGATGTGGCCCATTTGCCTCTTGTTTTATTTTAAGAAAAAAAAGTCATTTTATTTACAGTGTAAGGAGGGATACATGCGCAGATCCAGAGAGTTTTTCTGGGGAAGGGGGGGGGGGTTGACAGTTATTCGAGTTTGCAGGGAGGGGGTGGTGGTTTAAATTTTAAAGAAATTTGATTTTTGGAGGGGGGATCTAGCCCCCCTCCCCCCTTTGAGCCCATCTCTAGATCCGCACATGGGATAATGTTAATTTTCTGCTACTATTTGACTACCAGGATTAAATTTAATATTTCAAAACTTATTGCACATCTATAGGACAGCCCCTATTATATCACAAGATGTGACATGTCTATTCATTAAATCAATAGAGGAGTTCTGGGATCTAGGTTTTGTTTTGGAGTGATAAACGTCAATTTTTTGCTATTATTTGACTCCCTGGATGAAATTTAAATTTTTAAAACCTTATTACACATCTATAGGACAGCCCCTATCATATCACAAGATATGATGTGTCTATTCATTAAATCATAAGAGGAGTTCTGGGATGTAGTTTTTTTTTTGAGTGATAAACGTCAATTTTTTGCTATTATTTGACTTCCTGGATGAAATTTAAATTTTTAAAACCTTATTGCACATCTATAGGACAGCCCCTAATTATATCCCAAGATGTGACATGTCTATTCATTAAACCAATAGAGGAGTTCTGGGATCTAGGTTTTTTTGGAGTGATAAACGTCAATTTTTTGCTATTATTTGACTCCCTGGATGAAATTTAAATTTTTAAAACCTTATTGCACATCTATAGAACAGCCCCTATCATATCACAAGATATGATGTGTCTATTCATTAAATCATAAGAGGAGTTCTGGGATGTAGTTTTTTTTTGAGTGATAAACGTCAATTTTTTGCTATTATTTGACTTCCTGGATGAAATTTAAATTTTTAAAACCTTATTGCACATCTATAGGACAGCCCCTATTATATCCCAAGATGTGACATGTCTATTCATTAAATCAATAGAGGAGTTCTGGGATCTAGGTTTTTTTTTGATTGATAAACGTCAATTTTTTGCTATTATTTGACTCCCTGGATGAAATTTAAATTTTTAAAACCTTATTGCACATCTATAGGACAGCCCCTATCATATCACAAGATATAATGTGTCTATTCATTAAATCATAAGAGGAGTTCTGGGATCTAGTTTTTTTTTAGGAGTATTAAACGTCAATTTTTTGCTATTATTTGACTTCTTGGATGAAATTTAAATTTTCAAAACCTTATTGCACATCTATAGGACAGCCCCTATCATATCCCAAGATATGATGTGTCTATTGATTAAATCATAAGAGGAGTTCTGGGATCTAGGTTTTTTTTAGGAGTATTAAACGTCAATTTTCTGCTACTATTAGACTCCCTGGATGAAATTTAAATTTTTAAAACCTTATTGCTCATCTATAGGACAGCTCCAATCATATCCCAAGGGATGATGTAGCTACTCCAAAAGTTGTAAGAGGAGTTACGGGAACCATACTTTTTTTGCAAAAAAAAAAGTCATTTTTTGTTGCCCACCGATCCCTGTGATGAAAAAAATAATTCTGAAACCTGATCACACTTCAAAATGACACCCCCAATCATATTCTAGAAGATCATTTGGCTACTGCAAAAAAAAATTGACGTTTTTTAAACCAGATTCTTTGTAAAAAAAAAAAAAAACGTCATTTTTCAGCCACCAAATGACCCACAGGGCAAAATTGAAATTTCCGAAACCTTATTGCGCATCTATAGGATACCCCAAAACATATTCCAAAAGATGATTTGTCTATTGTTGAAAATGTAGGAGGAGTTCGAGGAAGAAGGTTTTCTAGTTTATACGATGTAAGAGCAGTTTGAGAAAGTAAAACGTGACAGACGGAACAGGACAACAACAATATACCCGAACTTTCTTTAGAAAGGTATAACAATTCACTAAACCAAAATGGCATAGGGTGAATTAACCATGCATCGGACACATACCATGGATCTGACAACTTTGGTTAAAAATGTACAAATAAATTTTTATGCGCTCACGTGTTGTTTCGTAAATCCCTGAATTAGAACTACTATAATGAACTTTATGATTATAATGAATTTGACAGTCACATTGTCAAAGAAGTACCAATATAGGCATCGTAAAATGACGTCAAATACGCCTTTATTGAAAATTTAGTTACGAAGATTTTACCATCTTCGCTGGCCAAGGGTTTTCGGTCCACTCTGCTCCACATAAACCCATGGCAGATTTCATTACGAAAACTCGGTGATGCGGTGGCGCTATCTAGCGAGCAACTTGAGTTGCGCCCCTTGTATATTTACATTTTAATCGAATGAAACAACGGGTAATATACACGCTACGGCATAAATACAATTTGAAAAACATGTTGACTAGCAAGAATAGGAACATAATTAACGATGCTATTCAATGGGAATGAAGATATAACCTAGAGAAAGCAAGGAATGTTTTATTTATAGGCCTACCAGTAGTGTTTGTAGAGACCTGTACCGGGAGTGAAAAAGTCGCTATATATAAATGCATTCAAGCCATAAAACCAGGTATCGTTGTCGTAATTATTGTGGACAAAATAAATAAATAAAATAAAGCTCATTGAACAATTGAAACTCTAACCATAAGCAGGGACGTACATGTATATACTAACGGGATAGGCAACTTCTTCATTCGCCATGTTTACTTCCCATACATGTACTACGATCGCACGAGCCTTGACAAGTTTGTAAATCTCTGTTAAATCCAGTAAAATATATCGTTTTTTAAAGTGATCTGGTTAGACCATCCTTGTAGAGATATTGTACTCGAGCACTTGTGCCTCAACTTGTGAAAAGCACCGAATGTTTTACCAAAGATCACACGTGTGTTTCTTTTAAAAGTTTATTTATAAGCGAATGTTTACAACGCTGCGATTGGATCAGATACTCGCAGCTTCAGCCAATCATTAAACGGAGCTTGTCACCCAGTTTTCGTAATGAAATCCGCCAAAGGGTTTATGGGGAGCAGAGTGGACCGAAAACCCGTGGCTAGCGAAGATGAGATTTTACACAAAAGCAATTATTTAAATGTTGTGCATTTGATTATGTATTATTGAAAATGCACTCTCTACCTAAAATAATTAAAAAGAAGTTAGTTTTAAAATAAAATTTGGTTAAAATAAGTCTTAGAAATTTGAACAATTGATGGCAAGGTCATTTTTGCTCCATATATTCATTTCACCACGGATCTGACACAAATTAACCATGCATCGGACAGTTTTCAATGCATGGTTTTTTAAATAATAATTCACATGTTAGGTGCCCATTCCTTGTGATATACTTTAAATTTAATGTGAAATAAAAAATAAAAAAAATAATTGATACAAACATTTTCTCAGACCTCTTAAAATTTGAGTTTTATGGATACTGCCTTTATAATCCAAAGTTCCTGTAGGTGCTGGCACGATAAAGAACCCCACATGATAAATATTCCTTTAAACAGACGCACTAGTCTAAATTCCTGCCAGTAGATTCGAGGTTTTACATTAAAAGAAATCGGAATATCAATTGAAAAAAAATTATTTTTACGAACCTCTGTATTTTCGCATTAAAACCAGAATTTAAAAAAAAAATTTAATCTCTACTGTATAGCTGTCCGATGCTTGGTAAATATTGTCTGATCCATGGTGAAATAGTGCAACACTTCATTTGTTTGCTTTATTTTCTATGTTTTTAACAATTTTACTATTTTCTCTCCAATATTTAAGCAAGAGGGAAACCTGTAACTTTTAAAACAAGTTTTGTTTTTATTTGGACAATTATTGATGCGTTATCAAAGAGAAAAATCCAAGGGTGTCCGATGCATGGTGAAATCACCCCACAAGTTTTCAAAGGAATTTCTTCTTTTTTCAATTCTATAACAGAAATCATTTTATATCATTTCAAATTTTCATTTTAGCAACCTCATTGGAATAAATGAGGAAATCATTAATGTAACTAAAACACAACTTGAAGAAATCTTCCCCACGAAGATGTTTGAAGATGTTCAAAGATGTCAGAATAGAAGGAAAGAGAAAACAGAATAATGTTACAGAAATGTGAGTAACTTTTTAAAAAATATACATACATGATATTGCACACAAACACGCAGATGAAATTATAACAACTTTCTTTTTCTATCTTTACTGTATCAATGACATACCTAGCTAGTGACATTTCATAACCGGATATTTACTTGTTAATGTATACTTTCTTTTTCCTGCCAAATTTTGTGACAATAAATATAGTTCCTGATTGTATGTTACGCTTAAGCGCAGGTATAACATTCTGTTTTGTTACATGTATATGTGATTAAGTGAATTTATTTTAAAAAAGATCAAATTACAGGATAAAACAGATACGACTATACTCTGTCCCGAGTTTTTGCTTCCACCACTTTTCGCTTGATATTTCGATAATCATAAATACCTTTATGCTCAAACTACGTTCATCCACTAATATGAAAAATGTCCAGATTATCTGTTTTGAAACGCCCCCTCTACCGGTTCAGGTTTCAATACACATCCCAAAATAGAAAGTCTACGGAGATTTAGCATTGCATCAGCCATTATTACGCCCGGATGATAACGTTGAAAAATTGTCCGAGGTGTCCCGAGAACTTCCGAATGGAGAAAAGATGTAAACATTTCCCATTATAAATCTCCGTAAGAAATTTGTTTTCGTTCCTGCGAACTTTTATGAGTGAAAAATGATAATATGTCAATGAAGATATCTTAGATATTTTCCCTTTTATCGATTTCAACAGCATTTCTTTCACAGGTATGTGTATTTTAATTAAAAATCATCAAAAAGAGATGGAAGCAATAACTTGGGACAGACTATAGGAAGCCCAGCGAGCATTGCGAATTACGGCATTTATAACGTTCTTTTACCGACACAGAATAGCAGTCGCTGGCAGTCTGAATATGCCCTTAGAAGATATCAGATGGCTAGAAAATACATGATTCGACGATTTATACAAGAACAAACTACGGGACAAAAAAACAAGGTAGAGAATCTTACCTGTTCGACTGAAGGGTCAACGTTTTCAAGACCAGAAAACACCTTGGTACTACCAGATTACACCGTGCTTCAGCAGTTCCCAAAGACAAAAGGTTATGAAAGAAAGGAGAAGGGAATTGTCGAAAGAAGGTTTGGAAAAATACAGAAGCTGTTCAGCCACCATTCCGCTCTACTTTCGTAATATATTAATAAGACTAAAGACTTAATTTTTCATATACTTACCAACCATATACCAAAATTCGCCACTCCACACCATGGCTTCTCTACCGTCACTTTGGCCATGGTGGGGGTCAGACTTCAGTCGATCATATCCCTTTCTTTCTTTTTAGCATGCTGCAAAATCCTAGACTAGTGACCTTTTTCCTTCTTGCTCAGGTCATAGTTTTGTTGCTGGTTCCTTGTCAGTGTGAAATTGTCCTGGTTGACATCACTCACAGCATTTCCTAGGTAGATGATTGTTTTACGAAGTTCTTCTCGTAAAGGGGAACTCGCTGTTGTAATTAGCCTTACGCTCGGACGTATATGGTTAGAAATCTTATAAACCTGAATAAAGACAAGGTCGAGGATACAATGTACATATGATGTTTATTCCTCTGTGTCCCAAGCGTAAGTGACACAGTATAAAAATGAATATTAATTACAACATATTGACAATTAAATTTAAATTGAACATTATTAAAGAACATGATTAAAATAGACATTAATATAACATCACTGGTCCGCCATTTAAAGAGTGGCGGCCATATTTAAAATCAACTTCCGGTATCAATTCCCGGCCGTTGATTGACAGTATTATAATTTTAAAGTAAAAATATTGACTAAACAAATTTTCAAATACTGAACCCAATACCCAAATTAGTATTAAATTATCATTAAATTAAGTGAATATGAATCGGATTTACTGTACAAAATTATGTTTAACACCCAAGTTAAAAATGTTATGGAACTTTTACTAATTTCTTAATGTTAATTTAAAGCTATCACTTTAACTTAATTTTTAATAACTTGATTAAATAATAAAAATACCTATAATTCATATAAACAATCTAACTTATAAAACATAAAAATACTGACCTGAATAAAGACAAGGTCGAGGATACAATGTACATATGATGTTTATTCCTCTGTGTCCCAAGCGTAAGTGACGAGAGGGAGACGGGGGAATAAACTTAATCCTCGACCTGTCCTCAGTGAGGTCACTCAAAGGGGGTAATTACAGTGTAATTAACAAATTATTATAATGACTTTATTGAATTTCCTTTGGGGAGCCTCGCGAGGTTAGCGTCCCCTTTTACCTTAATTTTTATTCAATTAGCGGAAGAGTTTCTCACTATCCCTGGCATCTATTGTTATGCGTTAATCCTAAAGTGATAGTAAAATTAACTCAAATACCTACGTACTGACAGTTGAATAGAAAGACCGACTTTTGTTTGCATTACTTCTTAACTTGAACATTTGATAATTGCCGAAATGTGAGAATGATTTATTCCAAAATAAATTGTTACTAACTTTCTAGATCCGAACAAAAAGGAAACGTGTAAACGTTAATCCGAACCCATGTACATTATTTATCTAGCACGACGCTTTCTTCTTAATATTTCTTTAGCCCAGAAATTCTTAACTTTCACGTACCTTAAATCTTAAATTGTAAAATATAAAATAATTAAAACATTTACGAAATATTATAGACTATAAGTAATTATTACGTAAAATATATAAAAATCAAAATGTGCACCGTCACACTACCCCCTTCTTCGCCTAACTTCAGTCCTCTGAAGTTGAGAGAAAAGAAAAAAAAAAAAAAAATCTATCAAAAACTAAAATAGAAAAATACACAAAAATAATAAGAAAAAAATTCTAAACCAACACCAAAATAAAAAAAAACAATTCTAAATGCTATGTAAGCATAAAAAAAAATACACACACAAAAAAAAAACATTTAAATACACAAATACAGGGGGAAAAAAATAATTAAACGAAATAGGAGAACCTGCAGCAAGACAAGCAACACATGCAAATGAAAACATAATATCAGACAAACATAATAAACATGCAATACACATTGAATACACACAATATACGACACCTTTTATCAAAACATAACACTGTCACAACACCACACCGTCACATGTGTAATCCAATTAGTTATGTAAACAGTCCGACACGACTCAGGTGTGCAGGTGGCAAAATCAATCGAATACACAGTTCAGCTCATTCACAGTTCATCGGGAATAGAAATTCGAACAGTTCAGCGGTAAGTTCACACGCAAAACGTTTGTTTGGTTGCCATCTGGCATATGGAGTCCATTGGAAAAGTCCTTATTGACTCAAAGGAACGAACCATTGCGTGCGCGGATTGTCGCTGGTTAGGTCTGTGTGGTATAATACTTGAATAGGTGTCTTCTGTGTGTTGCTGTCTGCCGTTACAACCAGGTCTCCAACATCAGTCCTTTGTATGCTCGGTGACATGAAAAATAAAAGAAAAACGCACAGAAACGGGGAAAAAAAAAACCAACATATATACAAGTTAATGTTTTTGTAAACAGAATTGCAAAGAGCCATGATCAAAATCAAATGAAAACGATTTCAGTCTGATAATGCGTAGTAATAGTTATCATGGATCAGAATCAGATAAGCACAAAATGGTTGATTGAGAATTTTACGGAGTTTGTAGGCTTGCCAGTACGACAGAGAAATAGTAGATTTTACTTTAATTTGTTTTTCTGAAAGTTTGTTTTTAATTGCTAAATTATCCCATTGAAGAGTTAACATTGGCCGAAAATATCCCGAAATTTGAATGTTTTCTATATCCGAAGGAGGCGTAATTTCCCAATAGGATGGACACAAGGACAAGAATGTAATAGGTACCATAGCGCATAGGGATCCTGTCGTAACTTCAAGAACTATTTTGCAATTGTGACGATGTTTTCGCAGATATTTAATGACCATTATAACAATAAACAGGGTTGAAATGGATACTAAGAGGAAAATGCCATGGTCCCAACTCAAAATATCAGAAATATTTGTAGATGTTGCGTCATGTTGTAGTGTATTGTCTGGTCTTATATATCTAAACACTGGAACCGCAGATGATTTGACTGAAGTTGCTTTGGTTAATAATAATGCTGCTGATAGTGCTCTAAACTTATACACTATATAAACAATACCAACAAAAGAACATATTGATAAACACAGTGAAACTATTGTCAAAATATTAAAGGTGTCAAAAATTGATGTTGGTACCGTCAGATCTCCATTGGCTAATGGTTCAGCTAATGACTGAAAAATGACAGAATCTTGCTTAACAGCTTTGACCATCTTTTTCAAATTCAAGTGCTCTTTTTGATCTTTAGCAAAAATGTTTGACATAGAATGATTATAAATTTGAAATGCAGGAATGTCAATTATAACTTCTTCGGGAAACATAGTATAACCTGAGATAGATTTTATAGACGATGCATTGAAGAACTGCTGTAATAATGCTAAATTTACAGGGTGAAAGTAAGTTGGTTTTAGTTTGGGTCTTGAATTGCATGCAGTTAAACGAGCGGGAAAGTAGAGATTAGAGTAAGTCAAAGAACAATAACATGGAAGTTTAACTAAACAAAATTTGCAACCTGTAATGTTGGCGACTTTATGCTTACAGTTGTATATAATTTCCGGAACATTGTAAACAATTATTGAAGATGTATCTAATTCGATAAATTTAGGACTTAATCGTTCTTGAACAAATCTGAAATTGCATGTTTTATTAATTGTTTCTATGTTATTGTTGAAAAGCGATATAAGACAAGAGTCGTTGTAAGTAGTCGCAGTCAGTGCATTTGTTAGTAAACAATGTTTGAGTGTGTCACCTGCACATGTGTCAATCATCGATTTACTGACTTCTGTAAAGTAATCTGCTTTGTTAGAAATGGCAATATAATCAGGCAAATTTAGTAATTCTGTCGCATGGTTAGAAGAGGAGTTAATAGGAACTGGAAGGGAAACAACTTTGTACAGGGTAAATGGTAATCTAAAAGTAGATAACGGTATTTTCAAAGTAATAAACAAAGTTGAACGATGTCGTGCAAAGAAAAATTTAGAGTGCGCATAATGAACTTGAGGATCAGTAGATGAAATATAAGTTCGTCTATAGTTTTTGCTTAGTATTCCCTGAATTTCTAACAAAGATTTTTGTAAAAGGGCGGGTTTAATAAGTATAGGAGAAAGTTTTCCTTGCACTAAAGTTTCTACACCTAGCTTGAATTGTTCTAACTGAGATTCTAAAGTTTCTGCATCATTAAGTTGGTTAATTAAAAACGTTGATACAGTGTCAATAGCATCATTCAACAACGTAATATCTTTTCGTAATGAATTGCTTAAAGAAATAAGTGCGTCATGATTTTGCTTTACACCTAGAACCATATTATCGAGTCTACGGGTAACCGTTGCCGTAAAAGACGACAAATGTTTTCCATGTTGAGCTAGCGCTTCGGTAACCTTGTTGACAGTCGATGTGACTCTATTAATATGCTGTGCTAAAACATTAACATCTTCAACTGTTGCTAACCCAAAGACAGATTTATAAATTGTTCCAACAAACCCTAATAATGCTCTGGGCGATTTGCCCGATTTTCGGTCTTGGCGTATTTGAGGAATTAACGTGTACAGTTCTTCAATAGTGGCATTTAGCCTTGCTTGACATCTAATTTTAATTTGGTTCATGGTTTGAACAACCTTATTAAATTGTGTGCAGTTAAAACACTCATTTGCCGATTCAAGTGCCATATTCTTAGGTATGTCAACCGCAAATGTATGCAGCCACATCTCGTTCGAAAATTGTACCTTGGTCTCTTCCTTGAAGATGACCCCATAGTTCAGCCTAATCTTGTTGGAACTTTCCGCAGGTGAAACCAGAGAAGCCACAAGGATGATGAAGAAAATATACCACCGCATTCTGTACTTTGAGGTCTAGAATTAGATATAAATGAAGGATTCTTAATTGTTTGTTAATTTGTGTGTTGGCCACCACACTTAGCACTAATATACGAGAATAATCCCAAAGTTACAAACAATGAAGGATGCTCATGAATAATAAATCTAAGTAAATTTTGAATAAAATACAGAATGCATCTGGTAGAAGTTTCAACTTACCTATGTATGCTTAATTAAAATAGGTTTTATTGCGCTTACGCTTTTTACCTGCCATAGTCCTCGTTGCATGATACTCACGTATGAGTCCTGGGCCAAGATCTTCTTCCTGTAACCAACTTTTGGCGTACTTACCTTCCCAATCCACTAGGTACTGACGCTTACCTTGTACATATCTAGACTTAACTATCTTTTTGATCGGAAACCAGCCATTGCTAGGATTGCTCGGCGCCGCGGTTTGCTGCATGTTTGCATTTTCGGCCGTGTGAGGAAAATCGGTAACAGTGTTATTGGGCGCAAGGGGCGTACCGGTTTGATTTTGCAATTGATTATCTTGATCGGCAAGCTCATTGTCATTCTTACCTGCATCTAGATTTTGATCCTCAACAGGCTGCAGTCGTCTATCTTGTGGATCGTGGTACGCTTTTAAACGATTTGCATGAATAGACGCTTTAAGAAGTTTGTTGTCTGAACACTTTCGTAAACCGTATGTGTTGTTACCTGTAATTTTCACGATGTAGTAAGGTCCTTCCCATTTTGCATGTAGCTTTTTGGAAAAACCCACCGGCGTCTTTTCAACTTTAACGAGGACTTGTTGGAGCATGCGAAAAGATGGTTCTTTGGATTTTACATTGTTAGTAGCTGTTGTTTGTTCCCGTTTTTGAGAAACGTTTTGTTTTGCTGTGTCCTCAACCATTTTTAACTCATCAAGAAGTGCGTCAAAGTGTTGTTTTGCATCCTTACCCATCGTTTCCTTGGGAATAATTTGTGTGTCGAAAGCCAGATTCATCTCCTTACCAAAAAGCATCTTATAAGGCGAGTACTGCGTAGACTCGGTACATGGTGACCTTCTCAGAGACATCAGAACACTTGGTAAAAGTTTAGGCCAGTTGTTTTGTTCTTTATCAATGTAGGCTCTGAGACACTGTGAGATGACAGAGTTATACCTTTCTACTGGAGAGTTGGACTGCGGATGATAAGGACTTGTAGCTATCTTCTTGATCTTGAAAAATTCACACAAAGCACTTACCAACTTAGACATAAAGTTCTTTCCTCTATCTGACACTAAGGTTACTGGTGCTCCGTACCTCGAAAATATTTCTGCATACAAGATCCAGGCTACTTCAGAGGCTTCCTGTGTTTTGGTTGGAAATGCTTCAATCCATTTGGACAGACTGTCGGTAACCACGAGTACATGTTGATATCCCTCAGTTGTTTTGTTGAACGATAGGAAGTCTATGTGCCAAGTCTCTAATGTGTCCGATATCGGTAGTGGTTGTAGAGGTGCGTTCAGATGGTTTATTGGTCGTTTGATTCGTTGGCATACGTCGCAGGATGAGATATAATCATGTACGTCTTGATACATACCGTGCCAGAAGTACTTTTGTTGTAGGGCTCTGTGCGTTCTTGTTATTCCCAAGTGACATCCTCCAGCTAGGTTGTCGTGGTAGGCTTGTAGGGCAGCTGTACGTAAGGTCTCTGGCAGCCATAACTGTTTAATTGATTTGCTAGCATCAGTTTTACCTTTTGTTCTTGGCTCATAAAAATGGTAGAGAACGTTATTCTCAAGGACAAAGTAGTTCTCCATGTAGAGTATGGTTTTAGCCAACTTCTCATCATTCGGTAATTCCTGCGTTTCTAGGTATTTGATTAGATGTTGCATCTTTGACTCACCAACTCGTTGTAGTTGACCAATCTCATGAAAATCTGGCAAACTTGGTTGTGGTTCTGCATCCACCAGGTGAACAGAGGGGTTCTCCTCGTACGTAAAAACAGTTTGATACGTATCATCAGAAAGTGGCAAACTTTGGTCAACAACGCTTACTTGCACTTCTGGTCTGTCATTCTTCGTGTTGTCGTCTGCATTGTGATCACTGGAATATGGTCGTCTGGACATGGCGTCTGCATTTTGATTGGTAACTCCGGGGCGATATACTACCTCAAAATCGTACTCTTGTAATCGTAGAGCCCATCGTCCGAGTCGTCCAGTTAGATCTTTCTGGTTTTGTAGCCATTTCAGAGCTCTGTGATCTGTTATTACCTTGAAATGGTTGTTTGCTAAATAGACACGAAAATGTTTGATACCTTCTATGACAGCTAAGCATTCTCTATCTGTTATCCCCCATTTCCGTTCAGCTTTGTTGAGCGATCGGCCCCCGTACGCTACTGGATGTTCCTTACCATTCTGCAGTTGTCCCAATATAAATCCAATAGCCGATGCAGAAGCGTCACACGTCAAGATAAAAGGTTCTGACATGTTTGGATAAGCTAAGACTGGTGCTGAGGAGAGTGAAGCTTTAAGCGTTTCAAAGGATTTCTGGCAGTCTGTTGTCCACTCAAAGGGAATATTTTTCTGAAGAAGCTCGTTTAAAGGAGATGCAATAATAGAATACGAATTGACAAACTTACGATAATAATTGCAGAGTCCCATGAAGCTTCGTATCTCAATCTGGTTCTTAGGAACAGGATAGTTTTGTACCAACGCAATCTTGGATGGATCAACCATAACACCGTTTTTAGAGAACCTGTGCCCAAGATACGATACCTGTTCTACTGCAAACTGGCATTTGGACGGCTTCAGTGTAAGTCCAGCGTCCTGTAGTCTATGAAAAACCTGTTTAAGATGGTGCAAATGAGCTTCAAAGTTCTTACTGTAAATAAGGATGTCATCCACGTAAACCAGAGCTTGTTTCCAATGAAGACCACGTAATACTTGGGTCATAACCATTTGAAAAGTAATCGGCGCGTTACGAAGTCCGAATGGCATTCGTGTCCATTCATAAATTCCCGTGTGCGTGATGAAAGCTGCTTTATGTTTTGTGGACGGATCCATCGGAATCTGCCAAAATCCGCTGGCAAGATCTAATACCGAGAAAATTTTAGCATCAGCTTCGCCAATAGCATCGACAACGTCTTCTAACTTCGGAAGCGGAAATGAAGCTGGTCTCGTGACCTTATTTAGTTTTCGATAGTCTATCGCGAAGCGGAACTCGCCATTTTTCTTCGGGACTAGTACCACTGGCGAATACCAGTCAGAATTAGAAGGCTCTATGATATTATTTTGCAGCATTTCGTCGACTTGGCGCTCAATTTCCTTTTTCATATTCGGTGACGTTCGGTAGTTCGGTCCGCGAACCGGAAGTGCATTGCCCGTATCAATTTGATGTTGATATGTTTTACTTTGACCTATTTGCGACAAATTAGACGAAAATACGAACCGATTTTGATAGAGAAATTCATGAAGTTGTTCTTTTTGATTAACTGTTAAATCGCATTTTTCTAAATCAAACTCTATAGAATTTTCAGACGAAATATTTGCGACAACCGTCTTTTCCGCGCGTGAATTCGCGTCTATATCAACAATTGATTCTTGATGTACGTTTGAAACCGTAGCAATGACAAGTTGCGATGAAAGAAAACGTTTGTTTTTCGTCGGATTCATAATTTCCATTACAGCGCAGCCTTTGTGAACTTTAACTAAACAGCGCGCTCCTAGCAATTGACGGTTTGCGAGTGCTGAAGTTGGTTCTAAAAGTACCGAGTTACCTGATACTTGTCTTGATACTGACACATTCAAGCGTACTGAACTGTCTGGTTCAATCACCACAGATTCCAATGGTCTGACTAACCCTAAATTTCTATGTAATGTACATACCAGAGGTTTGTTTCCTGGGATCGTCATGGTCTCTGAGGAAAAATCTATTTCTACCTTATTCTCAACAAGAAAATCTCTACCAAGGATTAGTGCATGATGCAAATTGTCAAAAATCAGAAAGGTGTTAGTAATTGTTACATCACCAAATGTTAGTGGAAGAGTTATTTCCCCTTTGACATTATGACATTCTCCGCCAACACCTGTAATTTGCATGATATTAGATGACCGTACTTCAACATTAGACATTTCTAATTTTGCAAGCAATTTTGAATGAACGCAACTAACATCAGCACCTGTGTCAACCAAAGCATTAGTTTTAACATTTCCTACATGAACTGTTACTGTACTTTTCTGTAAAGATGTTTTTAGACTGAGCACAGAAGGTTTTGGGGATTTTGTAGATTTAGCACTTTTGTTATTTTTACACTTTTTCTCCGACAATAATGTATTTTGCATCAAAAGATGTTGCTTGATTTCAGAAAGTGTTTTATCCCTAGCACTCATAGCAGCTCTAAGTAATTCTTTATCAGTGTGCCCACCTATAGAATTTCTATAGATAGGCCCGAATCCCTATTTACGAACCCCCGATCTACACATTCTCTGAAAATGATTTGGCTTACCGCACTTTCTACAAGTCTGATTGTGTGCAGGACAGTTCCTCCTACCCCTACAATCCATCCCGCATTTCGTACATTGATACTCAGAGTTGGATTGATGAGGGTAAGAGTATCTACCCAGAATTGGTCTAGATTGTGATCGATAATTTCTATGATTTTGACCCTGAGTTCTCTGAACACTGTTGACATTTACAGAATTGAGCGTTAATTGTTGTATCTGTTTTGTCATTTCGTCAAATTTAGCATGTAACGATTCAACATGTGCATCTGAAGTGCAATTCTTTTCCGCAAGAACTGCATATCGACGGACTTGTTCTACTGATTGTGGCTCCTTCATATTCACATAGTTCTTAATTGAGCCCGACAAACCATTCAATAGAGCACCAACCTGCACATGCTCAGGCCAGTTAACTTTTTGTACTTGTTTCAGAAATCTAGTAACATATTGCTCGGCTGATTCACCGGGCAACTGCTGAATCTTAAATAATGATACATCAGTCTGATTTTGTTCATTAAATCTTTCTAGAAATGCTCTCGTAACATCTTCAAACCCTCTCGTTTTAACCCTTTCATCAAGATTTTCATACCAGACGAGAGCAGTGTTTGTTAGAAAGAATTGAAAGCCCGCTGTCAGTTTTTCCAGTGGCCAATTCATGAATACAGCATACTGGCGATATTTGGCCAGCCATGCTGCGGCGTTCTCATCGCCACCCCCAAACTTCTCCAATTGAATAGAACTCATTACCTCGGCTTCTGAGGTGTCCTCAACTTCTTGGTTGTCCTCGACTTCTAGTTCAAAATCGTCAATGTCCTCGTCCTCGTCGTACACTGTACGAAGATAGTAGTTGTGGGGCCTTGGCATCTGATGAAAGAGAGGTCCAAGATCTTTTCCTCCACCACGTTTTACGAAGTTCTTCTCGTAAAGGGGAACTCGCTGTTGTAATTAGCCTTACGCTCGGACGTATATGGTTAGAAATCTTATAAACCTGAATAAAGACAAGGTCGAGGATACAATGTACATATGATGTTTATTCCTCTGTGTCCCAAGCGTAAGTGACACAGTATAAAAATGAATATTAATTACAACATATTGACAATTAAATTTAAATTGAACATTATTAAAGAACATGATTAAAATAGACATTAATATAACATCACTGGTCCGCCATTTAAAGAGTGGCGGCCATATTTAAAATCAACTTCCGGTATCAATTCCCGGCCGTTGATTGACAGTATTATAATTTTAAAGTAAAAATATTGACTAAACAAATTTTCAAATACTGAACCCAATACCCAAATTAGTATTAAATTATCATTAAATTAAGTGAATATGAATCGGATTTACTGTACAAAATTATGTTTAAAATTATCTTAACACCCAAGTTAAAAATGTTATGGAACTTTTACTAATTTCTTAATGTTAATTTAAAGCTATCACTTTAACTTAATTTTTAATAACTTGATTAAATAATAAAAATACCTATAATTCATATAAACAATCTAACTTATAAAACATAAAAATACTGACCTGAATAAAGACAAGGTCGAGGATACAATGTACATATGATGTTTATTCCTCTGTGTCCCAAGCGTAAGTGACGAGAGGGAGACGGGGGAATAAACTTAATCCTCGACCTGTCCTCAGTGAGGTCACTCAAAGGGGGTAATTACAGTGTAATTAACAAATTATTATAATGACTTTATTGAATTTCCTTTGGGGAGCCTCGCGAGGTTAGCGTCCCCTTTTACCTTAATTTTTATTCAATTAGCGGAAGAGTTTCTCACTATCCCTGGCATCTATTGTTATGCGTTAATCCTAAAGTGATAGTAAAATTAACTCAAATACCTACGTACTGACAGTTGAATAGAAAGACCGACTTTTGTTTGCATTACTTCTTAACTTGAACATTTGATAATTGCCGAAATGTGAGAATGATTTATTCCAAAATAAATTGTTACTAACTTTCTAGATCCGAACAAAAAGGAAACGTGTAAACGTTAATCCGAACCCATGTACATTATTTATCTAGCACGACGCTTTCTTCTTAATATTTCTTTAGCCCAGAAATTCTTAACTTTCACGTACCTTAAATCTTAAATTGTAAAATATAAAATAATTAAAACATTTACGAAATATTATAGACTATAAGTAATTATTACGTAAAATATATAAAAATCAAAATGTGCACCGTCACAATTGTACCAGTATATATATTTGTATGTACCGGTAAAATATGTATAGCATAAATCATTAAAAGCAAAGTTTATTCATCACACACAATCAATCGATTGATATGGCTAGGCTTGATGATAAATGGTCTTTACATTATTTACTACAGACCAAGTTATTAAAACCACTTTGTAAAATCCCTAATCCCTTGGTGCATACATGTATCTGCATGACCACAAGTGTGTTTTTCACATTTATTAATAATTAATATTCCAAAATCTCATTCTGAAATAAACTCTTCTTGTAAGCATACATATACTTACCCAGACCAGTTATTGCTATGTTTTTGAAAGGAACAGAATTAATCATTGAAGTATCTAGAAAGAGTATCGGACTAACATAGAAGTCTAAGGGGAAACTGCACTTTTTAAATAGCCTATGTAAGTTTTGGATAAGTAAATTTCTCACATTTTTCTTGGTAAAAAATCGCAAAAGCTTTCCATTTCCTTAAATATGCTTATATAATTCATAATTTACCATATATATTTTCAAAAAATGATTTTTTAAAATTTTCTCTAAGGGCAGACAACTCCTTAAAAACAGGACAGACAACTCCTTAAAAACGTTTTAAGTGCATAAAGCTCATTTAATTGACTACATTCATACTCTCGAGTTTGGTTTATATTAGCCTCATCATAACTTTAAAATACGTATTTGATGTAGTATAGACCAATCAATTTTTTTAAATCGCCTTAGTTATGGATGAACTACCTTTATCCCGAAAAGTGTTTTCTTTTCCTTTCTCTTTAGGCTACCTATGTTGCCCTTTCGAAGTTTGAACAGCTTCCCTTCTTGGTAAGATGCCAATATGGCGGAAAATACCCTAACATAATCAAAAGTCTGGCGCTTGTTCATAAGAACTTTAAGTTGTTTCGTTTGATTTCCAAGAAATCCGTGTCTAAAATAGAGGCCCACTTTAGCCCTTAGAATGACATGTCAGAGAGTCTCATGTTTGCATTTTAAGCTTCATTTTGAAGTCAAAACCCTAATCTGAGACTCCTCTGAGTGTTACCCCGATTTTAATTATTTGATGTTTGTAAATCTTTCATTCATGAAAGTGTAGGGGGTATGGTGTTCAAGAGTCGCAGGAATCTCGGATTATCTATTCATTAGCTTCAAGGGCCATAAAAATGTAAACTTTTGGTAATAAGAGACCTGCAGGCCTTAAGTGGTCAAACTTCTCGGGCCTTCCCGGTAGAGTTCGGAAAAACGCCTCGTATGTATTAGCATTAAATTTATCAAATATTAGATTTTATACAAAATGGAGTCGCTTCCTAATATAATTAGAATCGGTTATAGACAGCATTGTACGTCGCTTCTGAGATATATTTTAGGGTATATCATTGACTTTAATAAAGGCTAGCTCACATCTCAACAGATCTTAAAGCTGACATGAATTCATAAAAGCATTTGGTCGCAATTTTATTTTCGATCGATTTTCTACTGCCATTGTGGTTTGAAAAAATGACAATAACAAACCGTCAACCATCTCAAAAATCCAGAAAACGAAATACAAATTCAAAACAGAGCAACACGGACCTCCAAAGAGATAGAGGTAGGATCAGGTGACATGGAGGAGTAAGCATCCTCTGCCGACCGATCACACCCGCCGTGTGCCCTATGTCATATCGGTAAAAATGTCATTATCGGGGAAAATGTCGTAATGTGGGAAAAATATCATGATCAGAAAAAACGGAGAAAAATCCGTGGACAATTCGGTATTCAATTAATAGTCCAAAGCAGAGCAATCACGGACCTCTGGAAAACCTCAGAGGCAGGATCAGGTGCCATGGAGGAATGAGCATCCTCTGCTGACCGGTCACACCCGCCGTGTGCTCTTTGTCGTAATCGGGGGAAAACGGAAAAAGTATGTTGACAATTAGGTGATTAATTATTGTCTAACAATTAGTATGAAAAACGTCAGTCAGCATGCGACCCAGTGGAAGATTGTATTTGCTGACAAGGTCGTTGTATCGACCATAGAACTTACGAAAAGATGACTTCAAACAAGACTGTTGATAGTCCTGTTTAATCAATTGCAACTTGTTTGTAAGAAGCTTGCCTCGCCTTAGAAACTGTTCATACTGAAGAGCATGTCCTTGCGCATCGAATTAACTGAGAGACAAAACAACCATAAGCAGGTGATGAAGGTATATTGCTAAATAAGTAAGGAAAGTTGACTATAGAAAAAATGAAGTCATCGCGTTTATCATAAAGTTTTTTTGTTAGGTTACCATCAATGTCCATTTCCAGTGAAATATCTAAATATGAAACAGATGACGCAGAATCTGTGGTATCTTTTATTTCAAGTTCACTCGATATATATACCGGTTGAGAAAGTTACTATCAGTTGCTTTCCGATCGAGGTATTCAGGCTGCACGGACTTCTAATGCATGAACTACACATTGCAGTAAAATTTTTGTATAAAAGAATACTGGCGTGCGACCAATTCTCACCGAGTACCAATTCTCGCCACCGCTCGAGTTCGTGCATTAAATCGCGATGTTTCGGCTCGTGATTTTTAGCTCACCTGAGCCGAAGGCTCAAGTGAGCTTTTCTGATCAAAATTTGTCCGTTGTATGTCGGCGTTGGCGTTGTTGTAAACTTTTCACATTTTCATCTTCTTCTCCAGAACTACTGGGCAGATTTCAACCAAACTTGGCACAAAGCATCACTGGGTGAAGGGGATTCAAGTTTGTTCAAATGAAGGGCCACACCCTCTTTAAAGGGGAGTTAATTTAGAATTATTGAAAATTTGTAGGTATTTTTCAAAAATCTTCTTCTCAAAAACTATAAGGCCAGAAAAGCTGAAACTTGTATGGAAGCATCCAGGTTCAAGTTCGTTCAAATCATGGTCCCCGGGGGTAGGATGGGGCCACAAAGGAATATATAGATAAAAACTTTAAAAATCTTCTTCTTAAAAACTATTAGGCCAGGAAAGCTCAAATTGGATTGGTAGCATCCTCAGATAGTGTAGATTCAAGTTTGTTTAAATCATGGTCCCCAGGGGTAGGGTGGGGCCACAGTAGGGGGATGAATTTTTACATAGGAATATACGAGACTACCCATATACCCGTAATATAGCAGAAAACTGCAGAATCGCTCCGATACGATTTTGAGAAAATTAATGAAGCTTTATTGAAAATAATAGTCAAATTTTTCATAACAAACCATTTTGAGGCTGTTAATACATTTCATCTAAAAATTTAATTCATATTAATGAAGAATTCAACACCTTTTTCCCCAACGTTTTTTACTCGCTTCAAATTTACACACCATGTTGACATTCGGAACTCTCGGGATTTTTAAAATCAAATGCACTGAGTTAGAGTGATCTCCTGTATTTTCTTTGATGAACAGAATATATACATGTAGCAAACTTTCAATGAAAATTTACACCTATTTGTATTATCGTTTCTGAGTTTATCCATGCAAATGTGATATTGTGGAAACATAAACTAAAGAGCCTCCCGTGATTTAGCGTGAATGTAATGCGCATGCGCAAGATTGTAAAATCCCAAAAAATCCAGATGATTTCCGGAATTTTAAAAGGAATTTTCGTTTATTATTAATTGGTGAAGCTTGATTGAGAAAAAATAAAAACAAATTGGTAATCTTCAAGTACCAATGATGTTTAAAATATATTAAACAAAAGACAGTACTCTTCCGATTTCTCGGTATTAAAGCCCAAAAATTCGAGTCTATTATTTTAATATAGTAGTATAGATAGAGAAAATCTTTAAAAATCTTCTTCTCAAAAACTATTAGGCCAGAAAAGCTCAAATTGGAGTGAAAGCATCCTCAGATAGTGTAGATTCAAGTTTGTTTAAATCATGGTCCCCGGGGGTAGGGTGGGGTCACAATGGGGGATGAATTTTTACATAGGAATATATAGAGAAAATCTTTAAAAATCTTCTTCTCAAAAACTATTAGGCCAGGAGAGCTCAAATTAGAGTGGAAGCAACCTCAGATGTGTAGATTCAAGTTTGTTTAAATCATGGTCCCCAGGGGTAGGGTGGGTCCCCAATGGGGGGATGAATTTTTACATAGGAATATATAGAGAAAATCTTTAAAAATCTTCTTCTCCAAAACTATTAGGCCAGAAATGCTCCAATTTGAGCGGAAGCATCCTCAGATAGTGTAGATTCAATTTTGTTTAAATCATGGTCCCCGGGGGTAGGGTGGGGCCACAATGGGGGATGAATTTTTACATAGGAATATATAGAGAAAATCTTTAAAAATCTTCTTCTCAAAAACTATTAGGCCAGAAAAGCTCAAATTGGAGTGGAAACATTCACAGATAGCGGAGATTTAAGTTTGTTTAAATCATGGTCCCCGGGGGTAGGGCGGGGCCACAATGGGGAGATGAATTTTTACATAGGAATATATAGAGAAAATCTTTAAAAATATTCTCGGAAAGTTTTCAGTCCAAAAAGCAGTAACTTGTGTGAAAGCACGGGTTGTGCAGATTAAAGTTTGATGAAACCATGATTCCCTAGAGAAAAGAGGGGGGGGGGGTATATAGGAATCGAGTAAAATCTTACAGGTATAACAACAAAAGGGGCTTGGTATTTACCATAAAAATATGTGGATAAAAATCGGCAGATATTTTAAATTTTTTGAGCAATATCTACTATACTTAGTTGTCAAGATATTTGATTTTGATACTGTAATGCTAATTTGATCAGAGTTAAGGCTATTGTTCCTCAGGTGAGCGATGTGGCCCCTTGGCCTCTTGTTTTCTTTTCTTGACAGACGCCAGAAAACCGCTTTCTGAGACTTTTGGTGAGTTTTTTGAAGCATGATCGAAGTTAGAGAAAATTTTTCCCAAAGCGACCCCAATGAATGTAAACACTGCGTCGGGGGATTTCCATTCTAAAAATATATCAGCCATACATCCGCCTGTAATATGCATAAACTGTACGCCATTTCTGTCTCCTGCAATTTTTGCTGTGACGTCAAGATTTGTCACATGACTGATTTTTTTTTTGGCGGATCTATCATTAATTTCTTGAAAACTTGCAGTGTTTCCGAGTTGTTTTTTAAATTATGAATTCAATTCTGAACGTTTTTATGTGTATCTATTGTCAATTTATTTAATATAAAGTCATTTTATTTTTCAATCATTCCCTTTTCTGCAGAAGTTTTTTTGTGAAAATTAAAAAGAAGCATTTTTTTCTAATAGGAAAAGGGCTGTAATTCGAAAATAAATAAGTCATACCCAATCAAATTAACAACCTGACTGAAACCAATGGCTGATTAAGAAATTTTAAAATGGGATGTATGGGGGGAGGGGGATGGCGGTACTAAATCTGCCTTTGATGAAAGACCATGGGGGGTGGGGGTGGGTAAAAAGTGGTATGGCAGGACTCGGTTAAGGGGATGCAGACCTGCATTGATAAGATTTGCAAATTTTTACTTCAACAAATGTTAAATTTAAAAAAAAAATCAATTACACCAATTATATTTCATTTATCATATATACAAATAAAAAGGTTATGAAGTTGATTAAACATATGCCCACCGCCTTCGAAAAATTTCGGAATTTTTAAAATTCATATTGCAAAGTTGTGCCTAAAATATGATTGGGATCACCCTACCACCCACGTAAAAAAATATCCGTCTGACCCAGAGGGCCCTGGGAAAATATTCTGGATCCTCACATGGTTCCTAATGCCATATATACATGTACACTTTTTTTATAGTTAAAGATCATTCTAGCAATGTTATAATACTGATAATGAGATTGATGAGAATATTTTTGATTACTATCTACTGTTTAATTGATTAAAAAAAATGAATAACTGTTATGAGAAAAATTTCTATATGATAAACAATTTTTGTCTAATGCATGAAAACCTTGCACCTCAATCTGCATAAAACAACATTTTATGAATTATAATTATATTTCAGATATGTCAAAAAGATATAGCAAAGAAACAAGACAATACACACCAAAACAGTTATGTTTAGAAGTCATTGCTGTGCACAATTAAGATCTTTCTGTGAGCCAAGCAGCAGTTGAGTATCACATTCCAAAAAAAACTCTTGATGATCATGTGAAGAAGCAATTAAATTCTAAACCTGGTCCAGATTCAGAGATGCCAAATATCTAGCAAACCGAGGATTCCCTATGACTAGATCAATCATGCGGCAATATCTTATATTTATATCTATTGTAAAAAAGAGTGGCCGAACAACAAGGTTTAACCTGGAGAAGGGTCCCAGTGATAAATGGTTCCGAAAAATCATAAGTCGGCACGCTGAACTAACAGAACGAACCCCAGAGGCACAAGATCGAAGCAGGGGTAGGATGTAATGCAGCAGTATTTTGGTCTACTTCAAGAGACGATTGACAAACTTGGAGTTCAGCCTAACCAAATCTTCAACTGTGATGAGACAGGCTGGAGTGGAAAAGAGAAATCCAGGCAAAAGGTAATTGCAGTAAAGGGACATCACAGCTATCAGCAGTCAGTGATTTCTCCCGGACACTTGACAGCTCATATTTGTATTTGTGGCGACGGAAGGGTGCTTCCAACTTTCATCATATTTGAGGAGAGTTTGCCTCATACTGCATATAAGGACGGGGTTCCTAGTGACTGGTTATTTGGATATTCTGACAGCGGATACAATGGACAGTGAATTGTTTCATCTCTGGTTTAAAATGGTTTTCCTAAACTGTGGTGTAAAAAGACCGGTCCTTCTCATTACGGACAATCATGATTCCCATACAACATTAGACCTGATTGAATGTGCACGGGAAAACTAGGTAGAGGTGCTTGGCCTTCCACCACATACATCAACCCTTGGATGTTAGTATCAATGGTCCTCTAAATGCAAAATTCTGCTCCACAGCTACACAACTAGGGTACATGAACAAACAGTAAACAAAGCCAAATTTCCATCTGTGCTGTCCCACACCATTGACGAGATTTGTTCCCCAGCGAGGGTTAAAGAAGCATTTAGGAAGACCGGGATAGTGCCTTTAAATCCCGATGCCATTGACAAATCTGAGCTGACAGGAACCCATAACATCGGCACTGTACCAACGGAATCCAACATGAACCAGGACTATTCCCCTAAACCATCAACAACACTTTGCTTTGCTTGCGGGTCTTTTGTTGGAAAAAACCCACTGGTCACTAAGGGACTCATTCCAAAACACCTGTCTTCCATATTTGCACCTGTTCTGGCAAAACCAATGACAGCGAGGCAAAAGCTGGTAACAGAGGCACGAGTTATCACAAGTAATGATACCAAGCCCCTTTTGTTGTTGTACCTGTAAGATTTTTCTCTATTCCTATATAACCCCCCCCCCTTTGTGGCCCCACTTTTCTCTAGGGAATCATGGTTTCATCAAACTTTAATCTGCACAACCCGTGCTTTCACACAAGTTACTACTTTTTGGACTGAAAACTTTCCGAGAATATTTTTAAAGATTTTCTCTATATATTCCTATGTAAAAATTCATCCCCCATTGTGGCCCCACCCTACCCCTGGGGACCATGATTTAACCAAACTTGAATCTACACTATCTGAGGATGCTTCCACTCCAATTTGAGCTTTCCTGGCCTAATAGTTTTTAAGAAGAAGATTTTAAAAGATTTTCTCGATATATTCCTATGTAAAAACTCATCCCCTATTGTGGCCCCACCCTACCCCCGGGGACCATGATTTAAACAAACTTGAATATACACTATCTGAGGATGCTTCCGCTCCAATTTGAACTTTTTCTGGTCAAATAGTTTTTGAGAAGAGGATTTTTATAAATTTTCTCTATATATTCATATGTAAAAATTCATCCCCCATTGTGGCCCCACCCTACCCCCGGGGACCATGATTTAAACAAACTTGAATCTACATTATCTGAGGATGCTTTCACTCAAATTTGAGCTTTTCTGGTCAAATAGTTTTGAGAAGAAGATTTTTAAAGATTTTCTCTATATATGCCTATGTAAAAATTCATCCCCCTATTGTGGCCCTACCCTACCCCTGGGGACCATGATTTAAACAAACTTGAATCTACACTATCTGAGGATACTTTCACTCCAATTTGAGCTTTTCTGGCCTAATAGTTTTTAAGAAAAAGATTTTTAAAGATTTTCTCTATATATTCCTATGTAAAAATTCATCCCCCCATTGTGGCCCCATCCTACCCCCGGGGACCATGATTTAAACAAACTTGGATCTACACTATCTGAGGATGCTTCCGCTCCAATTTGAACTTTTCTGGTCAAATAGTTTTCGAGACGAGGATTTTTATAAATTTTCTCTATATATTCCAATGTAAAAATTCATCCCCCATTGTGGCCCCACCCTACCCCCGGGGACCATGATTTAAACAAACTTGAATCTACACTTTCTGAGGATGCTTTCACTCCAATTTGAGCTTTTCTGGCTAAATAGTTTTGAGAAGAAGATTTTTAAAGATTTTCTCTATATATTCCTATGTAAAAATTCATCCACCTATTGTGGCCCTACCCTACCCCTGGGGACCATGATTTAAACAAACTTGAATCTACACTATCTGAGGATGACCACTCCAATTTGAGCTTTTCTGGCCTAATAGTTTTTAAGAAAAAGATTTTTAAAGATTTTCTCTATATATTCCTATGTAAAAATTCATCCCCCCATTGTGGCCCCATCCTACCCCCGGGGACCATGATTTGAACAAACTTGAATCTACACTACCTAAGGATGCTTTCATACAAGTTTCAGCTTTTCTGGCCTTATAGTTTTTGAGAAGAAGATTTTTGAAAAATACCTACAAATTTTCAATAATTCTAAATTAACTCCCCTTTAAAGAGGATGTGGCCCTTCATTTGAACAAACTTGAATCCCCTTCACCCAGTGATGCTTTGTGCCAAGTTTGGTTGAAATCTGCCCAGTGGTTCTGGAGAAGAAGATGAAAATGTGAAAGGTTTACAACGCCAACGACGACAGACAACGGACAAATTTTTATCAGAAAAGCTCACTTGAGCTTTCAGCTCAGGTGAGCTAAAAAGCAAACATTGGTGAACCTATCATATCGAAAGCTCGTGCAAATAGCGCCATTTAAGGACCTGATGAATACAACAGAATGGCAGAAAACTGAGGTAAGTATGCTGTCATACTGTTATGGGATGTAGGAAATAATTCGAAATTCCTCTATATCAATTAACAGGTATAGACATTCACTTTACAACATGAAGATAGTGAAGATTTTACCGTTTTAATTTGACATTGGCGTCGGAAGCAAATTGAAAGTGAAGGGCTAGGCTTATCAGGAATGTTGACAAGCAAAAAAACTAAACAAAAAATAACCAGGAATATAGTTGTCCAAAGTGCCTCCACCCCCCCCCCCCCCGGTTCCGGCGCCTATGTCTAAAAGATATTAAATGTATTGTCCATATATTAAACTAAATACAGATATATTAACTGTGTTTTAATCAATAGGATTCGGTTATTTATCTACTCTATTTGAAGTTGTACATGTATGATTAACAATTTTATTATTTACTACATTATATTCACAGCTGTCTCTACCAGTCACCTGCCCACCGGAATATAGTGTATCAACCAATATCCCTATTGCACCAAAGGAGAAACAAGGTATGTTGGATTTGTCTAAAAAAAATTGAAGTTATGAATGTATGAAAGAATAAAATATGACCATATTTCACATAAAAGTACTCGTTATATAATTTTAACTGAGTGATATGTTGTTGTCGTAAGTACATGTAAACATTGGCTTGCCATGAAATACAAATAAATCATAAATTTAATTTGAATATACTGGCCGACAACCAATTCTCACCAAGTACCAATTCTTGCCACCTCTTTTATTTTTGACGCAAAAATTTCCATGGCACCTGATCCTACCTCTATCTTGGAGGTCCGTGTTGTTCCGCTTTGAATTTGTATTTCGTTTTACGGCTTTTTGAGATGGTTGATGGTTTGTTATTGTAATTTTTTCACTAAAAGATTTTGACGGATCGGTCAAAATTTGTCAGTCTTGACAAATCTTGCTGAGATTATATTACTAGAGGAGACTATTGTAAAAAAACAAATTTTGATTTATACACGTTTTATTTTCTATCTGACTTTTGTCGCACTGATTCAGATATTGTAAAAAACATTTTAAAATTCTTATAGCCTACAAACTACTTGTTGGTTTAAATATCAAATTTTATATTAAGCAGTCATGACTCAAATGTAAACACGTATAAATTTTCATTTGTTCCTTATAGACCTTAATTGATGTTTGTTTTATTGAACTGTTAAATCATTTCTTTGTTTTTATACCCGCACTTTCTAAAGAAAGTTCGGGTACATTGTTGTCGTCCTGTTCCGTCCGTCCGTCCGTCTGTCACGTTTTACTTTCTCAAACTGCTCTTACATCGTATAAACTAGCAATCTGAACTCTTGGAGTTTGATTGGGGGTGTCATGTTGTTTTGTAAAATGGTTTCAAAAATGCTCGGGTAGTCCTGGGGGTCAGATAATTGATAATTCACAAAAAACCTTCTTCCTCGAACTCCTACATTTTCAACTGTAGACAAATCATCTTTTGGAATATGTTTTGGGGTATCCTATAGATGCGCAATAAGGTTTCGGAAATTTCAATTTTGCCCTGGGGGTCATTTGGTGGCTGAAAAATGACGTTTTTTTTTTTACAAAAAATCTGGTTTAAAAAACGTCATTTTTTTTTGCAGTAGCCAAATGATCTTCTAGAATATGATTTGAAGTGTGATCAGGTTTCAGAATTTTTTTTTTCATCACAGGGATCGGTGGGCAACAAAAAATGACGTTTTTTTGCAAAAAAAGTATGGTTCCCGTAACTCCTCATTTGGAGTAGCTACATCATCCCTTGGGATATGATTGGGGCTGTCCTATAGATGTGCAATAAGGTTTTAAAAATTTTAATTTCATCCAGGGAGTCAAATAATAGCAGAAAATTGACGCTTATCACTCCAAAACAAAACCTAGATCCCAGAACTCCTCTATTGATTTAATGAATAGACATGTCACATCTTGGGATATAATAGGGGCTGTCCTATAGATGTGCAATAAGTTTTGAAATATTAAATTTAATCCTGGTAGTCAAATAGTAGCAGAAAATTAACATTATCCCATGTGAAGATCTAGAGATGGGGTCAAAGGGGGGATGGGGTCCAGATCCCCCCCTCCAAAAATCAAATTTATTTAAAATTTAAACCACCACCCTCCCTGCAAACTCGAATAACTGTCAACCCCCCCCCCCCCCTTCCCCAGAAAAACTCTCTGGATCTGCACATGTATCCCTCCTTACACTGTATACAGTAAATAAAATGACAAATAATAAAACTTTTTTTTTCTTAAAATAAAACAAGAGGCCAATGGGCCACATCGCTCACCTGAACAACAGTTCGTTGCAAATTCTATCTCAAAGCATATGCTATTTCTATTTTAAACTTTGAATCTCTCTCTTTAGAATCTACACTAGTTGAGGATGTTTGATTAGTAATCTCACAAACTGTAGCAATGTAGTTCTTGAGAAGAAGATTTTTAAACATTTTCCCAATATACTTCTATGTTAAACTTTGAACCCCTTCTAGGACCCCTGTGTTGGTCCGGGGTCACGGCCTTACAATTTAGAATTTTCACTATTTGAGGATACTTGCATAGTAATCTCACAAACTGTAACATTGTAGTTCTCGAAAAGTAGATTTTTAAACAAGTTTCCTATACATTTCTATGTTAAACTTTGAACCTCTCTTGGTGCCCCAGTATAAAATCGGTGGTAACGATTTTAACAATTTAGAATCTACAATACCCAATGATGTATTCATAGTAATATCCCATACCGTTGCATTGTAGTTCTTAAGAAGAAGATTTTTAAACATTTTTCCATATATGTTAAACTTTGAGCCCTGCCTGGGGCCCCAGTATTGGTCCGGGGGTCATGATTTTTACAATTTAGATTCTTCACTATATAAACAAGCTTTTTTTAAATATTGGCATTTCTGGTGCAGTGGTTCTTGAGAAGATTTTTAAACATTTTTCCTACGCATGTCTATGTTAAATTTTAAACCCCGCCTGGGGTCCCAGTTTTGGTCCGGGGGTCATGATTTTTATAATTTATAAACTTCACTATATATACAAGCTTTTGTGTAAATATTGGCATTTCTGGTGCAGTGGTGAGAAGAAGATTTTTAAAGACACACACCTATACTCACTGTTTCGCAATTATCTGCCTTTTAAAAATGGTTTAGTCTTTATTTTAACAATTAAGAATCCCCTTCCTATAAGAATGCTTTGTACCAAGTTTGGATGAAATTGGCCCAGTGGTTTTTGAGAAGAAGTCAAAAATGTGAAAAGTTTACAGACGTACAGCTAGACCGACAGACGGACGTACGGACAACGGGTGATCAGATAAAAACCTTGCATTTATTTGATTTAATTGTCGAATGATCTATTAAATTCAAAATATAATTTGGAGTCTTATAAGATTTTATAAACTGTTAAAAAAATGTTTTAAAAAAAATCACATTACACCTTGCATAATTGTCAAATGATCTATTGATATTTCTTATTTTCTACCTGGGGATCCATAACTAATATCAAAGTTAAAATAAATAACAATAAATGATTAAAATGAAAAGTTTATCCTCCACATCCAACCCCCCCCCCCACCCCCCACACAAATCAAACCTCAGATTCTAAAGATTCAGAGTCTTCTTACATTCTTACATGTGTACAGTAGCGAATTATAAATCATTTTTTGATTGGTATTTTTCTCTAGATGCTCATTAAAATTTTGGAAATTGCTTTTTAATTTTAAAGATAAACAAAATGTTATATATGTATTCGGGGCAATTGTAAAGTCTCTTAAACAAAGCAGGTTCATTATTAGGCTAGTCAGGGTGTCTCCAAGGGGGTATAACCTATATACCATTTGATGCGCAATTTATGACACAAAGAGCAAGAATAAATGTGGTCTAGGGATGGGAATCTCAAAAGTTATCAAAATATCATCATTTTCTATTTCAAGGTTGGGGGGGGGGGGGGGGGTTAAAGACAACGCCTGGGGTCATGTACTTTATATACCATTTGATGCATTATAATGACATTAGCAACAATTGAGAATATATATTATGGTTTAGTGGTGGGGATCTCAACAGTTTTCGAAATATTTTGGTATTTTCCTGTTCCATGGGGTCAGAACAATCCCATATGGTCATGGCCTATATTATATTTGATGCATCATAATACATTAAGAAAAAAAAGAACACTTCCTTCCTATCATACTTCATATAAACATGATGAGTCTCTACACTTACACATGTAATACACAAATTTAATACAAAATCTAAGTCTGACAAATGAAATCAAAGTACTGAAGTACTGAAAGCCGAGCTCTTTTGATGTGTCTTTATGCATATTGTGTAGTAAAGACTGAAAATCTCTCTCTCTCTCTCTCTCTCTCTCTCTCATATTTTTAATGTCGGCAAAGCGTCAGAGAGCGACCAAATTTTGTAAGCGGCTATAAACAAAAGTATGTCTGTCTAGTAGAAAAAAATTTAACAGTGGATGCGTTGAATTTTGCAACAAGCGTTATAAATTCAATCCCCCATTTCTTCAATGTGCAGCAAAGTAGTTCATGGAAATTCATGCGCATTGTATGTGTCTAAAATGCATAGTCTTGTTTTAAAAACACGTAATAAAAAAAAACTAAAAAAGATTGAGAATCCTCTACAAAAAAAAAAAAAAAAAAAAAAAGAAAAAAAAAAAACCAACACATTTGACAAAACATGGCTCTTTGTGTAACTATTTAGTATAGCGGAAGCTTTTACTTTGACGCTGTTCGGTTTTTTGTTTACTTTTGAAGTTGTGCTATTTATAGTAACATTGGCGATTTGCCTGCCTACAGCCAGGACTCTGCTTTCAGCAGAGCCCGGCTAAAAATAGCTTTTGCAATTAAAATGACAGAAACTGTACAAATGCAATAGGATAGTTAATGATGATAAGCTTATTTAAATATAAAAAGATGATGATACAGTATGCTGGCAAAGGGAGATCACTTATTTAGAAAGTGAAAGTAAAACTTATACCTATACCGGTGGCTTATAATATTGTTCTACTACATGTTTTATGCTTTCCTATATTGGTCAACATCATAATGATTATCCAATAAGAGCTCAATATGAATCCTTTTTGCTGGTCATCACAAAAGAAACGTTTATGCATGTTAATTAATCCTTTTCTGCATATGGAAAACACATAACGGTATATATGACTACACCACGTGAAACCCATCTAACCGAAGAGCTGGGTAAAACTAGTACCCGCTAATGTGACCTGCAGACCTGTGTTAAGTACGTTAACTTCAGACAAAGATCGGTTATTTGTAACATGCATGTATTTTTATAATTTAGTCTTCAAAACCCGCTGCACGATTTTATTAGGTATATAACTATGTAAAGCACACATTTCAGTCTTAAGGTGGTACAGGGCACCTGCATATTGTGATGTACTCCCTATTGAAATAAACACTAAAGTATAAATATAATATTTTCCCCCAAAATAATGTTACCTAACAGTGAAGCGCAATGGGTTAGAGCATTAACTATGTGTCTGTAAGTAGAGAATTCAAATCCTGCTGGGGCTTTTCTTTTTTTTACTTAAGTTTCAAAAATTTTGAAATCTTTCTACTGAAATTTTTTTTTGCCAAATACATGTACTGTAAAATTTTAAAAACATCCCCATTTTGATTATAAGGCACTTTTATCCACATAAAGATCAACATGTGTCTTATACCACCTTAAATCAGTAATTATCTTCTGTCCTCGCAGTTTTCCATTGAAAATCATTGTACAATAAAATTATGTCGGCAACCGTCGAGGGGAGGGGCATAATTTAATCTTGTTTGTAATAATTATATAGACCATACTTTCTATGACATGAAATGCTAAGATTTTTGATTAACTTAAAATTCACATGCAAAAAGTTCAACCCCAAATTGTACATAAAGGGCTGCTATGTGTATTATGGGATGGAATCTCAATTTATGAAATTGTAATTTTTAAAAATTACCGGAAATTGCATGTATCCTTCGTTTTTACTAAAACTGGTACAAAACAGTGTTATTTTGGGGCAAACACTTGGTGCGGGTATTACTGTCTAATGACAGCATCTAGTTGTTTCTGATTTTGTTGTACAGGTTAAAATCAACATAATGACCAACCGATATCTACCAGTTTTAATCTTCAACAAGTTACCTTGCCAATGCAAGTAACTGAATATTGTAATGTACTTGTGTCTAAATCCGCTTTTTTAAGTATATAAAAGGACAAATGAATTGGCATTAGATAAAATTAATAATGAATGAGCTTTAAGAAAATGTTAAAAATTTTGGTTTAATGATGAACACTTACAACTGAGATATTCAAATGAAAATTTGATGCTGATATTAATGATCAGTTTGAATTCAAACATTATTGACAAGTGTTAACTTTAGATTTTGATATTTGCTTTTATAGGTGTCCGTTTATTATGCCAGTGGAAAGAAGAGTCTTGAAATCACAAATGATGCACACAAAACTATATGTAAAGCATTCGTCAGAGGAAAAGAAGTGGAAAAATCATAGTTGATAGTATTTGCAAAGCAAATAAGTCAGCAGTAATTCATGGTGCAGGGCAAATTCTGAAGGAGGAGTCTCAAAGAACATGCAAGAGAGGAAATTCCCTATTACAGAGAAAAGACTATCATAACTTCTTTGGCTTCCATTGGAAAGATATGTATGATGACTTGAGCAGAACCTGTCCTTCACTTCTTGAATTACTATCGTCTGTTGTATGTGACATCCCGCCTGCACCTCCCAGTAAACCATTTGTTCATATCGTGTTAACTGCTGCAGAAGCACTACATGGTAGAAATCAGGAGATGTCATTGATGCATTACTTTACCGGGTTTATACTTACACATGGAGGTTGCACGCAACGGGTAAGTTATACATGTACATGTATATATAGTTTACTTAGTCTATTTTAAATTGCAGTTGTAATTGTGGTTTTCTGCCAACCAGATCATTTTAAAGTTGGTAATATATTTATATCTAGGATATACAGAGTATGCATCAGGTTTGTCACCCCTGCCAGGGCTGTCACAGCACTTTTTGGTACAGGGACCGGGTCCCTCTCCATTGGGAAAATTATCGACATTTTTTGTCAAATTGGGAAAATTTAAGATAGTTTAATATACCATCAAAATGTCTTCTGTATTTAATAGCTTAATCTGTTGTTTACTTCTTTAAATTAAAGTTTTACAGCTCACATGATGTTCTCAGAACTAACCAAGAGTAAAAAGAAGACAAACTAAAAAAAATAGGGAAATTTTCAGAATTATAAAGAGTTCAATTTAAAAAAAAATTATTTATACATGTTGATTTACAAATTTAAATTTTTGATTTGAAATTTTACAGTGGTCAGGAAAATAAAAAGTCTTTTTTTTCACATGATTAATACAGGTTGGTTTAATATTTTGTAAATCAAGGCTACCCACAGGCGTAAATAAAAAAAAATTTCTTCAAAAAATAGCAAATAAAAAAAACATCAAATTTGGAAAAAGGAACCAAATTTATATGATGTGGAATTATTTTTTTTCATTTAATAGATTAAATATTTGCAATATCTTATAAGTAAAATTCTGTGTAATACATGGATGTTATTGGATGTTATTGACATCTTGTGTATTTACGGGTATTAGTAAAACCCTGTGACCCAATTACAGCCGTAATACAAAAGATGTGTTTACAAAACTAAATGATTTCCTGATAATCAAAGAATTTACTTGGAAGGCTTATTATCTAATTACAAGATATCAACCAATGATACTGTGATCACAATAATTTATAACCATCCTTAGTAAATTTCTGAGCACTTTAAAATGCATCACTCATGCCGGGCAGTGCAGGTGCCGTATAAACTGACTCTGCTCTGCTGAACCTTTTAATTAAAATAATCATCAGTGTCATCCCCATTACTTGATCATTATGATATAATTAAGTCAGCTTTAATCAATTACGGCTAATCTACTGACCAAAAAGCAATTCCGCAAGTTGTAAATAATTAGGCCTATGCATTTGGGAATTTTTATCCTGAAATTGGGAAAATTTGCGGCTTTTTGCCATTGGGAATGGGTCCGATATTCGGTTCAAATTTGAGGGGAGTGACGGCCCTGCCTGCGAATGTTATTGTCATTTAAATTTAGACCATGTGGTTTTATTTGACCCTTTCAGTTTCGCAGTAAAAATCGTGCCTCGTGTTTATAGTTTATTTCCTAGAATCTAGGTACTTGTTGTCAAATATAAAATCTAGTCGTTTATTGATTTTAAGCTTTATCTTCATTATTGGTGGATAAAACAAGTTCTAGAAATAAATGTGACAATAGAAAATAAAGGGTTTTTTTTTTGCTGTTGCAACAATTAACATGCTTAGTAGCGATCCACCCTAATGAATAATTTTCGATCCGCGCCTGACCTAGAAATAGCATCAATAGTGAAACAGACTATACTATTTTATGCAGAATGTTACTTGAAAATGGCTCGATATACTAAGTTTTTATACAAAACAGACACCAATTCTTTTGTTAAAAAGCATGGTATTGCACACCAAAAGCGTAAAATAAGGCTTTGATTTTATCAAGCAACCCAATGTTTACATTTTCAACCACGTGTAGAGTGGTTGAACACGAACGATAACTCTGTTCTGAATATCATCGTTTAGTTTAAATAACCGCTAGATGATGAAATAAGACATATATCTTAAAAGATTTTCAAGTTTTAACATAAATCAAAGTAGGATATGATATGTAAAACGGCCAGTACTTACGTATTTTGAGAAAATTATCCGAACACTTATACTTCCGCTCGAATTTTCACAGGAACTGAATAAATCTCGGCGAAGTCTCGTGAACTTTCATTCGAGCACCTCTGGATTTATTACATACATAGCAAAGATAAAGAAAACATTCCGAACACATTCGCAGGGGTGTTGTGCTGAACTAGCAAAAAATTTTTAATTTGCAGGAGTCATGCTGTGCAAATTTTAATCTATATTTCTTTTAAATCTTCATTACAGGATATTGAGAGGTTGTCTAAGATTGGATTTAGTGTCCATCCACAAACCGTTCACAAGAAACTTATCAGCTGGCAAGACAATTTAGACATGGATTTGATTTCTATTAGAGACTCATTGGCAGAAGGTGGTCAGACGAAGTTCCAGACCATAGGCGATAACTGGGATAAGAATATACTACCGTCTTATAGAACTTCAGATAGAAAAACCCTCTCGCTTCATCTCTTTAATATGTATGCCATTGTGGATCGGGTTGTACCAGCATCTTCAACAAACTCCCTGACAGAGAACAGACCGGAACTTGACAATCTGAAATTCATTCCATCAACTGAAGAACATGAGCTTCTGTTAAAGGAAACACAGGATGAATGACCATCTTTAAGTTCTCCTTAAAGATAACTTAAAGGTGCTTAAAGGTAGCTTAAAGACGATCTTTAAGCCACCTTTAAGCTATATGTGTTGCTTAAAGGTGGCTTAAAGAAAGCGTAAAGATGGCTAAAAGGCAGCTTAAAGACTATCTTTAAGCCACCTTTAAGCTACATTTAAGGACAACTTATAGGTCCTTAATGTCCAAACTTCTTTAAGCCACGTTTAAGCTACCTTTAAGCCACCTTTAAGCCATTAAAAAATCTTTTAATTCAATATTGGGCTTAATTTACCAACAAAATGTATTAACTTTATGATAGAAAAGGTATTAAAAACGGTTTTCTAGAAAATAAAAAAAAAAAATTCAAAACGCCTAAGGCGAGTATTGAACCCGGGACCCTTCCTTTACCAGCATCACCTCACTCCCTCTGCGCCACGACAACTTATGTATTATAGGAGGTTTTTATATCCTATAAATTAGTGGCTATTGAATCAATGTATTGAGTGTGTATTTTTTACTTGAAAAGATTTTGACTTCCATTCAGTTTGTAACAATCAATTATATCTAATTTATAAATCAAATGCATGCATGTATTTAGAATGAAATACGAAACTTGGTCTTCAGTGAATAAAATATATTATACCTAAATGGAAATAAATTTAAACCAAGTAGATATAGGCTATGTTCATCTAATTCATAGCTAAATGAAATGCAAGGAAGAAGATGAAACTATTTCTTTTATCAAATGCATTAAAACGATTAGCTAGGTTATTAGTTCTACGCAATTTCCCGGTTTTCATGATCACGGCGCCGTTCCAGTATGTATAATTTTAATAATATTGATTATTATACATTTACAACGGATCTAGAATAACAAATGAAATGATATATGTTTAAATGTTTAATTGTATACATGATTTTTTAACTATCAATTCTATAACTAACAATATTACCAATTACCGGTGACGTATTTACTGCATGTGGCAATTGCAAATGATGTATGCATATACTTGTACATACAATTGTATGATGTACCAGGCCGGGTATGTGACATATTTACGCTTATACATATATTTAAATAATTAATCCCCATTTATGATCACCGATACATTATCGTAATTAATTAGCCTCTAGATTTTACTCTTACATACATGTACATGTATCTTTAATTTGTAGACGTAACATTTTTAAAACCCACAGCTAGGAAATAATAGTTTGAAAATGAATTACAAATGTAAATAAACTTTCATTCACTAGACTTATCGTATACACATACATACTAAGATTTCAACGCCTTTAGAAACCCTGACGTGCACCTGGGCACACGACACACCTGTTGTGTATATCTTGTATATTCTGTGTTAGTTCCAGGGGTTTTCTTAACTTGGACAAACAATAGACTCTAATTAGATATACACAAACGAACAAATCTATGTCTAGACAAACAAAGCGGTAATATCCCGCCCGATATAACCAAGGCAGTTGAGGCATTAGACTAGAAATAATTAATATTGAAAAAAAATACATATCTTAAACCGATTAAATTAAATCATACATTATTAGTTCATTTTTTTATTTTGTTTAGTAACCGGATGAACTAAAAGAAAGAGAGAGAGAGAGAGAGAGATTTCACCGATTAATTTATAATAGGAAACAAACATACTTTAATATAATTTCATGCGCAGATTTAAATACAGAGACTGCTCTCACCCCTACATTACAATAATTTTGAAACAAAAAATCCATTGGAGCGGTGTTGATGATAGCGATCTGTGTTTAATGGAGCGACAATTAAAACCGCCAGGAACACTCCTCCCCCTTCCTTTCCTTGGAAATTATATCATCACTCGGATCACCACCTCCCATCCCTATAAAAGATGTTTTGCATTTAATATATGTTTTCAAGATGAATCTGTTCAGCTTGATCAAACCTGACTTAAAGGGAACTTAAAGATGGTGTAAAGACAACTTAAAGGGAGCGTAAATGCCACTTAAAGATGCTTAAAGGTGGCTTAAAGATGGCTTAAAGAAGTTTGGACATTAAGGACCTATAAGCTCAGCTTAAAGGTGACTTAAAGATGGCTTAAAGATTGTATATCCTTTAAGCCACCTTTAAGTCACCTTTAAGGACTTGCTTAAAGATTGTTTTTCGCCCTGTGAAATGCCCTTTCTCTGTGCACGTTCTGTCATTGAAAACATACCACAGATTGGAAATTCGTTCCACAAAATATATCCGGATCATCTTGAGCACAAATACAGTCGCTTTGCTGGTTTGAAGACCACTCAGGTGATTTAAATTGAATTATAAGATGGCTTAAAGATTGTATATCCTTTAAGCCACCTTTAAGTCACCTTTAAGGACTTGCTTAAAGATTGTTTTTCGCCCTGTGAAATGCCCTTTCTCTGTGCACGTTCTGTCATTGAAAACATACCACAGATTGGAAATTCGTTCCACAAAATATATCCGGATCATCTTGAGCACAAATACAGTCGCTTTGCTGGTTTGAAGACCACTCAGGTGATTTAAATTGAATTATAAGTAGTTAAAAGACGGAGCAAATTAATATGTGCCAGCATTGTTTGTATGACTATAATATGTACCTACCGAAAGCTTATGAGCATAATTATGTCTCGGAAACTTGCTTAAACTAATAATTGGCCATATTTTAGATTATAGATTGTTATATAAAAATTGCTTATGATAAGTAAGTACCTCATTATAATCCAATATCATTCTTATAACTATATGTACATTGTATGCATTTTATTTTGCTGTATCCACTTGGATTGTATGATTGTAATGAAACAAAAACTGCTGATGTCGTCCAATTGCTGAAGAAGCTAACAAACATGTATGTGCCAATGAAAGATGATGAAATTGTTGAGCCAGTATTTTTTGGAGGTTTGTCCTTCATATTTTTTTTTTATTTAATAGTTAACACATAATATTTACACAATGTTACATCTTCAATACTATGAATATAAGCTTGTTTTCAAAGAAATGAAATTTAGAACCCATCCCACCCTGTATTCAAGCCTAAAAACTGATATCAGATCGATCTTGTTATGGGAGTATATCTATAGCTTATATCCTACTTAATATCTTATATATCTTACCTTTGAGCAATTAACATAAATGCAATCCATCCATCTATGGATCTCAGGTACACTGATTTATGAATCTCAGATGAGTGAAAATTCTTTCAGATGGTCCACAGTTGGCCACTGATTTATAAGTTGTATGCATATTGCATAATATCTTATTCATTTTCAGGAGACCGACTCACCGACGAACGAGTGCAGGGAGCTCAACAAGCAATAAGCAATGCAGGTTCTGCTAAAGAGAGGCTAGAGGGGTTTATTTCTAAGACAGAGGATTTCCATCTTCTCATGAATTTCTTAGAGGTACAATTTTTGCCATGGTTGAAGGCAATTTTTTCACATTAAAATTTGAAGAAATAATGGTTTATGATTATTAAAGATGTACAAATGTATTAATTCCTATACAACGATAAGGAACATGGTTAGCTTGATCATTCTAAATTTTAATAATATTATACCAATGTTTCCAAAATTAATTACCAAGCATTCAATATTTAAATTGATATATTTAAATTCTAGGCAATACACAAGATGACATTCAGTACGGAAAGTGCATGTGATCCTGGAACTGTTTATTATTATAGAAATGTCCTTAACATGAGAAATGTCAAAGGAAAAGTAAAGAATTCATATCGACCACACAAAATGTTATACTATACTGTTTTGGATGGTATAATCATGGCACTTTTCTATAATCATTTGGGTTAAATGATTTTGAAAGCGATATTCCTGTACCAGAACATTTTCAGAATTTTACAGAGGAGCAGAAATTGCATTGGTTGAATGACATTTGTGAAGAAATTGTACAGAAGTGGTTTTTAGCTCACCTGAGCTGAAAGCTCAAGTGAGCTATTCTGATCACTTTTTGTCCGGCGTCCGTCTGTGTGTCTGTCCGTAAACTTTTTACATTTTCGACTTCTCCAGAACCACTGAACCGATTTCAACCAAACTTGGCACAAAGCATCCTTAGGTAAAGGGAATTCAAGTTTGTTAAAATAAAGGACCAAGCCCTCTTCCAAGGGGAGATAATTAAAAATCATTGAAAATTTGTTGGTATTTTTCAAAAATCTTCTTCTCAAAAACCATTTGGCCAGAAAAGCTGAAAATTGTGTGAAAGCATCCTCAGGTAGTGTAGATTTGTTCAAATCATGATCCCCGGGGGTAGGGTAGGGCCACAATGTGGGGTCGAATTTGACATAGGAATATATAGAGTAAATCTTTAAAAATCTTCTTCTCTGAAACTTATCAGCCAGAAAAGCTGTAACTTGTGTGTTAGGATCATCAGGTAGTGTAGATTCAAGTTTGTTCAATCATGATCCCCAGGGGTAGGGTGGGGCCACAATTGGGGGTCGAAATTTACATATTAGGAATATATAGAGTTAATCTTTAAAAATCTTTATCTCTGAAACTGTTCCGCCAGAAAAGCTAAAACTTGTGTGGATGCATCTTCAGGTAGTGTACATTCAAGTTTGTTCAAATCATGATCCCCGGGGGTAGGGTGGGGTCACATAGGGGGGGTCAAATTTTACATAGGAATATATTGAGAAAAATATTTAAAGATATTCTTCTCAAAAGCCGATTGGGCAGAAAAGCTGCAACTTGTGTGGAAGCATCCTCAGGTAGTGTAGATTTAAATTTCTTCAAATCATGATCCCCAGGGGTAGGGTGGGGCCACATGGGGGGGGGGTCAAATCTCTACATATTAGGAATATATAGAGTAAATTTTTTAAAATCTTCTTCTCAAAAACCATTTGGTCAGAAAAGCTGAAACTTGTATGGATGCATCCTCAGGTAGTGTAGATTCAAGTTTGTTCAAATCATAGTCCCTGGAGGTAGGGTGGGGCCACACTGGGGGTCGAATTTTTATATAGGAATATATAGAGTAAAACTTTAAAAATCTTCTTCTCTGAAACTGATCAGCCAGAAAAGCTGTTACTTGTGTGGAAGCATCCTCAGGTAGTGTAGATTCAAGTTTGTTTAAATCATGATCCCCAGGAATAGGGTGGGGCCACATAGGGGGGTCGAAAATTTTACATATTAGGAGTATATAGTGTAAATCTTTAAAAATCTTCTTCTCTGAAACTGATCCGCCAGAAAAGCTGAAATTTGTGTGGATGCATCATCAGGTACTGTAGATTCAAGTTTGTTCAAATCATGATCCCCGGGGGTAGGGTGGGGCCACAATGGGGGGTCGAATTTTACATAGGAATATATAGAGGAAAATATTTAAAGATCTTCTTCTCAGAAACCGATTGGGCAGATAGAAAAGCTGCAACTTGTGTAGAAGCATCCCCAGTTAGGGAAGATTCAAGTTTGTTTAAATCATGATCCCCAGGAGTAGGGTGGGGCCACAATGGGGGGATGTAAAATTTTGATATAGGAATATATAGGGAAATTTGTTTTAAAATCATCTTCTAAAACACAATTTGTCTAGAAAAGGTGTAACTTTTGTCAGTTCAGATAGTGTAGATTAAAATTTGTCAAAATCATAATCTTCAGAAGAAGGGTTGGGTCGGGGGGGGGGGGGGGGTGTTGTTCCAATTTTCCATTTTACAAAGGATTAAAAATTTAAATTATTCACTCAATTAAAAGCTCTAATGATATTGTATTTGGCTTTACTTTGTGCAAGCATTTAGACATATTGTTGATTCTTGAAAATTGTTCAGACTTTGGCCTCTTGACAATTCTTGACAATTCTTCAGCCCCATAAGGGGTTCAAAGTTTGATGTAGGTTTATAATCCATATATAAACAGTTGTTTAAGTCTGATCATCTTCTCGAGAACTGCAATGCTCAATATGTTATATGACTGTAAAATCATCCTGTTACAAAGGCTCAATGATACACATAAGAATATGCAGGATCTATTATACAGGATCTATTATACGACATTGTTAGGATATTTTGTATATGACTACGTAAAGCTGATTTTGTTATGTCCATTGATGCTCGGGTGAGCGATGTGGCCCATGGGCCTCTTGTATCCATACATGATAATTTTTTGCTCCTCTGTTATGTAAATAGGGATTTTTAAGGACCAGAAGTCCAAAATTTTGATGATCAATATCTCAAAATGAAGAAAAATTTTGAAATGCAATATTGAATAAAAAATGCTATAAATAATGTGCTTAACGATATGCAGCCATAAGTTCTTTGTTATCCGGCCCCTAAAAGGAGTTATAGGATTGGCCCCTAAAGCGATCTTTTCTAGATATCTCGAGAACGGTACATAATTTGCAAACACTTATTGAACTTAATGTGTTTGAAATGAAAAGAGCTTTTATTTAACATCAAGAAAACAGGGCTGGCCCCTCAAATTATGGGCAGAGAGGGCTCTAAAATATTTTAAGTTATAACTTTTAACTGTTAAATATTTTGTGATATGTTGCGTGATCCTTCAAATTAGTGATCAAGAGGCGTCTAGGCGTTTATCCATAGCTCTTTTAGATCCCACCCCAATTTTCCAGATATGTTTCATTAATGAAGATGAAAAGCAAAGTCATTTCACCTTCTAAAAATTGCACGGAAGACCTCCTCGTTGCTCGCAACGAGATCGTGTTTAATTATTTGTATGTTCTCTTTATAGATAAGAACGAAGTGAATATTGTTCACTTTTTAATAACGCATGTAATTCTTTTAAAATTCTTAATCCAGCAGATGTTAAATCAACAAGAATTGATATCATGTAAGACAATTTAGTATGTACTAACTATGTTTGTATATTGGTATTGGATGTATGACTTCTGCCACGTGTGGTTGAATTGAATAGAAATTAGCAGACATTGAGCCGGTAGGTCCAATTGTGTATTAAATTGGTATGTACAAAAGGTACAAATAGTCGTTGATTTATCTTCTTTTCCATCAATTGATAGGAATTTAAATGTCTCAACACTTCTGAGCGTCTACTGGCGGCCATTTATGTTAGATACATGTTAGGTGAATTTTGAATCAAACTGAACTGAAAGCCGGAATTCCAGATCACTGCACCGACAGAAATTAACCGCAGAGTTCCAAACTTTTCAGTGCAACGGACATCTCTAATCCTCATGTCTTTTTATCCCCATGTGAGGATCACAGTGACCTTCTTTATCACTCTTTATAATTTTTAAAGTTCATTTTAGAGTTATCTGGTATCTTTAATGCGTTTATACTTAGAATATTTAAAAAATATCTCTTGAGAGTTCCATTTCAAATTTTAATAAACCATTTCAAAATAGAATGATCCAAGAAGTATTGTTCTGGTGAGCAATATGTGGCCCATGGGCCTCTTGTTATTTATGCGTTACAAACTTTTATGATTCAGTTATTTAGGTTACTTTATTAAGGAAAATTCAAGTTAGTCCCAATGTGAAATTAACCTTGCATTAGGACAGTTCTATTCTTTTTCTATTTATTGTAGGCTCTCCAACAGTATGGCATGGAAATATTGACATTATGATGGGTATTTCAATCAAGTTTGCAGAGGACGAGGCAGATTCTCCAGGTGGTCAAGGAAATGACTCATCAGTTGAAGTGAAAGTAGTAGATTTAAAAACAGGCAGAGAACAGATTATAGCACAACGTATTGTGTTTTCATTTTATCAAAAAAGGATAAACCCAGATTATTCTAATCATTTGATTCCAAGTATTGGTATTTCAAAAGACAAAATTGTTATGTAGTTCTATGACTGTGTCAATGATGTACTTCTTGAAAGTTCTGAAATGGTTTATCTATCACAAGGTGCCTTGGTGAAGAACACCATTGTGGCATTGTGGCTTGTGTTAAATTTCAAATATTTTTGCTCTGGCATAACAAAAAGCATGAAAGAGAGTGGGTTTACATCTGGTTTTGTCCAAATTGTTCAAGAAAAGTTAAAATGTTATAAAGAAGTAACTGCGCCATGTGAAACAAAAGAGTCTGTAAAGGAAGAACCGTGGATCTGGGGTGTTGCAGCAGAAAAAGATGTACCCTGGGAAAAGGTGAAAGATGTAAACAAATTAGAACCCAGGGAAATTAAGTGATTTTCAAATCTTCATCGTAATGCATTATAATAGAGGTCACCTTTTTCCCACCATTTTTTAGCTCACCTGAGGTGAAAGCTCAAGTGAGCTTTTCTGATCACTTTTTGTCTGTCTGTCCGTCTGTCTGTCTGTAAACTTTTTACATTTTCGACTTCTTCTCCTGAACCACTTAGCCAATATCAACCAAACTTGGCACAAAGCATCAATGGGTAAAGGGGTTTCAAGTTTGTTAAAATAAAGGGACATGCCCTATTTTAAGGGGAAATAATTAGGATTTATTGAAAATTTTGTAATATTTTTCAAAAATCTTCTTCTCAAAAACCATTTGGCCAGAAAAGCTGAAACTTGCATGGAAGCATCCTCAGATAGTGTAGATTCAAATTTGTTCAAATCATGGTCCCCGGGGGTAAGATGGGGTCACATTGGGGGGGTCCAAGTTTTACATAGAAATATATAGAGTTAATCTTTAAAAATCTTCTACTCAAAAACCATTAAGTCAAAAAAGCTGAAACTTGCATGGAAGCATCCTCAAATAGTGCAGATTCAAGTTTGCTCAAATCATGGTTCCTGGGGGTAAGGTGGGGCCACAATGGGGGGGGGGTGTCAAATTTTTACATAGGAATATAAAGGGAAATTTTATTTTAAATCTTTTACTCACAACACGACTGGTCAGAAAAGCTGACTTGTGTGAAGTATCATCAGGTAGGGTAGATGCAAGTTTTGTCAAAATTATGATCCCCGGGGATAGGGTAGTGGCACAATTGGGACCGGTTAAATCCTTACAAAGGAATATATTGAGAAAAATCACTTTCTGAAAAAAAAAAGATTTTCTTAGAAAAGGTGCAACATTAGTAAAAGCAACCTTAGATAGTGTAGATTCAAATTTGTCAAAATCATATTTTTCAGGAGTAGGATGAAGCCACATGAGGGGGGGGGGGTTCCAATTTTACAAAGGAAAACAATTTAAATTCACTAAATCTCAAATGTTATCAAGCATTTTGACATATTTTTGATTCTTTAAAATTGTTGAGACTTTAGCCGCTGGACAATTCTTGGGCTTCACAAGTTTGATGTAGGTTTATATCCCATTTGATTTAGATCTTGTTTAGAGCTGTAAAGCTCAATATGTGAAATGACTATACTTTGACAAAAATAGATCAATGATAAACAGAATATCCAAGGGAAAAATTGATTTTTTTAAATATAGGATCTGTAAGACTACATTTTCCATATTTTTTGGGGGTATATTACTCTGTAAAGCTGATTTTTTTTATGTCTATTGTTGTTGCTCAGGTGAGCAATGAGCAATGTGGCCCATGGGCCTCTTGTTTGACAATGGCACAGATACATGTACACAGTTCGGTATCCAGCTAGAGTTTAAATGCGACTCAAATGCATTTCATAGAAGCAGTTCTTTTATTCATAATGTGTTTTACTACGTATTTAAACTGGTGCACTTTATGTCAATTATACGCACAAATACCGTGTTAATTTGCCAAATAAAACACTAATGCATGATAACAAGTCTAGCCTTTTACACTCATATTACGCAATACCCGAACAAAATCTTATTGTTACGACATTAATAAGATCATAATGAACAACTTTTGCAGCGACAGCCATATCGAAATCTTAACCGCTTTTGAGTTATAAAGTGAAAACTTTCAAGAGTTCTAGGTCCCTAATTTGAGGGGCCAGCCCCTTTTTCTTGATGTCAAACAAAAGATCCTGTAAATACAAATCTTTTTTCTTCTACATGTCTTAACAAAATATTTGCGAGTAAAAAGATAAACTGAGAAAACCAAGCAAAATTTTAACGTTTTTTTTATCTTAATTTTGAGCAATACTAAGATCCGGCGCTTCTTGTGCTAGGCAAATAGGGATGCTTATGTTCAGATAAACAATCTTTTGTCTATCATCCCTGAAATTTTGAAATCGATATCGTGTGTAGTTTATTAGAACACTCCTGGACAAACCAACCCCCTAAAAATCCTTAAAATGCTAGTATCTCAAAAACGGAAATGACGTCATCAACCAAAAAAATTTCCGATAAGGTTCAGAATATAGTTGGTAAGATCTGAAAATTTTGTGCAAATCGGTTGAGCCATTTCTGAGATATCGCCTGCACAAAATCGGTAAGAAAAAAAAAAGAAGAAAAAGAATCCGAAGAATAACAATAAGGTCTTCCGTTGGAAACGGAAGACCTTAATAAGAACCGTACAAAAACAATAAGTCTCCAAACTTCGTTTGGGAGACTTAATAAAGTGAATGCCCTTGCACTACTGCATTTTATCTGACCCATTTCACTTTCGGCGTCATTTGCGTGAAATTCAAACGCAACACTGACTAAGATCATGATTTTAATTTTCATTCATAAAATAATTAAAACGCTGTGAGTTTCATTAAAATAATGTTAGAATATTGTCTCTGTTCACACCAGTCATCATTACCAAATTGTTGAAATTGAAAAAATTAATTCATCTGTTGCCCTTATCATATAACTTTTGATATATGGGGGGGGGGGGGGGGGTAAGTGTAAGTTTGTAATTTACACATTTATGTTTTATAATGGTTTATGTTACTCTGCTGGTAAATAAATAAGAAATACCTTTAATATATGATCAGGGTTACTTGTAATTATATTTAATATTTTTTGTAATAATTAAAGAAAGCAACAAAAATCAATCTTTATCTAGAATTTATTATAACAATTAACCTGACAAATACAATGTACTATAGAGATTGCTTTTCTGTGACAAACTGTTCAACAAGACTAGTGTTTTCTGATTTTCAGTATTATTCAGTCATGATGTGGAATCTATGCCAATTGACCATATTCTTGCTCACTACATGTACTTCTCTTCTCTTTTTGATGTACATGCACATTGTAAGGAGGCAGTGCAGTTGATATGAAAACCAATGCCTGAAATGATGAATATAATTATCAATTTCAAATTTAATTTCAATAGATATAAATGAAAGATATTATGATAGGTAACATTATAGTAATATGATTTTTTTTAAAATCCCAGACCAAATATACATGAAGTTAGTGGGTAAAATAAATATTTATAGAGTACCTACTTTTTTATCAACACCCCAACAAAGTGTCTCCAGTGGACCATTTACTGCTTTAATACCCTGAAATTGAATAATGTGTTATAATTAGCAAACTATTGCGCTGAAGATAACATGAAAATGGAAAATTACTTTATTATTGTGCATACTAATGGCAGTTTTAATTTCATTAATATTATAACAGGCATAATCAAATGTTTATTCTTTAAAATGTGTGCAAATTCAACACTGAAATTTTGTTTATTCAAACATGTAATCTTCCTAAAAATATGTTATATGAAATAACACATTTCTATTTACATAAACAACAATACAATCTTGTCTATATTCAATCCAGATTATCACAGTAATCTGTGTAGTGCTAGCACAGTGTTTGGACTTTCCATTGTTTACATTTTCTCTGAACACGGAGGAAATGCGAGCTAATATTATTGCGATATAACAGAACAGTAAAAGGTACAATGAGCGTCAATACTCTTTATGATCAAAATTAGCGAATTGCAGAACATTTGCTTTGCTTGATCGAGTCACCAAACTGATGTTTAAACACAATATTACATGAGAAACAAATGTAAACAAGTAAACAAAATCGAAGCCGAGGAATTTCCCTTCGTTTCTGTTTCATCCTACAGAATATTAGACAATATAAAACAATATCTAGGGAAAATACAGATAAATCCTACCTTGTTCAGTTGAATCCTCTACCGATTTCCGTCTAGGCTGGTTGTAAATAAGTTAAATTCCCAGATATATCACTGAAGTCCACATGTTTATTCTGATCACAGCTGCAAGCGCCGATGTGACGTAGTCAACCTCGACACGTCATCAGACGACTTATGAATTTCATAATTTCGCAAGATATAAAGAATAGTTGAAGTTTTTATTTCAGTATACCTTTCTTGATACAATCAAACCCAACAATTAATCATATTCATTTTGGTAAATGTTTGGTAATTACCGAAATACATATATCTCGTAAAATCTCATGAATAAGGGGCGGGGCATATGCAAATTTTCCTAAATCACACGTGCTAGAATTCTGATACCTTCCTTAACGTAGCTGAGTACTCAAATTTGAAACAGAATTAGCCCATAATTTTTGCAATTTATATTTTCCTTTCCAGAAGGATTATTTGTGCTTAATTACGTTGAATTTTACTCAGTAGTGCTTGAGAAGAAGGTTTTTTTAAATGCACCCCCCTTTTTCTACAGTTTCCGAGGTTTTCTCCGCTTTGAATAAAGATCAATCTTTCATTTCTGCAATTTATATTTACCATACCATAAGGATACTTTGTGCCAAATTTGGTTGAAATTGACTCAGTAGTTCTTGAGAAGAAGATTTTTTAAAATGCACCCCCCTTTTTTACACTTTCGAGGTTTTCTCCGCTTTGAATAAAGATCGGTCTTTCATTTCTGCAATTTATATTCACCATACCATAAGGATACTTTGTGCTAAATTTGGTTGAAATTGGCCAAGTGGTTTTAGAGAAGAAGTTCAAAATGTGAAAAGTTTACAGACGGACAGACAGACAGACGGACAGACGGACAAAATGTGATCAGAAAAGCTCACTTGAGCTTTCAGCTCAGGTGAGCTAAAAAAATTGACAATCACAAATCGTCAACTATCTCAAAAATCCATAAAACGATATACAAAATTCAAAGCAGAGCAACACGGACCTCCAAGATAGAGGTAGGATCAGGTGCCATGGAGGAGTAAGCATCCTCTGCTGACACCCGCCGTGCGCCCAATGTCATATTGGTAAAAATGTCATTATCGGGGTAAATGTCGTAATTTGGGAAAAATATCATGATCGAGAAAAACAGAAAAATCCGTGGACAATTCGGTATTTAATCAATAGTCAAGAGCAGAGCAATCACGGACGTCTGGAAAATACCTAAATATACCTAAATATATATACCTAAATGTACCTAAATATGTCTTTGAATTAATCTGAAGATTTATATTGTTTCTTTCAAATAAGCTCCATATGGTTCGTTTCATGAATATTGCATCACTTATTTACCTAATAAAGCAATTCAATATTTATTAGTTATATATATATGATATAAAATGGTTTGGGCCAGTTTACGCTTTATAAACCGCTTTATATCGTATATTGAATATAATGCTTATAATTTAATTTTTTTGCTATTAATTGTAGATAAAACAATATATTTTTAGCCAATCCGAAAGCGCAGTACAACCAGAATCAAATTATATTAAAGATATTGCGTGTTTTATCAATAGTACATTTTAAAGAGATGACAGTCTTAAATTTTTGTTTTTCTCCTTTTCAAAAAATAAGAATTTGACCCAAAAATCGGATGGCTACATGAACATAAAGATTATCATTGTATTGTGATGTACATAGTGTGCTGTCTAAAAGGTTTTACAAAATCGACTTGTTTTTACAGTGACTAAACTGTATATAATGACTAATTTCCGGTTTTTATCGATTTTGCCACAAAAATGCAGTTTTTAACCCAAAAATTTCCACTTTTAAAATTGTTTTTTAAAGTACTGTGTCGTTATTAATAAATCCTCATAATTGTAATCATATATTTTAGCTCATTTCTCATAGTTTACTCATAAGAATTAAATTTGAGAAATAATCAGTTTTCCGCGATTTTTGTGAAAAAAACCTATAATTTGACCCCAAAATGCGCGAAAAGTAGCCGATGGATTTCTGTCCATTTTTTTATATGATCAATAGCATATGTCAACAGATCGAATTATACCAAGAAACCGTTTGTTGCAATTACTTTGAGTTTGGACGATTTTTTGAGCTAGATTGACTGGACTATATCATACTGAGGTTTCATTATCTTGTCTCAGCAAAACACTTTATATCCTCATTCTGAGGTCTGAAATTAATTCACTGTGAAAAATAAATTAATTCGCTTTCAAAAATTTAATATTAATTTATCGATTTAAAAAGAAACTGCGTGTATAAATTGTGCCTCTTGTCCTACTAGTTATCACGCTGTAAAACCATGTCCGACACTCGGTCACTTGTCCGACTTATGATCACTAATATCATTTTCATATTTTAGAACAATTTAATGAATTCAGAGTATAATAATACACAGACAGATATAAAAATGCCAGAGGGGCACGGGTTGAACAAATCGAAACAAGGTTAAATACTGTACATTCACAGAATTGAATACAGTTCATGTTTATAAAATTATGTGTCCGCCCACGATCAGTTTACCCTACTTATCTTGAAATTTGATCAAGAAAGTTTGGCTATTTACAGTTTTAATATATTTCAATGTAGAAGGACAAATTGTAATTTCAGAAATCCATGTTTTGTAGAATATGATAACCTCGACGCCACATTCTTTCCTAACCGGCAACGGTATGTTGCGTTGCCGCAATTGCTCGCCGCCGACGCGCTTTCCAGCAATCGGCGACAAAGGCAAATCCGGCGATGCCGGTTAAATGGAAAGCACCTATAGTTTGCTTTATTTTCTACGTTTTTAACAATTTCACTTTTCTCTCTCCAATAATGAAGCAAGGGGAAAACCTGTAATTTTAAAACAATTTTTATTAATATTTGGACTATATCTGATGCCTGATCAAAGAGAAAAATCCAAGGGTGTCCGATGCATGATGAAATCACCCTAAAGGAAACCTCAAAATATATTTATTCTCTGAAAGAATTTCCAAGGTGTCCGTATTATTTTGCGCAGATAGTGCTGCATTACGTCCGCATCTTCTTGAAAACTCCGGCGATACTACATTTAACACAGCAGATAAATGATAGTAAATCCAAGAAAATAACAACGTAACATCGTTTTCATCGGTTCTACAAAAGCGCCACGTGTCTAAAACCCATGTGATCATTGACACTGCTCGATCTGTGTGGTTTGCGCATGTGCGATGTTATAACATACACAGGAAAACGGTCTACAATTATCGAAAATTTCTGAAGTATATGTGCCTGGATGTCAGTCTTATTTCATCGTTCATCGGATATTCCTTACCATTGGTTGTCATATTAGTTTTGTTTAAAACTCGTTTCTACAAGTATTTTCATCCAATGTAACGTGTTCGGGTGAATGAAATACCTGAATGCGGTGAAGCATGAATAGTGCTATCGGCCTTATAAAGGGTATGTGTAGCATTGAGCAGAACAATAGAAATCGACAACTACATGTAATATGGCGGTTGTCGGAGATAAAAGGGAAATAATACGCTTTTATAAATTCATGTCAGCTTTAAAATGTGCGGTATATTATACATCAATTTTTATTTTTAAAAAAATGGGTCATAGACGCCTGTTATTCATTCGAGGTGTTTTTTCGAGCCCTCTTGGAAATCCCCGAGACGCTGCGATTGGGTCAATCTTTTATAATATTCTCAGTTTCATTTATAATGCACACAAAATGCAAACAGTAAATGTTCTACCAAACCTCTCGCTTTACTCTTTACTAAAATTCTTACAGTAGTGAAGGAGAAACTTCAAGAGTACTGTACAACAATATACTCCAAAAGTGGTGTGAATCAGATGTGGATAATAAAAAAACTCTAAAGAATTATTAGAAACTTTGAGGTCACAAAATCCTACCTAAAATCAACAGCATCAAAACGTACGATTTTTCAAAGCTTAATACAACCATTCCCCACGACAAATTAAAACCTAGGCTTTTTGATATCATCGACAGTTGTTTCTTCAATAAAAATGGAAGTCGTAAAAATGCTTACCTTGTCATTGGAAATATAAAAACTTATTTTGTTAAAAACCATTCTGACTGCAAACACAAGTACTCTGAAGTTGACATTAAAAAAAAGCTTGAGTTTCTGATAGACAACATCTATGTAGTTTTTGGAAATCAAGTTTTCCAACAATCTGTTGGAATTCCCATGGGTAACAACTGTGCCCCATTGTTAGCAGACATTTTTTTGTATTCTTATGAAGCAGAATTTATTCAAAAACTTTAAAAAAAATAAATCACTCGCTGTGGCCTTCAACTCAACATCCAGGTATATCGACGACGTATTATCAATTAACAATTGTTATTGCCATACTTACGTCGACTCGATATATCCGAGTGAACTTGAAATAAAAGATACCACAGATTCTACGTCATCTGTTTCATATTTGGATATTTTACTGGAAATGGGCATTGATGGTAATCTAAGAACAAAACTTTATGATAAACGCGATGACTTCAATTTTTTATAGTCAACTTTTCTTACTTATGTAACAATATACCTTCATCACCTGCTTATGGTGTTTTTGTCTTTCAGTTTAATTCGATACGCAAGGGCATGCTCTTCGTATGAACAGTTACTAAGACGTGGCAAGCCACTTGCAAACAAGTTGATAAAACAGGACTATCAGTAGTCTCGTTTGAAGTCATCTTTTTGTAAATTCTATGGTCGATACGACGACCTTGTCAGCAAATACAATATTCCACTTGGTCGCATGCTGACTGACGTTTTTCATACTAATTGTTAGACCATTATTAATCACCTAATTGTCTACGGACTTTTCCGGGTTTTTTCCCGATGACGACAAACAGCACACGGCGGGTGTGATCGGTCAGCAGAGGATGCTCACTCCTCCATGGTACCTGATCCTGCCTCTGAGGTTTTCGCGAGGTCCGTGATTGCTCTGCTTTGAACTATTATATGAATACCGAATTGTCGACGGATTTTTCTCCGTTTTTCCCGATCATGATTATTATTTCTCAAATTACGATAATTTCCCCGATATTGACTTTTTTTACATATATGACATTGGGCGCACGGCGGGTGTGACCGGTCGGCAGAGGATGCTTACTCCTCCATGGCACCTGATCCTACCTCTATCTTTTTGGATGTCTGTGTTGCTCTGCTTTGAATTTGTATTTCGTTTTTTGGATTTTTGAGATGGTTGACGGTTTGTTATTGTCATTTTTTGTTACAGCTTATTTCTGCAAGACATAGTATACATTGCGCAGGATATTTAAGTAGATTTCCTAGAATGTAACACATATTTAATTAAATATTGCCAAGTGACAATCTACCGAGTAACTTTTACGACAAGAGCACGGCTGAGCGGAGCATCCCCTCGCGACATAAATGATTAATTAGAATTAAAACACTATTGTGGAATCGGTAATTATTGTGGAACCAATGTTTGTGGATTTTTTAATGTTTTCAACATAAGATTTTAAATCCCAAGAATGTGTTTTTCAAATTGTGTTTTCACGGTCGTTTTCCCGTTTGAAAAGTTATCCACTGTTAACAAATGAGTAAAATTTTGTCATTCAAAAAATTTAAATGATTCCACAGTATTTTACACATTATGAAGTGAGGAGAAGAAGGTCCTTGGCTTTAATGAGAAACCCACAGCATATTCTAATTAGGATTGACATTTTGATTTTAAAATATAGTTTACATACTGTATATTTAATTTTTGCATTGAGTAACAATTTCAAATAAATTAAAAGATATGTTCTGATAATTGTATTAGCAAGATTTATTACAAATTTTAAATTTAGCTGTATATTTCAATAACGAACAGTGACGAGTTCAGTATAATTTCTCTAAACGTTCCTTGACTATATTTATTTTTTAAATATTTTTTAAATTCAAATAACAAACATTCAAACACACATTAAGCTATTAACTCTATTAACTCACCGTAACGTTGTTCTTCGCTCTGGGTGATTGATAACTCTTACTCAGAAATTTCCATTGATAACTCGTATACAAAGTTGATTATGACATTGATTTAATGAAATAATAATTTGTAATAGTATTAATGGTTTGGAAAGGCACATGCATTTTTTATTTGTTATTTTACAGAAGTGTGCAATCTATGATAAATATGTTTAGTTTGGAACGAATTTTGTCATAATGTATGCCCCCCTCCTTTACAATGGTGTAATTTTATTTAAGTTTTTGCTTTAAAATTTGACCAATGAATATGACATTGCATTTGTTTTAATCTTTTACAATGAGGCATATTTGTGCAAAGGTTGGGGAAATTCTATTGGATGGTTTTTTTTAAATTTACTAGAAAATTGAAATGGAGTGCACACACACACACACACACACACACACACACACACACACACACACACACACACACATACGAACACACACACGCACGGTAGCGATGCTATATCCCCTTCGCAACAAGTTGCGCGAGGGGATAATAGAGTTAATAAATGTAAATGTATGAAATGTTCAATATTTGGCTATATTTACCCCCCCCCCCCATAAAGCCTTATATATTGCCCCATGGCCTTGGCAGTAAATTTTACAATTTAACATCAGGACATTATGAACATAAAAGCAATACATGACTTCATCTTTCACAACCGTGAAAGTAAAGAAGAAATATTATTAAAACAATACATTTTCTCTATGTGGCCACATTGAACTTCTGCCCATGGACCATGCAATTTGGGTAAATGACTTCCTATAAAGAAATCATAACCATGGATTCAATTTTTGTCATGTTCTAACTAGTCCAGTCAATTTAGCAAAAATTGGGGGATGACCTTAAACAAATTGCAACAGAAAAAAATGTTTGTGTCATACGCCTCTATACTTTCATATTATACTTAAATAAAAAAATCCACCTAAATCCTCTAGAGGGAAATTTTTTTTTTTTTGCTTGAATTTAATGATATTTTGGGTCACAAAAATTATTCAATTGATACATTGTGACACACTTTTATCTTAGAGTTTACTATTAAAATACATACAGACATAAATGTATTTTAAAAATTAATTAATAAATGTTTAAAATATACAAAAAATCATAATCGATTATCGGTAATAATCGGATACACATAATCGATTAATAATCGATTATAATCGGAATTATCAAATAACTTTATATAATGGGCATTTTTTCCTCACAAAAGATAATGTTCACTATTAAACATATGAAGAATACATGAGTTATTTGTTTCTTTGAATAAGGTAAACAAATCAAATTTCAAATAATAAGATTTATTTTTATATGAATGAATGTCTCAACAGTCAACAATAAAATCATAAACATAAATCAGGTTCCTCATACAAGAGAACAAAAGGAGACATGTACTTGACTAGATGCAGTATATACTGACCACTATTGACTAGAATAAACTTTCATAAAACTACAAAAAAAAATTACAATTGACAAACTTTAGAACTTACAGTAAAAACTGCAACAATTGTCAAACTCAAACAATATTTTTATTTACTAGAAGTCTAGAAAAGTGTCAGACTGTCAGTATTGGACATTACCAATTTACCAATACTCAATATTTCTGTTGAGAAACACAAGCAGATCTACATTATTGGGACTCAATCTACATCTTTTTTTTGTTAACAAGATTTCCGCACAAACTGAATACACGTTCTGATGATTCAGAAGAGGCTGGTACTGACAAATATTTTTTAGCTATATTTTTGATTAATGGATAAAATTGTTCATGGGATCTCCACCATTCCAAAACAGTGAGGTTCTTATCTTTCTCCAAAATTTTGCAGCCTAGATACCATTGAAATTCAATTTCGATAGCTATTTCCTTATTAGGCTTGGATTCTCCTATGCATACAATATCTGATAGCCAGTCCTCAGTATCTGCTGACTTCAACTTTTTGATTTGAGGTTCCTCTGGCTCTGTTTCCCCTTCAGCTGTGGGTTTTGGTTCTAGTTCTGCCTGTTCTGGTATTGTTGGTAGTGGAGGTTCTGCATCTGTTCTATTTCGATTGTCCTCTGGTTCCATCTTAATCTTTATCCCATCCTTGCAACAGATTTGTAATTCTTGTCGAAGATAACTATGGGCTTGTTCTCTCAACTCTGGGACAAAGTTCAAGTCTTTAGTAAATGGGTTCATAAGACATCCCATTAATGCGATTTTCTCTGTGACTGCTCTTTTGTTGAGCTCAACTTGCATCTTCTCCTTTACTCTTCTGATAATTGGTTCATCATCATCTTTGGGTTCAATGATTTTTAACAGTTTCACCACTATTGGTAAAACTTTGTGCATAGAATGTGTCTTATCAGCACACACAATTGTTGTGGCTTTTTCAAATGGTTGAAGTAAGGTCACAATGCTCGCAACTGCGCTCTGTTCGTCAAAGGAAAATACACAGTTTTTCAAGGTAGAACTTGCATGTTTGCACAATGCAGGATCATTAGCAAGAGCCATTAAAACTGGGAATTGTTCAGCCAAGCGCTGTAACATATACAAGGTGGAATTCCAACGTGTAGGTACATCGATTATCAGCTTGTGTCCGATTAGATTCTGGGTAGCCTGTCCATCAAACAGCAGTTTCTGTTTCTCATGGAACAAGTCTGTGCTGCTGCTTGATTGGTGAAAAAATGTTACCATTTTTCTTCCTTTTCCAAATAGCTTTTTTATTTCAGGACACTCAAGGGAATGTCTAACAACCAAATTCATTCGGTGCCCATAACATCCAAATCTTTCCCAGTTTAGAAGCTCAAAAGCCTTCTGTTCATTGGCTGCATTATCTGTTGTTGCAATAGGGCTAGCTGGAAGATTCCATTTGTTGTGTGTAGCCTTTAATTCCTCTGAAATATTTTGGGATGTGTGGCTCCCTGTCATTTGGATCGTTCCTAGAACAGCACTCTTTGTTCACATAATGCACTGTTGTTGTAAAGAAGGACTGGGTGTTTAAACTTGTCCACCCATCATGAGTGATGGCTACACATGGTGAAGACGACACATCCTGCTTTAAGTCCTTATCTATATCCTTTTTCTTTTTTTCAAATCTTCTCATTACAGTGGCCCTAGAGGGAACCTTGTACCTATAAATAATGATAAATAATTAAAAATATTTCTTATTAAATACATTTTAGTGTACCTGATATTTATAGACTATACAGTCATCAAGATCTTTTATTTTTTAATAATTTCATAGTTTTGCAAATTATTAAAAACAAAAATTGTTTCTCACCTTGGGTCTAAATGTCCAACAAATTTTCTGAACAGCTCTTTGTCCACTACACTTACAGTGATTACTTTACCAGCAATGAATTTACATAGGGCATCATCTATTTGCTCTTGCCTTTCTTAGAGATCTTTCCAATTGTTGCAGTATTAAGAAAGGAATTCATGGAAACCTGTGTCTTTGGTTTACCGTCAGATAAGCTGCCAGATTTACTCCTTACATCACCATGAACATTCTCAATATGATTCATAAAATTAGTGGTGTTGCCTAAAATAAATTAAAATAAAATAAAGTGAATCCTTTAATTCACTTCAATGATTCAATAAAATAAAAAGGCATTCATTGGAATTTACATTCAGCTTAATCATAATCAAATTATATTAGAAGACTTGAAATTACGAAAACGACACAAACCTTTGTTAGAATATTTTTTCAGGCACAACCTGCACACAGCTTGTGTCATATCTAAATTCACTTTCGTTGAAGGGCCTTCTTTAGATTTATAAAAACCAAAATATTCCCAAACTTTCGATTTGGTTTGTCCAGGGTAAGGATATATAACACGATCTCCCTTATATCCTTCGACATCATTGTTGTTACTATCTACGCTTTCGCCCGCCATTTTGTTTTCTTGTCATTAGATCGGGTTTGACATGCGGGAAATAATAAAATATGAACCAAAACTGAACAACATCCGGATTTGTTATTTTTTTTTTATTGTGGTCAGCGATGTCGGCGATTTTAATTTTCAAATCGATTAGTAGCATCGTGGGTCTCGGAACGACATATAATCGATCATTGGCGACAATCGTTTCATCACTAGCGCCAAACAAACCAGCTATAACCTCTTCCCCTTGAGATGCAAGCATTCCTTTAGATGGCATAGGCGAATTTGTTAGATAGTAAGAGGAAACCTCCTTGTAATAAGCTGAATTAGCTTTTACTTTTTTTAACATTTATCCCTTACTCAAACCATATATTCTAGAGGTAGTGTCACAACCTGTCAATGCATGTAAAAACAAAATACACTCGCAAACTTCGTCTGTTAAATGTATCTTTGTCTTTTTAATGTCCCATATTTTTCCAGTTTTGTTAACTCTATCAGAGAGAAAATAAACTTCTTTGCTTTCCACAAGATCCATATGATGCAATAAAAGCACTAAAAGGTCTGTGTCTTCTCCAATAAGAGCGACATTATTATCTTTTATTTGCGATAACGTCGTTTGAACAATCAGAAGGTCTGCATCACAGTCTGCATTTATTGTGCAACATCCTGACTTTTGTAGGTCATTCTGGAAGAGCTCGATAAATTTCTGTTTGTTTGTTTTGAACGAAATGGTGTATTTTCGTTGAAGAAAACATCACGTCCTGTCAGCCCCTTGGAGCGTCTGATGTGAGCAACATCTTTGGTTGTGGGGCCGTTTGAGTAACCATCAAAGACAACCATGCAGTTTGAAAATTTGGAAGCAACGTATCTTGAATACATTTTGGATATATCACCAAATGTTGATTTCGAAGTCCACGGTAATTTGTGCAATAAAGACCCACCATCTAGTACATATTTAGTATCGACTGGTAAGGCATCAATCCCGCATTCACCCGACGTCCAAATTGCATCTGCAAGGGTGCTTTTGTGCGCTTCTCGTGGCATTCCCGAATTATCAAACAGAGAAGAGGGATGACTTGACAGTTCAAATTTAAAAAGTTCACTCATTTCGGGAAATGCGTCTCGGGCTACAGTTGTTATCCTCTGAAATAAAAGTTGGGGATCTACTTGGGCAGTTTCATTATCGATAGTTAAGGCTTGTGTAGTGTGCATGGTTACGGCTTTGTTCTTTTTCTTGAAAGAGAAGGTGGTTTTGCATCATTTCCAGACAATGAAGAAATTATCTTAGATCCAATCTCATTGCATCTATATATCAACATTCACATCTTTTTCTGCTGTCATCCCTGTTTCATACTTCGAAGTTGATCAACATTTCTATCAAAAGGGTTTTGCTCCGCTATCCGATTCACAAGCACTAACAGGTCTTTATGGTCTCTTTCTTGTCTGCTTTTTGAAGTTTCTTTATGCTGCTCACTTGTGCTGTAGTTCACTTCTGACAATATCTGTAGACTCCGAGTAATCTCTGCACATATTGGGCTGGACAATAACCACAACGCTCTTTGATACTCGGACATTCCTCTGCCTCTGGTTAGTCCACCTGTTGTTTTCAGACTACGCATCAAGATCTGTTCTATTGATAAATCGGTAGATAATCCTGCCCAGTACTTATTGGATCTGCGAATAACGTGATAGCCTGCTGCAAAAGACTATGGACATCAGGATGTGTCTCTTCTAGTTCGCACATTTCAGTCAAGTAAATGTATGCAGATTTAACATATAGGTTATGTCCAGCAGCAGCTTAATATGGCAGCATTTTTTGAACTGTTTGTAGGTGTAGAAACCAATCCCCTGTTCTTTCAGCTTTTATAAATGTGTGCAGGAGGGAAACCATGTTAAGGTATTCAAACCAAAGAGTAGCTGTGCGATTCGAGGAGAGATCTCTCATAAATCCTGACATTTTGTCTTTTATGCCCTTAAAAACGTCAGTTTTGCAAGCCTCACCCGCTGATAAATTTTCATTGCACATATCCTCATACATTGCACAAATAATTTGTACGCCAGGATGCCACATGTGGAAGCTATTATCTCTGCCACTCAAGTCCTCATCTGCATCACCGCTGTCCTTCTGTGCAAGGTTGCAATCTGACGAGTTTTCTGCAGAATGATTTTCCATATCTAAATCTGTGTCATCAGGTTGAAGTTCCCTTGATTCATTGGATTTTTTCCACCTCAATTTTCTTCATTTGGAATTTGTATTCCATAAATCTCAGACAGAATTAGGGCATAAAGAGTAGATTCGAACAAAAAATGACCTCTGACGGCTCTTGAAACAGCCTTTCCACTGAGCATATGTACAACGGCATTTGGATCATAGACACATTCAAGAAGCTCTTGTAAACCTGATCCACCCATGATGTGACCAATGGCACCGAGGAAGCTTATCTGTAAATGAAAACCTCGAAGGCGTATTACTATTCTATTTAAGTCACTTTCTCTTTCATTTCTAGTAATAAGAAGCGCTTTCGAATACAAGGGTTGATCGAAGGTTATTACGGGCGTTTTGTTGTACCTCGAAGCTTCCTTACAAACAAATTTGAGTGTTGTGTAGATGCAAGACATGTTACTTGGATCAAGGTCTATCATTGTGAAAAAAACTGACGAAGACTGTCCAGGGAAGGTTCCACTACTAAACATTTGTAAAAACCCAGACAATGCAGGTTTTGGATATCTCAACGGCCAAATTATGGATGACATGAAGTCTAATTCCCAAAATTTATTTTTTGCTTCCAAGATTCTGAGTTTGGCAAATGGTATCTTTTCAGTCTTTGTTTTCTGCTGGTACAGAGATACATCAATTGTTCCAAGTTCAGTACTTCCTCTTTTGAAACATCTCTTCTTGGAACTTGGAAATCTTTTTTTTTAAACTGGTGTTATTGCTGCCATGATTCCCATTCCATGGAAAGTATTCAGACCATCAATCGTACAGGCATTGTGATAAACTGCAAACAAGACTCCTCTCCAACATCAACCTGAAGTGAATTGCCCTGTACCACAGCAGCGGATGATTGGAACTTTTTTATTTCAGAGTAGGATGTGCAGAAGCGATAAGGAAACGAGAGGCAAAGTGTTGATGCAGAACAACACCCAGACTGATTTGTAATGGTGAAATAATGACCCTTGGCCTTTCCGCCTGAATCATCGCTTGACCAATTGCTGCTATCTTCAGATTAGGATTTTTTTCTCTGAAAATGCTATCTAAAAAAATTTTCAGTGACAGCGGTAAGAAATTTGTATGAAAATTTATCGATCCTACTTCTGTTGGGGATGGATAAGATTGCTTTGAAATGGACATGCACTTAATGTCACTGCGTATGATCTTGGATGCAGCGGTTATTAGAGCAAACTTGTCTGACTCAGGATCTTTTTTCTGTTGCATGTAGAAGTCATGAAGAATTGATTTAGCCGTGTAACAAAATGTGACAACGTCCAATTTGCCATTGACATCGGTGAAGACAATGTCTTTGTCATATTTTTGTCGAAGCTTTTCCTTCATGTACACAACACTGTAAGGAATTTCACAAATTCTTCCATTTTTTTAACAAGATCTACTATGGTAATTTGCTCATCGTCATTTGCTTCTAAATAATCAGTTATTTTAATGAATGCTTTTTGTTGTATGAGCTCTCCTGGTTTACCTGAGGTACATTCCTTTTTTTTTTGTTTCGCTGGTGTTGGAGAAAATGTGCTAGGACTGTTTTTTCTGGTACGGAAATTGACACTACAGGTTTGGTGATATACAGCATCAGCGGCGTGTAAGTCATTTATAACTCCCAGCCTTCCTTTAACTTCACGGCTCCAACTGTCATTCCTTTCTTCGCAAATTTTCCCAATGGTCTTCTGAAATTCAAACGTTCTAACACTAAAGGCATCGTTTCCACGTTTCCTCTCATTTATTTTAGCTGGAAATCCACAGAACAAACAGTGGTCCCGGAAGTCAAAAGATGAATGAGATCTGAGTTTTGGAGGTTCTGAGGTATCGTTGTTGCAATTTGCTATTCTCCGCTTTGTTACAAGAATTCTTCTCTTATCAGTAAGGAATTTTCTGCAGTCTGTATGAACGACATCACCAGGGATACAAAGTATGTCATGTCCTCTTTCTTCACTTGCTGCATTAATAGTTTTGCTTCCTTTCGAAGTCAAATATACAGTGAGGCTGGTAGCATATTTTGCGGACCTCCATAATTGCTGAAAGGTTTGAAAAGAAAATACATTTGTAGACATGTTACATTTGTCACTCTTGATTAATCAAAATAAGTAACTTATTAAATTCTGATTTTAACTTTAAATCTTAAGCAATACATTGAGTATATAATTATATTAGATATATTTATATCAACAATTTGACTTTTAAGACAAAATTAATTGAATGAGATTTAAATCCGGCATACATTTAAAGTTTGAAATACAATTACATAAACTGTATTTGATAAATATAATCATCTTATTTATTCAAAAAGAAATTCAGTATTCCATTGCGAAATGAAAAAAAAAGAAATGAAGCATTATGCTGTATTTTGTTAATTTTCGACCCAAATTGCGTTCCATATTTTTTAGCTCACCGAGACGAAGTCGGGGGGAGCTTATGCTATACCCTCGGCGTCGGCGTCGGCGTCGGCGTCCGGACCTGGTTAAAGTTTTTGTTGCAGGTCCTGTATCTAACTTATTACTTGTCCTAACTTTACCAAACTTGCATGAATGATGCATCTGGACCTCCTAATGGACTTGAGAGACTTGGATGCTGAATCTGGGCCATGAATTTCAGATGCTGGAGGAGGTTAAGGTTTTTGGAGCAGGTTAAAGTTTTTGTTGCATGTGCCCTTTGATAGCCATTTCTAAGTTACTACTGGTCCTAACTTCACCAAACTTGCATAGATGGTGCGTCTTATGATACTTATGCACCTGACAGGCTTGAATGCTGAATCTGAGCCATAGGTTTTGGATGCTGGATGAGGTTAAGGTTTTAAGAGCTGGTTAAAGTTTTTGGAGCAGGTGCCCTCTGATTATCATATCTTAGTTTTGACTGGTCCTAACTTCACCAAACTTGCATGGATGATGCATCTTATTATACTGATGCACCTGACAGACTTGAATGCTGAATCTGAGCCATAGGGTTTGGATGCTAGATGAGGTTTAGTTGTTTTGGAACTGGTCACATGTTTAATACATGTAGGTAATAGCACTATTTCAAACTTGCATATATGATCTAACTATAATATAAATGAATGGCAGAGGTAGCTTCAGATGCAGAGCCTGATCTCCATTATCGAGGATGCTAAAAAATATATCTTGGTTATTACTGGTCCTAACTTCACCAAACTTGCATGGATGGTGCGTCTTATGATACTGATGCACCTGACAGGCATGAATGCTGAATCTGAGCCATAGGATTCGGATGCTGGATGAGGTTAAGGTTTTAAGAGCTGGTTAAAGTTTTTAGAGCAGGTGCCCTCTGATGGTTATATCTTAGTTATTACTGGTCCTTACATCACCAAACCTCATGATACTGATGCATCTGACATGCTTGAATGCTGAATCTGAACCATAGGTTTTGGATGCTGGATGAGGTTTAGTTTTTTGGAACAGGTTACATGTTTTATAGATAATAGCTTGCATAATTGATTTAACTATAATATAAATGAATTGCAGAGGTAGCTGCAGATGCAGAGCCTGATCTCCATTATCAAGGATGCTAAAAATTCTCCTATCTCACTCAAACCTGCTTGATAGATGTGTTTGTTGTTAAATGATATAACATGATTCCTATGATATAGTATTCTATGATATGATATTGTTTTATATGATACAATGTTATATCATACATTATATTGTAAAAAGTTATATGATACGATATGATATTGTATCAAATTTTTTTGTACATTATTATATGATATTGTATTATGATATTGTTATGTATAGTATTGTAAATTATTATACAATATTGTAGAATATAATATTGTATAATATATTATTCTATCGAATGATATTGTTTTATATTATATTGCAATATATGATATTGTATCATATGATACAATATTGTATATTATAATTATATCATATCATATGATACAATATTGTATAATATGATATTTGTTTATATAATATATTGTTATTTAATACATGAAATAGTATTATATGATATTATAAGATATTATATAATATAATTTTGTATAATAATATGATATTGTATCATATGATATGATATTGTATAATATAATATATTACTATATCAGATGATATTGTATCATATGATGTACAATGTTTTATCAATTATATTGTATCATATGATACAATATTGTGTATCAAATATGATACAATATCATACAATACAATATTATTCTATATTATACAATATGATATCATATGTTACAATATTGTGATGTATTACATGATATGATATAATATCAAATAATGTTTTATTGTATTTATATTAGGTATAATGATATTGTATTATGTGATTAAATACAATGATGTATAACACGATACAATGTCATATTATATGTTACAATATCATATTGCATCAATATTTATTTCAGTATTATATTGTATTAAATGATATATATTGTAAGTATCATTGGATGCAATATCATATTTTATATAATTGTATTGATAAACATTGTATCTTATAATATTGTATGAAATGAACATATTATTATCATACAATTTTTTTACATATGATATACGATATTGTGTCTAAACAATATTTATGAATATCCAAGATCATTAACTATGATTTTCATATAATATGATAAAGGTGGTTTTATAAAGGTGATTCCTCATAAAGTTGATGCCTCGTCTCGGTGAGCTTTGTAATCTGTGATTACCTATGTTTTCCAATCTGCATGACCCCAACGAATACGTTTAATTTCGAACAAATTACAAAAGATGGCTTTATTATCTAATGCAGCATAAAATAATTCTTAAACTAAATGAAAACTTAAATCTGGGCATGTATAACATATGTCATTAACTTCGAGATCGTACTACTGACCGATTCACGTCTGCTATGGATTTATTATTTTTTAAATGGAAGAAGATCAAAACATGTAAAAATGTTTTACAATATTTTACTGCATATATTCAATTATTACTTACCTCCTAGAAATACTGCAAGGTACAAAAAATTCCCATCTCTCATGATTTGTTGACGTAAGATCCACCAATAATACGTCATACACTTGAGGTACGGTAGATAGAATGTTCTATCGTTAAAATGACAGATGTCCTACGGACCCGGTTTAATGATAGAATTCGTCCCATATACTCGCTTCGTAGCAAATAAAAAAAATATATCGCGCTATATCTCGCCTAAATTTTCATATGATTGGTCTCAAATACCTACAATGTTGCTCTTTTATAATCCCATTTTACCTCATAAACTGTTTTTGTAACGAAATCACTGCCACTTGTAACATCACATTTGAAAATTCGCTGTTTACGGTCGCCATGTTTACGATAAAATCCGAGACATTCCGAGTACGATTTCCTACAAAATGGCAGGCAATTCAAACGTGTTTATTAACAAAATGCCTTAGTACGACTAATTAAATGGATATTTTGTGGATTTAACTACATATGCATGTTTAAAAAGGTTTGTAATGTATAAAAATGTGTTTTTCCCCTGCAGATTATTTTTAACAGACTAAAAATTGACGCGAAGCAGATCCGCTTCGCGGCTGCTACATTGCAAGTATATGGGACGAATTCTTACTGTGACCTGAGCGTAGCCTGTTCACGGTAAGATTATTCTTTCTAGAGGTACAGTAGCGCATAAAAGACATTGAACGTATACAAAATATATCGAGTTTTATTCGATAAAAAAATATTTTAAATTACAATATTTTGAAGTGGATTTTTCTTATTTAGATTACGAACAAAACACCTTTGAACTGCTTTTAATTTTTTTTTTTTTTTTTTTTTGCAATTTGTTTAAGGTCGATACTTCTTTTTTACTGGACTAAACAGTTTATGAGGCGAGGCAAGCTACTGACAAACAAGTTGATAAAACAGGACTATCAACAGTCTCATTTGAAGTCATCTATGGTCAATACAACGACCTTGTCAGCAAATACCATCTTCCACTGGGTCGCATGCTGACTGACGTTTTTCATACTAATTGTTAGATCATAATTAATCACATTGTGTTCGGACTATTCCGTTTTTTCCGATAACGACAAAGAGCACACGACGAATGTCACCGGTCAGCATAAGATGCTCTTTATTTTTTTAAGAGGTCCGTGTTCGCTCTGCTCCTTTTTGTTATTTTTCCTTGGACTTTTGAATTTGAACACTGTTAGTTATCACCACATGTCATTCCCAAAAATATCTATAAGTTGAAAAGATTTTCAATGCAAGTTGATTATTTGGTCATATTGGCCCCATCCTAGGACCTGCATCCCTGACCATGGGCCATACATTTTATAATAAAATTTTGGTAGAGGGCTTCATGGACATCATAAACATGGATTTAGTTTTTCTCAAAAAAATATGGAAAAGAGAGGTAATGTTATACATGTTGACTATATAGTCATATTGGCCCCGCTTTAGGACATGAACAATTGACCCAGGGGCCATGAGTTTAACAATTTAGGCAGAAGGCTTCATGGATATTGGGTAAATCTTATTGGACTTCATGGATATCATAACCATGGATTTATTTTTTCTCTAATTTATATGCGAGTAGAGAAAATTTTCAAATATTCATAACATGTTGACTATATGGCAATATTGACCCATCTAATGGCATGAACCCTGTCCAAGGGGCCATGAATTTCACAATTAAGGTAGAGTGCTAACAGTTATTTAGTTTTTTTCCCACATTAGTTTTTTTTTAAAAAGTAGGCCTTTTTTGCATATTTTTTCCCGCCCATGAGGCCTAAGGAGTGGTGGATGTCATAACTTCACAATATCCTAGAGATCCTTGAAACTCAAATGGTAGCAACTAACATTGTAGTTTTCAAGAAGTTAAAAATGTAAAATTGTAAACAGACGACACACGACGGCGGACGAAGACCTATAACATTAAACAATACGTCACCTGAGTGATTCAGGTGATCCTAAAAATGGTTCAAAGCCAATAAATTGAATATAGCCTAGCAACCACCACATATTTTTTTAAATGTCATTATTTCGGGAAAGTCCAGAAATAAAAAAGTGGTTTCAAATCAATATCTCAAAATTTTTTGACGATTTCTAAGTTAAAAATAAGGTACCCCAAGAGGTATGAAATTCTCAATTTTTCCGGAAGTATAGTTTTTACAACCTCACTCTGTATTTACACAAATGACATAAAAACAACAAAAAATCTTACCTTGAGGAAATCTCGAGACCTCAAACTTAGCAGAAATTAATGTAAATTCCAACCTTATGGTGTCCACATTTTGTTTTGATGCACTCGATCAGCAAAACACAGGATCATATACAAACAACCTGAAAATGCAAATCAGTAGATGTATCATGTATGAAAAATAATTTGTCATAAATAATTATATGCAATTAAATACTGTATCTTCATTATGTTATTAACTTGCATTAATTTGCTAATTAAATTTTGTTAATTATATTTTGTACTAGTATATAATCACAATCATCAGTGAGGCTTACATTTGACATACTGACTGCAATATTTCCAGTTAATATTGTTTGTGTGCAAGTATTCATAAACTTACATGTAAGTCCAGTCTTCTTTTTTTTCAAAAGAGGAGAAGATGAACGGGTAGCAGATGGAAAACTCTACAAGGAATAAAAATAAATATTCTTAATAAAACCAAGTCATTATATAATTAACTTAATTGTCATTGCCAAAAATGCTCTACATTATTTAAAATCAACTTACACGAAATGAAATACTCTTTTCCTTCACTGGACTTGGTGGTATAGCACTTTCAAAGCTATAAATAATTTGTTTGGATTACAGCATTCAATTGCAAAAATAGTGGTATGATAATTTACATATATTTCAGCTGAATCGCTTAAACTATAGTATAAACACATTAATGTCTGTTTCTTATTAAAATAAAAACATTGTGTTCTTTTCATTCTACATCACACATTGTGTTCTTTTAGTTTATTTCACTTACAAATACTGGTTGTATTCGATTTCTGAAGGAGCTTGAGTAGCTTCCTTTCTGTGTAGGGAATCGCAATCGGGGGGTAGAGTTTCATCCGAGTCGGTGTCTTCAACCTTTACAAGCTTTTGCTTTGAAAGTAACACCTCAGATTTATCTAAAGCACAATTAACAACCATAATTTTAACCATAACTCGCAATCGACGTCATCAAACAGGCAGTTTTAACATTTGACAAAAGGCGCGAAAAAAACAGGAAATTCGAAATAGCAGTAAATTTGAACGATTTCGTAATGTTACGCAGTATATAAATCAAAAGTTTCTTCTTATTAGTAACATTTGTGCTAATGAAACATATTGATGTAGAAAATATGCGTAAATACCAATGAATTGTTGATTTACTTACCCATTGAATCTTTCCACGTGCTATGTTTAGATGGTTTCGGAATAGATCAATCGTAAAATTACCATATTCTCCAAAAATTGACATTTCACCTTATAACCCGGCATAAATTACAATCGTTACCCATCGGGGTTTGTCCATAAAACAACGTAACACAAAGCATGAATGGCGAGGTCACATTTTATAATATCGGGATCGAAGTTACGAAGCGCCGCCTAGCGAGTGTGGTGGTTGCTATATAGCCATTGCCTGGTTGGCTGTTGTATATAAATCTGTAATGTTCTTTTCACGTCATTAATTTTTCGAATCAAACAGACGCTTAATTTTTTGTTCTGCCTTTCCTCTGCTCTTATAGTACCCTTCTACCGTTCTGAAGTATGTCCGTCTGTTCGTACCAAATTTTCGTACCAGTTCTCTCAGCAACTTTAATTTAGTTTGCAGATGTTTGAAATAGCACATGTTTGTTGTTGCCCGCTATCTGTCTGTAACAAAACTATTTTTTTTTAAATGAACTTGTGTTTATTACATTGGAGCGTATATTCATATCAGAGCGGGGATATTAATAGTGAGAATTGGCTCAGAAGTTTTGGTTGATTCAGGACATCTTTGTTAGGAACACTTGAAAAATTACCGCCGTTAAGCTGTTTTGTATCGGTTTCAAGTAATGGCTCAGACCTGTATGTGCATGGGGATTTAGTACAATTAATTGACATGCGCGGATCCAGAAAATTATTCCAGGAGGTCCGAATGATAATTGTGTTTGCCAGGGGGGGGGGGGGGTTCCGAGGCATATTTGCGATAATTTTACTATGCAAATTTAATAAATTTTCATTTTCCAGGGGAAAACCGTTAACCTTTAGATTATTAGATTATCAATAGGACTATACCTGCAAAAATGAGTAAAAAAAAATAAACAGTTGAAAAATCAGCTTGAAACAAAATATAATTTTAACATGAAAATCTCATTCAATTTATAATGATAATTCTTATTGTAAAATGCAATGAGCCTAATGATTCAATAACAAGCCTAAATGCCTATAGTTGCAAGTCCGATAGCTTAGTGAAAAAATCTTGAAAATGCTAAATTAAAAGTAAAAAGAAATCGACAATTTCCCTTCATGACGTTTTTCATCACTAAAACACACTTTATTCTTACAACGCCCCGCTCGATTTTTCAGATTCTAAAGGAACCGCCATCTCAATACTAAGCACATTCCGATCCCGGATGTAGTAAAGGAAAAATCAAATGAGGAGAAAATATTTCCCAAATACTTATTTTTGGAAATTTGTGATTTTTTATAAATGTTCGTATATTCTATTGTACTGAAAACCGCCAGATAACAATATGGCCGCTATGCAAATAAGTAAAATGTACACCATTTCTCGATATGGGTTGTTCAATATATACTGTGAATTGTATACCATTTGACTCAAATAATGAAACGAACATTAAAAGCTTAAAAGTATTATCCGCGGTTTGAAATACATAATTTTAATCTCGGAATCCATTTCTGAAATGCAAGTCACTTGCGGAATCATTTCAGGACTATGAAAAAATGACAATAACAAACCGTCAACCATCTCAAAAATCCAGAAAACGAAATACAAAATCAAAGCAGAGCAACACGAACTTCCAAAAATATAGAGGTAGGATCAGGTGACTAGGAGGAGTGAGTATCCTCTGTTGACTATCCATCACCCATAATACCGCTTTAGGTAACAGTCCTCTACAGTGTCGGCATGAGACTTAACAAAACATGAGCTTAGTTGACCCCGGCAGTCTAGATCTCCCAAGTGTTTGTAAGGTTGAACTTATCTTCGAATTTTCTACTCTGCCGTCTTCGTCCACATCCAGTCAGTCTCCATATATTGCAAATACCAATCACAAGTCAATTAATTCGCATATCTATAAACACATCATCTGCCGTCTAGACAGATGTTCTTTATATTAAGACAGCTGAAACCCGGACCGAAACTGTAGGCAATTTTCAAATTGTCATAGCCTAGGAGATGACATTGCTGTATAAAATCAACGATGAATCGGTAGCGTTTAAAAACTGCTTTTTCAAAACTTTTCAAACAGCTGTCAAATTAGATGATGTGATCAGATTTTTCCGCAAAATAGTTTTCACTTTAGGTTTAAAATAAAAATGTATAAAGGTATTTAAGATATAAATAGAACAGGACATCATTGACACAATATTTCCCCTGACTGTGAAAGTATAGAACAATTATAGAAGAAACTAGACACGATCTCGTTGCGAGCAACGAGTGGGTCTTCCGTTTGATCATGAATTAATGATAGGGTTTAATTAAGATGCTGACATTTGGTACGAGTTACTATAATATATTCCTTTTAAACTAATTTTTGGACCTACACTGCAAAATTAAGATTTCCGGAAAAGGTCATTTTTAAACTTCAATATCTCTGCAAACGATTTTTAGTTTTGTATTCATTACAAAAATGTCTACAACACGTATATGCTTTAAAATTCCAAATATCGAAATTTTGGAATCACTTCCGTTGACGACCGGAAGTGACGGACCACCTGCTCATTAAAATTTGATAAGTTTAAAACATATTCTGATGGGAAAAAAAATTGTAAATTTTTTAATTTGAACAATTTTAAAAACACAATTTTCCAAAAATGCTGTTTGATTGTACCAGAAGTGACAGACGATCATGTTTTTACCTGATAACACCTAGGAATTCAAAAACCTATCATTCCTGGAAATTTCAATTTTCTGTCCTTAATCGTTTTTGAGAAAAAGGGAGGACAAAATCACTTTAAAAAAAAATAAACGAATATATCGGCCGACCGGAAGTGACTTCATCAACAAAAATTTACGTGATAAAAGATCTTGATAGTCTTTATTACCTATGAAAATTTGATAAAAATCCGTTGTACCATGCCCGAGATAATTGAGTTTAAAGAAAAATGTTAAGAAAAAAAATAATAATAGTTAAAAATAGAGAAAAAGAAACCTAACGAAAACAATAGGGTCTTCCGTTGGAAACGGAAACGGAAGACCCTCAATATAATTATTTTAAATTTTCTTTGTCGCCATATTAGCCCTTCCCATACGTTTAAACTCTTACCCATGGGTCTTGAATTTCACAATTAAGGTAGTGGACTTCATAACCATACAATTGGTTATCATCCCCTGGTGTGAATGTAAAAAGATTTTTAAAAATTGAAACATAAACAAATTGATATTTTGTGTGATTTTTAAACTTTTATGGGTAGGAAACTAACAATTTATGTTCATAGGGAGTTAAAAGGATTTTCAAAGTAAAAAGTTGAAGCGGGCAGTTGATTCAATTTTATCGTAACAACCAGCCGAAGTTGGGACAAATTTTCACGAATCACTTTTTTTGGCACTGCTCTGAGATTCGGAAGAGACATCCGTCTAATTTTCTTAATCTCGACGAATCTCGCTGAATATTAGCCAAAGAGCCTGAACTTCTGACTCAGGTCATTTTTAAAACTTCGCCATAATCAAGATTTTCTTCTTTGTTTAATCGAACTCAAATAAGCCGATCAGATATTTAGTAGGGTGCCAGAGAGTTTCTGTGCTTTGTAACAATAGAGAGGTTTAGCAAACCAACGTGTACGTGTAGAAAGGAAAATATGTGCATTACGTCATCAGTTTGTGTAATGACGAATTTCTACACGTATGTACCCGAATGAATATACGTGTAAATTGCAAAGTACCCGTAAGGTCAAACTTGTAGCTTCTGTTTCCCTGTTGGCTATTTAATTTAACAAATATGTTTATTTTTCTTAAGCCTGAATATTTAATGCAAATACTGATATAAACGAACATATATTTTCATTAAAATTTAATAAGTTATTGGAGTTTTAATACACGTATCTCTTCCTCCAAAACATGCGATTGCTCTGTTATTTTATTCATCTGTGATAAATAAAAATATACATATATAAAACAATGATGTTGAATAAAATGAACACATGCAATTCTCAATTTTCGACTGTGACTAAAAATTCTCAGGAAAGTAGGTGAGAACATCTAAAATTACATTTAAAACAGTTACACGTACAGGTACACGTTACAACTGCTAAACAAGACAAGTTATGTGAACCTGTACGCGTAGTTCTAACTTGTAACCTACACGTACAAGTACGCGTACCCGTTCGTCTGCTAAACCTCTCTAATAATGTATTTCTGGGAAAACACTCTTTCACAACTTGCAGTGTGGAGGGGCAAAGTAAGTGCAATCTGTGCAAGTTTAACAAAAACAAACCGTTGGTGATCTGCATAGATATCAAAGTTTCATGCCCCTGCCTCCCTGGGAAGTGAAAACTAAGTCTTCATTGCCGGCGGGTTGTCTAGGATTAAATGGCGTTTCGGCCATTCCATTTCAAACTTTCGGACAATTCCATTGAAAATTACCGAAAACGCCGACTATGATAAAATCACAAACTACGTACGAGAAAATACATTTAGGCAATTCACAGTATAATCAGTATAATTGCGTGGCATGCCGTTTAGCGCAGCGCACCGTATGTGCATTGCGCCAATATTTTGCGGTATGTGTTTGCCTTTAACCCTTGGATCGGGGGCGTAAGTTTCACAATCTTTGTAGATGGCTTTATGGACATCAAAACCATGCCATTAGTCCCCCACCCCTCTTCTGTGGGATTACAGTACATTGGCCTCGTGTATGAGGCCCCGGAAAATATGATTTCTCTTGGGAAATAAATCTTTATATTTCACGAACAATATGAATGCATACATGTATAATATCGTGTCAAAACCGGGTGTTGCTAAAACGCGGAACGGAAAACGGAACGGAAAGCGGAACGGAACGGAAAACGGAAAATATCATATCACGTTTATCGCATAAAAATGGTGTAGACTGGCCAGAAACGATTTACTCTGTATCATTTATTCATTTCCAATGAAGGATGATTAACACGTGGCTGACTATCAAATATAGCATTGCATTCAATATTGGCTTTAGTTGAGTAGGAAACGGAAAAAAATCAAATGTATACGAATTGTGAAATATTAAAAGAGTAAATTAGCTATAACTTTTTACTTAATAATATTTTTCTTATATGGCATTGCTGTCATAACAGCGTAACGCAGTTAGTGAAAGCTTTTCATGCGTTGTATGAGTATTTTTATATTTCAAATATGATGTATATACATGTACTAACATCAACATAGAATTTTCGGTATTCTATACGATCTCAAATCATACAGACGATACAGTATCATTGAGATAAAAAAAAAACCGAATGACTGACGACATTCATGATCATCTTTACGAAGTCTTGCTGCGTCATCTATTTGCAAACATGTCCCGCTATTGTAAATATCATTTTACCCCAAAAATAGGTTCATTTTATTGGACCAATAACGCTGCGGATTACATGTTTTGTTTTATTTTACCTCTAATATCGGCGTTTGTTGTCTACATCTTCTACTGTTTTAAAATACCCGGTACTTAGTGAAACTACGGTAGTATTTTTAGCAATGCAATTTTGTTTACTTTTGCATTACTTGGCAGTTGTTCATTCATGCAGCTAAATACACACCCCTGCGAATGTGTTCGGAATGTTTTCTTTATCGTTGCTAAGTATGTTATAAATCCAGAGGTGCTCGAATGAAAGTTCACGAGACTTCGCCGAGATTTATTCAGTCCCTGTGAAAATTCGAGCGAAAGTATAAGTGTTCGGATAATTTTCTCAAAATACGTAAGTACTGGTCGTTTTTCATATCATGTCCTACTTTGATTTATGTTAAAACATTTAAATCTTTTAAGATACATGTCTTATTTCATCATCTAGCGGTTATTTAAACTAAACGATGATATTCAGAACAGAGTTATTGTTCGTGTTTAACCACTCTACACGTGGTTGAAAATGTAAACATTGGGTTGCTTGATAAAATCAAAGCCTTATTTTACGCTTTTGGTGTGCAATACCATGCTTTTTAACAAAAGAATTGGTGTCTGTTTTTTATAAAAACTTAGTATATCGAGCCATTTTCAAGTAACATTCGGCATAAAATAGTATAGTCTGTTTCACTATTGATGCTATTTCTAGGTCAGGCGCGGATCGAAAATTATTCCTTAGGGTGGATCGCTACTAAGCATGTTAATTGTTGCAACAGCAGAAAAAAAACCCTTTATTTCCTATTGTCACATTTATTTCTAGAACTTGTTTTATCCACCAATCAATGAAGATAAAGTTTAAAATCAATAAACGTCTAGATTTTATATTTGACAACAAATACCTAGATTCTAGGAAATAAACTATAAACACGAGGCACGGTTTTTACTGCGAAACTGAAAGGGTCAAATAAAACCACATGGTCTAAATTTAAATGACAATAACATTCGCAGGGGTGATACATATGATCCGAATAGAGAGCTCTAGACGTTGCCTGGTTTGATTTTCAGATTATAAAATAGGATTTTAGTCTGTCGATCCCAAAATATTTATGTAGCACATTTGACATTTGGACGGTTTTTAAAAAAAAATACACATACCTGTAAAAGATGCAATTGAAATAGATGAAATGGGAAATATCCAAGAAAAACTTTATATATTGACACATTATCATTTTTTAATCGGAAAAATTCACAGGATCGAAAACAGATTTCTTACGGAGATTTATAATGGGAAATGTTGACATCTTTTCTCCATTCGGGAGTCACTCAAAAGACCTCGCACAATTTTTCAACGTTATCGTCATGGTCTCGTGATATGCAAAACCCCGTAGACTTCTTTATTTTTAGCCGTGTATTGAAACCTGATGAGCTAGAGAGGACGTTTTAAAGAAGAAATCATGAGAATTTTTCATGTGTCTGAAAGAACATTGCTTGAACCCTGAGACCTTATATATAAATATCGAGTTTTTCAGCAAAATGTGATTCGAGGATATTTTGGGACATAGTATCGGGTCAATGCATGTACTGTTGATTTTGAGGAAATAATTATTCTTGAATAAATAATCTCATATATTGCTAATCTTTAAAAAAAATATTTAAAATTACATAAAGTTTATCGTTTTAAACCTGATTAACAAATCTATCAAGTAAATAACATTAGATAAGATTTTCCGTTTTCCGTTCCGTTCCGCTTTCCGTTCCGTTTTCCGTTCCGCGTTTTAGCAACACCCGTCAAAACCGACCTTCATTAACTTGGGGAAATAGTTTTTAAGTTCTTTCCAAAGACCTAATTTTTGGGTCGTTCGTCATTATAAATCCTTTTAATTAAATCGTTGTTTCTAAAACAGACATCGCCTTGTTGTACAGTCCATTCTCGTTGACACGGCTGATAATAGAGTAAATCTTGATGTAGTCCGAAATATATGACGTTTTCCTGGCTTTTTAACGATTTGATATTTTCATGACTTGTTTTCAAGGCATGTAAAATATCAAAATCATTTTTAAAAAAACAGCCAGTAAAACGTCATATTCCGGACCGACATATTGTGTTCATGATGCAGATGATCAGATATATTAATTACTGTTTGAACAAACACCAAATGAGAGCTAGCGCAAAACATATTGTGATTGAGGATAACTCAAGGTGGCTCGACACATCAGTACATTACTTGATCAATCGATAAAGAATCATTTTCAATTTTTTTTGTTACAAAAATGAGACAAATATCACCTTTTAAAGCTACTTGTCCGATTTTGTTAAATTGTGTGTACGCTTTTAAATGATGGTTATGCTAAGTATGTGTATATTAATAGATATTGCTGTAATTTTCCCGGTCAATTAAGCCAAATTTCAATGAAAAAAATATGTTAAAAGTTTGTTAACAAAACAAACGACATAGAAGGTTATCGCGTTATTTCGCCTCATGTTAAAATTCGCCCCTGACGTCAATACCGGTATGGTTGTATTACGACTTTGACATCGCTTTACATAAAGGTCATAATGTTCAGGCAAATTAAAATTAACCTATGTACATTTTGTTCGCTAATATTTCTGAAGTTTGCTTTGTTTACAATCGATGCATAACATGCGGGTTGAATAAACCCAATCTTTCGGGGGACGAAACCAATTACAAACGGTTCCCTCTTTCCAAACGTTCACATGATGCATTTTGGTTTGTTTTTTCGCTTGCCCAAAAAGAAATTATTTTATTTACTTTAAATATTTCTAATTTTGAAAGGAGACAGATTCTGCTGGTGTAAATAGGAGAAAAGCCTTAACTTTCTAAGATAATTGGTTTGTATGGAAAATTATTTGATACTGTAATAACCAAAAATCGGCCTTAGCAGCTTTAATTATTACAAATAATTTTTTTGATATATTATATAGAAACCGGAAATATCGTTTTAGCTGCGAACATGATATTTTGAGGCTAAACATTTTTAATCAATTAATGCACAATCCAATTATCTATAAATACATGTCAAAGACGGCCATTTAAACTTTAAAATATTTATGATGAAAAAAGAATTGATTCATGAAAACCAAGAATTGTAGATATTTTTAAAACCTATGGATAAAACTAAAAAAATAATTGATTTTAAAAAGTAATATTATTTATAAAAAATAAATTATTAAGAATAAGCTATCTATTAAAAAAATTATATTATTTTTAAAAAAAAAATAAAGTGTTTATTTTTTTTTTTTTGAAAAAGTATATGAAAAACAAGTTGTTGTTAATTTTTAAATGAATGATTCATTTGTTTTAAAACAATTAAACACTATATATTTTAAAAAAATATATATGATTTAAAAAAGAGGTGAACTGGTGTTAAACATTGAATGTAGATATAGAGACATCTTTTCTAAAGATGCAATTGGGACATTTATTCTCAGCTGGGTCCCCGTATAATATTTGTCTAACGCAGCTGCAACACCCCGGGCGAAGATGGCAATTCCGGCATGCCAAGGTTGAATGTCGGAGCCCCTGGTGGCAAAGAGTACATATATAGGAAGAATTTCCTTCTCTACTGTGTAGCTCCAGTCAGGGGGTTGTACACAACGATGAAAAGGCGACTCTCCTTGGGGCATAGGTAGCAAAGGGGCACGGCTTCTGCTGACTGTAACTATGCACTTTTTATCCTCCTCCTCTGCAGGGGTGCCGATGGGGTTGGCCGAACATAAGCACTGTCTTCTTCTCCTGCAGGCGGTGCTCTAGGCGTTGACATGACTTTCACTCGTCGCCTGCGACGAGGGGCAGGCGGTGGGGAAGGTGCCGGTGATGCTGGCGCTGCTGATGCCGACCGCTGCTTCCTGCGGGCCATGTGTACATCGTAAGGCTGAAATCGCGCTAATTCTCTTCGGTGGATTTCAGTAAATGTCTTGTGTTCCTCGGTCATTTCTCCTATAGCGATGATGCAGATTCTTGTTCCGGGAAGAACTGGGAAGAATGCAAACGGATTGCTGTCCATGATGGATCGATCAAAGCAGACGATCGATTTCAGAGTGGGCACGAGTATTTAACTCAATCCGCGGGAGGAGCCCCATTCCATGCAGGGATGTACAGCCTCTTTATTAACAGATTTCAGTCTCATAAAAATTCGTGCGTCATAAGTAAACAAATCCAGGCGTAAAATACTATATAAAATGCCCTTTGTTTTGTTTAATATCTCCCCTTTCCATGCATTTCATGCGATACACATCCTCAATTTTGCACAAAACAACTTGCATCACCCTCACAGTTTGATAATAGATCCTTCGAAAGAGAGTAGGTATCTAAAAGTCATCCTCATTGGCTGAGGGTGTCGTGGAATAGATAAAAACCTGCCCCCATTGGATTTGTTGACATTTGGATGAAAAGAACGCCGAAACTACTTATGTGTCACGTGACTGAATAGCGGCGGGGATTATATCCGTCAAAAAAGTAGCTTTTGGTCATGTGACTAAAATAAGGAACTGTGACTGGCCCCTTAAAAAAGTCGCTTTTGTTTTGGCATAGGGCCAACCCCTTTCCTATCGATCTAGACAGTTGATATGCTATTATGACGTCATATGTTTTTTCACTTCTTTGTACGGAGAGAATACACTGTGCTTTTGATATGCCGCTATATTATTGAAAGCTACAATATTGTAAATAACTGAAAAAGCATGATAAAATAAATACAAATCATATTATTTTACAACAGATTTATTAACCATAGATACAGCATTCACTTCAAATAGCACTGCGTTAAAAAAAATACAATATATAGAACAGCATTATAATACACAAACTCAATGTTTTTGTTGTTTCACATAGATCCATAACAGTTTTTTTTATTTTACGTACGGTCCTTGCACGGTCTAGAGCCTCAAACATCCATGGATTTCTTCGGTCCTCGGGAGGTAAATCATATATTTGGTCCCTAGTGAGATCAAAAGTCACTCGTTTTCTCCCCGATTTCATTCCAGAGCTTGCTGTAATTTCATCCACCCGAAGTGTATGGCTGTCACCCGCATCGACTCGATCCGTTGATGTAGCCGATGACATTCTATCCACTTTTTTTTCCTAGAGAGGTGAGCTGTAACTTTAAAAATTCCTGCCGATATTCCTCATAAGAAATCCCCGTCAATTTAGGTAGAAATTGCTTTTTCACTTCCTCCCACAGGTAATGAATGACCATCAATCTCCCAGGGTTAACGTCGTTCATCTGAGCTAATGCTACCATCCCATTCCTATAAATATCAACACTGGTAATCTCTTTCTGTGTCCGGTCTGAAATTTCAGCAATATTACTCTCGTATTTTTTCTCCCAGCCCTCGGTCTATAAAGATGAGTTAACAAAATCCAAACCGTTGTAAGGTGAGTCTAGATCGGATAAAATCATTCTCAGAAATTCGGCCACGATATATTGCTGATGTTGCTCGCCGACTTGTGAATTTTATCGTTCAGAGATAATAAATAACAAAAAAACTGCCACTGGTTTCTTATTCATATATATATTCTAGAACATTCTATATAAGATGATTAGAATATGCTAGAAGGTGAGTCTCGTGTCTCAATTCTATTAAGAATTTTCTAGAAAGTAAAATAAAATGCCTCATACATTCTCGTGCCTCAATAAAGAATTTTCTAGAACTGCACGTGCTCCTCAAATCGATTTTAGAATTTTCTACAACGTTCATTTCCTACAAAAAGTAGATCACTGTTCTGTCATTGCAATCGACATGGCACAGAAACAGTTAGATCTCTTGGAGAGTACAGACCCAGTCTCGGCCCAGCTGAACTACAGTCATCCGACTATCGTCAGAGATTCTGTGGTTAATCAGCCCATTCTATCAGAAACTCAGGATGTGACTGGACTTCTAATGGGAATGTACGACGATGAAAAACCAGCTATACTCTGTCCCGAGTTTTTCCTTCCACCGCTTTTTGCTTGATATTTCAATAATCATAAATACCTTTGTGCTCAAACTATGTTCATCCACTAATATGAAAAATGTCCAGATTATCTGTTTTGAAACGCCCCCTCTACCGCTTCAGGTTTCAATACACATCCCGAAATAGAAAGTCTACGGAGATTTAGCATTGCATCAGCCATTATTAAGCCCGGATGATAACGTTGAAAAATTGCGCGAGGTGTCCCGAGAACTTCCGAATGGAGAAAAGATGTAAACATTTCCCATTATAAATCTCCGTAAGAAATTTGTTTTCGTTCCTGTGAACTTTTATGGGTGAAAAATGATAATTTGTCAATGGAGATATCTTGGATATTTTCCCTTTTATCGATTTCAACAGCATTTCTTTCACAGGTATGTGTATTTTTATTAAAACTCATCAAAAAGTGATGGAAGCAATAACTTGGGACAGACTATAGTAAAGAAGATATCTCTCTACTCATAGCCACTCTGGACGGAATCCTCAACAATCTGATATCCATCACCAACGAATTGAGTGAAACCAGACAAAATATAACCAAAGACTCTAAGCAAAGAGGTAAGTGAAATCTTAATTGAGACCAGGAAAAGGACTGCTGAAAAAACAGCAACACCGCCGACGAGGAAAATAAATCCCTGTTATATCTGTAGTGAATTAGGCCATTGGGCCCCTGAATGTCCACAAAAGCAGGATCCAGCCAAAAAAGGCAAAGACAAAGATCAACGAAAGCAGGATCCACCTAAAAAAAGCAAAGACAAAGATACTGCTATATTTGTCAAAACCTCGGACACTGGGCTTCCGAATGCACAGACAAAGAAAATAATCCACCAGGCGGTAACAAGAAAAAAAAAACTCGAACCCTAAGAAAACAAATCTAAAAAGAGAAAATGACATCCCAAAGAACAGTGAACCTCCCAAGAAAAAGGCAAAGCTGGCTCTCCCCAAGAAAAAGTGACAGTAATATGACATTATTTGTGTCATTGAACTGATTCAGTGTTATTTCATATTTCATTTGAACTGTTTCGCTGTTATTTCATACTTATTTTTCATGCGTTTCTCAATAAATTAATGTTCACTGTTTATTCTTTTTTATTAATTCATACAGCAGTAAAGGAAAAAGCATTTAATAACTCTATGAGGACTCCTAGTGTCATATCTCTCGGTGACTTCATAGAGCGGACGTGTTTTTACAAGAAGAATTTTACTCAATAAAACCTGCCATGAAATTATGCTTACTATAGCTTAGCATTATAAGCTTACTATAGCTTGGCATTATTTGCTTGAAACCCCAGCAGCTAGATTACCAGCCGTCCTTGCTGGGCGGTTCAACACCACATTTGTATAAAAAGTGCACTCAGTTGAACCGCCCAGCGAGGCGGCTTATACTACTTGTTGGCTCATTTTGGAGGGGAAGACAAGGAGAAGACCTGAAGTTCCAACTCCACAAGGGCAGGAATCTGTGTTTTGCAGCTGCTGATGCTTTGGAGAATACCTCCTTTTCTTTCTTGGTATTATGGGTTTTGTTAAAATGGCTCTTTTGGCTGACTTACTGAATAAGTTATAATTGCTGTTGTATCTTAATATAACAAATACAATTTAAAATGGCTCTACCACCCCCAGGGTGCCATAGGCGAGGTCAAATATACAAACAAAGGCCAAATTTTCAAAAACAAAAGCTTCGTTGTAAATCAACTAAAAATAGACATTAATCTAATGTTTTATGTAAGAAAAAAACTTTGGGTCACATTTAAAACAAGAGGCCCATGGGCCACATCGCTCACCTGAGCAACAATAGGCATGATAAAATCAGCTTAATGGAGATCGACATAATACAAAATATCTGGACAATGTAGTAATACATGTAGATAATCTTATGTTTATAATCAAGTCCCTTTTTTGACAGGATGATTTTATTTTCATATCACATGTTGAGCATCGCAGTTCTCAACAAGATCCTAGACAATTGTTTATACATGGGATATAAACCTACATCAAACTCTGAACCCCTTGTGAGGCCCAAGAATCGTCCTGGGGCAAAAGTCTTAACAATTTTAAAGAATCACAAATTGGCAAAATGTTTGCATATAAGTAAAACCATATATATTATAACATTTCAGTTTTTGTGAATTAAAAATGTTTTCCTTTGTAAAATTGGATCCTGAATGTGGCCCCACCCTACTCCTCAAGATTTTTATTTTAACGAATTTGAATCTACACTACCCAAGGTTGCTTTTACTAAAGTTACAGATTTTCTAGACAAATGGTTTTGTAGAAGATTTTTCTCCATATATTCCTATGTCAAAAATTTGTCTCCCTCCCCCCTCCCCGTTGTGACCCCATCCTACCCCCGGGGATCATGATTTGAACAAACTTAAATCTACCTAGTCCTTACCTGAGGATACTTCCACATAAGTTTCACCTTTCCTAGCTTCTTAGTTTTAGAGATTTTAAAGATTTACTCTATATATTCCTATGTAAAAATTCAACCCCCCATTGTGGCCCCATCCAACCCCGGGGGTAATGATTTTCACAACTTTGATTCTACACTAGCTGAGGATGCTTCCACAAAAGTTTCAGCTTTCCTTGCTGATTAGTTTCTGAGAAGAAGATTTTTAAAGATTTACTCTATATATTCCTATGTAAAAATTTGAGCCCTCATTGTGGCACCACCCTACTCCCTGGGGTCATGATTTTCACAACTGTAAATCTACACTAGCTGAGGATGCTTCCACATAAGTTTCAGCTTTCCTGGCTGATTAGTTTCTGAGAAGAAGATTTCTTAAGATTTACTCTATATATTCCTATGTAAAAATGTGACCCCCCCCCCATTGTGGCACCACCCTACTCCCAGGGGTCGTGATTTGAACGAACTTTGATTCTACACTAGCTGAGGGTGCTTCCACAAAAGTTTCAGCTTTCCTGGCTGTTTAGTTTCTGAGAAGAAGATTTTAAAAGATTTACTCTATATATTCCTATGTAAAAATTCAACCCCCCATTGTGGCCCCATCCAACCCCGGGGGTCATGATTTTCACAACTTTGATTCTACACTAGCTGAGGATGCTTCCACAAAAGTTTTAGCTTTCCTTGCTGATTAGTTTCTGAGAAGAAGATTTTTAAAGATTTACTCTATATATTCCTATGTAAAAATTTGAGCCCTCATTGTGGCACCACCCTACTCCCTGGGGTCATGATTTTCACAACTTTGATTCTTCACTAGCTGAGGATGCTTCCACATAAGTTTCAGCTTTCCTGGCTGATTAGTTTCTGAGAAGAAGATTTTTAAAGATTTACTCTATATATTCCTATGTAAAAATTTGACCCCCCATTGTGGCACCACCCTACCCCCGGGGATCATGATTTTCACAATTTTGAATCTACACTAGCTGAGGATGCTTCCACATAAGTTTTAGCTTTCCTGGCCAAATGGTTCTTGAGAAGAAGATTTTTGAAAATTTCTCAAAATTTTCCAATAATTGCCAATTATCTCCCCTTTAAAAAGAGCGTGGTCCTTAATTTTCACAACTTTGAATCCCCTTTGTCTAAGGGTGCTTTGTGCCAAGTTTGGTTGAAATCGGCCCAGTGGTTCTAGAGAAGATGTTGAAAATGTGAAAAGTTTACGGACAGACGGACAGACAGACGGACGACAGACAAAATGTGATCAGAAAAGCTCACTTGAGCTTTCAGCTCAGGTGAGCTAAAAACAAAGTTTTCCTTTGATTTCATATACTTTTTTTTAGTTTCTATTAACTGTAAGTTTCAGGGTGAGAATGAAAAAAAATGACTTACAAACCATCTCAAAAATCTAAAAAACGATTTCGCAAATTCAAAGCAGAGCAACACGAACCTCCAAAAAGATAGAGGTAGGATCAGGTGCCTAGGAGGATTGTGGGTTTAAAAGAATTTTTAATTTTTATTTTGAAAAAAAACCTTGTTCATTAAAAACACTTTCCATTAAAAAAATCATTTTAAAACATGCTTTTAACAATTTGTTTTAGCTTGCAATACTTCTAATATGCTCTACCATATCCTTTTGAATGTGGAGAATTGATATACAAATTATTAAATTAATTTATATATTATCTTGAAAACTTGTTAAAGTATAGAAACTTATAGAAACTTAATTTTGTACCTACATATATATTCAAGTTCCTATCATTCATTTTTAAATCTTCCTTTTAGTAGGTAGAAAAAAATGTAAAATTGACTAAAATCATGAAGCCTCCTTAATTTGGATTTTGAAAAATCAACATACTTCATTTCACATTGCAGGTAGATGACTCGTACACAAAAACACATTATCACATCACTGATGTCAATTCAACGTATTCTGGCAGATATCGATTTCAAAACAGGAATACAAGAGATCGAGAAAGAATATATGAAATCTGATGTTACACTGTTTACAGTCTTTTAAAAATATACATTTCAATTACGCAACATTTTATGGATTTATGTTTAAAATTTTAGAGGAAATCAAAGCATGTATGCATGTATGAAACTTTTGACAATGGAACTGTACTTCACAACATTAACATAAATCAAAAAATATTAATACTTTAGAATTTATGACATAAAAAAAGAATAATGCTCATAATGATCTTGAGCACAATATCTAATTAAACATTATATATAATTCATATTCGCAAAGAAATCAACAATTTCGTCAATAATCTTTTTGCTCTTGGCGTCATGCACAAGGCGTACAGGTTGTTCACAATTTGGGTATCCTTTCCGTTGGGTTAATTTTAAAAGCCAGATAATTTAGTCCGCTAACTGCTATTTTTCTTCCTATCCCGACACTGATAAATTTCAGGGCAATCAAGGGTTTGTGTAAGGTCAAATTGATTCCTCTTCTCTTGAAATAATCTTAGGAATTTCTGTCGGAGTTAAATGTGAGTGATGATACATTTACACCATTGCTTTCAAAACTAATACACTGCGTCACGTTCACCATATTCAGTGTGGCTAAGGATTTGCACAGAAATTCTTGTCGATAAGAAGGGAGGCTTGGTTTCATAATCCTGGACACCTACTAGAACCAGTGACGTATGAAAAGGGGACTGTCGACTACTTCTGGTTGTTTCGGATTTGTTCATTAGGTGTTTTAAATATCGGGCGTTTCGAATGAAATTTATGTTTCGATTTTTGCTGCGCCCTCATCGGGCAATATGGCGATAAAGTTGTCATTTTAGTCCGCAATTTGTGGAAAACATTGTTGTTGTTAACAGGAGGGATAATTCCTTCAGCCCGGACTCGGCGCACATCTGCTCCGTACAATTTAAGAAAAAGTAAAATTTAAGAAAAAGTGTCTATTATTGCATAGTATGGTATCCGTATGCGAAAATTGTTTCTATTAGCTTTGACATAATTATTAAAAATATTTTAACATTTTATATTAATCCAGAAGGAAGGGTTTTAAGATGATATGATAGCGGGTAGCCTCCCAACAATAAATATGCCAAAGGAAAATGTCGAGCCGCCGAAACCCCATCGCAAAAACCCCAACAATTTTTTTCTTTAAGAATTTTGTTTGGTTTTCTTTTGTTTTTTTGTTCTGCTTGCTTTTGTTTTTGCTCTGCTTTCTTTCAGTTCACGTTATTTAATTTTCACTGCCATTTTACTGATGAATTCATTATTTCATTCTTAACTTACTTAATGGTAGCTATTTAATCCTTAATTTTTAATTCCAGTCTGAAATGACCAATATTTCAATTAGACATGTCTAAAATGAATTAAAATGATTTCACTAATGTATGACATGTGGCGATAACGAACAGTGTTCAAATTTAAAAGTCCACAGGAAAATTACAAAACAGGACCAGAGCGAACACGGACCTCTTAAAATAGAGGTAGGATCAGGTGTCATGGATAGGTTAGCATCCTCTGCTTACCGGTCACACCCGCCGTGTGCTCTTTGTCGTAATCGGGAAACAGGGAAGTCCTTTTAAAAAATGGAGGTAGGAGCAGGTGCAATGGAGTAGTGAGGATCCTTTGCTGACCGACCACACCCACCGTGTGCTCTTTGTCGTAATCGGGGATTTTAAAAGTTACTTTCCTGCGCACAATAAAAATCATTTTATTAGGAAGTGGTATTATGTACAGTATTTATTTGCATCCTGATATGTTACTTTATTCATTATATGATATACTGTAGACAATACGTCTATACCACCTGTCCTTGAAAGGGTAACATACTTATCACTCTCGGGTCTTCAGAGAGATATTCAAAACAAAGATCTCTCGGGCTGGTGTAAACTATAGAAAGACAGTAACAGTCTTGTTCTTGGAACATATGATCAGTCTGCAGGATTTGATTTGAGGTACTTAACCTATCAATATCACATTCTACCAATTATGTTTAGTATTAAATAATAAAATAATAGCAGAAGTAATGAAGTCCTACTATAGCCCAGAAATGTCAGAGACAGCCAAGCTTTTTAAGCTTGAAGACCGTTTTGATTGCCTAGAGGTCACTAAAGGAATCGGCCTTCACCAAAAAAGCCTGATTTGAAAACATACACACCCCAGAATGATCCAAGGTTTATCAATTATTCAACATGGTAACAATTTATATTTACAAGTTTATTTGTGTGAAAAAAAAATTGTTGGGGGGAAAAAATCGGGCTCGGTATACCAAAAATTCAAAACATTTAATGGCTGCTATACATGTGGAATATCGTTCGATTCCAGTCATGTTTGCTTCAAAAGGATACAAATGTCTTCATGCACTAACAGTTATGTTAAAATAAAATGGAATTTAAAGAATAATTGGTTTGTGTATTCCTATTAGCGAGCCGGCGAGCGATGCGAGCTCTACCGGCTAGGCGTGTGTGAATAGAAAATTCAGACCAGTTGGACATTCATTCAACGGATTTTTTTGGCGTCAGTTATTCGGACCAGTAATGCCCTGTTTTTATCGGACCAGCAGTTCTCTGTAAATATGGTTTCCTAATTCACCTTCTCACGTAACAAACAAGATAAAAATAATTACAAACTATGTTTATGCATTGTAAATATCCTGCTGACACAACGTACAGGGATATATACATAATTCCATTACATGAGTTATCGCCTTTAACCAATACACTCGAGTGACGTCACAAAGATTTTCTTGCACATTGATTCGTCAAAAAGTTTTCGGCGTCAGTAAATTTCGATCCACAATGCAATTTCAAGCATTGCAAATAGCGTTCTCAAGTTCTTGCGAGAATCAAAGTAAAACTTTTGAGAACCAGATAAAATGTGTAATTGCAAGAACGTCATGCGTTTTAGTTGAATAAAACAGTATACTATGCGTAGTTGTAATAATTAGAAGAGTTTTTAAAGAGCCAGACGACAAATTAACCGACGTCACAATTATGTTTAAATAAGGGGACATAACTCTAACTGTAATTACTGTAAATTGAATGACCGAAATCTGAAATCCTCTCAAAATCATGAAAAAAATTGAATGAGAACGTTTCTTCATAGATATGAAACCATTGTTAACTTGCACTCATTTGAACGTTCGCATTTAAAAGATTTAAGAGGACTAGGGTGATTTCCGAAAAATTTCCCATGATTTTCGGGGGGGGGGGTGGCGAGATTACAAGTAAAGCCTACCAGACAACACTTATAAATCCTAATATGCCAAGGTGAACTGACGTTACAATTACTTAAAAAAGGGAGACAAAAAACCTCTGAATTGAACATTATGTTATAATCTTTATTATTCAACGACATTTTATCCGAGATTAAGCTAGTTTTACTCATAGAAGTATACATTAAAAAAAAAAATCGAAGTAATGCTTATACACTGTAGCCTTTAAAATTATGGATAATAGAAAGAAGATATATTTAATTTAATTTGAATTTAAATCCATTTACGTTTTTGCATCCATTTGTAAAATCATACTATTTTATAATATAATTTATTATAGTGATACGTATTTACATATTTAATCATATGCTGCGCTTGCCCCAACGGTCACACCGTTAAACATATTATCATTTATAATTTTAAAAAATAGAGCAGTTGTTATTTATAGAACATGGAAGGTGAAAGATATTTTAAGATAAAAATTCAAATCCACCTACCCGCCCCATATTGTTTGTAAATCAGGACAGAATCTAAATATTAATTTTATGTGGCCTGACCTGTTAATTTGTTATTACTTGAGATTTGGTCATTTGTGCAAGTCACTATAGGTAAAAGATGGTCATCCATTATTCAGTGTTATTTTCTAATAGAGAATTGCTTGGTTAATGATTTCTTCTTAGTTTGCTCACAGTATCTCTAGTTTCCTCTGGCAATATTGTGTCATTCTGAATATCATTAATCACCCTAGTAACAAAATTCCTCTGATATAAGGAACAATTTGTTTGGTGAAGGCACATCTTCGCTAAACAAGGGTTTCTGATCCGCACCGTTCCTCACAAACCAGTGGCCTATCGTGCTATTAAAAGTCGGAATTTTTTTTCGTCACGTGATCTCCCAACCTATTTATAAATCAGCCAAATGATGAAAGATGTCATATTTTAAACGTCACTGGTGTAGTAATGGCAGCCTCCATAGGCATTGATATTGACAAGGTGAAAGAACGTTTTAATGCCCAGTGTATTCAATAAGTAGGAATATTGTTAAATGTTACATATAGATCGAATTCATTAGAAGGTTGTAAGACTGGTCCCAGGAGCGGTAAATCCTTCATCTATGATCGAGTGCATACCTCTCTTGATACACAGAATAGGTGGCATACTTGTTACTGCACCATTGCAAGCTACATGTATCATGAAGGCTCAAACAGAAAGACTTTAAAAATAAGGGTATTGAGCTATGCGTGTTAGAGACACTCGTGAATAAACAGTACAAAAACAATGTCGATTAAATCGAATATGTTTTGCATCATTTTGATTGGTCGAACGGTTTCAGTAAACCCCAATCAGAATCCAGGAAAAAAATCCCGACTTTTGATAGCACGATATCCCAAAGGTTAGTGAGGAGCGGTGCGGATCAGAAACCATTGGCTAGCGAAGATGGTGAAGGCAATGAATGCTCGTTTTCAATTTCTTCTTCAAATACACATTTAACTAGTATAATAAGAGTTCGTACTTCAAAAACGTCGCTCTGGTCCTCGCTAGTGTCACTGCAAGATGATATGATTGTTGTATACGGATGTCTTTCTATGCCTCTCGGTGGGGGCGCTGCGAAAACAGTAAGATATTTTCGCGCCAAAGCAAGTCGGCAGTCCCCTTGTTATACGTCACTGCTAAAGCTTGTCAAGAAATCCAACAACTTATTTCGAAAGATCCTCCATTTTGCCACTCCAGTCCTAACCAAACTGGATATTGTGTCCTACAATCAATACTTTCTTCTGACAAAAAAAACCCCAGAATACTGTCCAAAGCATGAATGAATTTCTTCTCTACTTCTTTGTTAAGGTGAAACAGCTTGTCATCTCTAATATTTATCCCTGTTATCCTGGAGGCCTCAGCTGATATTGGAACTGTAACTAAACTTATCGTTCTCTTTAACAGTAGCAATCTAGGTGATACACGAATAGCTCGCTGTAATTTAAAAGTAAAAAGTTAATTTCATTCAATAATATGAAGTGTGCTGTCTAATTTGGCATAACTCATCTCCATGATAAAACAATTAAAAATAATATAACGGTACGCTGATTCAGGTAGACCTCTGAGGTACTAACTAATTGCTGAGCCAAGAGCTTCTTTGGACTTGTACCGAAGACCAGATGAGAACATTTTAAATTTTAGACAAAAGAAAAAGTCGCATGGGGCTAGATCTGGAGAGTATAGTGGATGTGGCAAGACAGTAAGCTTCTCCAACTTCAAAAATTAATTCACAAACTCAGATGTATGTGATGGAACATTCACAAACTAATAGATAATATTTCGTAAGCTTTTTTAATTGTATTATCTCGGTAATACAGACCTATACGACTTTCGCCCCTCGGCACCGGAATTTGTACGGCTATACCATTACTTGAAAAAAATATGCAATAAAGAATCTTCTTTTGGCAACTACAGGCCTTCTACCGTGTTTAATTAGCTATATTTTGTTTCAAATTTTTCTTACTGGTTCGAAATAGTGAAACCATGTTTCGTCACCAGTAACAATGTTTGTGTGTCTGTGATCTTTCGAATAGCTGTGGCAATACTATCATAGAGTAAGAAGTTGACATCTCGACTCGGAAAAAGAGGTTTGCATAGAGCATTATTTTCTGGGGACTGCTTAAAGGTGTGATAGTTTAAAAAAAAATGATGTCCAGTTTTTCACTGATTGAGAATTACTGCAATGTTCATACATAATAAATTCAATATTTTGTGGAAAAAAAGTTTCACAAAATCCAAACACAGATGGAAATTTGCCTTTGTCTCAATGTAATCTTAGTCAGCATTCATTGACTTGTTTTCGGATAAAGGTTTCAGCACCCTCATTTCATTGAGCAGACGTCTTGCTTCCTGTTGATAACATTGACCTTCCTGTTAATGACATTGACCATCACCTGCTTCTGTGCTTGTGTTCTCAACCTGTAAATGTATATGGATTACAAACAAATGTCAGTCTGTAATAGAGATTCCTTAAGATGCAACAAGTTTTCTTTAAATCCCATTTGAATTCAGATATTTATGTTAGGTACCACAAGTGTGTAGTAATTGAAAAATGTTTTAAATACTAGCTTTCATGACTTCTTTTACACCAAGGACCCCCTTCCCACTATTATCCTTGCCAACAAGAAATATAAAGTTCAAATAACTTTAAAAAGAGAATATGGACATTTTAAAGATTTCTTTTATTCCTTTGGATATAGAGTAGTGAAGATGTATTCTCGTGTGTGTAATTTATGTCCCCAGAATGTCAGGGTTTGAAGTGTACACGTTATTGTTGTTCTATTGCTAACGTGATATTATAATGTATTTATGTATATTTTCCAACGTTTTGTATGAGGAGAATTATTTAAAAAAACCTAATTACAACATATCCAAAACGCGTATGTATATGCATATTAATTGCATGGGTTCCACAGTAATATAAATGCTTCATTCTTGTTGCATGATGCGGTAGTGCAATCACTTTGCAATATATACATGTAGCTGGAAAAGCAGTACCACTTACCTTTGAGTTCATATTCGTTTATTCTAACATAGATTTGGCTTTCGTCTATTACTCTCGATTAACATCGACGTCATATTCGTCATAAAAATGGAAACTACGATACCCGTTTATCTGTGTAAAGCATTACAAGTTATTGAGTAATGTTCATTTTTTTTAAATTTTAAGTTACGGTAATTTTGTAACCTTACTTATGAAATATAAATTCAAAAGCAAACCTTCGAGAAGTAACCTTATTTGCTAGTTCTCTTATCTGAAGCATAAACAAAATTATTACACAATTAAACAATATCGGTTGTCCCATGCTTACTGATTTAAAAGAATTCAATTTCTTTTCAGAATATTATTGTTTTTATATTTTTTATTCCCCATGGTTTTTTTTTTTTTTTGTAGTTCAGATTAATAAGAGTTGATCCGGAAACTTTACTTTTAAAACCATGGGACAAAACTCCGGAATATTTGTTAACGTCGTATTTTATTTCACAAGAGTTGTCTGGCGTAATGCACCCATCATAAGGTAAAGTATTATATTTCAATATGTGAATAACGTACAATTTTACTTTTTGCTTTATTCTTAAATTTGGTGTGTGTTTTTATAGAATGTAAAACAAGTTAAACGACAGTTTTTTAAAAAGCATTGTTGTAATGAGCGTTCAATTAAACATTTGGATTATGAGTCGTAAAGTAAAGATCTTCTGAATAGATTTTGTCACCACATTAATAATAACATTTTTTAAAAACCAAATGTTATACATTGGATTTTATACTCTAAAATAAATATTAATGAAAACATTTCAATAACACAACATTCACATAACATTCACTTTAATTTTAATGTAAAAGATAACATTTTCAGAGCTCGTATCACTCATGAAATTTTATTATGATATATTTGTTACTAAAAAAGATAAAACATTCATAAAGAATTTTTTGTGTATATTATTATCTTCTTAGTAATACTATTTTATTATCATTAATATAATGAACTTTTGAGGAGACAGGAGAGGTGCTTGTTAAAACATGTATTTTACATTTGATGTTAACCCTAAAAAAAAATAGAAGTACTTCAGATTTTCTAGTGTATATATCCGTGTATATATTTTACTGAATTGTTGTGCATAAACACATGCACCCCTTTTTACATTTCCTATAGCTCCATTTAGTTAAGGAAGTAAAAATAGGAGGGAAAACAATAAAACTATCATTGAAGTCAACGATATATCACATAATTAAATAATTTCTTTGTAGAAACTGATACAAAATCAATTTAAGAGTTATACCTTTCAAAACTATGAAAAGTTTGGTTAAATGTTATTAGACTCTCTTCAACCTTAGTCCAAGATTTACGCAAATCCTGATTTAGTGTTCAAACAAACACACTATCGTTTTACGCATATTCTAACAATTGCTTTGGTTCTTACAGCTATTTTCACCTTTCCAATTAGGAAAACAAATTATCCATAGGATCTGAACTATAATTTTGAATATGATTTTTTTAGCCTTAAATCATCATTTAGTTTTTTTTCTATAACATCAAATATTTAATGATTTGAAACTTGAATATTTTCGTTTAACTTAATATAGAATTGTTTGTTTAAAGGAGAATTATCTAAGTCTAAAAATGGCAACGACCGCTAGTGGATGTATACCTTATCACATTTGATCAGTTGTGCACTAGAAGAAATTTAAACCGGTTTCTGATTAGGAATAGGAAAACCCCCATCTTAAAAGTGAACAAAGGATGGGTGGAAGTAAGTGGCAAAGATCATCTCAACTGATTCATACAATAATACGAAGTGACTAAAAAGAAAACAGTATGTATCATTATAATACTTTAACAGTAAACAAACCACAAAAATATAATAATGAAAAGTGTCGTGATAAAAACTATTGGCGTTAAACATTTTTAAAAAGTTTGGCTTGGTTTACAAACATTTAATTGACATCTCTCTGAAAATAAAGATTTTTTTTCTATAGTCCTGCCTCAAAAACGGTAATGCATGAATATAATTCCATTTTGAAATTAATTTAATATTAATGTTATTAGGGCATTTATCAAATCTTTGCACTGATATATTCACATGCTATATCTAATATCATTTATATTTTATTAATTAGATGAAAGTGGGTGTACAAAAAACCGTTTACTGTGACGCTACATCGTTCAAGTCCTAATCCTCTTGACATTGTTGTAATTGTGACACATATAATTTATATTAGATGGATGCGTGTCGCGAACTTGGACAAAATAGCTGTAACATATATCTTAATTTTAAAATTTTCGAGTAGAAATGTGCTGAACATCATGATACGGTTTATTCAAGTATAACCTTAAATTTTAAGAATTTAACGCACAAGAACAAAGAACAATCATATAAGAACTATATATATCTGCATAAGCTGTGAAAAGGCCAGCACATTATGTCGAACTACCATTATATGCATATTTTGAGGTATTAGCTTATAAGGACAAATTATAAGCGTGATGACTTAATATCCGCACATAATGATCATATTCCGGCAAGATCAAGTATAATATTAAGGAAAGCCATATATTTACAAAGAATTTCATATGATGAATAAAAAAAAACCAAACAATGATTTTCTCCATTGCAGTTGAGACTCTTCATGAATTCTAACTATATAAATCTTCAAACCATTATTCGTTTTTACGCTTGAGATTTTCAATATATAGATCACGTTTCATCTTCCTTAATACTCTGTTAAAGAAAAGCTGCAATAAACAATTAGTTACGTTTTCTTAGAGCATACTAACATGCGAAAATGATATATACTCAGCCATGCATTATGTATAGTGTACGTTAACTTTATTCCATATTTCTTTGTTAATATTATATCCTTTTTTAACTTTTGTAAAATTATTCGGTTTTGACAGGTTCTGTTTTTTAAACTGTAACGGAACCCCTTTTAAATTCAACTTACATCAAGGGTTGCTTATACATGTACATGTATTTTCCTCTATTTAATATATACTTGTAAGTGAATTTGATATATATTCGAAAGCAACACAGAGGTCATTTGTTCACCGTTGGACGAAATAGACAATTTGAGGCAATAAAAACAGGAAAAAACCCATTAAAATCATTGTTGTTTCCGCTAATCTGACTTTTTTTTAATAGAAAAAACTTTCTAACTTAAATCAGAATTTAAAACAAACAGATAAAAAATTTAAGAATAATAAATTTTTTCATAATTACTTTAATAAAATGATGACAATAAGAATATCCCATTTAAAAACAATGCCAAGAACTTGTTAAATCATACTTCCAAATTAGTTAAGAAAAAAACCCTAAAAAAGGAGAAGTTTAGTAGAAATTTATTTTGTCATTTTCCTCAAAGTGTAATACACAACCTTTTAAACATTTATGTATATTTTTAGAATATGTTTACTATCTATAACTCATTAAAAATTAGTCAGATCAACCCTCCCTTTGTTGGAAGGAAAGTACTCGGTGATTTAATCCCCATTACTCATTTATTCCTGCTTTTGCTATATTTGTAAATTTTTGCAATCTTTTGAAAAAGCATATATTAGATGAATGTATAATTTTTTCAGCTAGTTTTCAAATTTAGATCCATGTAAAATGGCCTTCTGATGACTCTTTGTCCACAAAAACCTGTTCACAACTCATTTTGTCAGACGGAAAACCATAATGCGGTTTTTCTTGTTGCGGGTCAATGCTACTAAATCGCCTTGTTTCATAAAAAGAAATCCAAGAGCGTGTGCAGGATACCATATGTACATTAAAATTCAGTCTATTTATATTATTCCGTAAAAACCAAAATTATATACAGGTCACCGACTTTTCTGTATTGCATAATTATATTGAAACACAATAAATAGGCTGTGTACGATATTTGATGCAATAAAGATGGGATAATGCGAAGTTTTAAGAGGTCCACAGACTTTGACAGTCACCTGATTACAATAGCCCTTAGATTAACATGTCTGAGAGCTTCATGTTTGCATATTTAGCTTCATTTTGAAATCTAGACCCTAATTTGAAAATCATCTATTAGTTATCCCCGCTTTTATTTTTTGATGTTTGAAAAACATTTATTCATAAAATGGGAGGGGGGGGGGAAATTGGAGGAATCTCGGATTATCTACTCTATCTCAAGGGGTGACAATTTGTAAACTTTTGGTAAAAAGAAACAAGCAGGCCTTTAATGGTCAATCTTTTATAATCACATTCAGCTTTAATGCACACAGCATATTTATACAAGCATACAATGCAAAAGAAATCAACGTAAATTTCCTAATATGCAACACATATTTAGTTCAATAATGCCAAGTGAAAATTAACCTTGTAGTTTTCAAGATAAAGTTTAAGATAAAGATTAAGGTTGTTAATGGACAACAAACAGCAATTACCCTTAGAAATGTTCACTATACGGCCATATTTGTCACCCCCCCCCCTCCCAAAATAAAAAGCGCCCCCATTTCTGCCTTGAAGTTTACAATTTAAGAACAGAACATTATGATTATAATAACAATGCAATTAGGTTATCTCCTACGACTGTGACAGAACAGAAGAAAATATTTAATCATTACATTTTCACTACGTGGCCATATTGCCCTACCCAAGGGTCCTGAACCCCTCGTTCCAGCGGTCATGAATTTTACAATGATTTAAGAAGAGGGCTGTATGAATATCATAGCCATGCATTCAGTTTATTTCCTACTACTGTGGAAGTTGAAAAGAAGATTTTCTAAGATTTAATACATTTTTATTACATGGCCATGTTTGCACCACCTTACGGCTTGAACCCCTGACCCAGGGGGCCATGAATGTCACAATATAGATAGAGAGCTTCATGGACATCAGAATCATGCATTTTTCTCAAATTTTAATGGGAGTAAATAGGAAGTTTTCTAAGATTTAATAATTTAATTCTGGTTGTAAAGCGGCATTTGATTAAATAGAAAAATTTAGTTAAATTTGTAAAACCTGGTTTGCTGGTCACAAGACCCGTCACAATGCACCAATGTTAAAACCGTACTAATCCGCTTGACGTTGCGTTTAAATTTTGAACAGATTAATATCATTTTTCAAAGTACAACGCACTCAATCCGTATAATTAAATACAGAAAATTAAATAATCAGGAATGAACTCATTATCTACCCAAGTTATACTCGTATAACCTGGGTTGGGTCAATTTACGCTTTTTTGTAATCCACTTCGCGAATTATAAAGCGTAAACTGCCCCAATCCAGGTTATACTCGTATAACTTGGGAAGACATCGAGGTCATTTTTTAAATATATTTTCACTATAAGGTCATAATGGCCTCGTCTTAGGTTCTAAACCCCTGACCCTGATCACAGTTTTGGTACAGGTCTTTATGGACATCATAACCATGCATTTAGTTTTCCCCAAATAATTATGGGAGTAGAGAAGATTTTCTAAGATTTAATAAACACTTCACTCTATGGCAATATTGGCCCCACCCTAGGGTCTGAACCCATGACCCAGGGGCCGTTAAATTTCCGAATTTGGCGGACGGCTTCATGGTCATTATAATTATGCATTTAGTTTTTTCCCAAGTGTGGGAGTAGAGAAGATATTTGATAAGTTGGCCATTTTGCATATTTGACCCCGCCTATGAGGCCCCGGGGGTGGTAAGGTAATAAATTTCACGATTTAGATTCCTCTTATTCGAAATGCTTCATCCCAGAAATGGTCAGAGTTGGCCTTGATGTTTTCAAAAAGAAGTACAGAATGTAAAATTACAGACGACGCACAGATGCTCGACGAAGAACGAATACCAATTGCAATAGGACACATGAGTGACTCAGTTTTTCTAATAAAAAATGTAATGGGAGCTTTTTTTAAGAAAGAAAAATTCAGACAATTTACTTTTGCAATATTCAACAAAAAGCAATAAACTTTTCTAAACGTTTGCAAACAAACCGCGAAATATTAGTACCAAAATATGATATTTAGTACATAGTTTGGAAAAATTTTACCTATTGCAACTGTAACAAGGTGTAAAAATATATTTAAAGAATCATGGTATTTCTGAAAGGCCAACATATAAAAAAAAGGTTATTAGGAATTCTATAGTCTATTTTTAAATAAAACATTGTATTTCAGTAGGTGTATATAGTTAACATGGAAGTCACTTTTGAAAAATTCATTTCAATTACACCGTTATTCTACAACCATATTTTAGCATTTATATCCTATTTTAGAATAGAAGCTATAATTAACGATAAAAATAACAATTGAGCTCAAATTTGTCATTTGCCCATTTTCATATGAACCAAGATTCTATATTAACATAGCTATGTAAAATCGGTGATGCCAATTTGCTTTTAAATGTTACGCCAAAGGCTGTGCTGAACTGTAACACGATGTTTTACTCGAACAAAAATGTAGTAAAAATTTAGATGTCTGTTATATCGAGAATACATAACTTTACAAATGTTTTGTACCCTTAGTTTTCACGCAAAAACAAAGTTATAAAATTAGGTTGCAAATCGTTGTCTTTCATTATAAAAAAAAGTTTCGATGTTTTGGTTTGTGACAATGAATAACTGAATTGAATTTTTAATTGGCCCACATCGACATCGTTAATCGAAACTAAACTGACGATTTGAGATTTAAAAACTCTTTTGTAAAACTGTCATAACTGAAAATAGTGTTAACATACGCACCAAGCTGGAAATTCCCACAACGTATATATGTAATGATTTATTGTATATCCCTTGATACTCTTGACGTCATACCAACGGGATTCCAAAGCACATGGTCTTACTTCAACTTCAAACAATGCAATAGTTTTCAAGGACATTGGATTGATTGAATAACAGCTTCCATGTTGTTGAACGCTGAAATCTCTTTTTCGGAATCTCTGAAAAGGATCTATGATACTGAAAATGATCGGGAAAACTCTATCGTATTTTTATTCATCTCTTGATATTTATTTCGGTTTAATTCTTGCTCGGGAGACTGTTTTTTAGATTATAATCTTAATTTGAATATTTGCCAAATTAAATCAGCTTTAGTTAAAGGCAAAGTTTTGTTTAAATATAACCATAGTAAGTAAATAGATGGCTATTAAAGGACCTTAGACACGATTTGAGCTCAAAAGTTTTCATTTTATTTTTCATTTTTTAAAATGTTTGCAATGGTTAATATTGGTATTTTTAATGCTTTGTGAAACTTTTGAAATGGTTATTACACACTGATTAAAACATGTTTATATAGCTATCTATATTTGTTCAATTATTGTTCTTCCAAACATTAGTTAAGGTGGCATTTGGCACCTGTATCTTTAATGTGGATAAAAGTATATTATAATTAAAATACTTTTACCGGTTTAGAATTTTCACATTTTACAATATTTGTCCAAAACAAATGTTCAAAATTTGTTAAAAAATATATATATAATAGCCGCACGGGATAACATTAAGAACTCATGACTTACAGATTGTTAGTTAACGCTGAAACCCATTGCGCAACGGTGTTAGGTAAGAATGTTGGGAAAGAAAAAAATAATTTAAAGTTGAAGTTATTGTTCGATAGGAAGATCGTCACAATAAGGTGGTATGCCATGCCTCCTTGTTTTTTGTTATTTTTCTAGTTAATTTATCCCTTGCAGCTGCATACAGATGAATAACCATAGCAGTTATTAATGACAAGGTTTTTTTCGAAATAGTGAATTCACTCAATATTAACAAACAGAATGTAACTTGTGTTTAGGCACATTGGAACTTTATATTTTTAAATGACATATTTCCTATTGTGCACCTGGACGTTTTAAATACATACCTATAAAAATGCATTATTCATCGACGATATATCAAGGAATGGTTTATATCACATAAAATAAGACTTAAATTATATTGTTTTTAAAACAAATTGCTATTAGAAAAAAATATTTACAAGACTGTTTTGTTTATTATACTATCCAATATGTAATTGCATTATAAAAAGTTTATGACTTGCTTTAACATCCAGTTACTCGGGTGCTACCCAGAAACTTTATGCTATTGTTTAGAGTTATCTTGTTACATTTTGGGCGTTTACACAGAAAAGTCTTAACGTGTGAAACTGTTTATGTATGATTTATTAGATTTTGATAATAGCCCTTGGAATTTACCTTTCAAGACTCCCTTGGAATCCATGAATTAAAAGCATATGTAAATGACTTGCTTACAAAACATGATCGTGGTAGTTTTCATTATGTTGACAGCGATTTCTGTGTATTGTAGAGGAAAATACCGAAAAAAATGCATATAAACTGTAAAGCGTTGTTTTAGGTCAGTGCATACGCACTTTAAGCTCGATATATCAACACGTGTTCTTACACAATTAGAGTATGTATACTTTAAGCAATAAACGTGTGTGCGTATGTAATGCAATCACTAGTTGTATGAAATAAAATTAGATACCAGTTACGAATACACAGACTGTTAACAACCAGAAGACATCGTGCATATTCCGCCTTTAGAAATTTACTGTCACATTCTAACAGAGAAATATAACTGTCTGCAATATCAAAAATTCAAATATATCGTAGAAAAAGTTTGCAAATAGAAAAAAAGTAGTTTTTGTGAGCCAAGAAATGAAAATATTTCAGATCTAATTTTGTGCTATCGATAATTCATTAAATTTTAATTCATTTTCATCGATATTCTATTATTTTCCTGCGGCTGGTTTAGATTCTTCTATTATTCACTGTATTCTATTTGATTATATTTTATTCAATTTAGTACATGCAAATAAGAAAAAACTAGTACATAAATGGCAAGATATTATAAGCAGTGCATTTAAAAACGGCATTGGTTACGGTAAAACAGCTAATTAAATATCAAGTCAAAGCTCTGAAATCTTTCGGGAGGGTTTATATAGGCGATGCCTGCTACCCAATCCATTTGAGTATCAACAAGATATATTTAATGAAGACTTCGTCCACTTATTGATCATAATGTTTATGGAAGTACTTTAAAATGTTATTAATTTTATAATAGTTCAAAACACAAAAACAGTGATTTGATTGGTCAGTCCTCCTTTTGTTTAAAAGTGTTTTTATCCTATGCATAGCAATAGTTAAGTGTTATCAGTCTTAGTATATACATGCATGATCTCATGTTCTCAATATACGATCCTGTAATATATGTATACGCATTTTGTTTGTACTTCAAACTGGTAGTTACTTAGTAAAAAATATTTGCTCGTAGTAATTATTCCTGCTTATTGTAAAAACTAAGAAATAAGGCAAATATCTTATATATTAAAAGATATCTTCCATAGTTTGTTAAATCATTTCTTTATTTGACTAAAATGTAATTCTTGGTGTATGTATTTACATATAAACTTTGACGCTTTTTACAATCAAATGGAATAACATGTGCTTTGGCAAGTGCTATCATAAATAATAGGGAATTTTCCTGACTGTACTTTAGACTTAATCGATAAATACATTCGTCGACAGTTTTCTCCAAGAATATTTTGTAAAGCAAGCTATAAACACTTCAAATTTATTTTACGTTCATAATACGTACATGTTACCTGTATGATGCGTTAGCAAAAATCCCCATGTTTCGTTATTTAGGTCGACTCGTGTTTTTACCTGTGTGACAGTGTTAAAAGGGGTTATAAGATCTGTATTCTTTTTAACTTTTTTTTTAAATTTCAAATCATATTTCTATATTTATCAAAGTCAGATGACTACATACAGACAAAAACAATTTATTGGGTCTTAAAGAAAATTAGTACATATTGTGTATTGTATTCTAATAACTTTTTAGACTTCAAAATTTACATGCATACGATTCCTCTGATTTTTCCTTTTAATTAAGATCCACCGTATTCTATCAGAAAATTTCACTTCAATATTAAAGTAGAACTAACTTTGTACTGCGCCTGTATAATTATTACTGCACACATGCCAGGGCGTTAAATGAGAAATGTACAGGCTCAACATGCACTGGAGTGTACCAGTCGCCTAATCACCGTTTATTCAACATTACTTCCTACTATATCGTATCCTGGCAATAAATAGAAAACTACTACGCCCATAATATTTTACAGAAATTACAACGTCTCGTAAATTGAATGTGTTAACGTGTAAGGGGAATTAAGGTTTGATATCAGTAAGCTTGATTAAAAAATATTTACATAACGAAAAAGCAAGAGATTTTTACTTTTTATATCGGCAGTGATTCTTAAAATAAATTTATAGGAATATGTATGATTTATTGGCCAAAAATTAAGACAAAAGTCAAATTGATTTCATATAATTGACACGGAGACGCTTTAAAAAAGAGTTGATTTTAATGAAACGTCAAATTTTTGTTTCAAAGGATTGTCAAATCTAATGCATTTACTACATCCGGATTTTTCAGGAAAACAGCTTAAACAATTCTAGATATAATACTTTAAAATTGGCCATTCGTTTTTCTTAGTGAGGATATCAATTTGGAATATAAATCAATGTACTGTAGAGCAACCTAGTCAACTATCAGAAAAACCTTTTACGTCAGAGTTAATCTTTGATTATCTTGATAGGCAGCTGTTATTACATTTATGGAAAACTTATACTAAACCTTACGATGTAAGATATAAAAAGTTTAGAAATAAAAATTCAAACTTATGTTATTCTACAACATATTGTATGGTTGTAAAAACAAATAAATATACCATAAATTAAGAATTATTAAATGTTTAACAATAATTTAAATAGATTGACAAGTGCGTTAATAAATTGTAAATATGTCATTTTATTTGAAACCATTTGTCCTCGTAGTTATCGCTACTTAACATTAACATGAAAGGGATGTCTTAATTCGTTCTTTTCATTTGCTTTGTCTAAATATTTTAAGCACGTTTAAATGATATAAATGATGATTGTTCATGAATTTAACAACTTATTGTTAAAAACCAAAATAATGAACTTGACTATATCTTTAAAAATCCCCGGAAAATCGTAGGAGTGATACCAGCCCGTACGAAGGTGAACTTCTGTCCCAAACGCGTCTATAAAGACTTAAATAAAAGTCAAGACGCTAAACACATAGAGAGGAAGTGGACGTGGTTTAATAAAATATTCCCCATATTAAACCTACTTGATAAATAAACTCTGGTTTAAAATTTCTCCAATCTCTTTATGTATTTTTTTTACTTTTACTTTGTTTTTTATTACCTGTTAGCATTAAAGTAAAACACATCGTTTTTTGTTTATCTAAAAACTAAAGTAATTATTTTTCTTTTAATTCGAACTGATCACAATTAGTATAAAGACTAAGGTTATACATCCTGACAAACATCATGGATTCACAGTTTTAAACAAAGTATATACTCTGAGATTTTACCAATAACTTAAATAAAAAAAAATAAGAAACACATTTTGTTATATACATCAATCTATATTTTCTTTCCGACTTCATGGTTCTCTGTCACTAAATTATATCTTGGCCATACTAGAACCAGTATTATATGAAGACATAATATTTGGTCCAATAATGAAAAAGAAAACTGAAAGTTGGTGTCCATAAAGATGATTTTGTTTCATTTTGATGTAGTTTGTATTACATAAAGGGAACAAGACAGTAGGCAAAGTAAGTGCATGGGTCCTTTATATTGGTTTGGTTTTTCCAGACTGTGGGTGTAAACCCGTTCAACCTGATCATGAACACTAATGTGTAATAAACATCAGAAATGTATGTATGCCGTATAGAGGGTATATCTTACATTTGCGCGCGTGACCTAAGAATAATAAATATATGACATAACCATAATAAAAATGTTTCGGTATTTTGTTGATACTATTTGTTTCATGTGCAACATATGAAACCAAAATCAAATGTAGCACTGTTCGTGTTGCTGTGATACATCAGGTTATGAAATTATTCCAATCGATTTAGTTCTACGACTCTGTTATATTGCAATAAACTTTTTAATATACTTCATACTTGAAACATCAGTTGATGAAACTACATTTGAATACTTGAAACATCAGTTGAAAAGGGAACCTAATATTATATTTTAAAATATTGTTCAAATCAAAATACCAAGAACCAAGGATATATTGAATGCTCTACTGGAGGATGTAAATCAATATTTTATTTCACAATTTCTTCAAAAAGTGCAATGGTACAATTACAATAAGTCTACAGTTACCTTTCTACTGTCAAGCATTAAAAAATTTATGATAGGTCACTTTAAAAGAGATTCGATCGGCAAATTTGGATGATGAATTCCTTAATGTTTATATTCAATTCACTTTCTAATTTAAGGAAAACATAAGTAAAACTTATATGCACTCTTTTAAAGAGGAGGTGCTGTTTACCTGTAGAACAGGTAAACAAACGAAGTATTACGTCAAGCATATTCATTCTATTTTTGTCGCATTTGCGATCAAACAAGCGTAGGGTTTACCCTCCAAACTAAAACCGAAAGACGCCTAGAGATAACTCATTTTTTTGTTTCCTCAATCGTACGTGGGATTTCAAGGTCTCGTTTTATAAGTATATCCTTGAAGACACAATCAATGTTATAGTATAAACTCAAACTTTTATTATATTTTGTAATATGTTCTTATATTTCGAATACTTGAAAGACAGATACAAATTCGGCTACATCTGTTTTGTAGCGTTAACCGATCAAAACAGCTTTAAGAAAAGTTGACTCAGAATTATACTTTTTAATAACTGAATTTCTTTTTAAATATTTGACACCTGTGATTGCATTTATAATAAAATATTTGTAGTTTAATACTTTTAACTAATATGCAAATCACTTTAATAATTACTTTGCGTAATGTAAAGTTCATCAATTTCTAAACTGTTTACAAGGAAGTCCTTAAATCTTTTGACATATAAAGTTGTTTCATGAAAGAAATATTTCTATCAATCTTGCAGTATTTCTGAAATACATGTTTATATTAAAATTTAAAAAATATCCATTGATTTTTTTTATGACACACTTCAGTAGGTGGTCTTGGAATTGTATCTGAGATCGATGAGATCAGCAAAGTACAAATACTTAGTATTCACTGACTTCCGAATTTTTTGTTGGCACGGAAGCAATGAGTTTCATCATTATGGTCACCCCCGCATCAGTGCACGATTCTTCTTCTCTTACTTGATTAATTTCATTTGGTCTCTTTTTCGGGACATGAGCGTTTTAAATTTAAAAATGAGAAACATCAGGTGCACTTAGATAGGTTGACTCAGAGCGGTTGTACAGGTACATGCACTCCGTACAGTTTCTTACATTATGAGTAAAATTTCAGTACAGTTTCCTTCATTAATGGTAAAATCTTAAATTTTTGGGAGCAACATAAAAAAATACACATTTTAATTATATGAAGACTTGATTACTAAATGTGTGCATAATTTATTGTTTTATTTTTGGAGAGAATGTCATGAGTTCGAAATTCAGAATCTAAACAACGTAAAGTTTGTTTCATTTGATGCATGGTGATTTTTATTTGATATATACAATATTATAGTATATTTTTTTAATTAAATGTGTGATTGTATTTATCACATTCTCTAAAGTTTATAAAAAAAAAATTCTTTTCTTACATTTTTTTACATTAATTTGATTATTTTGAGACTCATTTTGAATTGTCATGTTTATAAAAATCGTGTATGTTTTTATTCGGTCAAATAAAGTGTACTAGGTAATATCTCTCTCTCTCTCTCTCTCTCTCTCTCTCTCTCTCTCTCTCTCTGTTTAAAAATCTAGATATCCATCATTGTCAATTTTAATGTTTATGTACATGCAATAAACAATAGTTCACAATATTAACCTGTTTAACATAAGTAAATGAATGGAAATAATCATTCCACTTATTTAGAGGGTTTTGGAGTATAATTTTATGTAAAAGGGTTTTTTTAATCAGTTGATATTTTTTTTTAATTCATGCTCAAAAAAGACATTGGAAAACATAATATCAAAAACCCAACGAGACAACAAAAACAGTAGGTTTATACACATGTATGACGAAAGGGATTAATATCATAAGTTAACCACTAGAGTCTATAGTTGAATATAAAAGTGGCTCAAGAACAAATGCTTATAATATATGACGGGTTCAGGTCATGCATAAAAACTAATGCGTCACACTAGATGAAGATCTGTCATTCAGTCAACTGAATGTTAGCTGAAAGGTCTGGAAAGGTGACTGAATGGCAGAGCTATGACATTCAGTAACATTTCAGTTGACTGAATGGCACAGTTTTATCCTGTGTCAACTGTAAATCGAATATGCAATGGCCTTTTTCCATTCTTTAGTTTAAAAAGGATCGCAAACAATGTCTTTATAAAAAAAAGAATCCTTTTTTCAACGAAAGAAAAGCAAATAAGAAAATACTGGACACAGTACATACAAAAATGAACAAAAAAATTTTTGATTTAAGCATAATATCATATTAATGTGAATAATGTGCTTGCGCGGGATATCATCTTGTAATACAGTATATAAAACCAAACAGATGAAACTATAAACAATATGTATGTACCTTGAATTATCTAGAGTTTCAGTTTAATCGGGAAGTCATCCACTGATGATGTCAACAATTTAAACAAGTAAACAAACTGAATAAGTTTCAGTTTACGTAAAATTTTTTTAGATTAACTTACAATGTAATTGTACCTTAGCAAAGCATAGTATTGATATCGAAATATGATCTTCTGAACGTCAGAAATAACTGATATTCAGATTTTCCTGTTTTATTTCAAAGTGTTTATGACTATACTGAGTATGCTTCAGATAAGATCACGAGCTTTGTGCTTGTTTGGTTCTAATAGAGCAGTATTTGCTATTTATATTTATATCCAAATATGGTATTTTTTGGTTTTGTTTATCATGCAAATTCAAAAGAAAATGCATTGAATTTAACTTCTAAATTTAGTTTTGGGGTTTTTCTTAAAGCTGTGCTGTTCTTCCAATAGATCTTAAGGAAATGCAGAAGGTTGAGTTCAAGATATAAAAGTGATAAAGAATTGGGTTTTTCCACCAGGTTTCTCAAGGATTCAAATGTCATGACCTTTATAGAGATTAATTTTCAAAAGATGTACTGTCACTGTTGATTTAAATTTCTTTTAAAATATGTACCAACTAAGTCTTTTGATGTGTGTAAATAAGTAATAATCAACCACTGATTTATATATATATATATATATATATATATATATATATATATATATATATATATATATATATATATTTATATATATATATATTTATATAGTCTTGCCTAGATGGCCGAGTGGTTAGCGGTGGCCGCTCACTGCTAGGAGAGTGGGTTCCATAGGTCGTGAGTTCAAGCCGATGCGTAGGTGGAGCTCCAATATAGTGAAGTTCCTTGTGCTGTATATATATATATATATATATATATATATATATATATATATATATATATATATTCTTGAGCTCTTTGATGCTTGAAGCACACGCCAAATTTTAATGAAGTAATGAATAATTTTCTGAATGGTAAATGTTCACATTATTGGTACTGACCATCAAAGAGAAAGGTGTGATCACAATTTAATTGATTTCAAAATAATCATGTACATGTATAAATGCTATGTCTAAATCAAATAGGTCAAATTAATTCGTGACGTTTTCTGATGCCTATCTCATATATATATATATGTTTTTAATAGGAGAGGGTCACGAATTTAAATTAAATCGGTCTCGGTTTTATATTTTATGTTCAACATCAATAGCTGTAACATGTATTTAGATTGCTTCGGTTTCTACTCCACTGTTACAATATTGATATTTTAAATATTTTTTTAAAAGCGAGAGCCAAGTCGTAATACTGTTCTCTGCAGGAATTTCGTAAGAGACATGTGACTTTTTGAAATATATCGTGAGTCAAATGCATATGACCAAGTTTCGTATTTTTAAATTAAAAAAATATCATCCGTTAAAAATTACTGTCTTGATAAGCCATCCAAATAGAACACTGGAATAGGATTAAACAGAATAATTATAAATAGAAGCATACTGTTAAGTGATTAGTGACAAATAAAATGCCACACCACAACCTCCTTTTGGAAGAAAATAAGTGAAAAATTAAAGTTGAGTTAATGATTAATTTCTTTTGTTTAATTTTACGAATCAAAACAATTTGCATTTCGAGTAGATATATATCTGCAAATCGATACCTATAATTTAATTTATTTAATTTGTCTTGCAAAAGTATAATTGTGTATTCTTTTTAATTTAAAATGTATGTAATAGTGTATTTTTGTGTGTCACTCAAGCTTATGGATTTACTTCTATGTCAGATATGTAACGCTAAATGGTTGGTTGGAGTCTAATTATGAGAAATCTTATATTTACAGAAAATAGCATTTAGATTTTTAATGGGGCATGCTCACGATTTTGGTCAAAAATTATTTTTTCGATTTTAATGTTTACAATGCTCCAGTAGGGCACTTTTAATATAAAACAAAAAGTTAAGGGTCATCCGTTGAGTTATAAGCGAGTTACAGAGCTTACAATTCTTTAATATGTAAACAAAGGTTTTGTTTACATTTTGAATGTTGAAGTGAATAGTCCAATTTTAGACCTGAAATGAATGTGTCTTGTTTACATAACAAAGAATTGTGAGCTCTCTATTTGCTTGTAACTTAATGACCGACTCTCAAATTTTATTTGATCATTAGAAATACATTCCTAAAGCATGGTAAATAATAAAAACAGAAAAAATAGAATTTGACCAAAATCGTGACCACGCCCCTTTAAACGTGCTCTGCTTTAAACTAATTTTTATCAGCTATTTGTTTCTTTCACTATAATTTTAACATCTATGACAAATAATGAATTAGAAAACTTAAAAAATCAAAACTTAATTGTATATAGGAAGTGTTTTGAAAACGTTTTTAAGTTGAAAGGGTTTGACTACAAATTAAATAGATGGTTTATTTAATTAGAATCTGATTTAGGTTCCTTTGCTCAGAGGATTTTCTTGGGATGGATTTTATAAATTTTAAACTTCAATTTTCAGGAGAAAAATACTCATGGCACTCCTAAAAACTTAAGACAATATTTGCCTCGTTTATTTTGAAACTCAATTCATGAAAGAAAGGTGGGAAAACTGTTATTTATATTAAAGAAGGTCATTACTTATAAGACACATCATTTGAAGTTCTGTATATCTTGCTCCATATTGACTTAAATTATCTGACATCTTATTCTGATTTCAAAAAAATCCTTGTTTTAGTAAAAAAAATAAATGCTCTATTAGTTTTCTAATTTTATATTCTCAGCAAAAGACGTTTCAATTAAGTTAAATAATTCTTCAATGTGGTTTGCATCACTGTAAATCGAAGAAATTTTATCATTATAAAGTCCTTGGTTTTTCTTTCTCAAAATATTGCAGCCTTGTTTCTAGAACATTTTAAATCCTAAAACTAGTTTTGGTATTTTCCATAATTACTTATTCAAAAATGATATACTATAAAAGGAATAAAAATCAAGGCAATACATGTCTTTTACTACAGAGAAAAGTTGATTTATTTGCAAAGAGATTTAAATTTGAAATAAGACGTATAAATGAAGTTATAGGGCATTCCAACGAATGTTCTGATTAACACATGTATTGAGTGCGTTTAAAGTACTCAATCCTTTTTGAAAACAGTCCCTGTTCACAATTTTGAAAGGAGTTTTAAATGACAAATAATCACCCACGTGTGTTGAAAACAAACCCAATACCGGTATTTTTATCATCTAGGAGCTGCATCCTTCATTATGCTTATTCGATTAATTTATGATATGTCTTTAAATCCATCTAAGGAAAATTAAAAACATTGATCAAATATTCATAAACCTTCCCACTCTTTGTTCATATTTGGGTTAAAACAAATGGCTTAAATCAGGTTTGGATTTGATAAGATTGAGGAGTAGTCTTAACATATATACTTTAATTCAATTTTAAACAGCAAGTTTACCCTATTCAAATATTTCAAGGGATAGTTTTCGATGACTGTAGCCATACAATAGTTGATAGAGTAAACCTACAATAATACATCACATGCTTAGTGATTTACGAAATAAAGGTTTAGAACATAAAAATCATTGAATGCATTATTGGAACATATTCTTTCGCCAACATACCAAACAAATCAAACAGTTAATTTTTGTTATCATATAGGGAAGTGAAATAACGAAAGATCAGATAAGGTTATTCACATTTAGAAAGCAAAAATCAAATTTTTGATGATTAATGTTAGGAGTATATATAGGTTTTATATACGTTATATATAGGAGTACACAGTTGTACGGGAGGTTCTACTATTCTTCTTTTGTTAACAAACATAACTAAAATATTTAAGATTAAAATTGGATGTAAAAATACGAAATTCATTATGAGAAATACTGATTTTAAAATTGTGAATTAAAAAAAACCTTGTTGGTTGCACGTAAAATCCTTATTTTGCGTTCCTGTTCACTGAGAAATGTGTAAATACCTAGAATTTTGAAAACAATTCCTCATTAGATATGAATAATCTGGCAATCCTCTTCTTAACTTCCTTAGTGCTCGTGAAATACAAGTTGGCGGTAATGAAGATATCATAGATTTGCATGGTATTTTGTAGTTCTTTTTTACATCATAAAATAAATATTTGTATAATTATAAATACCACTAGGTTTACATCAAGTTCTTGGTAAATATGGGCTTGAACAATTAGAAGTAAATAGTTGTGTTTGACTATAATCAAGTTAATTCAACATTTAAGTTTGTATAAAACATTCTTAAATAGACGAATTACATTCACATTGATTGTGCAATAAGTATGAGTATTTTCTAGAAAAATTATCTTGATTGATTCAAAACTAAATAATGAAATTTTCAGTTGAGTGGTTTCCTTAAAACGTACGGACTGTATTCTATGTTCTAAACCAAGTACACGTATGTGACTGATCATGTGAAAACGAATGGATATTGGGTGTAACTCTACATGTATATTGCTGTTTCAATGTTATAATACATTGGATGTAGCCAAGTATTAAAAGCAAATAGTAGTTGTAATTGTAACTATCCAACAGATCACACATGAGCGTTAATTTCATACGACGATTTTTAATTGTAACAAATGGGACATAACTCTGGAATATTTGAAATCTTTTCTTATTATCTTAAACGAGTTGTCTATTATTTGTGCATTTAAAAAACGATAATTAAATCGCCATGTGCCTAAATACCAATCCAATTTTTATTTTTATATCTGATTACTGTAATGAATATAAATTCAAAAGTTATCTTTATATAAGTTTTTTATTTTTGTTTATCCATTTTACTATTCGATGTTTTAATAAACTCAACTGATATCATAAAAATAGCAAGAGTGCATTGTTTTTTAAATCATTTTGCGATATAAGATCCTAGGTACCTGATCTCACCTCTATCTGTTTAGAGGTCCGTATTGCTTTGCTTTAAATTTGTATTTCGCTTTATGGATTTTTGAGATGGTTGACAATTTGTTTTTGTCATTTTTCATTTAATATTAAATAGTTATTGTAGACGATATTTACTATTCCTAAAATAAATCAAGACAATGACGTTATACATGTATTATTACATCTTAAATCTTAGTGTAAATGTTAACGTTTTGGTGCAGAAATGTAGGGTTCGAAAACGATTTATTAAGTCTCGTCTAATCTTAATAACATCCTAGTTGGCGATATTCATTCCGGATCTTCCTTTTAACACAGTTTCCGTGCATATGTCGATAATGAATTTAAGATAGATATACACTTAAACAAACCAACGGACTACTTGTAGTAAGAAAAATACCTAAATGTTATAATTGTTAAAAATTTCATTGTCTGGAGAGGTTTTCAAATCGATGAATTGTATCCCATCCCAAGCCGCGTTATATTGCTCGATTCATATGTCCAAGTCTAAGGAATTTTGTTTAAATATATAAATATTAATTGTGGATGCAATAACATTATAATGCATGTAGTTTTTATGTAATCAGTTAAGGTTGTTTACGTCGATATTTTCTCACCCAGACGTCATCAGTACATGCAAGTCCGGCCCTCAGGGTCATTGAACAGGGCGGATTTTACACCAGCCAGCACATATTGGGATTTTCAAGTGTCTTGCTCATAAGACCAGGATTTTATAACTTTAAAATTAAGACACTTGGGGAGAAATAGATGATGTCTGGTTTGTGTGACTTCGGTCTGACGCAGTCATAGCTCAAACCAACGTCTTTTCGCCGACGAATTGAGCTATCTACTACGTAACAATGTTGGAATGACAGTAAATATCATATTTTGCGCACAAACATGTCATTTCTTTCTATAGGTTCATGAAAATATTAAATCTTGTTATTTTGTTTGCAAAAAAAATTTTTCCCAACGATAAAGTTCAATTAAACTTTTTTATTAATTTTGCTTTACTCGTTCCAAATTAACATATTGTAGATATTGATAACTTTTTCTATTGTGCGATATATAACTTTTCTGCTTCAGTTGCTACATATGATCTAAATTGTTTTCAAAATTCATTGGCTGTATTGAATTTAATTTCTTTCAGCGATCATAGAGCTGAATACACCTCTACCAAGGAGGGAATAGCACGAAAAGAACGTTTTATTACCATCTTAAAAACATTATAACTAAGAAGTGCAATTAAGCATTCAAAGTGTACTGTCACCAAGGCAGGTTCAAGTATATCTTATCAAACCCGATCTGTTTGTTTAATTGACGCATTTTAAACCTGTTTACAACAGGGTAGGAAAATCCCATCTATATAAGGTAAAGAGTTGATGGGTGGAAGTAAATGGCAAGTAGACTAATGACTCAAGAGACAAAAACACAATCTAAAATGTGTCATTTAAATCGTCATTAGTAAACAAACTGTTTATAGTGGGGAAACAGAAACAAATGTGAAAAAACGTGATAAACAACTATCAAAGAGAAAACGCTGTTAAACATTTTGGGCCAACTCCAAATGACCTGGCTATCTCTCCCTAATCATTAAGATTTAAACCTAATGATATTCATGACTGTATGTGAGCACATACTTTGCAAAAACCTTTACTCAGTTTCAAGGCTGGCGATCTCAAACTATAATTTTTGCAATGCATGATGTTTTTTGCCATCGATATTTGCAAAATTAGTGTCATTGTACAAATGACAGTACTTGATTTATGTATGTCACATTTCATATCATAATTAAGGTATTATTTTTTCAGTTTATGCAAAGTTAAATTGTTCAATATCAGGTATAAGTAATCGCGGCGAAATATCCATCCTTGTCCCATCCCTTTTAAAACTATCAATACACAACTTAATTATATCAACTCAACATAATGTACAATAATGTAATTGCTTTTGTAATAAAAACAATTCTTTACGATGTATTGCATCAGTCTTAAATTAAGGAACTTTTCGTGAATTAAAAAAAAAATTAAATGCATTTTTATAATTTATAATGATGGTTATTTCAGCAATTGTTATTAAGACAAAACTTACAATTAATAGTTAGGTTTTTTAAAAATGTGATTAATTTAAATATCAGAACGTAACGTGGTCATTTGGGAACTACAAGAATGAAACAAGGATGCCCTATGAATAATTATGCTCATGTTTACCCATTTTTCATGTTACTTTAAAATTTTTCGTTAAAATAAGTTACAGAACAACTTCAATCAAAATTGTCGTCGAGAATGTTGTAAGCTTTATATAAAGAATGTGTTCTATTGTATCTGAATATCATGCAACTATTAACGGAATTCAGTTTTGTGTTGTTTATTTTTAAAACCTGCTTGGTTGCTTCTCTGCAGAAAATAATTAAAATTTAACATAGTTTTACGCTTCAAAGCGACATTTCAGCAATCTATTTTTTTATGTTTTGCCAGAATGGAAAATCCTTGAAAAAAAACCCGTATGGTAATGGTTATTTTAAGATTGAACCTCCTGAAAACACAAAAGCGCAATGTACAAATAAAAAGATAATAGTCAAATAACAATAGGTTTTTATTAGATAAAAGATGATATGACTCGTATACAAATTCCTATAAAGGTCTGGATGTTCATTAAAGTCATTAAAGATTACTTAAAAAACTCATCAAAAAAGATCCCTGTGTAAAATGTAGGAAATTATTTCATCGCATTAAATTCCAAACCTAAACCATTTTGATTTTTTTTTCTATGAAATAAGAATTGATGGCTAAATTAGAGTCGTATTCAAAGTGTTCTGAGGAATCTGGTAGGTATTTTGTAATCAAAGCAGTCTCCTTACAACTCGTGTTGTCATAAATTAAATGTACTATGGTAATATATAAATTATAATTATAATAATAATAATAATGATAAATGGTAATATATAACATAGATAAATGGATAAATGCATTCATGTTTACTATTGCTAAAAATTGGGAAATATGAATAATCGTACAATAAAATAGTTGCTTTGAGAGTCTAATTTTATTTAAAACCAGTTGTCATTCAAATTAATTTGAGGTTCGCATTTCACTAACGACTAATATTTAATGTTATGATAAACGTTTATTGGCAGCAGTAGAAGAATGAATGTTGTGTTTAAATCAATTGCATGATGTGTTGCAGCTTTTAAAAATATAAAACAAAAAAATAGACAAATAAATTTTTAAAAGTTCCTTTTGAGAGAAGTGTCGTTAGTCGACCAAAAAGATACAGATACTAGGTTGTAATCATAGGTAAAAATATGTTGGTCACCTTAGTTAATTAAAAATCAATCTGAAAAATATGTTTCAACTTTAAAGAAAAATAAATAGCAAAATTGGATTTTTAAAAGTTCCTTTTCAGTGGAGTGGCCTCTTTGTTTTCCCTAATTGTTATATCTTTTCTTGTACTTTGTCTGGTGCAAAGTAATGTTCTTTTTTCATTTTAAAATGGGGCAATCATTTCGAAGGTCTTATAAGTGCATATAGAAAACAGGTGTTGGAAATAATGTTTGGTCAACCACAAAGATTCAGATACTATGTGGAAAACTAATAATAGGTATAAATAAATATTTTGGTCACCGCAATTACAGTCCACGCACTTTCAGTTTTCTATGATCTTCGTCATTGTCATGTCATGCTTAATTGTAAAACTGTGCTATGTACGTAGACAACACATTTGAAAACAACAGAAACTCCACTTGCAGTGTATCAGTAATATTGACTCTCACAAACTTTGGTTTCGCGCCATGAAACAGCGTTGTCCGATAATAGTTATCCTTAACCCCTTCTATTTGTTTCTAAATTCTGCCAGTACTTATCAACTGATCATATTTAGTTTGCATTGACTCGTTTGCATTTCAGTTGATAATTAATTACAACTAATTGCAAACAATATGCCGTGCATTGCGTAAACTAAATTAAGGTGGTATGGGACACCTCCATATTGTGACGTTCTTCCTATCGAAATAAACAATAAAATCAAGTATAATTTTCTAAGTGTTTCTTTCCAAAAATTGTTACCGAGCAGCGTGACGCAATGGGTTTTAAAACATATTTTTGGTCAATTATTGTAAAATTTGAAAATTCTAAACCAGAAAAAGTATTTTGATTGAAGTGAACTTTATTTTACGTTAATATCGACAGGTGTCCCATACCATCTTAATTTTTGTTCGGGGAAAGATGATATTTGGGATATCATCCTGTTTATCCATCTGAGGGTGTCTACGCTAGTTTATCTTTTACACAGTACCTATGATGTGTAGTGGCGACGTGGTTTAAGAGACGAATGTTTTGTTTGCCTATCGACAAATGCTATAATATATACTATAAGCATGTTTACGCGCATCCAAATTGCATCAAGTATTTGAGGCGTAGTTTGTAAACAGTGACCTTATGTATCCGCACTTCTCTAAGTATCATGATTTCTTTGAATAAAGTACATCCTGTATTTAACCTTGACTATCATTTCGACGATCTAATGACTGGAAAATAGGATGTGCATTCATACATGTATTGTGTATCGTTCCTATTAGCCTAGATTTACTCTGGGTTTTCTTGCTGGCACATTTCCTGTTTGCACCTAAGTGTAAAAAAGGGTCGGCTGTTCTTTAAAATAAACATAAGAAAACCCAGTAAAATTAGACAGAATTTCAATTTCTTTCAAGTCTTTTTTTACTTTAAAACACGTGCTGCTTGACATGTTGTACCCACATCTTGTTTATCAAAAATTTGTAGGTACTTTATGGAATAAGACTACCTTTATTTGTGTAATTAATGATCCCATCCATAGAAACCATAATTACTAGTAATATCCTTGTAGTCAGGTTTGTTCTTTTATCGATATAAAATTAAAATTATAAAAAAAATTGAGTGAATTACAGGCGAGATATGCATGTCTTGCTTACACAGTTTGCTAAATTTCAAAGTTAAAAAAAACAGAATATTTTAAAACCATTTTCAGAATACTGGACCTTTTATATTTCCTTGCTATCGATCACGCTTTATTACTTTGTTTTAAGCCACATATTTTCTTCAATCACTTTGAACTGTTTAGAATAAATAGGTTTAGGTGTCACTAACATTATTCTCAAACTGCATTCTTCGAAAAAAAAAAACCACGTAATTTCTCTATTGCCATATAAAAACATACTGTACGCATTACATTTGAAACTTTAGTTAAATGCCTTTCGCAAAATAACAACCGATAATATATACACCAAGAAATGCTCAAATTCGCACCTTTTAAAGCTGCATGGTCCAATTTTTTGGCTATCACAGTATCAAATAATTTTCTATACAAACCAATTATCGTAGAAAGTTATAAACTTTCGCCTAATTACACCTGCGGAATCGGTCTCCTTTTAAAGTAAGAAATATTCAAAGTAAACAAAAATAATTTCTCTTTGGGCAAACAAAAAAAACAAACCAAACTGCATTATGGGAATGTTTAAGAAAGGGAACCGTTTAGTTTCGTCCCTCGAATGTTTTTGGTTTATTCAACCCGCATGTTATGCATCGATTGTAAACAAAACAAACTTCAGATATAAAGTGAACAAAATGTATTCATGTTTATTTTTGATTTGTCAGAACATTACTCAAATTTAGACACTATTGAAAGCGATGTTTAATGTGTAATTACAATTATTCCCGCCTCGATGCCAGGGGCGAATTTTGATATGAGGCGAAATAACGCTATACCATTTTTCTGTCGTTTGTTTTGTAAAAGAAATTTTGTACATTACTTTTTCATTGAAATATGTCTTAATTGACCGGGAAAACTGCTGTAATGTCTATTATTATACACATATTTAGCTTAACCATCGTTTAAAAGCGTACTCAAAATTTGACATAAAAACGGACCAAGCAGCTTTAAAATCAAATTTTGCCAAACATTCCTCTGAAAAACCATAAGAATAAAAATTAGCCAAACACAATACCGAGAGTGTATAAAACTAGTAAGCTTTTAAAAGGATTACTTAAGACTACATTGTTCGATTCACATTATAGTCTTGCCTAATGGTCTTCAGGTGAACAAAAAAACATTATTGGGGGGGGGGGGGGGGGGTCAAAGCTTTGTTCAAGAGTTGATATGGAGAATCAGGCTTTTGGATAGTATTACTTTTATTAAATTTAACGTTAGGCATTTCATATTGTCGACTAAAAATGATATATACACTAAAGTATCGTTTGTGCATCAACAATATTGAGTTTTAAAAAGAAAATTATTTAGTATCCAATAAATCTTTACTTTTATTCTTTACACGCACATAGCCGTCCGAAAAAGGGTCAGTCAACTTGAAGCTGAAAAAACCCGGTACCTACGCAAGTAGACAAATGTAAGTAGACAAATTACGCTCAAAAGTTATTTCTGAAATTTCTCGTGTTAGTCTTTGTTCAGGCACCTCGTGTTAGTCTTTGTTCAGGCACGTAGCATCAAGGGTAGTGGGGGGGGGGGGCCAGGAAGCCTGTCTTCACTTTTTTTCCCCAGCCAACATTTTTCTTAAATTAACAGATAAAAAATTGAGTTATGGTGGAGTTGCCCCCCCCCCACTTTTGATGGAACGTTGATAAAATTGAATTGAAATTAACGAAATTTATACTGTAGTTGAGGATATAGGATCTAGCCCCCACCCCTTCCCCCACCCCATTCCCCTCCCCACGGATAAGGATTTTGATAAAACAAATTCATTTGCACAATATTCTTCCAATAGAACTCATCTTAATAAGGATGAGATGTTAACTCCTACACCTTATATTTTATTTTATAACCCTTGGTTTGTTCACTAAACTAGTTTATCAGCCTACTTCTTGGAAAAGGCGTTATTTATCGCAGCGAGTCTTGGAAATAGAACTGCGACTGAAAAAATAACCCAGGTGATAATACAATCGTTCTGCATTTTATAAACTTTGTGCCAGAACTTACTTAGCTTTTAGTTTTAATTCCGAACGTTTAACAAAAATAAAGTTGATGCCATTAAACTATCTATTAAGTCAGTCGCAAACGGGGGGGGGGGCTAAACCACGACACTTTCGCTCATTCCAGAAATGTAGGTTATCCATATTTGTGTTATAGAGAAAATGAGGGAGCACTGTACTTAAACCTTTGTGCCCGATGACAATTAAACAGTACATACATTCAGTATAATTATGTAAATTTGAATAGGAAAAATTAATTTTAAATTAATGCCCTATGAATAAGAGAAATGATTACTACAATTTTTTACTTGTGTCCTTAAATGGACGTCCATTGCTATGTTTGATGTTCACACAAAGTTGAATCATTATTAACCAAAATGGAAGTGTATAGGCGTACCCGTATATCTATGCAGTGTTGTCACAAGAAATTTAATAAATAAATATTTTTAACAATTCTGACAGTCCCTAACATCTGTGTTAATTTTAAATTAGCCTACTGACACAAATATCCAATGTCTGCATGCATGATTTATGCATGACGTCTCGAACGCACTTGCATGACTGGGGTTACCATAAGCTAACCTATGAGAATATCAGGTAATAGATAGACGTAAATACACTTTTTGAGAATGTGGGTTTTATTCGCGTTTGTTTTTGGAAAAAATATATTTTTGACTTATCTTACGAACCCTTTCCCAAATAAAAAAAATATTGTTGATCTCAAGACTGTTTTCTTTGTTATTACTTTGTGAAATAATTGTTTCTTGGAATCATTTTCAGCAATTTAAAAATTACGTTAGCAAAGTTCAGACAGTAAATATCCGTCAGTATTCAGAGCACCCACACGTATTCGTAACGACTAATCAGAAACATATTTATTGTGGTGACCATATTCCAAATACTCACACCTGCATTTCTCTCGTATCTTAAATAATCCCCTTTATTTCCATATAGTAAAAGCAAGAAGTATGAAACATATTTATTCTTTGAAATCAATATCCATTAAACAATCAGGTTGTATGACAAATTTCAGCTGAAAAAAAATTTGACTGTGGATATAGCGTTATGATCACACACAGTTGCGCTTTACTCGTTATTATTTATGTTGCATTTTAAAATTTTTCCATTAAGATTATTATTTAATTAGCCAATTTATTTGTTTTGACGAATTATCACTTTTTCTTTTGTGTTTACAATTTTTACACATAGTTTATTTTTTTTAAAATAAAAACATTTCAGAGCCAACCAACAAAAATGATTTTTTACGTGATTTTTTTATGAATACCTGACGCGAAGCGGAGGTTTACAATGGTTTTCGAGGGGGGTTGCCCTCCAAAACAGGCACTTTTTATTTTATTATACTAAATGTCTTAATTTTAAAGAAAACTTTACTGCAATAATTGATCAACAAATAAACTTGAATTCTACGTCGAACCGTACGCGCATGTAATAATTCGTTGTGTTACACGTTGCCAAGCGAGTTACTAACGCTGGGGGTAATAGAACGGATTATAAACTGCGTCTAAACCAATCAGATTTCAGTTGTTAACATTTGAGTATTATAACAGGAATTGTGATCTGTTTGAAGAGAAAACAATATTAATTTTATAGCTGGACGAGTTAAATTACCTTTCGCAATATTAGTGATATAATGAAATCAAGTGCATTAAGTAAGCTGCTGAGTAAATAGGAGAAGGGTAAGCATGTATTTGTACACTTTATAAACTAATGTATATTTGGTTTTTCTGGTTTTAATTTTTGGCGACCTGTCGATGAATCATTTGTTCGCTAAATAAAGATCAAACTGGAGGTAAATCCCGTTAATCCAAAACAGAATGACTGTATCAAAACATTTTACAGTTTTTTAAATAGAAAATTTTAACACTTCTTCTCCTTTAGTCATTTAACTTACTCATTTAACCCACTAAATGGAGATTATGTAGAGCTGGCTTAGTAACTTGTCTTAAAGGTTGTGTTTAATCTGCTTAATTCTTAATTAAACTTTGTCCGTGGTTCTAAAAATACTAGAAACGATTGCTAAGACATGCTTGTATTATTGTTAATTGCTTATTATCTATAATACCGTAAGATCAAGTAAACAGTTGCTTTTGTATTCCGTAAAATAAAATTTGACTTTTATTGACAGAACTACATTTGTTTAGCATAGTGACCAATAACAAATGTTCTATGCTTTTAGGACAACACGATATAGTAAGGATGGTGCTTCCTCAATTTTTTGTCTTAATTTTAGGAGAATTTAGTATTGTTGAATCATTCACACATGGTTAAAAGTGTATGATGATATAGGATACATTAAATAACAGATCCCGGAACTTCCCTTTTAAGAACCACTGTTTAATCTATTCGAAATGCCTGAGTGAGCAAATGGATTCAAGGATGCATTTTCAATGCATTCTTTTGTTTACACTGCGTAAACACAAATGAAAGTGAATGGTGTATTGGTTATGCATGAATTCATTGAGATAAAAATAAACCTTAATATATTTGTATTCGTTTTTGTTTTATTTTAACACATTTTTTGGAACAAGTTGTTTACATTCTGGGGTGTTTTTTTTGTAGCGTGCACAAAACGTATCGCTTTCTGTTTGCATAATTAACGGACCGATTAAAATAAGTTCAATCTTATGTAATATTCATTTACATAATGTATCTTGTGGTTTGATAATGGTTTCAGATTAAATTGATAGGGAAATACCCAAAACTAATCAACGGAATATAGCATTGTGTAAGGGCAGTGCTTGCGTACTTGTGGGGCGTATTTGTAGATGTAAACCAAGGTCACAAATCGTATACCCATCATAATGTTAATGAGAGCATTATTTTCACGTAAATCATTTGCACGTAATTCTGCAGGTTATTATAACTTAATACCGAAAATTGTCATTGATATACTGTAGAAAAAACACCCACAAATATATTCAATAGATTTTATTCATTTATTACAAATCTTATTCTACAATGTGTATGGGCCAGCTAAAGTGCGGCAGTAAGCTTTATTCTTAATTTATTTAAATCTCCAGCATCAGCTCTGGTTTTCATTTTACTTCACAGTCTTGAAAAATACTTTAGTATATGGATCGTTCATTTAGTTGATCTATGACTTAATTATTAGGTCATCGATCAACTGAGCAATCGATGAACAAAGTACTGTAAAAAATATGTAAGGAAGTTCTTGAGGACGGGATCCAACAACCTTCAGAACTGTTGTTTTTGATTGGGTAAACTTTCCCTCATAATCAGTCCATTTAATCATTGGTTGAGCAAAAGTGTTAAGTGGTTTCCGTCTTTGATATAAAGAACATCTTTCTCCTAGTTAGAATGTACCATCCTCGATGGGCATATACATCTGTTCATATTTAAGGCGTTTGATGGCGTTGTTAAAGTATCTTTAACCATTGGTTATTGTAAACCTTGTGTAGATTAGATGTACGTGTAAAATGCGACCTTTGTTTTACCAAAGTACCATCATCTATAACTATTATTTGCCATTTCCTTTTTAAATTTGATGTTTACGTTTGCGAATTGAACCGAGTGAGCATTTGAAAATGATGTTCGTTCTTCTTAACGTCATTGGGATATTGCTTAGTGAGCTATATTCTTATGATAATGACCTAGGTCGGCAGTTTTATCCAATGATATTTTGAAAGGAAAAAAAAACATTATTAACACTTCACATTTCATTTACGTACCAAATACTAACCTGTTACCTGTATGACGCTTTGGCAAATATTTCTAGCGTCGATATGTAGGTCAGCTGGTGTTACCTGTGAAACTGTCGTGAAGGAAAACATTGTGATTTATGTACTTTTATCTTTACTACATTTTTACCATTAAGAATAAAAGTTATTAAGAAGCCAATGGTTTTAAGAAATATTGTTGTTTGGGTTGAGGGGATTTAAGATGATTCAGACAGTGCGTATAGGTCAGGTTTTCGGAATTTATGTACAGTATATGTTTAGATAACAAAATAAAATGAAAGAAAATGATAACGTTTTGAATTAATCACTCTAGATGTTATGGTACAGTCACTTTTTCAACAACATCCCCTTAACTCTACCTCTTAACGTTTTACTGGTGAATATCATGCAATCTATATTGAAGAGGAAATTCTTTTATCCATAATATTTTCTTCTTTTTTTCTAGACCAATAACTGGGATTTGACAAGGACTTTTTTCAGCATTTTATTTATAACCGCACTGGTCTAGTAATGCAGACAACGATTTTTAAATGTAGATACACCATATATGCTATCATAATGGATCTAAGGTTATCTTAACAGACGCCACTCTTAACCACACACTGAGTTGTAAAACCCAGTGGTACTTTTGCATAAGAAAAGTGAATAGCCTTTACATTTTAGATAAAATAAACTACAATGTAAAGTTTAATATAAAACTAATAACAATGTAAGGATCTATCCTTTATTACATCCTTTATTGAAACGTTTTTTCTCTATTAGGAAGGCTGGGTGGTCATGATCACTTTTCGACAATATTATTCTCCCAAAATGAAGAGAGTCGTACAAATATATAAAAATAAAACTTAAAACTTGTTACAGTGTAATTATTTGCATATTTTCTTTATTAAGGTAGTGCTAAACACCAGTGAAGTTATTCATTTTGTGTATTTTTTTGTGTATTTTCTCAAATATACAAAAAATTATTATGTAAAAGTTAATTCACTATCTTAAGAAAATAATATAAATCATACCCATCAATTACTCAAGACAGAAAAAATAGGGGTTATGACATTTATACCGCTAAATCTTATTCAAATTTTTAATGATACAATATCTTTTTAAAAATTGTTAAGTGCTGCAAATTTTCATCTTAAAAGATGGTTTTCAAATGCTATTCTTACATTATATCACTTTAGAAATTACCTTAGGTTAGCAGTTTGAACTTATTTCTGTGTTTTTGAGTTAAAAAAATAGGTCTCATGTATAAATAACAGTATAAACATTTGTAATATCTTAAAAAGTAACTTATTCGACAATGTCTATTTCATTTTACACTCACAAAAAGAAGATACAAATGGTAGATTTTAACGATGTGGACAAAATCGTCAGGTTAGATTTTTTTTCAAATTTTACATTTATTTTTTTTAAAATCTTACACATTTCATTCCAAATCACAAAATGTCAAATTTTAAGAAAAATTAAACCATGGAAAAGTTTTAGCTTATCTGTTTTTACCACCTTAGAAAGTATTTTTTGGCCGAACGAAAAAAGGGAATTTTCTATTCACCAAACCTGGTCTTTTCACATAACCTGACATGTTCCTCAAACCCCACATCACAAAATACTCGAGCAAGTTAAAATGTTGTAAGAAAAACATCAATACCTGTCTCATTTTTGCTAGCCACTTTAACATTATTTCATAAAATATAAAGTACACATTAAATGGGCGTTGTAGTCGCGCACTTTCTTCTTACATACCCACACACACTCTATATTTACCATAGGTATTTGATTTTATACCTCGTAATTAATCGATGGCTTATAAGATGTCAATATGACCCTTTATAGAAAGCTGATAGAATCACTTCGGAAAATCAAAATTTATTTTGACACGAAACGTTTTTAAATAATGCCAATAATTGTTGTATCAATTTTGTTTAATATTATATAATTTATTTCTAAATTAGACTTTGCTAACATTATTTCTTGTTTCTCCCAAGCACTGAAGGAACTCTCAGAAAGAAAATAATATATTCAAATATAAAAAGGATTGACATTGCACTACATAGATCATTTTGTTGCATACATGGGCGTTATGTGCAAAGTGTGAAGGCACATAATGCACGTTAATGTCCCAGATGACTTTATCATATCAACTTCTACACTACACTCCTGTATTCAAGCGATTACGATACACGACTTAACATTATACATACATTTAAAACCTCAATTAATATATACGCCTCTGATCCTAACTTCCCTCGCGAAGTTCACCAAGTGTAATTGTACGTACATCGTGTACATGAAAACAAAGCAGTATTTTTGCATTGTCTTTCCCATGATTATTTCGATAGCTAGGTTACTGATAATGTGTCGGTTTTATATATCCAGACAACATAAACATTGTTTGAGAAATTGACACGACCAATGAAGAGTTCTATTATTAAAACGTGTGTCAAGCTCATAAGTAGGTTAAGGGTTTTTTTTACCCTGAATATTTGTTCTAAAGGCTTGTTTAATTCTTTGCTTCTTGTGCACCCGGAGTATTGGTGATACAATCCTACCTCAAATGCTAGTCTTGAATATCGGTCAGTCGTCCATGTTTATTTCACCGAAAGATTGTATAACGTTATCGTTGTAACTTGATGTATTGTTCAATCCTTCAGTAAATGGGAGAAGAATTGACGGTTACACATACTTTTAAACCAAATCAGTTAAAACTTGATGCATAGTAAGTGAAGATATTTCACACTTCAAACATCTTTACTAATAATGTGTATACAATGTTACAAATAACTATACAAAAAAGTTTTAGTAAATACATGTACATGCACATGTATATACATGTAGTAATTTAACGGCTATACTAGTAGATACATTACATAACTCAAGAAAGTGAGGTTTTAAATGGAGGTGGCAAATTTAAAAGATAAGATACTAAATTTTATTTTAAATTCTGTGTTCTTTTGGGCATACAAAGGTAATAGCAAAATAAAAAACATACAACAACATCAATAACACATACACACTTACAAAAAAATGACAAGGTTTCTAAATGATGGTTTACATTTCTATAAAGGTGAATATTTTATATGTTATTTATTTCAAAACGGTTATTTTAATTTTTACACCATTTAACAAAACCTTCAATCGACAATGTTTAAATATTTATATGTGTATCGTTGTTTTAACATGATTTGTCTGTTTTTGATAAAAATGCGATATAATAATTATGATTGATGAGGTATCGACGCTACAAAAGCTGGTGTTATAAATTAACAAATTCAATTCGGGATGAAGGTATCAAAAAAGCCCCTAAAATCTCGGGGAACGTGCATTGCAGTGATACCTGCGCCTATCCCAACATTACCTGCTGGCACCAATCTATACATGCACACCATTGAACCTCGCCCAGGATTGAACTAAAGGCAAGACATTCAAATAAATAGAAAGGAAGTGGGTTTGATTTACGAAACGTTTTTCCCCAACTAATAAAGAATGTTATTATACTCTAGTTTTAGGTAAATTTTCCTTTTGCATAGTATTTTCTTCAAGTTTACAAAACTTTTTCATGAAAAACTGAACACATTTCACATTACAGTCAAGGCAATTTCATTTGCGCAGTAAAGATTTCGCTTTGATCTGTACAAGCCTCAGATAGCATAGGGATTTTTGTTTAAACAAACAGTATGCACCCAGATATATGATGAGGATTAACATACAATTTTAACAAATATTGTCCAGGATTGTTCTTAAATTGTAACCAATCGTAATTATAGCAGTGTTATAGCATTTTCCCTCTGAATTTCAGTTAAAGGGTTATTTTTTGGTAATTGTTTTGTCATTCCTCTTAATCAAATCCCGATGAATATAAAGATTTAGTCAGTCTTATAATGACAGAGGGTTTTTTTACTGTAATTTGTAATTGAAATTATATATTTATATAATAAGTAATATTTCAACAATCTTTTCAGAGTAACCAGAATGTTTCCTTGTGTAACAAGCATTTCGATGTCGTTTCGTCTTTCTTATTTTCTATATTATAAAGAAGCAAAGACCGACTATCCTTTATATTGTCCGATAGGATGTAATCCATGAGATGTTGCTTCTGGTAGGTCCATCAAGTTACCGAATATTTTTCCATACTCCGAATGTTTGAATTCAGGTATCATATATCTAATCCTGTATTTTAACGCTTTGTTATTTGTTGTCTGTCACATGTCGATGTTTTTTTTAAACTTGTCAAACAAACTTAAGATTAAATAAACTGTCTCAATTTTCATATGAAAAAAATGCGTTTCATATCAATTTCGATTAAAATGTACTGATTTTTATTGTAAAACAAAAAACTCATTTAAGTTTGATTATTATAGATGTACATGTATTTACTTATGAACTTATTTTGTTATTTACATGAATACTATATAGCTAGTTATGATATTTTTTGTGATTTATATAAGTTTTTTTTATGTAGGATCTTTAGACCCATCAAAGCATACAGAATGTTGAAAAAATCGTATTCATTTTGTTTTATCACTTTTTATTTTCTCTGTAGTTATAGCAAAAATAAAATATTTTGTAGAAGAGCGGACAAATTCTCGTTTGTCGAACATGTTCTTATTTATCTATAATTTTTACAAGACAGTAGATAAAATTTTTATCTTGTACTATTACTTTGTCCGTATTGTGGCTTGGTTTTTCCAGACTGTGGGTGTAAACCAGTGAAACCTGATCATCAACACCTATATTTCATAAAAACCAGTCATCTATGAATGCTGCAAAAGGTCTATTACCTTTGTCTGTGTGTCACAAAAATAAAACATACATGACAATCATTTTTTTTCGGGGGGGGGGGGGGGGTGGGTTGCTGATTCTCACAAGAAAATTATAATTGTGAAAGTAAATAAAACCAAATAAATGCATTTATCTACAGATATACGGGAGTCGGTTGGTAGCATGTGAGGAAGATATTTTATATATGTGGTCGCCAAATAAGTCTTGCCGCCGACAAATATAAATTATATCTGGCGGCTGCCGGAAAATTATGTGGCGGTCATATAAATATCTGGCGGCAGCCAGTGACTTATGTGACTTCGTAATAGTTATATGGCTGTCGGCAGATAAAAGTGGAATAATATATAATTATGCGCATGCGCTTGATATGAACATTGTTTTTGAGACAGACACTTGCTTTAAATCTTATTGGAAAACACAGCTTTCTGGTATAAAATCAAGATATTACGGTTTAATTTGCATGATGGTATTGCAGTAATTTGATCTTATAGATCCCGAAATAAATATAAGAAATTTTTAATGAATCGCTATTTGACTAACTTTTCATATGCATTGAAATTCTAATCAAAACGTACCCATGCTTATTACATAATCAGAATATGGTATGCGATACAGGTGCCATTGTTTTGGGGTTTTTTTCGAGTATCCGTCTTCATAGTATGTACAGTATACGAGATTTCATTGTGTTACTCAGGGGATATATTTATGGAACTGCTATTTGCAGTATGAAAATTTTCAGTTGCACAGTTCTGTAGTGCAAACTTTTTCCAATTAATCCTTAATCTGCATTAATATATTGACCTTGAAACTTCGATAGGAAAAACCAAGCTGGTATAAAATAGCTATAATTAGGCGTTTGATTATAAACAGGGAAGTAAATAGGTTTGTCGGATATCAGGAAGAACTCGCAGATCCAATTTCGGACCATAAAACTTGTTAACAAGAGAAGCCTAATTAGATGAATACCTTGTATATATAGAAAGGCATTTCTTTGAGCTGTTGACTTCAGTCAGTCCATGCAGGCTGTGTTGCAGTGCACAATTGAAAATAAAATGCATTTGAATAAAACCCCAAAATGTCAAACTGATAGCAATCTGATTAAACGGGAAGTCATTCACTTATGATTTTTAGATAAAAATTTAAACAAATGAAATTAGAAAAATATACGTAAATGTTCTCTATTACTTATTTATGCTTAAGTAAAGTATGTCTTCATAACAAAAGCAAGATTTTGCACGTGAACGTTAGAGATGAGAAGAATTCGGATTTTAAATTTTAAAAAATTAAGACTAGTATACTCAAACTCGGGTCACAAGACGTGTACTGTATTGGTTATCTGGAAAGCATTGTTTATGTTATATACATAAAATGTATATATTTAAATACGATGCTATTGTTTTAATCAGTTTTGGTTCGTTAATGCACCTGGTCGTTCAATGAAATTTTCGCCATTCGATTTGATTTCCAAATACAACTTCGGGGTTTTTTCTTTTAACTTTGCTAATTACCAGACTTGAAATTTCCAACAATCTTAGGCAAATGTAGAACACGTTATAATTGGAGGTGTTAGGATATGGTTTTTCCACTGTCTTCTCTAATATTTAAATGGCTTTGACCTATATATAGGGACTGCATTTTTAAAAACGCAGTGTCACTGTTGATATGGGTTTCGGGGAACTTTGTTATATCAGGAAGTCTTATTTGTGTGTAAAAAAAAAGACAATCTTTCTTAAACAAGTTATAGATTCCTTAAATCTTCGTAGCAATTGAAAGTTTGTTGATGAAGCAATGAATTTTTTTCCTAAAGGAGAACATGCATGTAGCACACAAGGCCTTTTACTTTTTGTTTGTTTTTTTTTGTTATGTGTTTTGTTTGTTTTTAAGGTGTTTTTGTTTTTGGTGTGGGGGTGTCAAGAGGTTATTTGGGTCTCTGCCCCCCGCCCCCCAAAAAATCACGCCAGTTTAAATAACGATGTGCTATGTGCGTGGTAAATTCTCAGTTTATACCGCACAAATTTGAGATGGAATGAAGTCACAAGGAAAATAGAGCGATTTTTATTTCAAAATAAAAACTTAAATATGCATACTATTTATCATATGTCTCAATAAAACATTCTTGTTTTATTAAGACATACATGTATGATAAATAGTATGCATATTTAAGTTTCTTATATCTAGATATATTTTTTTTAATTTCATGGTCAACTGGTGTAATTTTTTCTTTAAATTTTAGTTAAATGAATTGCCTAAATCTTCATTGTCCGAAAATTTATTAAATTTATTTCTTTGGATTCAGATATATTCTTGATTTAAAAATTTCAAATTTAATTTTTTATCCATACGTACCCATTTTTCTTTTGATATGATAGAGGGATATTCTTTTAATATAGTTTTAAATCAAGTTCCAACTGATTTTCCCCGTTGGAATTAAATATTTACCTAGCACCTATTCTGAGGCTATTAGCCATAAAATAGGTGTTAACTGATCATGAATAAAAAAAACCAAAAAACCAACAAAACGGTTCAATGCAATTAATATTTAAAACATAAAATCATTTGGTGCAAGTTAAAATATAATATTACGGCAATATGTCATTAATATACAAAACACCATCGTGCACGTGTTTCACTCTTATTATGAGGAAATAGCAAAACAATTATGTTTGTACATGTATTTACATTTGCAAAACAAAATCATACGTTCTAGATCATTCAAACGAGAGTAGTAGTTTTTAAAATTTTTTAAGATTTGGATATAAAATTACGGAAATCTTTGTCAAATGCTGATTTTTTTATCACAAATAAAAACCTTGTTGTCACACGCGAAATCCACATTTTGCGTTCCTGCCATTACAAAAATGCGTAAATACCTAGCTTTTAGAAACAACTCCACAATAGATATGAATAATCTGACAATCCTCTGCTTAACTTCCCTAATGATCTTAAAATAGAAGTTGGCGGTTATGGAGATATCGTAGATTTAAAAAGCATTTCGCAGGGTTGATTTATTTTACACACTTATTGATATAATAAAATAATATGTACAATTAAATATTTTCAGGTTTTCTTTTCTTTTCAACCAGTTGTTAGTTGATATAGGCGTGAACACTTGGTAGCAAATAGTTCTGTTTAAAACATTAGGTGTAAGGGATAAAGAAATCCTCTGTGTATCGGTGAATTACATTGATATTTGCAGTAGATACTAGATAATTAATTACGTCCTGCAAAATTAAGTCAATTCTGAAAATTTTCAGTGGAGTTGTTTTTCTAAAAGCTTTGAGGCTGTATTCTTTGCTTAATTGCTTAGTATCAGACAAACTTCTTTGATTAGACGTTGTGATCACATGAAAAAACGGGCTAAGGGTGTAGCTCTACATTGCTGTATGTGCTTATATAATAGTAACTAGTTTTCAACGAATGTGAATATTATTCTAAAAATCATTTTAAAAGATAACGTTACGTGCATATATTTCAGTTGTAGTGGGTTAATGTTGGCGCATCTGTTCAAAGAAGTAGAGTTCGACCTCGTTTAATTAACTTCAATAACATAGGATGTTATTGAAGTTAATCAATTTTCGTGACATGCGTTCCGGATCTTCCTTATAACACCTGAACACATTTTCCGTATGTAAGGGTCAATTATGAATAAATAGATAAACGTGTACTTAAACAACCCAACGGTATCCAGTAGCATCAATATTGTACTGTGTAAAATATCATTGTAAGCATCACTAAATGTTACTGTTTAAAAACCTCCAGTTTGAATATGCTTAAAAGGCTGTAGTCAAGCCAATAAGATATCCCATTTCCAATTTTTAATAGAAATATGAGCTTAACTCATGTGAAGCGCAACGTTCAGTTCGTCTACAACCTTAACTAATTGTTTTATACTGTCTTAACAATTTCTGTAAGCAGTTTAAACAAATTTTGTGTAAAGCTCTTAGTTGTAGATGCTAAAATGCTGTAGATTTTTAATTAAACGCTAGGAATTAATATACACGTAAAATCGCGATAATTTTTAATATCTCGCTTTTATTTTTGTAGGTAAATAAAAGATCGTTGATTTTCTTGAGATATAAGGATACCAAGGCCGCACACCAAACTTCACGTTAAAATGATGGACTTAAGAGTTGTAAAGATACAAATATAACGTCTCTCGATCTATTATTTTTTTAAAATTATATCCATTTTATTTTATTATTACTTAACATCTTTTAATGATATAACATAATCAAAAACATTAAAGTGATAAAAATTCCAGTTATACAATAACGTCCATCTTGCTGGTGAGGAAAGGCTTATTTTATCTTTAATGACTGTAAATATTTTAAACGCGTACATACCTCTCTTGATCATTCTCTCTAAAATATTTTTTTTTGCTTTTGCTGTTGATTGAATACCGAAATGTCCACGGATTTTTCTCTGTTTTTCCCGATCATGATATTTTCCCCAAATTACGAATTTTTCCCGATAATGACCTTTTTCGCGATATGTGTTGAGCGCACGGTTGGTGTGACCGGTCGGCAGAGGATGCTTACTCCTCCATGGCACCTGATCCTACCTTTATCTTTTTGGAGGTCCGTGTTGCTCTGCTTTGAATTTGTATTACGTTTTATAGATTTTTGAGATGGTTGACAGTTTGTTATTATCATTTTTTCATTCTAACTAGATTTATTTACGATGATTAAAATCAATAAAATATTTCTAATCTCTAATTTTATAATTCCCTTTATTTCGTACGGAAACATATTGTTAATTCATAGCTCTAAAGAAACACTGACAGGACTAAAATCTACTCGCCCCGTGATTTTACTTAGGTGATTTGGCTGTTTCTTTACTCTAACGTACTGATGTACGATAACGTTAATTTAGTTTTACTTACTTTTACCATCAATTTATTTAAGGAATCAATTCAATATTTATTAGTTTATACGATATAAAATGGTTTGGGGCACTTTACGCTTTATAAACCGTGAATCGGTTTATAAAAAAGCGTAAACTGTTCCAAACCATTTTATATCGTATAAAACTAATAAATATTTGAATTCATTGTTTATAATTTAATTTTTTGCTATTAACTGTAGATAAAAACGGTCATTTGATCCTTAAAATGACATCAAGTTGCACAAAATTGAAACGTCAGGCGGATTGATACATATTTTGACGTTAGTCTTACTATGACGTAGGCAACATCCTCTATACGATAAAAAATAATTTTTTTATCCAAACAGAAAGCGCGTTACAACCAAAATTAAATTATTAATTTTTAAAATAAGGATGTTAATATGAACAATAAAATGTTTTCTTTGATGATTCATGTGGGTTATGAAGGTAGCGATCATTGCAGAAAATAATTACATAACCCGCATTCAAAGTGTACCTTTTCCACTCCACGCCTTGTAAATATGTTATTGCATCACACCCGATCAGCTTGTTTATTTAACGAATGTCAAACCTGTTTACAACAGGGATTGGAAAACCCGACCTATATAAGGTAAAGACGTGATGGGTGGAGGTTAATGGTTTTAACCCATAAAGTGACTAATGATCGACTCCATAGACAAATCACAATCTGATTTCTATAATTTAAATGTGTGCCCCGCTGGGGCTTTTATAATTTTTACCATTCCAAAAAATTTAAAAACTTTTTTTTGGCCAAATAGTATATCATTTAAAAAGTATTCTCTTCTCCACATAAATAAGAACATATGTCCCATACCACTTTAAGATATATTACTTTCTGTATTTTATTTTTTGGGGGAATAGACACACATATAACAAGCAAACAAGGATCACATAATGTTGTTTATCGTTCCGTTCATTCGATAAATTGTAAAGTTTTATGCAAAGAATTGCAGTTGAATTATTTCGTCAAATTTAATTTCAAGTAGCTCGCCTAGACATTTCATATTGCTCTTTTGCGAAAATTTAGAAACATTCTTTCAGTCTAAGTTTAGCTTATTAAAAATAAGGATTCTCGTATACGCATTTATTTCTGTTTATTTTTTTTATATATAAGAACTTGTTTATTTTTAAACGATAATGAAAATTGATCTTATACTTTTTAACGGAATTGAATGTGATATAGACCCCTAACGATAATAAAAATTTAAGTTCAGATGAGTTTGAATCACAGGATAAAAATGTTCAAAAGTAAATTTTACAAAACGAAAATGGTTCTATTTGATTTTATATCAAATTTTGTAACTGTGATATTTAAAGGTTACGGCTAATTACTTTTTACTATCTTTGGATTTAAGGAACTAAGATATATAATTTTTATCTATATTGAACGATTATAACATAAAGAGAATAAAGGTGACCCACTACACATTGAAAGAGTTTCTCAAATCAGTAGAAAATTAGTTGATTATTGTAGATAGAATGATTGTTAAGTAGTATATAAGTCACATAGGCGAAAAATATGTAATTTTGGATAACAAGTATGCTTTTCAAAAATTTAATTTAATTTAGTAATTGAAATAAAAGCCCCAGGCGCATTCGAACTCATGATCTGTGATTCACAAGCCCGATACTTTTACCACTGTGCTATGACTGTGCTATAACCAATTCTAATGATACATACAACTTAACAAAACATATATAAATTTCCGTCTTGTGACGTAGTATCTTAAAAGTATAAGGCTAGCTTAATGATGTACCTTAATACGTTTTGCACGCGAGTCATATTGCATGTGATTTAAGCATGTTATGTTTTACGATAAAGATTAATATATTTAGACAATCAAGTGAGGTTTTAAAGACTAAATTGAATTGCGAAAGGACTTTTTTCGCGCTATATATTTACACTTTCCAGTGTTTTCGTCTGTGATTACACTACGAATCAACTTTCTAAGGTGATGATCACATCTATCATAAAGCCCTTCGGGATACATTGGATTTTATCACGCCCTGGCCATAATAATCAACCCATAAAACTCAAAGATTGATTCCTTATTTCTTAAATAAATGTTGACTGATAAATTGTTTTATTGATAATTTCAAGCAAAATCTTTGTAAAAAAAAATGTCGTCAGATTTATTACAAATGACAAAGGCTCGTTTCAACCGGATATTACAGTTTTTTTTAATTGACCTCTTTATTTTACTAAATGTTTTGGTAATTTTAAGAAGGGCTTGGTACAAGTATCACATACAGACAATAATAGTATTCAATTTTGTATGTCTCTTTAAAAAAATATTTTTTGTAACTTTTCCAAAGGAAAAGGCTGACATTTACCTCAACAACAATTCAGTTCTAACTTGTGTTTTGCCAGAATGGAAATTCCTTTAAAGGGCTCGTGGTCATGGCTAAAATAAGATTGTCATCCTGAAATTAAGAATATTTAAATAGCATTAAGTTGGCTCAATATACTTTGAAATACTCTCTCATTCAGCATAAAAAAGGCTTGATAATGAAGATAGCATGTTACATAAGAAGTGTATAAGTCAAATAGCAGTTTGAGTGATATAATATTTAAAAATTCAATTCGGTACATATTTACAGAAGTCTCAGATACTTTAGTTACTAAACTATAAAGATAATCAAACAAATCGATCGATCGAACTATTTCACAACACATTTAAATCGCCATTGACGTTGTGTTATAAAAGATATAGCCTTGATGTAGTGAGCTACCTTTAATTAAGCTAAATAAAATTGGAAATTTTCTGTATAGGAATTCCTTAAATTACTTAAACCTCATGGGAAAACATGTATGAATAAATACGTCAGGTTTTTACGCGAGTTTTTTGCAAAAAAAAAATATGTTTAGCATCTTTGTGTTGAAAACCGTAGCTACTTTAATATTTATAACGTATGTTCTTACTTTATCTAATTGCATACTGTACGACTATGTATTCTTTATAATAAGAAACTTAAGAGAAATGTCGTATAATTTTATCTCTGAAATATGAGTTTCTCAAACGATAAATCGCTCAGTACATTTAATGCTTCAAATTGAAAAAATTGATTGCATTAAACACCGACCATAGTGCTCATAGCATCACTACTCAGGAGTGAATTGCACTAAAAGGGAAGATCATTACCACCTTAAATACTGAAGATTTGCTCATTATAAAACATGAGAAGAAATTTAATGCAATTCAAAAGTAAAAAAAAAAAAAGCAATGTGTACCTATTCCACCTCAAACTAGTAAATATGTATCTTATCACACCCGATTAGTTTGTTTACTTGACGAATGTCAAACCTGTTTACAACAGAGATAGGACAATCCGACGTATATCAGGGAAAGACCTAAAGGATGAAAGTATATGGCTTTAACCCATGGAGAAGACTATTGACTCAAGAGACAAATAAATAAATAATGTGATATTTGTCATTTAAATTTTGTCGATAGTAACAAACGACTTGAAGTTATGATAAAAGAAACACGTACAATAAAACCAAATAAAGAATTTTTTTTTATTATCATAGCAACAATTTCAAAATGACCTGATAATTATTACCGGTTCATTTAAGTTTCAGAGTTAAATGTATCACTATACAATTTATAATGAAGTTTTGATTGAGAATTTTGAACTGATAGGTTAAGAAAGTGCTGTCTACTGTTTATTTTTGTCAAACGAGTAGCGGACTTGCGCTCTTTATACTCAAATATTTCTTTTTCTTTCTTTGTCTTTTTTTTTTTTTTACAGAAATCTTATGGATTCTTTGTTGTTTTGACCATTACTATTTCATAAAAAGACAATAATTCCTAGTTGTAAAATATAAGCCTTGATAGTATATCTAATTTTTTTCGGGGAAGGGGGTGTTATTTTCAAGACAAACATGAATATTGACAACCGTCTGTACACTAATTTTTCACGTAGTATGCTTGTGCTGTGTAGATCCTAATATTTTTACTGAAGCTTAGACTAATAATAATAAACTAACCCTACTTCACATATTTGTTTTCAAAGGAATATGATTGAGTTAAAACACTTATACACTTTAAGGGGGTATCGGAAACCTCCATATAATGACGTACTTCCTATCGAAATAAACAATAAAATTAAGTATAATTTTATATATTTTTTTCTGTCGCAAAATTGTTAACCAACATCGTAGCGCACTGGGTATGAACGTTAAGGTGGTGTATTACTTATTAACGAAAATTTTTTTCAGAAGTGGATATTGCAAAGTGAAAAGAGTTCTCTTTGATTTTTATAACAAACTCTGTAACGCTTATATTTGACTGTTATGGGTAATTACTTTTTACTATCTTTGGAGTCAAGAATTGATATGATGTTTATCTTTTTTGTACGATTATTGATACGTTTTGCACGCGAGTCATATTGTGTTGTAACAGTTATGGTTAACGATTAAAATGAATATATTTAGCCAATCAAATGAGGTGTTACTGTCAAAATTGGATTATATCTTTATAAATGCGACTTTTTCGCGGAGGGCTCAAGCTTTATGTCATACGATACGTATAATTGTAGGCATGAAATTGTGTTTCATCAAACAACACTATATATTTACATTTTTCAGTGTCTTCGTCTGTGATAACACTACAAATCAATTTTGTAACGTAGTGATCAACTCTATCATAAAGCCCTTTGGATATTGGATTTTATTACATTCCGACCATAATAATCAACCCATAATACTCAGAAAGAATACTACAGAATAATTCCTTATACCTTAAATAAATGTTGACTGATAAATTGTTTAATTGATAACATCAAGAAAAATCGTTGTAAAAATGTTGTCAGATTTATTATTAAGATTTTCTGGATTTTAAACCGGAATTTATTCTTCTTTTTTTTTCAATTGGTCGCTTTTTATTTTTCTAAATGTTTGGTTATTTTAAGAAAGGATTTGTTATAAGAATGACATGCAAGTATGAATGGAATTAATTTTTGTATTGCTCTTATCCTTTACGTAACTTTTTCTACAGAAAATAGCTGACATTTACATTAACCCAAGTATTTTAATTTGTCGCAGTCTTATGTTTTGCCAGAGTGGAAATTCCTATGAAGGACGTGGTCATAGCTAAAATAAGATTATCTCATCCTCCTGAAATAAAGGATATCTAAATAACATTTAGGTGGCTCACTTTACCATGAAATTCTCTCTCAAATCAGCAGAAAAAGACTTGATAATGAAGATTGCATGTTACATAAAAGTATATAAGTCAAATAGCCAGAATAAGCAATTGGCAGTAAAAATTTGATTTTTCAATATTTGATTCAGTACATATGAACAAATTTCTCCGACTCTAAATTATGATGATAATCTATCAAAACGATCGATACAAACTATTTCACAAAACATTTAAAACGCCATTTTGTGTCTTTATTACATGAAAAATATAGCCTTGATGTAGTAAGCTAGCTTAAATTAAGCGAACCATTTGGAGAAATTTTTTTTATAAAAATACTTCAAATACACTGGATTGATGCTTAAGTGTCTTGTTATATTTTGTACCATTTTCGTCATCGTAATCAAATTAGAGTTCGGATGTCTTTTACAACTAGTAGTTACTATAATGATCAACGTAAGCAGTCCTTGTATTGCCTATATTATGAATAAATTAATTTAATTATATTTTGATTATTGATTTTTTCAGAGAAAAAAAACTTTGCAATGATTTGTTCATTGACACAGTTTCTTTTGAGAGGAGTGAACCGCTTGTTTTCACAAGTATTATATCTTCTCTTGTACGTTTGTCTTCTACAGGGACATAAATGTTGATTTTTTATCCATTTTAAAATTTGTACGTGACAATCATTTCAAAGATCTAAAAACTGCATATAGAAGATAGGTGTTAAAAATGGTGTTGGTCATATTATATTTGTCATAACCACAAAGATTCGGTTTTTTGTGCAGGAATAATACTTTTGGTCACTTTAATAATTGTTAACGCACCTGTTCTGTAGTTTACTAGGATCTCCACCAGTCATATCCTGCATCTGAAAATTGTGCTTTGTACGTAGAGGACACATTTGAAACCACAGAAAATCTGTGTGAAGTGTGTCAATAGTATCGACAGTCGTAGAGTTTGTTTTGGAGCTATTAAACGGGGGTGTATGATAATGATAAGCAAAACTTTTTTTATGTCAATGTTCATGTAAATCAAGCGGGTATCATTGATAGTTTTTATGTAAGAGTTTAAAAAGCTAATTCACTACACTCAATTACCAACAAAAATATGTCGTACATTTGAAAGTAAGGTGTAAATTTCGGAGAAATTATATTATTTTTTTGTTTGTTTGGGGGGTAAGAATGTTTCGTAATGGAAAAAGAAATATGGGTGTTATCCGTTGGTGCCTAGTTTTCAGTTCACACATTAACTTTTTTTTAAAGTTGCGACAAGAATGAAGAAAGGTTTGTTATGAGTGTCAAATGACAACCGTAAAAAAACATTCAACGCGCGCGTTTACATCAATTCAATTTAAATTAAAATAATGACTTCAAACTTTTTTAAATATTGGAGGTCTGGCTTATAAATTTGATCTACTGCATTTGCACCTTTAAATGAGCACGATTCCTTTTATTGACACTCACTTTGCATTTAACTTAACTAATCATTCGTTCAATTTAAAAGGGGGAGAATAGGATGCATACTCATGCATGAATTGAATATCGTCCACATTAATTTAAATATATATAGACCGAATTTTCTTGTTAATACATTTCCTGTTTGCTTCTAAATCTAGAAATGGGTCGCCTTTCTTAATATAAACCAAAGAAAAACCAGTTAATTAAGACATTATTGCGATTTCTTTTCAAGTATTTCCTTTTTGTTAAACACATACTGCATAGCATGAACCAACATACTCCACACGTTCCAAGCAAGAGTATAATCTGTTACATCCTAACGGTAGCAGATATGGTGTTTTTAACATTGTACATAATTAGAAGCCCTTGAATTTTATGAAACCTTTTCAGATTTGCCTTTTAATATTTAGGTGTGGCTAAAGTCCTTGTGGTTTCATGTCTTAAATGTTAGCAATTAAAAGTCGAAAACAATTTTTCAAATAGTTTCTCGATACTTCCTGAATTAAACACGACAATCAGTCAATCATAAATTTAAGATTTAATAAAAAAAAAAATAACCATGTTCCTTTGGTGGAACGGATTGCAGTTATTTCGCAAAAAAGTCTTGACATAAAATGTTATTTTTGTTTTACATTTTTAATCCTTTTTATTTATTGTGCTATCGTATGTTTATTAATTTTTTTATTAGATTTATTCAAGCAAAATCTTACAGATAACATACTTAATCTTTGTTGTTTCAGTACAATCCTTATTCACTGTTTATTGCAATTTATCTTATATTCAAGAAATATGTGGTATTTTGAAGCTGTTCTCAGCATTATCATTGATAACGGGCGTGGAAGAGAACCTTGTACTGGTATTGAATATGAGTCAGAACACAAACTTTCCATATAAGATCTAAATTGTCTAATAAATTAGGACTGTAAGATTAAGAACGTACAGCAAGAGAATACATGTATGATACATTTCCGGAATTGTTCATTCAGTCACGAGCAAATGAACAATACAATGGGACTAAAATTGGGAGAAGGCTGCATAAGTAATAGACTTTGTGCCCAAATCCCATTGTAATCACATAACAATAAAATAAGTTCAAACCAAACCAAATAGTTTTAGTTGCCACCAAGGCTAATTTTAAACTGCATTTCATTTCTAGAAGAAAATTATTATCATACCTAAAATATTATACGCGTATTATATTTTGCCATTTTTCTTTAGCGAAATGTAGGCAATAATAGGTATTCCTGGTCTATTTGAATATTTTCTGAAATGCAAAAATTCAAAAAAATCAAATTTTGACAAACACCAAGGGCGATTACTGGTTTTGCTGTATTTTGTTAAGAGGTCCACTCGAAAATATACTAGCGGAAAAAAGAAACTGTGCATTATTTAATATATGAAAAAACTTTTAAAAATTACAAAGAACAAATTTTATTTTTTGTAATACTGTTAACACATGTATTCGTAACAACATCTCATCTCATAACGCATTAATGTCAACGTCGAATAACATCAATTTCAGCACACTCGAAAGTCACTGTTATTTGAAATTGAATTAACAAAATTAATAGCGCGTTTGACCACCATTTGCGTTCACCCATGCTTGACAGCGATGCCTCATTGATGCCACTAAAGTGTTCAGAAATGCTTGAGGGATGTTGTTCCAGATGTTGGTTAAAGCCTGGCCTAAATCAGTCAATGTCACTGGCTGATTTGGTAAACGGCGTAAACGTCTTTCCATTTCATCCCAGACGTGCTCGATCGGCGACAAATCGGGGGAAACAGCTGGCCAAGGCAAGACATCGACATTCTGTTGAACAAACAAGTCCCTGACTACACGTGCAACGTGTGGCCTTGCGTTGTATTGTTGCAGAGTGATGGCATACTCTAAAACCTGGCCTGGCCCCATTGGCCTGGCCTGGCCTCAAAGTTGGCCTGGCCTCAATTTTGGCCTCAAAATTGGCCTGGCCCCAAATTTTGGCCTGGCCTCAAAAATTGGTCTGGCCTCAAATTTGGCCTCAACAAAAAATTTTGGCCTCAAATTTATTTTTATATTTTTTTTTACATATTTGATGATTTTATTGATTTTTTATTGATTTATTTTCAATGCACATTAAACATCTCACTTGGTGGCTTTAGTGTCTTAAAGTGATAGTCTATTAAAAATAATAGTTACAATTGAAAATATAGTACTAACAATGTATACTTATGACTAAAGGTATGTCAAGTAATCCATTCTAATAGATTTTTATTCAATCTGTTTAAAATTCTGAAGAACTTAAGGATGTGATTTTGCCCTGCCATTGTATAACCATGGCATATTGTTTTTGCAATGTATTTAAATCAAACTGCTCTCAGGATCGGACAATATCTATGTAACTCTTCTTTTATCAACAACTTGTTTGAGAAAGAAATAATGGAAGAGGCCAATATTTGTTTATTCTTACCAACATCAAAGGTCACAAAATGTTTTGCTGTGTTCAAATTCTGACAATAACAATTCCCTATAGGAGAAAAAATGTTTCCTAAATATATACAAACAACACATGCATGAAACTCTACTCTAATCAGGTGGTGATGATTAATGACCATCACTGAGTCAAGTTATCGGAGGATGCAATGTTGCAGTCGTTCACAAATGTCATTAATTAAATTAGACCATGTGAAATGTTAAATGACAGGATAGGCAATGAATCTGACCCCAATGTAGCAGATTAGCGACAGAAAAGATTGATATCGAATTTCTGCTGGAGAGGGAAATTTTGGCTTGATTGGTGTTGACAGGTAATATAAACAAACTGCAAATTTTAAAGTGCATTACACAGTGCTATGTACCGGTACCAGTTTACAAATGTTTTGGATATCAATCAGGTCAGTCTCTTAAAATGATGTTTAACTTTTAAATGGGGAATAGGGGATGGCAGCTCTTAGTTTTTTGCTTTGGTTTTTGCATAATCTATACCTTGACAATAGTAAGAGCAGAGCTGTACATGCATGTCATCGGTATTTTTTGTGTGTTTAGACATGGATTAAATTAATTAAACTTGAACAGTCGTCACTTGTCATATATCTGAAAAAAATCATATGATTATTCCTTAAACCTTAAAAAAGCATGGAAATTTCAATTTCTATAAGAAATCAATAAAAATTCAATCTAAAACTAAGAAAATGAGAAAAAAAGAAATTTAAAAATTGGAGGCCAAAAATTTTTGTAGAGGCCAAATTTGGGGCCAGGCCAATTTTTGAGGCCAGGCCAAAATTTGGGGCCAGGCCAATTTTGAGGCCAAAAGTGAGGCCAGGCCAACTTTGAGGCCAGGCCAGGCCAATGGGGCCAGGCCAGGCCAGGCCAGGTTTTAGAGTATGCCGCAGAGTGATGTGATTTTGTTGTCTCTGTATGAAGGGTATCACATGACGCTGAATAATTTCATCTCGATAGCGTACGCCGGTGAGATTTCCATTGACAATTTGTAGAGGAGTGCTTCCACGTGCTGATATTCCACCCCACACCATTACCCTACCTCCACCAAATTGTCGACGTTGCACAACACATGCGTCCTGGTAACGCTCCTCAACGCGACGATACACCCTACAACGGCCGTCAATGCTATCCAAATGAAATCTGGATTCATCAGTGAACAGAATATTGGCCCATCCTGTATTCTAAATCGCAGATGTCGTGTGCACCACGCTAGTCTGGCGATACGATGACGTTGAAGCAGTACTGGGCGCACCGCTGGACGTCTTGGTCTGATGTTTTGCTTGCGCAGACGATTACGCACAGTTCTTGGACTAATTGGTCGAAGCCCTGGAATGCTACTGGCAGTCAAACTTGCTGTCTGGAAACGATTTCTCAGATGCACAAGTCTAATGTGATTGTCCTGTTGACGTGACGTCACACGAGGTCGCCCAGAGCACGGTCGATCCTGGGTGTTGACAGATTGTTGAAAACGTCTCCATAATGACTGGATAGTGTTCCGATTTTGTGCCATTCCAGCTTGCAGCATCCCAATAGCACGTTGGTTTTCGTTGAGTCGTGGCATGACATAGGGGTAAATTCTGTTGAAACTAAAGTGATTTCCTTAACAAAAAAGTTTAAACAAATCCTTTACAGTTCTTATTCCAAACAGTATTGGCCCGTAAAAATCGTGCGTACAAATTCTTCAATAAACAACAGGTGCTCACTAACCATGAAAAAGTCCGTGCACCCGGACGGTTACCATCCGATATTGTTAAAAACAATACCATTATCGATTGTTTAAATTTTATAAATACAAACAATAGATATAGAAAAATTATACTAAATTTTATAATGCACAGTTTCTTTTTTCCACTAGTATAGCTAAAATACAATACAAAGGGTCTACTTATTAGAGTACAATATTCTACATAGATAAGATTCATACCTAACAATCACCAGGTGAAAATACAGTACGGTCTATATATGATCAGTTATCATTGTATTCTTGATTCACTTCTTATCCACTCAGTTTTCATGATTTACCACGGTGATTTGTCTAACAAAATAAAAATACTTGAGAATTACGATATAAGTTATATACTATTATGCCATTTTTATAAAAGCTACCCCGCTTCAACTTATACGCATCCATTAAATATACTCGGGTCTAAATGAAAAATACATTTGTTTCAAGTCTCCCGACCTATACACATTTTGCCGCCGACCCTATTTATTGAAGCTAAATTTTGACCAGTTTTAGAAGAACTGAATGGGAATGGGTTTGGGGTGTTTTATAGGGGGTTTTCTGTTGTTTTTTGCTTTTAGGGAGAATCAGACAACGACCAATTTTCATCAAAGTTATGCGTTTTATATTAACAACTAAAATTAACGTCTAACTATTTTTAAAGCATCGGTTGTTTTTCAACAAAATTAGAAGATGCACATACTGAGTAACCATCCGAATATAGTTTTAATCAATATAATGCTGGATATTCCGGCGCCCACAGATAGACAAATAAGATCCATCCCCGCTGTGTTAGTCTTCGCTGTAGTCAGACAAACGGCGAGTTCCATTCGCACAATATTCATCCAATGGAATTCATCCTAAACATGGCGTAGACGTCAAATCATATAATAATACTCTTGTTTTGTAGACAAAATTCATTTATTAAATTGCCTTCTTCTTGGAAAAACCAGTATTTCTTTTACGTGATTTAAACTGATACATTGCGGCTAGTCTTGGAAATTCAGATGAATAACATGAGTAATTATACAGTCATTCTGCTTTAAAGAATGAACTACAAACAATAGACTTGAATTTTTTTTGTGTTTGGTTTGCTTTTTTATTTTACAGATATCACTGTGATGCATTCCTCATTTTTACAAAATCTTATCCATGATTACAGCCAGTGTTGAGTTTATGAACATCCCTTGTCAGGGCGGCTTTCGAGGCAATCTATCTTCATGTTAGTCTTAAGGCATCAACATTTTAGCCTATGATGTTGTTCTTTATTTAAATGTTAACTTATTTTCTTCCACTTTGAAAGCTCCATAGACAATAACTTTATACAATAAGGTATACTAGATAAAGTGTTAACTAGCGCTTAACCAGACAGATTTCTTGAAAGGTCAGTTTGTTGTCGTTTAACGTCTAAAACTATACGTGGAATTCCAAACCACAGAGCAACAATTGCTCTTTACCGTCCCAGACCCTACCGTTATTAGGGACCAAAATTTTGAACCCGAGCACTTGGCAGAGATACAGTTGCTCCAATATACATTACATTAGATTACTCGAAAGTAGCAGTCGAAACCACGACATTTCCACACATAGACAGAACGCTATCCTATTTGTAAAAAAAAAAACCACCTTCACACTAAAGGTTGTGATGCCGATTTCGTACACAGAATAAAGTGTACAAGCTTATGTGAAGACTGGAAAGTAATTTACCGTGCTTTTTTTGGAAAATACACCTAAAGTTTAGCTAATTAAACTCTTTCTTAGTTATGATAAAAACCTTTTTTTATCCTTTTCCCCGTTATATTCACTTTGTAAAACATTTTTTTATTGGAATTATTTTCAGGCATTTGACAACGACGTTCACAAACTTCAGACTTCTATCCACACTAAATTCGTATTGACTAATTAGAATAATATACATTGCGGTGGCCATACTTAAAGTTAACACCGGCATCGCTCTTGCACCTTATTTGTTGATGGTAAAAGTATACATCATGACACTGAAAAACGGTCTTTGAAGTTGATATTCATTTTGCGAATAATAGTCTTTTAACAATCGTTTTGATAATTTGTTGTTTTAAGGGTGTTGGAAATTGCCAGTTTAATGATGAAACAAACGCTTTATAAAATTGTAATGATGATACTTATGACCACACCCCGTTGCACACTTGCACTTTACTTTTTGTTATTTTTTATTGAATTATAGCAGCCTTATTAATTCTTTCCAGAATATGTGTGTTGAGAAAGTCATCAACGACGCTATCCAAATAACGTGGTATAGTGATTGCTACCCCGCAACTTCAAATATGCATACAGAGCAATATATCGTTTCATATATACTCTGTGATTTGATAGAGTCCCTCTCACTTTCGTGAAGAAAATCTTGCCAATTGTGTTAAATTAAAATGCTTAAGCATGCTTTTTCAACACAAATGCATGTTCTCATTTTGTGGTCTCCGTTTTCATAACTCCAAAATATTTAGTTTCGCTTTCGACTCAAGAATTAAAAATATATTCATGAAAATCGAAAAATGTTCAATGAGTTATGTGTGAGTGACTCTTTAGGAATTCCAAAGACGGAGTTAGCCTTTATTCCAATAAAGCTATCGCATCGAGGTCCACATAAACAGAATACGTCGACTCAAAATTTCCAGATATATGATTACCTAAATTGTAAATTTAAAGATTTTGACTTTTACAAATCTTGATATAGATATTAACGTCATGCGTCTTGTTATCTTTAAGCAACAAACAAACTTAATTGTGAAGATATGTCAGAGATGTATTATTTCGTTCAAGATATTCTAGAAAGTACATTTCAAGGCTTTGTACACGTTTTAAACTTGAGAAAAGGACTTGATATGCATGGAAGATTATTATTTTTATTACTCCTTTTATTCATTGTATTTGAACTTTTTTTTAGCATACATCTACTGTAAAGACTACGTTTTGAAAACTATTTTATTAAACCAATCTCGAATATTTTTACAGAACGTTTGACAAATTATCGAAATACTTGAGATCTAAACGGAATTTATAACATTACATATATTGTAAACAAAAGATCTCGGTGACAACCGGCGAAATTTATTTGTATATTTACGTGATATGAATTGATTCTTATTAAAGAAATTAATGCTAATTCAAAATCACAATATTATAGTGATCGATGAATGACAAACTATTTAATGTCTCTTTTATCCCCATTTAGAAGATGACAGGAATAGCCGTATGTGGAACTGTGGAAGAGAAAACTAATTAATTAGCTCACACATTTAAACGGGTAAAATTACCTATCGCAATAATGCTTGAATATAAACAAAGTGCTTTTTGTAAGCAGTTGAGTTGATCATGAAAGTATTTTATTTAAAGCAATGTACAGCAGTATACTTCTTTTTTGCTGTTTTGATATCGGGGGCGATCAGACGTTGAATCACTAGTTCAGAACGTAAATATCAACAAGGTTAATCTTGTTATTAAAATATACCCGATAATCCAAAATAGAATGACTGTATCGTACCATTTATACACAGCTGTTTACATTTAAATAGAATTTAATACTCCTCTTATCCTTTAGTCATTTAACTGACTCATTTTAAGCATACTGAATGAAACTATTGTTGATGTGGATTAGTAGCTTGTTTTGTAGATTAAAATCTAAACAGCTTGATTTGAAATGTTTTGTACCTATGTATTTCTAAAAATACCACAAACGTTTGCCAAGTTACTTTTCACTTCGTTTTGTAAAAGTAAATGCAACTGGATCATGAAAAACAGTATTTTGATGTTTGGTATTGATATAATTAATAGAAATACATTCGTATAGCGTACTAACCAAAAAATAAGTAACGTGTTTTTAAGACAATATCATTCATACTGTCAGGTGCTTCCTCTCTTGTCTGGTGTATTCTGATAGGGGCATCAATAATTGATGGAGCATCTGCACAGGGTTGATGTGTAAAAAGGGATGATATTGGATAGCAGCTTCTGGAAGTTATCTTTCAATAAGTTTAGTTAAGTTTTCCCAAAAAGGTTTTTTGCCAATATGCTTTAAAGAGCAAACTATTAACATGCATTTTTCTGTATACGTGTATTTATAGTTAATAAAATATGAAAGAAATCTGTATTATTTTGTATTGTATTGCATTGCATTGCATTGCATTATAACCAATTCATTGAGATACACGTATGCTATAATCAATTTCTTTGCTTATTACTATATATTTACATGCATATTTCACATTATAGTGGCGTTGCATTTGTTTTTTGTTTTTGTTGTTTACCTAGTTGTTTTGAGTTGTTCCTTGAACAAAAAATGTTTCTCAATTTATTTTGTTTACAATAGAATGATTGAAAAAGGTTTATTACTATTAAATATCTATTCACAAAACATGTTTTATCTTGTTGTGTCTTTGACAATGGTTTCAGTTTAAATTTGGGAATACCTAAAACTTATCAACGGGACAATTAAAGCTTTAAAGTCAGTGCGTGCGTACTTTAAACTAGATAAACTTGTGGCGCATTATAAGGTCACAATTCGTTCACTTAGTTATAAAATACCACAGTTAGTACGGCACAAAGTTAGTAACACTACTTGACAGTGTAAGTATACGTGTACTTGTATTTATCAAAATAGCATACATAACCCCAAAAATAACAAAATTTATTTTTTATAAATAATGACACTCTTACCAGCAATGCAGAACATTGATTTTAATGCATTTATGAACAATTTGCTAGGGTTTTGATATATATATATATATATATATATATATATATATATATATATATATATATATATATATATATATATATATATATATATATATATTGATCTTACTAACCTATTCATACAACATGTCGAATCCATTACAAGTACCATTGGGAGGAAGACAATATGCATGTATTTATATGCACTCTACAATTGTTTAAGATTTCATGAAGTACGTGCACCTTTCAAGGTCTGTATTAAGCCTAATTTTTTATAAACAATTTCAGTTTCTGAATGCTTCAGCATTGGGTTTGTGTTTCATTTTAAATAAAAGTCTGGAATTATTATATAAAGTTCATCGGGTACGTAGTTGGTCTATGATGTAATTATTAGATGAACTATATAGGATGTAAGGCATAGTACATGTATATAAGGAAGTTTTTGAGGACGAGATCAAACCTTTTAAACTGTGGTTTTTGATTGGATACTCTTTCCTTCATAAACAGTCCTTTTAATCATGGGTTAAGCAATAAAGTGAAGTGATTTCCTTCTTTGATATAAATGACCTCTTTCTCACAATATAAAAGTTGATCCTTTCACAGATATATGTACGTACAATTATTTCAAACAAGTCTTTGTATTATAATATAACTTAGACTTATCATTGTCCATTACCTATTGTAAAGCCTGTGTCAAAAGATTAAGAATGAAAAGTGTTTACTTAAATTCATTTGTCATTTCTTTGTAAAAAAAAAATTAAACACTTAATGATGTATATGTTTGCAAGTGAAATTTGAAGACGGAATAAAAAAAATAAAACCAAGTGTGCATTGGAACGTCATTAGAAAATAGAATGCTAGGCGCTTACGATAATAAGCTACGCAGACAGTGTTCTCCAATGAGGTTTTTCACAAAAATGCATGTACACTTCATATTTATTTCACGTTTCACGTACATAGTACTTACCTGTTACCTGGATGACACGTCAGCAAAAATTGCCTTGCGTCGATACATGTTTGTAAGTCGACTCGTGTTACCTTTGTAACAATGTTGTGAAGGAAAACATTGCAATTGACGTATTTAACATGCAATATTTATTAAACATTAGGAGGCCAATGTCTACAGACTGATTGCTTGTTGTAATGAGAGGATTCAATTGGTGGATAGAGGTCAGGTCTAAGAATATCTATATGTATATGCTTGACTACCTCATTGAAATTTAAATATTAATAAACGCTATCAAATTAAATCATCCATGTAAATATGGCCTAGAAACAATTTAAAAGCACCCAAACGCCTGTAATATATATAGGGAAAATATGGTCAATTATTTTCTAAACCAGTACATGTAAGTAGTTTCACGTGAACAGTTTTGATTTTTTAATAACTATTTGAATGCATGACCGCGTAAATCTAGGGATTCAAACAATACATTGGGGCTCGTAATCGACATAAGGTTACCATAACTTTTTTTGTACACACTGACGGATAAAACCCCATGGGACTTTTGTACATGAAGATTGAATAGCCTTTTTATTTGAAATATAATAAACTGCAGTGTACAGTATACATACAAATTATACAAACAATACATTTATAATCGATTCAAGGATTCTCATCAATAAATATAAGGTCAAGATCTAAAATTAACATCTATATAACAAGATCTATATATATATATATATATATATATATATATATATATATATATATATATATATATATATATATATATATATATATATAAAGATAAGGCATACAGTAACCGGGCGTGGTTGTCTACCCAGCCACCCACCCACGCATTCTATTTCGAACCAGAGGTGTATCATTTTATACAGTGTGATTATCGATGATTGACGAAAGTATATACTTAAAAGAAGGTTAAAATTGTCACCCCAGGGAGTCAAAGACTGATAATTATATGACATGAGACTTCAAATAAGTTCCATAATGAGTTCTGGGCTTCGAATCATGCCCTGACTTTGGTTAGGTACTAGAGATACCTAATGTACTAGAGATACCTAATATAATGAATTAAACAAATAAAACTTTAAAATCCTAAATCAACGGTGAATTATTTTCTTTTAACCGTCGATTAGTGTGCTAAAATGAAAAACAAATCATTAAAACGGAAAACGCAAGAAAAAAAAATAACAATGCTTTAATCAACAGATTAACGTCAGGTTTATGATAAACAATAAAAAGAAAATGAAATGTACATAATCTAATGGTATATAAGTGCAATTTAAAAAATCAACAACAGAACCTAGTATGTTAAATACATAACTTTTTCCAAAAGTAAAAACCGTTTTGCATATATTGATTGATAATTTGTTTTAAGTTAGACGTCAGAAATCTCAATTTTCGTATGCCAATCTTTTATCACACTTTCTCGGTAGTCAATGCCGTCAGTCTTTTTCTTTTAAAAGGTGCACAAATAATACCTTGATCCTCTTGTGTGACGTATTTATAGATCATTTTTCGTTTTAATTTATCCACTATATTACCTGTGACGGATTGAAATGTGCATCGTGTTTTGTGAATCAATGAAATGTTACAAAACAAAAACAACCATTGCGTTTACTCTGATTTTATGTTAAAAAAACAACTGACGCCTAGATAAATATATGTTTAGAAAAATAAACACTTTATTGTTGTTTCTTGAGTTTTGTACAATAAAAATCTAGCTTTTTAAAGGAAATACATCACTAATAATATTTTGAAAATAAAAACGTTCAACAGACCCGGATGTAGTTTTTTTTTCAAAGTTATCCCCCCAAAAAATTTTCTGTTTTGTAAAAATTAAATATTACGTAAGTTGCTAGTAATTTAATTGATATATAATGCATACAAGTAAACCTTCATGATTATTTAATGAACTGTTTAGTTGCTTAGAAAATCTTATCCGTATCTTGTTTCTTTTAAGGACTGTTTATTTTAAGGACTTATTCGAAGAAAAATTAGGAAAATAAAAATATTTCAACTTTACAGAAGGATTGTCTTTGCACCACATTATGCTCCTTGTGCATTTTACATGGGCGTTAATGTAATGTGTGGAGGCAACGTACATACACTATTATGTCTTGAATGACATGGTTAATTTCACCATTACACTACATAACACTCCTGATCGCGTATCCAAGCAATGAAGACCAGACTAAACATTACACATTTTTAAAAGCTTACTGAATATACGCCTTCTAACATATTTTTTTCTCCTAATGAGGTCAAGTCAGTGTTGTTTTTATGCAGCTTGAATTATATCGCGTACATGAACTAAAGACAGAACAAGATATTTTGCAATGCCTTTAACGTGCTTGTACAATTGACTGTATATAATATAGATATAAACATGTAAGACCGCATATTGATCAATACATTTAATAAATTGACATGCACAGCCTTTAATAGAACAATAGAGATTTTATTATTAAAGCTTATACGTTGTTTTAAAAGTGGGTCATATTTTTCATTGAATTTTCTTACTAAAAACTTGTCAAATTTCTATATATTTTGTGCATATGGATCATAAAGGAAACAATCCTAGTTCTGGTCCTTTTCACGAATATCGGTCAGTCATGTACGTTTTTTCGCAGTCTGGGAGTGTAATGTAGATTAATTAGGACAAAATAGCCATCAGAATATACATTATAAGGTGGTATGGGACACCTCCATAGTGTGACGTACTTCTTATCGAAATAAAACAATAAAATCAAGTATAATCTCATATTTTTTTCTTTCCCCGAATTGTTAACAGCTTAGCGCAGTTGGTTAGAGGGTTATCTACGAAATCGAATCTGTAAGTAATGAGTTCAAATCCCAATGTAGCTTTTATAATTTTAATCTTTTCAAAATTTTTAAAACATATTTTTGGTCAGATATTGTAAAATTTGAAAATTCTAAAACGTTACATGTATTTTAATTATAATGTATTTTTATCCACATTAATAATGACAGATGTGCCATACCACCTTATCTTCTTGTTGCTCATTTCATTACATTGACGGTAGAATTAATGATAAAAACCAAATAATAGGTTCATAGGTTAGATTTGTTTCATTGAAACCCAAGGTAAAGAATATTACACATATAGATACTTTGAATTAATAGTGCCAGATGTGACTTATTTAAGGAATAAGGAATCATTCTTTGAGTATTATGAGGTGATAATTTTGGTCGGGGAGTGATCAAATCCAATAAAACCCGAAGGTTTGATCACGCCCCAACCGAATTATCATCTCATAATATTCAAAGAATGATTCCTTATTACTTATATTTATATAATTTTCTTCAGTTGTACGATATTATAATATTAATTATGCAAACCCGCTTGCGTCCCCACCAATACTTCTTTTGAAAATATTGGGCTGTATAGTACAAAATCGATTCGTAATATTATCACAGACAAAGACACTGAACAATGTAAATATAATGTAATGATATTGATTTCATTTCACACCAAAGTAAGACTTCAAAATGAGGTGTCCACTTTGTATTTTATCTCAAAGCATTACCTGAATGTAACTATGTAGACTTTATGTATATCGTCCTAGTTTTTTTTACTTTTTTACTGATGAACAGATTTAAATAGCATTCATCGTGATTGATTACAATACCAAAGCAACACAAACTGCCATTTAAGGTTGAGGTATATATGTAAAAAGCCCCGGAATTTTTAAGGAACAGTACACCACTGATATTACATAGCACCAGCATGACCTGTTACTAATCAATATACAGGTTTACAATACGAGTCTAAGTTAGAATTGAATTAAAGCCGAGACACCCAATACTTATGGAGGAAGTGGATGTGGTTTAACAAACTATTTCCCTAAATTTAGCTAAGAATGTTATCACTCTGGTTAACGTAAAGTGATTTTTTTTTCCTTTTGATTAAACTATGCCATCAAGAAACTGAGCACGTCGATTCACTGTCTCACCAAACTACTTGTACTTTTGTTCTGTATAAGCTTCATATAACATAAGTTTTTAAGTATATGTAGACAAAAGCGTATGTAACTTAAGCTATAACAAACCTAAATATACAGTGATTTTTTTATTGTTTCCCGGTGCTTAGTTCATATATGTAAGTTAGTAAGTGTGTGTAAACGCACAAAATTTACCAGTAGGGCAGTTGCAAGGGATGGGGCCTTATAAGTTCCCTTTATACAATAACATCTATATAATTTAGAACTACTGCACTGCGCAGGGTGCATTATATGCACTTTTTTAAAACATGCTTTAAATCGACAATGTACGTGAATTTTTTTTAATTGTACACAAAATAAGTTATGGCTAGTAAATTGGAATTTTCTCAATATCAATAAAACTTGTTGTCCTCAAAATCAATATATCGATGAACGTAATTATTGTGTCTGCTTTATCTGGTTTTTACTTTGTTGCTGAAATGAGTGAAAAGTTTTTTTTACATGTTTGATTGACATTTCAATTCAATCTTGGTTTGGTTCAAAAATGCTTCGCTTATCATCTTGGAATTTTTTTTCAATGTTATCAAATCAAAATTCATGATTTGATGAGTATTTCAATTTCAGTAATTTTGAACAATATATAATAACTACTAATTATTTTAAAATTGTCTTATTTTTATGTCTTATTTTTCAAACATAACGTTATACAAATTGTACATTGATGATTAGTTATTTGATTAAGTAAACGTAAACTGCAAGTGTATTTCAACAATTTTTAAAGGTAAATACGAAAAGTTTCCTTCGTATTATATGATATGTTTTATGCAAAAACAATTCGACAAGTCATTTCATCTTCCTTATTTTCTTACTCTAAGCGAAACACGGACCAAATATTCCCTACCTTATCCAGCAGGATGTCTGCCCTGAGCTTTTTGATGGAGCAAATAAGTTGCCAGATATTTTTTCCATACATCGAACGTTTGAAATTCAATATTGAATGTCCAATCCTATGCCGTATTGACATAAGTGTTGTTGACTTAAGATTTTTGATTCAGATATAGGTGTTAAATGTATCTCAACAATGAAGACGATCTAAGCTTATATATATATATATATATATATATATATATATATATATATATATATATATATATAAAAAATGTAAAAAAGATAAATTTCAGTAAACTCTCTCTCTCTCTCTCTCTCTCTCTCTCTCTCTCATAATAAAATTAACAGTGAAATCTAGGGTAGTTTGCATCGGCTTTGTATGTGACTTTGCTTTCTTTATTATCTTTTATATTACAATAATGAAAAGTTACCTTGTAATGTGTGGGATTTTTTTTTATTTTGGTGTGATTTTTCAGATCATGGGTGTAAACTTGTTGAATATGACCAACAACACTTGTTGGCATAAGATAATAAACCAATTATCTTATTCTATGAATATTGCAAGTGGTGTACATGTATCATATATATTTATGACTTAATACATCTGATCTCTTTTATATGACATAGTCATTCTCGAAGTTTGAATAATGTATGGTATATTTCGGTTTAAAATCAAATTTATTAGAACTGTTCCACCTTGCGGTAGTTAAAAAAAATGGCTAGGTTTACTGGATCAAAACATTATACAAAATGAATAGGTATGATATAAAGTGACACTTTGCGTTACTTCAATAAAATGGCTAGGTTTATGGATCAAAACATTATACAAAATAAATTGGTATGATATAAAGTGACACTCCAGTGATTAATAATCACCAAAATACTGTATTTTAGAGTAGCTATATACAATGTTTTGACATGATGTTTAATTTGTTTAATATTTATTGTACATGATTCATATACATGTACTTCATTAAACTTGTAAAGGACTGTAGGTAATTTCCGTTGTCCAATCCTTTTGTATATCTTTTATAATAAAATGTTGTTTGAATTAAATTAAACCTGGTTTATAGGCTGTTCTCGTAATTCATGTTTTGATTTTTATTTAAAATGTATGCATTGTTATCCTTAAAGTAAATAGCTGTGAGTACAAGTGACCTACACTACTTGTCACTATTGGGGCGGCGTCCACATAGACATATATAATAAATAGATTGTAACATGTTATAATAACACCCATATTAATCTTCCCTTTTAGTCAATTAGAGGCTCAAGCTATTTTCCCCAAACTAGAACTGATATATTGTACACACTATTTCTATTACAAATCAGTAAAAATGAAATTTTTGAAAGTGGTTTAAATAAAGTTCATGGAAGTTCATTCATTCTTTTAAAAGCACTCTATTCTTGCTGCTGGTATCTCATAGTGCGTGTGATATCAATACCTGGGAATTTCAAATAATGCCAAACACACTTCTAGACATTCATGGAATTCTCCATGTGAAGGCTGTGAAGTACAAATTTCACTTAATCAGCGACTTCCGTCTTCGCTGCAAGGGAGCAATACGATTCATCGTTCTGGTCACCCCCGCATTATGACACAAAAAGAATCTCCGACATGATTAATATTGTTTAATCTCATCTTGGAAAACAGGGATGTTTTAAACATCGGCAAAAAAAAACACATAGAGGAAAAATATCAAGTACACGTAAAGTGGTTGAATCATCGCCTGTAGTATTATATACCCATCTTTTCCCTTTCAGTTCCTTCCACTTATGGTTAAATCTATTCTAATTGTTGGAAATGGGGTGGGGCTTGTTTTGTATCGACTCTCATTTTTATGTTTGATTGTATTAAAGTATTTTCTAAGATATATCTTACCTTTAATGTCGTATCAGTGTAAGTCTTGGAAGGTGTGGTTCTGCACTTGTAATATTTTCTAACTATGGTATCTTTTACTTTTCATGTGTTTTATTCTTGAAAAAATGGTTTTTATTCGTGTAAGCTAATGTTGAAATTTACAGGTTGACTGTTCAGAGATCTATATTATCGAGATACAACGATTTAAAATGTATGCTATGTTTTTTTTTAATTTTAATTTACTTCATATGTTTTATGCTAATAATATTTTTCTTGAAATCTGTCATAATAAATGTAGTCGTTTAGTACAGGATATTTCTCATGTGTTGAACTTTATTCTTATTGCTGTCATTTTCAAATTATTGCGACAAGTTTTGTTTGAGTAAAAAAAACTTTGTATCAAATGCATAAAATGTATACCAGATCGGATGTTTTTATTAATTTATGAAACATAAACGACTCAATTTTGTTTTTGTATGGCGTTATTGGCATCTAGATGTAGATTGATATACCTGTAGAATTTGGAGGGGGGGGGGGTTAAAACGCACAATTTACAATGTACATTGATTATTGTAATCATAGGCACATGTATCATTTCACTAGATTTTAATCAAATGTTCTTTATCATAATATGTAACTTTAATCAACATACCGTGGCACTTATTCATCTATTAAAATGATTTGTTATATCCAAGCCTCCAGCGGCACACAAGTATCATTTTAAAAAGAATTATATTTTACGGAAAGGTTTTGATGAAGCTTATAAACAACAAAAAACTACTGTCTCAACTTATCATTATCACTATACACTTGGGTTTTCCTAATTAAATATTAAAGATTGGATTTTCCATACCTACACTAATAAGTATAATTCAATTATTTCAAATTTGAAATTCAAACTTTTATATAATTTTATGACGTCATCTTGACGTAAAGAAACAAGCAAGGAGTGTTTAAGTTTCAACAGAAAAAAACACCGAGGAAAAATATGAAGTGTACGTGAAGTGGTTGGAGCAAGATCCGCAGTATACCAATACTTCCCTACAGTTTTTTCCTTTTTTCTATCTTCGTACTCGTATAGTAAACTCTATTGTGAATAATATATCCGATATCTTTAATTTACAGGTTGACAGTTCAGATATCTATCAAAAACTTTTTTATAAATAATATTTATGTTAGTTATTCTTTTAATTGATTTTATTATTTCTTTTTACTTATTACATCCTCGATCTTTAGTTCTGTCATGATATACATATTTTATCGTACTGCTCTTGTGTTGAATCTTTTACTTTTTGCTTACATTTTAAAATCATTGAGATAAGTAAATAATTACACAGGTTTTGGTTGAGTCGAAGAACTATGATGTCTCCAAAGCATAAAACCGTATCAGAATTTTAGAAAATATAAAAGATTTATTTCAGGGTTTTTTAAGCTTTATTTGTATATTTTTCCAAAACAAATTAAACGAAATTGTACGTTTTCAAAAATACCGGACCGGAATAAAAATATTATCGATATACCAAATTACAATACATGATTCATAATTGTATTTTTTATCTCTTAAAATCATCATAAATAACCCCAAAATATATTAAACTTGCACTAGTGCCTACTAGTAAATTTGTTTTGCTCTATTATGATTTATAGTTTACTTATATCGTCTAAGTTTGGCCTACGATGAGTTGTTCAATGCTTGCTTTCAGTTGCCTTTGCCACTTATTATTATACTATATGAAAAAAAAACACCTTTGCCCTCTGATGATTTAGGCATGTAAACATTTATCAAATAAAGTATTCAATTTCATACAAGAATAATTAAAAATTCTTTAGTTATCTTTAATGTCTTTTGTTATTGATTTGGATTCGTCTTATTTCCATTAGATATTAAGAAACGCTTTGTACTTACATAGAACCTCTGTGATTCTATTCCATATTCAAAATTTAGATACCCTTTTATGTCTTACTGGGTTTCCCTCGAGTTGATTTCTTTCTTAATTACTATATATTTTTCACACAGAAATTGTGAAAAGCGATATACTCAGTCTGGTTTAACACTGATTGGTTTTATCAAATTTTATATATTTGTTAAAATCCCTTTATAGCCGACCAAGGCAACACTGGAGCTCGTTTGTTTTCATTTGCTCGTGAACATAATAACACGTCGTAATACTAAAATATTAATTGTCGTTAATTAAAAATGTCACAAAAATATAGAACATTATTAACTACATTAAAAGTAGCTGGAAGACCCACAAACAGTTGACTAGAAAAACAAATTGCATAGCATAAAAGAAAAGGGGTCTCCCAACCACAAAAATGCTAAAACTTGTACACATGCATGCTAAAAAACTACAACAACGAAATACAATGAAAACAAAAGTGGTGCAGAAAAAAGGACATCAACCTGACATTTTGGGGAGAATTGAGGCTTTTTAACCGATCAAATGTTTCCGTGCAGCCTCCCCTAGTACCGTATAGCTGGTTATTTTGGCGGGGATATAATTTTGGCCTATTTTGGCGATTTTTGAAAATTCACCTTGTGTTGTTTTAGGAGACACATGACCCATTATCGACTCATGTACATATAATTGTCTTTACTAAGACTGAAATCAAATTTATTATCAATAAGGTACACATTTATTTTATATTTAGTGATTTTAGTTAGAAATTTTGCAGTATGTGAAGCCAGGATCGGACATCAAATTTTACCATCTTGTACATGAAATGGTGACTTAAGGTTTTTGCTTTTCATTTTATTTTATTTAACTTCTCAGCTATTAAAGAAATGACAGTAGAATTTTATGAAAGGAAATGGATTCACCAAAATCATATCCGCCAAAATTAATGGTATACCTTGTAGGCCCAAATCCGCGAAATTTGTGTTCCGCCAAAAACAAAAACGGCTATACGGTATAAAAAAAAAAGCTTTAGACTGCGCGGCGCTCTGTTTGGCTGATAGCTCTTGCAGTTTATTTTCATAATGGTCAAAAACATGATACTGTCTCAAACTTTCATTATCACTACACTTGGGTTTCCCTAATTAAAGATTGGTTTTTCCACAATAAAAGACTCAATGTCTGATTCATTTTTGTTTAAACTGTTAGATATTCAAACTTTTCAATGATTTTCTTATGACGTCATCGCGACGTAAACAGACAAGTAAGAAATCATTTCCTACTTTCCTTCTTTACTTTTTTTTCAGTTTCAGTTTTGTCTTGATTTGTCTGGTTTTTATGTATGCATAGCGGTCATGTTTTATCAGGTTACCTATTTCACTAAAGGATGCCGATTGAGTTTTTTTTGGGGGGGGGGGGGATAAAAACTATATAACAGCCAAACTTTTTTTTTACCATATGTAATATACATTAACTCTAGTATATTTGCAAAGTTTCAAGAAAATCTGACATCTGGTTCTTTTTGGAGTCATCTCAATATTATAGAAATATATAGGACATTGTCAGTTTCTGCACTTCGAAGCAGATTAAACAAATACTACGATATAGCTGCAGGTATGTAGCTCCCGGTCTGAGGGTCGTCCATCTGATTTTATTTCAGACCGGGAGCTACAGACCTGCATCTTACTACAATAGCAATTTTTCTCAAATTATGCACAGGCAACTGACGTTATATATTTTTCTCATAATAAAAAAATATATACCCTCTACCTTGATACACAATATACAGATCGCCGCCATCTTGGATTTATTTAAAACTGACACATCAGCTGACATTTTTGCTGGAAACTCACTGGTTAAGTTATTTTGCGATCTTCTCCGTCTTCCAATTGATCTACAACACCTTAGCTTACAACGGATTCAATCACAACGGTGCACTTCACCTGGTTGTATTTGGTTGCTGGTACTGATTTTGGTCAATAAAATATTCCTTTTGAGTAATAGATACGTGTATTAAATGCACAAAGGAAGTGTCATCATTTTTAAGGGCCATCACGGCCAATTATGGGCGAAATACAGGGATGATTGTTTGTACTTTTGCAATTCAGCACTAAGTGCGGATACTACTGCTTAATTTCTTCTTGGCAGCATCAAGTTTCGGTTTGTTTCGAGGCCAGTTATAAATGTAATAATCCATTATATGAACAAAACTGATGGTGTGCATTGTAAGAATGCAAAAAATGACAATAACAAACCGTCAACCATCTAAGAAATCAAACATTGTACAACATCTGCTGTATTCTAAATAAAAGATAAAAGATTCTCATTTGTTGGATAAAAAAAAAATTGATTTGATTAACTATTTCAGTCGAATATATAAATTAGTACACTATGAATAAGTAAATGAAAAACAAAACAAAAAACTTAAATGAGCCAACCAAACAGCTGCAGTTTTTTAAGCGTAATAACTTCGCGTGGTAAAACAAATTGCCTTTCGTGCAACTTGTGCTTCAGTATCTTAGAACTAGTTTTAAAATTGCAATATAGAACTTCTTCTTGGCGTCTTTATATCAAGCATAAAAAATACTCCGTTATAATGAATTGTTATGTTTTATACTTGTTTCTTGATAACAAGACCGCCGTCCATGTACTTCGTTTCATTTCACAGTTACCACAATTCTTTAATTCAACGGAACCAAGTACAAATCATTCATAGATATTCTGCGTTACATTTTCTTATGCATTTTTAAAGCCCATGAAAAAAGTTGATGCGTTAAACTTTACAGAAGGTAACTTAAAGGTTGCTTTTGTAGGTCATGGTTAATGGAAACGAAAATAAAGGTTTTTCACGAACGCCCAACATAGTTATTGTCCTGATTCGAACAACATACCTTTGGTCTACAATGGTATTAAATGTCTAGACTTGCGCTTTAATTTTCCGAAATAGGTTTTCTTTCTTTTCCTTTCGATTTGTTAAATGCGACCTCAAAAACGCCATTTTGTACAAATCGAAGATGCAGATAGATCTCTTACTTGGAATAAGACATGAACATCAATTGATTTATTTCAAGTTTTGTAAATAAAATAATTTTCTTGAAGGTGAAACTGAAATTGAAAATTGTATGTTTGAACATCATTAAATATGATAGCAGTGGGAAAATCCGAAAGATTTCAATCAAACCTCTAATATCATATTATATTTTCCAATGTTGTTAAACGGCATTTATGATAATGATTCTGATGTACTAATCGTCTAGAAAGATGACATTCTGCTCGTAAACTGGGGCAATTAAATGCCTCTACAGTAAATATATATAGATACTAGACGTTAGAAAAATCATGTTTTAACGAAAAGTCCCTGTGAACTACTTTTGACATGTTTTCATATGTTTGCATTCAAAATTCTTTTAGATGAAATAAAACATCTGGATTCCAAATTTGGTACATATCTAGAACTGTTCCTCTTTTGTTCATTACGCATATTTTAAAAGAGCGTACATACGACAAAGATTTGTTTGACTGCAAGGTTATATTTATGGAACATTAATTTGCAATCTGGAAAACTTTCAGCTGCAAATCTTGCAAATGCAAGCTGTTTCCAAAAAATATCTTATCAAGACTTTAATCAACTGGTATATATATCGTTGACCTTGAAACTTCATTGTGGGAAATCCCCAAGGCTTTAAATATCTACCGGCTTTCAGATCTAACGACCCTACGTGTTGAGTTATCTGGAACAGGGAAGAAAAACTTTTGTCGGAGAACAGGAAGAATTATTAAATCTGGGACCGTGGATTTTTTTTTCACATAACCAGCCTTAGAGGATTGATGTTAATAACGTTTTTTTTTTAATATCCTTCCATTTCAGTCATAATTCATTGCATCCTGTGCTATGCATTGCACACCTCTCCCCCAAAAAGCATATTTGCATACATTGCAATCAACCAAACAATCATAACTGATAATAATCTTGAATTGTTATCCAGGATACAGCCATTTTTATAGGGTTGTTTACATCGTCGGTATTCATCAAAAATCTGTAAACAACTTTAACATGTAAACAAATTCAAGTAGATTACGTAAATACTACATCGATAGCTTGATATAAACATTCTTTAAAGATCGTGTATACACACGTCATCAAGTTATTTTCCATTAAGATTGTTATTTTCAATTCTGATCATGGGGTTTGCATTTTATTGGTTCTGAAGAAAATGGTGTTCCTGCAACAAACATGTATTTCTAAATATGGTGTTGTTTATGTTTATTATCAATCTCAGATTAAACTGTACGGAACTATTACCTTTTTGATATCTATTCATAGAGCCGTTTGTCTTGCATTCTCTAGGTCCATATGCAGAAACAGTTATGGGTGTTTATCTCTTTAAAACTTTTCTATTAATTACAATTGAATATTCATATTTAGAATATCAATGCTTCTGAATAAAAAGGGTCCCAGAGAGAAGGTAAGGTTTTTCCATATATTTAAATGCCCTTGGCCTATAAAGAGATGCACTGTCACTGTTGATTGAATTTTCTTGGAAAACTACAACATCTGGAAGCCTTAATTTTGCGTTAATAATTTGTAAACTTTTCTTTCCGTAATCCCAGATGCCTTTGTAGCTGTAGCTGACAGAAATCGGTCGGCGACGAACAAAAAACCGATTTCTGGGAATGTTTTGTTTTCCAGAAGATAAATTATCACCTTGTGATAATAGACATTTGATAATTATCGGGGAAGGAAAACCCAAAATTTAAATTTATGTTAAAGATGTGTTTTTCAAAAGACTTTGATGGTATTTTCTTTTTTATAAACGAAATTCTTTTTCCTGAAATGAAACCAGGTAAAAAAATATATGGTAAACCTCGTGCTTAGTTTTTACTTGTGCGGCTAGTTTTTATGAACCTTAATTCATGCTAATTAATAGTGCACTATAAACAATAACGACAGACGACTGTATGTTCAGGAAAAATTGATTTTTATTTTAAGGCTGAGGTTTATAAACCAAACCTTGTTTTTCCTTCACTGATTCACCGAGTGGTTACTTTCAAGAATATACGACTTATGCAATAACATTATCTGGCCACTTTTGTGTAATTTAAATATTATAACTCATACTAATACCTTTAAAACTGTTTTCTTAAATACTTGTGTGGGGAATTATGTTTATGGTCTTTTTTCATGAAAATAAGAATTTAAGGACAAAATTCAAAATTTTAAATGTGCATATTGGAATATTAGGGAAACGTTTGTAATACTGATATGCAATTTGCATAATTTCGTATGAATGCTATGCAAGTGTTTGGCATGCTATATACGAGTCTGCATTACTACCTATTTTAATAAATAACATTTTGGAGAAATAAAAAATGAATATATGCAAATCAGAGCATTATTTATTCCATAGTAAAACAGAATGGATTTTCCATAGGTTTTTTTTAATATGAAAATGTCACTAAAACCTTATTACTGTTACCATAACAACTGTGTTTTGAATCAAGGACTAGACTGAGCGCATGTTCTATTAACGGGCAGTCAAACTTGCAGATAGTTATGATATAAAAATCTGTTTCCAATTCCAAATCGGAAGTGTTTTCGGCTAACCATTACAGTTTTTTTTTTATTCGAAGTATCGACTCATCCAAAAAAAGGTTTAAAAACCAACTTATAGACGTGGTTGTATTCTTATATCACAAATTAAAATCACATGGTTTTAATTGGTTTTTATAATAACGTCATCAAATCAGATTAACAATTACATTAAAGATAGATCACTTCAGGAAAAAATTACTATATTCGTTTCTTTTACAATAGGATCATGTTTTCTAAAGTTTCAATTCTAGATCTCCTATTTCAAATTTTCCTAAAAGGCGAGTGTAATAATTAGGTCGTAATATTGGCGCGCCAAATATTGTTTGCTTTAAGAATTTCGCAATAAACAGTTTGGAATAAGACTTGAGTTAAATGCATGTGATCAAGTTAAACATTTCTCAATTCATCAAAAAAAAAAGATCGTACGATGGAAGTTCCAAAGAGAAATAGGTCACATATGAGCGGGATTTAACGGTAAAATAATGAAATCAATATAAATATCATAAAGGTTTAACGCAAATTGCGGTTGTTGGATAGAATTATACTTTAGCACAACCTTTTGGGGTTAAACCCTAATTGGAAAAGAAGGTCATCGATATAATTACATTCTTGAGATGTAGACATTATTAGCGTCTCCAGCTTAAAGATACTTGTGATTGACACGTTTCGCAATAATTTTTAATAATGAAAGCAAAAATAATGTAATTATTGGCATTTGGCTTGAATTTTCTGAGGGGTAAATCTTGAAATAACATACTTTAGAATTCTTTGACCATTCTGCTATAAAAGATTAAAGAATTTTAATATTAACTCTTTCTTTAAATAATGTTAAAAATCACATTTGAATTTTTATACGAACGTACAAATGTTTATGATATAATCGTTTTATTGTCCTATCAAATTTGAACTGGAATTAAACAAAATTCATAGTACAACAATATCGTTGAAGATTGTTGGATCTGTTTATTTAAAGTTATTATTATATATCAAATACTATATTTGATGTGCTTTCAAAAGACTATTAGTTGGAAGAGTTATCTATCAAAGAAGGATATAGATGTTGGATCAATATTGTAACTATAGACTCAATTAAAGCGATATGTTATGCACATCTCTGCATTTTAAAACAAGGCGTGTATACCGTGACACATTGATCACAGAGTTTAGTGGTGATAAACTTCATAAATATTTAAAATTTATTTTACTGGTAAAAAAAATTACAGTACGTATTGCCTGGTGGTTAAATGATATAACACGGCCGAAATAATTCGCCCTCGTTTATTTTGCAAGCCATTTGATGTAAAAGAAAACAATGTTTTGAAAGGAACATTTTTATGAATACCGACCATTCAAAAAAGTCTTTAAAACCTTTGTATTTCTCCTTAAATAACGAGCTTCATAAACAAATATGTCTGTCATCTTATTCCAGTAAATGGAATTTTCCTTCTTTCAATTAATAAATTAAATGCCGATCGAAATTGTAAAAATTTCCACTTGATATTCCATACAAACATCCATAAAAGGGTTTTTCACTTCTTACATTTTTTAATTATTGTTCACAATGTTTTGTAAGAATTCTCAAGAAAAACTGACAACTTGGCCTTTCGGTCTTTTAGAATTACAGCCTTTTTTTCCAGGAATGAAAATTATTTGTACTTGGCTGGTATTTGTCCAAGTTGTGAAATCTGAGAACCTCCGTTTGGTATCTACTGCTCGTTTGAATCTTATTAAACAGACAAAAAAGAGAATCGCTTTAAATATTGATCAGACCAAGATAATAATTGTTTTTTTTTCTTCTGATCTCTCATAATTTTCTTGCTGTGTTCATAATTTGAGTGGGAAGTCAGTTACATTATTCGAGAGAGAACTGTGTTTTATGTACTAATTGAATCGTTAACTCTTGTGGGATATTCGAAACATCCGTCTCTCTCTCTCTCTCTCTCTCTCTCTCTCTCTCTCTCTCTCTCTCTCTCTCTCTCTCTCTCTCTCTCTCTCTCTCTCTCTCTCATAGAGGATATTATTTGTATTCTACCGCACTCCTAATCGATCATCGAGAATCCATGATCTATCACGAAATCTTACAATGAATAAAGTTCGGGAAACTCTGGTGTTGCGAAAGATGAAAACGTGATCACTAGTACATGCAATACTGAAGTGCAATTTCTTGATGTCAAAAACGAGAACGCGTTGGACAGGTAATCAAAGAGGATTACCGCGTACCTGTATCGTCTACGCCTCAAGTTTAAATATCTCCCCCGCATTGCCCAATGTAGCACCAATGCTTTACAATGCCTTAGATACGATACAATGGTGTTTTTTTTTAATTTATTTTTCTTCAATTTTTCTGCAGTGGTTGGGTGTAGTTTTGAATGGCATATTTTCACCCACGTGCAATTATAAATGCAATCTAATGCCGAAAATTTTGCATATTTTTATTGAATTAACATCTGGGATAGTAAGAGGAAGTTTCATCCCTGAAAATGATTTTACTAAGTTCAATGATATCATTAATTCGCACTGTGTTGACTGTTAAAATGACCGAAAAAATAACACTGAAAAAAATCTTCATAAACTTTGCTTTATCTTTGTTCTTTTATCGATTCCTTCTGTCTCGTTTAACGTTGCTTCAATCAGATTTGCATATTAAAAAAAAAACATTATTCAAGTAACAGGAGACGAATTTCAACTGTAAATTTAGCGCCCCACTTGAATGACTTGGCTAACTGTGTTGGGTGCAAAAGAGTAGAATGGTGTGTTTGTGTGTGTGTGGTGGTGGGGGGGGTTGAATTAAACATATTTTATTGTATTATAAACAATATACAGTAGGTTTGAACATAAGTTCTAGCAATCTACTAGGAGTAAGGCCGTTTTGAACAATATTAATAACGAATATTACTTACACAACATGTACCCTGTACGTTTAGATATGAATAAGGAGAGAATTTAAATCAGATTCATAAATAAACATTATACAGGGGCGATACACCGGAACACTGCACACGCTCAATGCGATGGACATTTAGAAATTATTATCGTTTGATCCCATAATGAGGATATAACATTACGCCAAATTATAAAATTTCCAACATCATTCAGGATTTTTAACATTTTGAGGAAGTAAATTTGCAAAAGTTATTATCTATCTGTGCAAAATCTGACTTTTCATAACTATAAAATTTTCATCCTTCCTGCAAGATACAAAATTATATTGTTTTAAATATGCTTTGAATTCTTGATTTTACTTTTTCTTGTTAGCACACTTCAAAACTTAATTTTATGTTATTTAAGATTTTTTACATACATGTACATATTCAAGAGAGTTCTTGATCATATTGGCTAACTTCCATAATTTTTTGTCGATTCTAATTCCTTAGTGTACATGTATGTCGTCAAGCTCTTTTGTATTACTTTGTTAAATGCGAATCATTGTATTGTTGTATTGTTGTACACAATGTATATCAAATACTGGATTAGTTGTCACGTTACTGAACTCATGAAATGTCTACTCTATTTCTCGGAGAGGGATGGGGGCTGATAGTTTAATCAAGAAACAAAATACTTGTAAGATCGCACGTATAACATCCATTTTGCAATATCTTTCCATTGATAGATGCGTAATTACAAAAGCTGTTGTAAACAATTCCTTTCTAGATATAAATACTCAGACAATCCTTCATTCAGCTTCCTTAATTAATCGTCGTAATATACAGCTAGCCGGTAATAAAGATGTCGCAGTTTTCATTCAACGTATCCGTTTTATCATATCGTTGATTTTGATTAATAATAATAATAATGAATTTTCGATTGTGCCAAGGTTAAATCCCTCTAATATCTTGTATAGATCTAATAGTAATAGGAACTCTCTCTCTCTCTCTCTCTCTCTCTCTCTCTCTCTCTCTCTGTTGATTTATTTTAAATTTATTTTTATATCAGGTTAGCTACATCGTAGCTGCAGATTCACAGCTCCTTACATTGTTATTCAACAAATCAAGGATATTCGTTGTTTGGTAGAAATTATCAGTATAAGCCACTTATTCAAAGCTTTAATATACAAAAAAAATAACATGCATCCCGGAAATATTGTTTGGTTTTCACTTTTATATAAAGGGCCAAAGAAACATTTCCTCACGGATAATGGCATCTATAAATAATGAGAAAAATTTTCTAAAATTTAAAATATATTGCTTTTGCTTTATCAATCAGTAAAAGTTTATTAATTTATCGGTTATTATAACGATAAGCACAGCATTCTGTATTCGAAATAAAATATCTAAAAAAACCATAATACATGTAACTCTTTAACATAGTTTTGTTTTAAAACTGATGTTTGAGTTGTAAGCAACTATATTATAAGATATATAAATTTCACCACCCATTTCACGTTTGTTTTGATTTTTTAAAATATGAGGCTGATACTCTCTTTCTATGAAAACAATGTTTTGCATATTATTTTATAGAAAAGAAACCTTTTCGAATGTATGAGCTATTTTTGCATTTTTCGACTGACGTATAAAAAGAGAGCCCTCTCGCTCTCTTTTAAGTGTCAGTCGAAATACGCTTTTTTAAACAAGCCCCACAAAAAGGACTAATAAGTTACATTATCGAAAAAGTATTATACACATACTTTATAAAATAAGTGCGAGTTCGCCTCGGATTTTTTTTTATTTTAAATTTTCAATAGATAGAGATAGGGGTGGGTATCCATGCCCCAAGTGCTTCTGACAATAACTCGTTCTATGCTATGATGATAATGATAGTTAATTATAATGTTCGAATATACATCGGATGGGCGTAGAATCTAATGCAAAGTATCAAATCCGTCTAATGCACTGAAACTATATAAAAATGTGACAATGATTTCAGAGTACATGTAACGAGCCGTGATAGAGTCGTGATAGAGTATTTACAAGTACACGCCATCACACAGGAGTGGGACAAGGAGGTCATTTTTAAAGGAAGCGTGGTTCTTGGCATTATTATAAATCCTTTGCAGGGAAAACGCATTTACGGCCGTGTGTGGATACCCCTCACCCCCACCAACCTCTCCCTGACCCCTTATCCTCTCCTCCCCCACCCCCACCCCATTTGAATATCGATAACCAAGACCGCACAAACATGTATTTTATATATAGCATCTCTTCTATTCTAGCGAAAAAGTATTGGACAGTATCTCCATGGATTTCAAAATATTTCATAAATGCTACTGCATTCTTCATGCCGGGGGTCTAATATCATATATAGCAATGGTGTGAAGTAAGTTACTTGATTTGGAACAACATGCGTGCATGCAGTGGAAATTTTCAGATCTCCGATATATATATCTCTCTCTCTCTCTCTCTCTATATATATATATATAAAAACAATATTTGCTATTTAAAACCCCCGTCAGTAAAGTTCTTATCATAGCTGCATGGTCAGAAATTAGAACATGGCGTAACAATGTAAAATGAAATTACGCGTAGATAGCTTACGGTGGGTATTTAAATTGGTTACCTAATATATTACAATATATTTAAACGGTTCTGGACTTTCTCAAAGCAGTCGGGTTTCCCATTTCATATAGCATAAAATTAAATATCACGATCGAAATGAAAGAAAAAATGGGACTTGTTTCGGCTTTTCCTTTTAAGGATCTGCACGTTTGAGGATGTTGTTTTTATTTTAATATTTTTCAAGATCCTTCCTTGTTATTTCTAAGATTTCAAATACATCGAACTCAGAAGTTTTTATTTATTTATTTATTTATTTATTTATTTATTAATATTATTATTATTTTTTTTTTTGGCATGAAAATAGGAAAATCATTTCATAGCTAATGTACTGTAGGCTAGATTTAACGGTTTGTTTTGAGAGAGAGAGAGAGAGAGAGAGAGAGAGAGAGAGAGAGAGAGAGAGAGAAGGGGTATGTTATAGTTTTCTTTTTTCTTTAGATGATTCAACGAAACGAAGGGTAACGACCTAGAGATCAATCTCCTAAATACAGTTCGTTCACCCCTCAAGACAACGTCCTGTGCAAGGCTTACTACTTTTATAAAAAAAAACACAATAAACCGTATTTAACCATCAAATTATTTATGATATACATGTATATGATAAAGGGTTTTCATCTGAATTCAAAAAGGTTTTTAAACCACTAAACAAGAGTTTGTTAGTAATAGTGGCGGGAATCTTTCCATTTTCTGAACTTTCAATAGAGACGACGAACCGAGTTTATTCGCATTGTTTTGACAGTGTACAGCCTGTATAATAAAACTTTGTACTGCATAATTTGTCTTTAGGGCTTTGAACATGCGTATCTTTTGACATTCATCATTATTCACTTATAGCAAAAATATCAATGGCGGAAATCAACATGGTTAATTTTGATTTCTGTTCCATTAGTGAAAGATAAGGGCTTATTTCTATACAACAAAAGCTATATTATTTATGGCCATTGGAATATGAATAAAAAGATTTCCAGATCCAGCCAAAATGTAAATGATAGCTTATTTCCTTACTCTGCGTTTTGTAAGAGACGGCATAAGGAATTCATCATTTATCATCTACTTCCCAATCTAATTAACATGTAATCATCTATAAGACTGCTATATTCTTATATATTTAATCCACTGTACGTTACTGTACGATCGTGGTTAATTGTACAGTAAACAGCAGACGGTGAAGCTCATGTGACATGTATATGGTAATGGGGAACCAAAACCAGTTCGTGACATTTCCTGATTTTTTTCGGCGAAAGGCTCCCTCTCCGTTAAGATGCATTGTCATTGTGAATCAATGCAAACCTTTTATGTTTTACTTTGATCTACATACAATTAAAAAATATATAAATCATCCTATGTGTACAGTCTTATCAAAGAGGTTTCGTCTACAATATAATCTGTACGATCATGCCTACAACTCCTCGCACAAAATTAAATTAGAGCTTGAGGGAAAAAACTAAGAAATTTTGCAGTTGTTTGAATCGTAATTTTAGTAATGCTAAGTCTTCGTCTTTTATGATATACCGTTTTAAACTAAACAATATACTCTGCCATCGTTTATCTTTATCATAGATCAGCAAACACGTATTCTATAATACCTCACTCAATGTACAAGCGTTCATCATTTTCAGACAACTTCGTCAAATCATATGCAATTAAACAAACAAACAAAAAATGGTTAGAATGAATATGCATATAAGCTTTTGAAAACACCTGCTTGGTGACAATTCCATGGCTATATTTGGTGTTATAAACAAAAATATGCACAACATTTAAATTTTCAAACGGTGAATTTCGAAGTTTAATGTGTCCGGATTTCACATGTTACAGAGTCATTTATTTATTTCATTAAAAATGTTCATCCCGATTCCCGAAATCAAGCGTAAATATAGAATATATTTTTGGTTTAGTGCTGAAATACATCATAGCACAGCGATATCTGGTAACACAAATTAATAATTGAATTCATGTATAATGATGAATTTAATTATATGAATTAACTTATATATACATGTATCAATAATGTGTCTGTAACAGCTGATTAAAATTTTATTACTATATATATATATATATATATATATATATATATATATATATATATATATATATATATATATATATATTGTATCATTATCTGTTGGTATAACTCTATTTAGACCACAGGCACCTGAAGTTGTATAGATATTTTTCTCGTAAAAAATATATACACTCTACATGATAATAGGTAGATAGTATATATTTTTAACATTACCATACGTCTATCTATCGTCATATGATAGAATACAACACAAGGAATAACTGGTTGGTTTTTAGAAAAATTTCGGAATTCTTAAAACGTTGTATTCGTGTTTTTGAGGTTTGGTGGTTGCCATTTCGATCACACGGTACATTCACAACACCGCAAATTAAACATTCTAATTTTATCTTTTATTTTAAGAACGCTATTACCTCAACGTATTTCCTAATTTGTCCTTTGCACTTTTCTGTATTAAAAGACGGTGCAAAAAATAATCGAAAACAACTTAATTGTTTCTTAAAAATGAAGTGAAACCTTTATACTTATTCAAATTCGGTGTGATATACGGGGCAAATTGGCCATAGAATATTAATCGAACATTAGTAGGAAATAGAGCTATATTAATTATTAAAGATGATTTTTCGTTTTCGATATATGGCTGAAAGATTCTGTAATGTTAATTCTTAAAAAACAAAACTCCGCGGGAAATGATGAAAAATCTTATTTCCGAAGATGAAAATGGATGAATCCGGAATTGTTTATTCCTAGAAGTTAAAATCACGCGACAAAAAAGTCGTAATTAAAAATACAATTTATGATATATATCAAAATATTTTAAAAGAGTTTTTAGATATTAAATATTTTTCCTGATATAAACGTTTTACCTGTAACTGTATTTTGATGTCGTCAGATATATATTTAGTTACATTTGTTCTTAGTATGTTCTTCTTTGTTGCATGATTAAACTGTGTGCTGTTGGGAAATCCAACGCATTTGGACGTTTGTGTCTATGGTGAAGCAAAATAAAAACGTGCTTTGTGGCTTTTTTTAAAAATTGCCTTAAGTTTGTACTAAGTACTATTTATACATTTGTACAAGTACGTCGAGAGGTCTGTGTAGTTTTGTTAAGGGGATGCATGCGTGGATCTAGAGGGGGGTCTGTACCACCCTCTTGAAAATTCAAAAAAATATTAAAATCAGATAGCACAGTTGTCGAAAAAAGGCCTTGGACCCTCTCCCGGAAAACAAAATTATCCAGGTTCGGACACCCCCTCCCCTCACCTCCTCCGTGCGCGTGTGGTCGATTGCCCCGGGGAAATAATCACTGTTCAAAATAGGTTTTTGAACTATCAATATTTTGGCAAATGATTCAATAAAACTGAATTGCAATTGTAGAACGCCTCGCACATGCCTTGAGTCATTACGGAGTTCCCTCAGTCATCTGTGGGTTCTGTCAAGAGTTAAGGCATTTCCTCTCTACATTCAGCATTCATTCTCTCGGTATTTCAAGTGAATTTCCGTCGTAGCGAAAATAAAGATGGTGATTCAATGAATCTCTGAAAAGACACTATCAAGAAATCAGAGTGTTACAATGTGGACAAAACTTCCTGTCTGCCGCAAGATTTCGTGAATTAACACCAATTTCATTGTAGTTTACATTTTGCAAAATGGCCGGAAGCTTGCCTTCAAAGATAACAATCTAATTTCTTTCAAACTAAAACACAATGCTAAAATTAAGCTCAACGTAAAAAATGTTCTTATTTCGTAAAAAGTCCTTAATTTTTTTTTAATCTCAGGCACTTTATGACAATTGATAGTGGACCTTTTAATCTTGAAAAATCATCTCAAATTGACAATTAGGAAGTCTGTTAACAAAAACTGGGATTTTTAGGGGGGAAAAGTGATACAAACATGGAAGTTTACACAAAATCCCAACATGAATCCTGTTTCCTGGCATCTCGCTTACTATACCTCATTGTGGTGTCTCCTCCAGATAGGAGGTACAAGATTGCTGTGGTTTGCGACGATGGTTTTACCGGTGTCACCGTGTCAAGTGTAATTGACACCCAAGGTTGATGAAAAAAAAAATACTTTTTTTTTCAAAAGTAATATTAGCTTTCTTCAATATTCGTTTATCAGTAAAAATGAAATTACCCCTCCCCCTTTCTCCCTTAACTTTATATTTTCCTTAGTTCTTTACTTCCTTTGTCACTTGGTACCGTTTCCTAATCTTGCAAATTACTTGTTCCAACATTACGTAAAAATGCAACTTTATATGGACTCATATTGCATGTATTTGTGTAAATAGTCTTCTGCATTTTATAGGGGCAATAGATTCTGTGTTGTCAGAGTCTCTTGCACACACACACACTCATGGAATACATTTATTCATTTAAAAAACACAGTAATATTTTTTTCGTTTTATTTCTGATGAAACAGATAAAAATATAACACAATGGAATGGAATTGATGTAGTTCTTCCATTACTGACCTGGCTGTCAGTTGACATACAACATTTACAATAAATATACAGGATTTCTACAGTGATTAGTTCATTATACTGGCATAGTGCGAGTCCAGCTAGCACCTTTTCATACAAATTTACAAAGATGTTCAGACCCGTCATACAAAACTCAAACATCTTACACATGGTAAAAAGTCTCATGCATGCAAAAAAAAACCCATTTTTTCCCCCTGCAGGACTTCTCGCTGATACCGCAAGAACATACATATATATCAAACATGTATTCATTTGGATGAAAATACTGGGAAAAAGTCGTTTTGTTTTTGTTTTTGTTTTTTTAACAAATAATCACAACCATGGATTAAAGTTTGTACTCTGAGTTTCCTGCCAGCGTTAGACTCATATTTATCCTCCTAGGGACAAAGTAAGTTATCACAGACGTCTCGGCAAGTCTTGGGTAGACTTAGTTGTGAGTATGACACTGGACAGTCATTTCAACTCTGAAAAAACACAAAGTAGACATAACATTAGGATCAGTTCAATTAGAACTTATAAGAAGGCCAAGTAAAGTAAGTAAATTTTCTGAAAAAATTTAATTCAGACTGCAGGGACTAATATCTTACCATATCTTCCTCACTATCTGAAGAGTCATCGAAAGCAACATTCTCCAGTGACCCCCCGTATTTCTGCAATTGGTGCACGATGTCATGATAATTTCGTCCATCGGCTAACATGATGGCGGTGAGTCCACTGTATGTTCTGGAATGAATGTTAATGGTGTCGTATTGCAGCAAGAAATCCAGCAACAGTGTGTTCCCCGTTTCTGCTGCGTAATGGATGACAGTCTTGCCACTTTTTCCATCCTGGAAAAGAAGAAAAAAGAATACAGTAAATAAAATTTTCTTGTTCAAGCCACAAAATTCTTGCATAAATTGAAGACAGTGTTAATTGATGTTCAGTGAGAAACGGAAATACCACACAGGTATAAATTACCATATCCATATTAAAGGTCACGCCTGATCTCATAAATCTTTCATTTGAAGGAAGAGCTTTTTTGATTGGTTAATAGGTTTGCATTGTTTCAGACAAGGAATTCTGCTGTCTTACCTGTGTATTCAGGTTAGCTCCCGACATCACCAAAAGACGAATAATTGGGAGATGGGTGTTCTCTGCTGCCAAGTGCAGACAAGTCTGACCTACAAAACAAATAAACATTAATAATTACTCATGCAAAAAAACATTCTTACTCTATGAAACACGCACTTATATTAAGCTTAAAATTAAATAGGTATAATTTTTGCATGCATACCATCATAGTTGCGAGCTTCCAAGTCTTGAGATGTTCTTTGGCTGGCAGTACTAGTAGGTGCAAGCAAAATCATGGCAATATCGTCAAAACCCTCTCTACTGGCAATGTGGAGGGGTGTATCCCCTTTGGAATCCCTGGCCTCAATGTCTGCTCCCCCATCAATGAGGGCCTTGACAACCTGGGGAAGCCGAGTCATGACAGCCAGATGAAGGGGAGTCTGGAGCATGTTGTTGGGGAGATTCAGCCAATCTTTGCCTGGGGCTTGCTGGATGATATATAGAGCAATTGGCACCAGTAAATTGATGATTGCCATGTGTAGTTGCCTGAAAAAATATACAGATAATTGTAACAAGTCTATTTCATAATAATTTTTTAATCAAATCTTTTGATCTATTTTTATATCATATGACCATATCTTGTGATTGTTCTATTAAGTAAACACTATTTATAAAATTTTAGTGTGATCATTAAATGTTGACATATATCCAATATATGTGTCAGCTCAGTCAACATGTTTATTCATGAGTGAATCGGGAAGTACGTCTGACTCATTTGCATAAAGCTATCGCTGACCTCGCGGCCGATCACATGCACTATACGCGTGCGCAGTACTGGAAATCCCCACATCGAACAAAGGTCGTTAAATACAAACCCTGCACCCTGAACACAAAATTTTTTAATTTTTAAATATTTTGCAAATTTTAAGTAAGATTGCAAACTTACGAGTCTCCGTCATTATCTTGACTGTATAGCTGGAATACTTCAGGTGATATTTGGCGAGTTGGATCGTAACTTATATAACCATCGTAACTTCTATAACCATCATCCAGAGAGCATTTTGTTTCCTCTTTAGATGTATACTTTGGGGAATGCAAAGAAAGCCCTTCCAATCTCTCCGCTATATTTTCAGTGTCTGATCTCTTCTCGGCTACTACGGGAAGAGATCCAGTCAAAGATTTGAAAGAACTGTAGCAACTTTCAACAGATCGAAGATCAACACCACTGTCACACACAGAATCGCACTTGTCTGTCGAAAAGTGGTGTGCAGGCTTTTTCAAATATTCTGACGAACCTCCAAAAGGTGCACAGTCTTCAACTAAATCATCTTCATCCAAACGTTGGTGGTGAGCAAAGTCTCTGTCAGACATTTTCAAATAAATATGGCTGCGATCGCTTTGTACACAGTACGCTAAACAATTATCACACTTTCCTTTGAAAATAAAAATCCAACAAATATGTCTATATAAAGTCCCTTGTTGTAATGTTGTTAGAGAATGAGATACACACAAACGCGTTGTCTCTCTCGGTTCAAAATGGCCTGTCGACGGCAACGAATGTTTATTAAAATGCAAATGTTGGAATTCCCGTGATGACGTCAGTGGAAATCCCCGTCTTGCTCTTTCTAAAATATCATTATGTAGTGGCTTTCACACAACGAAGAGTCTTTTTAATTTCGATACAAATTAAAACATTTGTATATTTACAATTGTTTTATTTGTTTATTTATTTTCTTAGAATCTTTTTTTTCTATAAATCATAAATTATCAGGTACACTGGCGTAGCCCTCGGGCTTGTATAAGAGAAAGTCATTATTTTGGAATGTCCACTGATTTGATCATGATAGAGAAATAAATATAGATATGTACCCTACATCACATGCAAATACCATGCAGTGAGGAGATTATTTAAAAAAAAAACCAATTACCCATGTATGAATAATACTCAATTTCAATAAAAAGAAAATATATGATGGGTAATACTTTGCCGGAGGAAATAAAAAAAACTTTTGCATTCAAAAAAAGAATTCAACCTTTTACTTTTATTTGTTTGTTTATTTATTTTTATTTATTGTATGATGCTGTTTTCGATTTAAAAAAATGATTGATAGAAAACTACAGAAACTGGATTTTTCAATTTAAAAAAAAAAAGGAAACTATAACTGTTATATAACTAGATTTTTCAGTTTTTGCCCCCCCCCCACCCAACCAACAAAAATAAAAGAATAAAAAAAAACCATAATATACACTATCTTTATTCCAGTCTTTGAATATATGATGCCCAGTGTATTGTAATTTATGTATTTTAATTGATCATTAATTAATTGAAATTATAATGTGCTTGTAAGTATTTTTTGGTTAATTTCAAAATTTCCACTCAGAAAATGAAACATTTATATAGATAAAGACTTTTAGAAAATAAATTGATAATGGAAAAGAGCACATCACGTATACATAGGCTATAAGATATTTTTTCCGTTCCCTTACAACTGAATTATGTGGTTGCAGTCCACAGCTAGGTGCTTGCAGACAGACCTCGCAGGGCATGCATAAGTCAATATTCTAGGCAGTGGTATCGGATCCGAGAGAATGGGCGGATCAGAAACCTCCGACTTCGAAGGACGTAAATTTGCTTTTATCTTTAACATTAACTTTGTAATATGCTTGTTTCAGCGACACACGCAAGAGAAGCAACTTCTTTTGAGCAAGAGATTTATAAGTACATGTAATAGCATTGGTAATGAACTATTAAAACATCAAATATTAAGTTTTCATTGGCATGGTCGTGGCATTTTAAAAAAATAATGTAATCAATCATATTAATCGATTTTAGTTGTATAACAAAAATCTGTGAGTTTTTTTTTTAAAGTGTAGATATTGGCTCGATGCCAAAAATATATACGCGGTTATGTAACTAAAATTTACTTTATATAACTTTATTTTTTTTAAATCTAGCTAATTATAGCATTCTGAAAGACCAAGATCAAAATAAAAATGACAAGTATACCTATCAAAGTAAGTATAGAGTTCCTACAGGATACAATCTATAACGGTTCTTCTCTTGTTTTATTTTAAAATAGATTAAATTTAACTGTTCTACTGATACGTTTATTGTGTTTATAGATTATTAAAAGACTATATAGACTATAAAATAGTTCTATTTTAAACGCATAATATTTCTTTCCCAGAAGATACGAGTTTAAAAGAACTCATGAAATTTTCTAAACATTTGTAAATATTAAAACATTTTACATAATAGTTCGCTCAAAGTAAAAGTACCCTTATCATATGTACAAACAGTGCAATTTCTGTTATCAGACAATATATTGAACTTAGTAAGTTGCTCAAGGTTATCATTATGCAGATATCGGGTTTTCACATATAAGTTAATCGGGATAAGAAAAAAGTAAAAATTAAAATGAAAAAAATCAAATAAATGAATTATGATGGGTGGTGGTGGTGGGGAGTTACTGACAAAGGTATTTAAAGCAAGTGGCATATCACGGGTGTATTTTCGATAATTTTAACTCTGATGAATCACTGGATTTTAATTGAGCAAAGACAATGCAGGTCTGATGACTTGATTTTTCCGTCTTATCTATTCTCATATTTTCTTCTATAACTGCAATTCACGTATTACCACTTAATACGAAATACTTCCAGAAATCAGTAATCAGAACTCTTAAAATAATTTAACGATTTTTTGCGATGTATAATCTATTTTAGCACTTGAGTAATCGTATTTTCCTTTTCTCATTTGATAACGCAATTTGTTATACTACGCAATAACACGTGATATTGAACCTTACGGGAAGTTCTGACTGGTTGTTTCCAGAGTTTTTGATCTAAGCGAGACAACTCGTGCAGTGATCTTTAATCAAAATTACACAAAATTTTATTCTAACATTATTTAATGATCCTATGTTTGGTTGTGTTTTATAGGTATAGGTATTTACGCGTACATGCTTTCTCTGTCTCTTTAGCACTTGACTGATCGTATTTTCCTTTTTGATGTACTATGCAAAATGTCGATTATCACGCGATAACATTACATAAACACTCTGGATCTGACTCGTTGTTTCCAGAAAGTTTTTTTTTTATCTAAGCGAGACAACTAGTGCAGCAAATACCCCAAAAAATAAATAAATAAAAAATGTAGCTCTAAATTGGTGTTTAGTTACGTTTTATAATGTAGGTAATTGCATGTACATGTACATACATCTTTATCAGCTCACTAGTGTAAGAAATTCTCTCTCTCTCTCTCTCTCTCTCTCTCTCTCTCTCTCTCTCTCTCTCTCTCAGTTTTTCCCGCTTCGTTTCCCGGGGCCCATGAATTAATGCATTCACAAATAGATCAAACATAAAAAAGATTGATTGTACCTCAGAAATTCGCTGAATTTGATTTTGATCTGAGCACTACAATAAATACTGTGTTTATAGCGGTAGTTCTTTTTTTCCACTTTCAGTTAAACTTTGGATGTTTCAATTCGTATGATGTTTTTTGTTTTGTTTTTTGTTTTGTTTTTTTTTGAGGAAAAAAAACTCTGATGTAAATTTCTAGAATAGTGATGATTTTCATGGAATGTTCGCAATAATACACAATTCAATTTATTGAAAAAAAAACCCGCATTTTAGGTCGCATTTTAGATTCATTTTTTTTTTAAAAATTACAGTTACATTGAGTACACTAAACGATTTTCTGCGATGTATATTTATTATTATTTTTTTTTTGCTTTCCTATTTTGTTTGAAACGCAATTTGTCAATCTTACGCGATAACACGTGATTTTGAATTTACACAACCTTCTATAGTTTCGACTCGTTGTTTCTAGAAAGTTTTGATTTTAGGGAGACAACTCGTGTAGCGATCAAAGTAAAAAAAAAAAAACCCACCAAAAAACCTCAAAATCTTTGTAGTATAAACTTTATTGGTGTTTGGTGGTGTTAAATACGTAATTGCATTTATATTATGCATTTATCAGCTCCAGACTCATCCGAAAAATCTTGACGGCACCCCCCTCCCCAATAAAAAATCACAAATTATGATAATCCTAATGTTAATTTTGTTCATTTCCATTTAATTTTTTTCATGCTCCCAAAAAAGGTAAGGGGCAACTCAATCATAATTCAATTTTTTTATTGTAAATTTAAGAAAAATGTTTCGTTTACTCGTTCAATTTCAGGTCTTCGCCCTCCATGATCAGACAAGGGATCTCCTGAAATGTGACCATATAAGTTCTTTCGTTTTATAGAAGCCATATAGAGGTGACTTTTCTTGTATCACTCTTTAATCATGTCAGCTGTCACAAATAGATAAAACAAGCCCATCAATATACTTCAAATCCATGTCTATCGTTGATACATTAATTACATGTAGATGTTTATGGGAATTTGATTTTTATCTTAGCACCACAGACCAAAGAACTATCGGTATATGTACAATAAGTACATAGTATTCACTGACATGGAATACTATATATATACCGATATAGTTATTTGATCAACGTTTCAAGTTTCAGTTAAACTTTAAGTGTGTATCCTTTTTAACAGAATTCTAGAATGGGAAGGGTTTTTTTGTGAAATGTTCGGAAAAGCCTAATACACACAGTTTTCCGAATTAAAAAAAAAAGTTACTCAATTTGTGTTTACGTACATTATCAACAGTGATTATGATTGTCTGCGATGCATATAGATCGATTTTAGCACTTGAATAATCGTATTTTACTATTTTAATTGATACATAAGTTGTCAATATTTATATTACGCGATATATAACCGGAACCCGGGAGCCCCCCTCTTTTTTTTTTTTTTTTTGCTTGTCAAGTTTTCTGGTGAGTCAACACCCCCCCCCCCCCATTTTCAATTTGCTTCCGACACCACTGCGTTATTTTTAAGCTTACGAACCTTAATTTCTGGTTCCGAACAAATTGGTTACTGAATAGGCTATAAGTTAAAGAAATTTAATTAAGTGCAAGAAATACTGTCATTTTTGTAAAAGATACTGTTTTGACAAAAAGAATCCAATCATTGTAAAAAAATACTTTTAAAATGATATCATTTGTACCAGGGACGTTTATACGTCCCTGATAATATCAACCAACAAGTTCCGAAGTCAAGGGTTTCTGCTCTTTACAAAGATGAGCGGAGCGGATCATACATCTTTGAATATTAGGAAGATGGAAGTGCGCATGTGCAATGAAAGTCATTAGTAAACATTAGGCTAGGCATGCTTGTTTAGACCAGATACCGGTATTCAATGTATCAAGTACAATGGGACAAAGATTATGAAGTGAAAGTGATATATCCTTTCAGACTATCAAGAGTATTGTTTATAATTGTTCTTTTAAATTTACTTTGGATTTGGCTATTTTCCAAACTTACATGGCTTGGATTGAAATTGGATCTGGTGAGTTACTTCGAACAAGAGGTGATGTGTGTTAATAAGGAATTTTTTAAATTATTCCTAGTAAATGGCCTTTCAGTGGGCAAGCTATAGAAGGTGGTCAACAATGTCTTATAAACTAAGAGTCATACACATGCAAAACAATATACATATACATATATATAGATGTGATTGATCGAGAGGAACACACATAAGCATTTACAAATACATTCATAACATATATATTTTACCAAAATGCTTATACAATAATGCACTTTTACATATAAATTCATACTGTAAACGTACTATATTTAGCGTGTACGATATTTTGCGGAATATGAATTTTCAACAAGTAAGCGTGGATTTGATTTAGCACATTTCTGAATGTTCCTATTTATCTACTTATATATTTTACATTTGGCGATGTACATGATTTAGCCAACCCCGTTTTCCACCAAAAACGCTAAATAGAATACACAGCCAAATGTAATACGTTTACAGTATATAGATAATTACATGGCATTTTTTATATTGCATCCTATATTAGTCTGAGGTCGCTGTATATATCAGCCTGAGAGCCATATCAGGCTTGGGAGCTGATAAACAGAGACAAAAGGGCCAATATGAGATGTGATATAAAAAATGCCATCAGGCATGTCATGATTTTTTAATATCCATATACTTATAGAAAATATCAAAGAAACATCATGTATGTAATGAATAATTATCGCACTTTCCTGTCAATTTGCGCCAGATGTTTTTATACCAAGTTGATGTCGACGTAATTGACGTCATATCGGACATTGGAATTGAATGACGCATACTAAATTCTACGTCGTAATAGCCTATGATTAATGGAAAGGGGTGTGTAATAACAACCGAAGATTGCCGGAAAGGGGTGTGTAATAAAATTTATTACACACTCCTAGGGTTTATTGCACACAGGGGGGCGAATTTTCGGTTTTTATTGTGCAGGGTGGAAAAGGTATATCTTCTATAGGTATATGAAATAGTTCAAATATCCGAGTTATGAATAAAGGCAATGTATATTTAATGTGCCCCTGGAACACACTGTAACTGTACTACATTTGGCTGTGTATTCTATTTAGCGCTTTTGGCGGAATGCGGCTTCCGCTAAATAAAGTACATTGCTAAATACCATGCATATATGTATAAAAATAGTCACATTCAGGAATACGCTAATTCAAATCTACACCAACTTGTTCAAATAATAATTGCCGCCAAATATCGTACACGCCAAATATATATAATGTGTTTACAGTATATATTTTAGTTGGTTGGCGCATAATATATCAGTACATTGTAAGTCCCTGATTGATCATGTAACCCCCAAGTCTTTGTAATACATGTATTATTCAATGTGTCTTCTAATGGAAAATGACATTTTTCTCAGAAAGGAATTTATTTTGACCAACATTTACATTAATCCTGGCAGTTAGCTGCTGAGCTGTAGCTCTTTGGGAAGATCCATTTGTACAGTCCGATTTCTATGCATTGGGAGTTACAGTTCTGCTGCTAACTTGTAGTTAAATCATGTATGATGCAGCACTTGTGACAATAGAATATATATATCGTGATTATCTAATTGAGACCATTATCAATATGTTCTTGTTTCAGATATGTATAATTGTATATGCATAATTGTTCTGGAACATGGTTTTATAAATTAATATTTTTCATACATTTTAGGTTCTGCCCTCACATCTTGGGGTATCTATTATTGCCTGCCTCTTAATCCTGAAATTGGAAATCAGATCGGGTGAGTTATTTGTTGTTATTAAATATCCATTTGTCACAACTAGTTTTTGACTTTTGTCAATTGAGAAATACAAATTAAATTTTGATAGGTGTGTATTGCATTACAGAAAGCTTGCTTGTGATACCGTCAGTTGGAGTCAATGTTACCTATGCCAACAGACTGGGACAAGTTTACACAGAGTTCTTCCCAAGACAGCTGGTCATGGACCTTGTAATTGTTGAAGCTATAATCATGGTGAATATATTATGATAAAAAGAACTATACCTGTATTTATGTTAATGGGTTTTTATATTTTTAGTTTTCATTCATTTATTTTTGCAAGAAATCCATTTTTCTGAACTAAACCAAAAATGAAAAAAATAAATAAATGGAAAACGAAACCTGTATGCATGCACACAAAATATTATCAGGATTTATAAAACTTGTCTGATATGATTATCTAATTGTTCCATAAATTTGGGTATTTACAGCAAAAGCTTGCCACCTATCCTGTCATATTATTCCACGATTCTTCCACAAGGGAAATGAAAATGAAACCCCTGTTCATGGTAAGGTTGGTGACAAAATCAGTGATTAGAACATAACTTTTACACTGATCAAAAATGTCTTCATCATTAAGAATTACAGTCGCATCAATTCTAATTTTTCAATTAACAACTTTGAAAACTAGAAGATATAGAGAGAACATTTGATTGGAGGTGAAGTTTTGATGAACAATTGAAAAATGGATTATGTTTTAGATAAGTTAGAGCATATTAACTTTATTGCATCTAACTATTACAAATTGACTATGTGGGGTTCTCTAACTATTACAAAATGACTATGTGGGGTTCTCTAAGTCTGATCTCAATTTATTTCCTGGCACAGGAAAGTTCAAAACGGCCACCAGAACCTATAAAATTTCAATGTTATTTTTAAATGCATGAATGCGAAATTTTCACTATGAGTACCTTAGTAAGATTTTCACTGAAAATCTAGGTACTCAAACAGAGAGTGAAAAACCTTTGATCTAAGTTCAAAACCTTACTTACGAATTGTTGTTCTTACAGAAATGCAGATTAAAGATGGCAGAACTAAAAAGTATTTACCAGAAAGTTCAGAAGAATCTTAGATGTACCTCATCAAAAAAGAAAAGTTGACCCAAGATTAATATTTTCAGCATTTTTTTTTATCTGTTTGCTAGCTATATATATACTAGTAGGTATATGAACCTCTTCTGAGGATGTTTATATCCTAATATTATGGTAAACGTGTTGATATACATGTACATACAAAATACACTATAGAACTTATGCATACACTGTATCTATCTGAAATAGCATGGATATGTCAAAGTAATAATTGGATTTTATATTATTTTAAGCCTTTATATCTTGGATTTTTATGCCCCCTTTGAAGAAGAGAGGGAATATTGCTTTGCTGCTGTCCGTCTGTCTCTCTGTCGATTGGTCCACCAACAGTTCATTTACTTCGCAGAGGTTGCACGTATTGAAATGAATTTTGGTATACTGATTTATCATCATCTAAGTCAACTTCAATTTTGGGTACGATCGAGCTATTTTTGACAGAGTTATGCGTGTTTGACTTAGAAAATTTCCAATTATTTGCAGTTTCCGTTCATTTTTTTTGCAGCAGAGGTTGCACTTATTAATTCAGATGAAATTTGGTACAGTATACAGATTTTATCATAATAAAATCTAGGTCAAGTTCTATTTTGGGTACGATCGAGCAAATTTTGACAAAGTTATGCGTGTTTGACTTAGAAAAATTCTAATTATTTGCAGTTTCCGTTCATTTTCTTCGCAGTTGTTTCCAAGGGAGGATTTTTGGTTCTTTTAATTCTTAGACAATGAATTTTGACTGAGTTTTTTTTTTTTTGATGTTACCTGTACATGCAGATATTATTGCAGAGAGCTATATGTGCACATAGGTCACTTAATTGTAATGTAATGATAATTTCCACAACTTGACAGTGATTCTGTATCAAATACTACAAATTAAGGAATGTTTTAGAATTAAGGATTTTTATAAAGCATAATATACCGTCAGTGTCAAAATGAACAACTTTATATAAATGTACATTGTATATGTATTAATGTGTTTTACAGATTTTTAGTATTTACTATTAACATGCACCATATAGTTTTTACATTGTAGTCTGTAACAGTTGTATCAATTACTTAATCTGTGGTACATCCTACAGGTAAATGAAGGCTTCTGTACTATAATACAACATAAGTTTTCCTCTTTTTTCACAAAGTATGTTCAGTCTGCAATTAATTTTGTATATTTCTATTGTTTTGCAATACAGTGATAAGTGCATGTGTTAAGAAAATTTCAGGGACTAAAATTCATGTAGTTTTGTGGGTTTTTTTATTATCCAATTTAAGTTAAGAGTGTAACAGTTAGTTTTGTTTTAGTTAATTGTTACAACTCTTTAGTCTAGTCTTTGTTTAATAGTACTGCTGGCTACATTTAATGTTTCATTTTTAATACCAAGAGATACTTTGTAGGTTCAACTGTGATCTTGTATTCCATGAATCTTGTGCTCTTTAGCTCACCTGAGTTAAAGGCTCAAGAGAGCTTTTCTGATACAAATTTCTCTGTTGTCTGCCGTCATCATTGTTGTCAACTGTGTTGTAAACTTTTCATCTTCTTATCCAGAACCACTGGGTCAACTTCAACCAAACTTGGCACAAAGCATCCTTGGAAGAAAGTCTTTAAAGTTCGTTTAAATGAAGGACCATGTCCCGTTCAAAGGGGTGATAATAAGAAAAGAGTAGAAATAGGGTGGGGCGTTTTAAAAATTTTCTTCAGATCTATTGGGTCAACAGATCTTGGTACAAAGCATCCTTGGAGGAAAATCTTTCAAGTTTGTTCAAATGAAGGGCTAGGTCTCCTTCTAGGGGAGAAAAAAGTGAAATTTTCTTCACAAGAACTGTAACATGAGCTGACCGTCGTAGATTTAAGTTTGTTCAATTCATGACCCCAGGGTCAGCAAAGAGCCATGGTTTTAAAGTTCATAATAGAAATAATAAGAAAACAACACTTACCAGGTAAATATATTTCCCCTGAAGAATGGACAGGCTATATAGTTTGTGAAAATAGATTAGAATAAAGAATGCCAAATTCTAAGTAAAGTATTACTTTTATCCATATTGGTTAGAATGAGGTGGGGGATTATATAAAAGAAGAAGATGTATTAATAGGAAAATTCTTATACTATTAATATGATGCAAAAGAATAGCTTTCCATGTGTAAAAATGCTAAAAATTGAAGCAAATCAAAAGATGTTTCAAATCTAATTAATTTATTTAACCACTAGGGTCAGAGAATACACCCTTAATTATTCCGGGGAGGAATCATTGACATTATTATGTTGCAAGTTGTATTTTCTCAAGTTAAATGTTTCTTTCTGTTAGGTGTATACAAATAAAATAATTAAACTGAATTATACTAGAATGAGAAAGCTGGCATAATTAACTCAATCTGTTAAGAAATTGTTGATGGCTTGTAATCAGCTGAGACAGATTGACACTGTGCAGGGTCTTTGGCTGTGGTACTTGCACTTTTGGAATCCATTGTTATTTGTTTTAGACTGGATAGGCTGTCCTTGATTCCAAAAGCTGCCATTTCTGATTAACTGATTAGAGTTATAGTCAATGTTTCTCAGATGAGCGATGTGGCCCCTGGATCCCTTGTTTACATTAGAAGTCATAGTTTTTTATACCTCAACAATTATAAATTTGTTTTCTGTTGAAATCTATGATTTTTCATCATTGCTGCTGTTGTTTAAACTGCACACTAAGTGTATTGTACTGTGTAAATCCGACTATGTGTATGTTTTACATTGTATTTTGAGAGTTTTTTGTGACAAAGAATGATTATGATCTCAGGAAATTTATTGATCAAATTAAGAACTCTACCTGAATAAACAAATTTTTGATTACAGTTAAGACCTACATGATATAAAGATTTAACCATTTTTTAAGAGATGTAATATATATATACAGAATGATTACAGTACAAATAAATATAAATACATGCATGACGTACACTGTTATTAAGAAAGCCCAATTGATTTATAGATACATGTAATTAATAATCTTACAACTTTTATACCATCATTTAATATATTCATATTTTAAATGTTATTTTGATTAAAAAGAAAATAATTAAATAAAGAATTAAATAACTTTGTTTCATTGCATTGATGGGGATTTAATGAGAATCAAGGGGACAAGTATAAATAAATAAATTAATATATATATATATATATATATATATATATATATATATATATATATATATATATATACACACACACACACACACACACACACACACACACACACACACACACATTCAGACCCAGTAATTTAACCATGGTATACAAAACTCTTTAAAATGAGGAATGGGATTTTTTTTAAAAACCCATGGAGTACAGTGAAGTGTATTAGTGTGCCAAAAGACAGAATTTTATACGGTGTAAAAAAAAAAGTAAGGATTTCCTGAACGTTTATGTTGGAAACAAACTAGAACGACTTGTCAAGTATGATTTTGTTAACCTGTCATCTATTGGATATTTTGGTCCAATCAAGTATCTCTTGACATAAATTCTTAAAGATGGCGGGAAAAATGTAAACAAAAATGCTGGCAGAGAAAGCGCTTGACCTGTTACGAGAACTGCAGAGAACGTTGGATGGGTCCTTACCACCATACAATGTGTGAATACTGATCTGATTTCTCTCTCATTTATTCTTCTATTTATTAACTGGCATTTTTTATTATCTCTTGACTCAAAAATCTGCGCAAATTATCATTTATGATCACTTCTTTGATTAGTGTATGAATTTATACAAAAGCTGAGTTCACAATGCTTTTTAATAAATTTGTTGTGACCTGTATAAATTTTTCAGGAAGATGGCATCAGACAAATTTTGGAAGAAATGAAGGCTTTATTTGAACAGAACCAAAAAGATGTGTATGTTTTGTTATTGGTTAAATTATTCATTGATTTACCCCCCCCCCCCTTCTTCCCCCATAACTATATGTGTTTTATATTTGTTTAGGAGTGCAACTGTTGCTGGTGAAAATGGTCTTTTTTCCGGTGTTCAGCTGAGACATTCTGCTTTGGAGCGTAACAAAAGATGTCTCCTGGCTTACCTGTGAGTAATAGATTTGTACCAGTATGTACAAATTAATGACTGACCAGACCAGGTTCAAAACCCAGGTCCCCTAGATCTCTAGTCAGGAGCTCTACCAAATGAGCTGTCTGCCGCCGAATATCTAACCACTGTCTGACTGTCACATTCCTCCCTGACGGACCAGACTGTCATTAAAACCTTGGCCCCTGAATCTCTTGTCAGATGCTCTATACCAACTGAGCTATCTGGCGCAGGCAATCAAACCAGTCCGTCTGTCACAGATTTATAAATGAATTATGAATTGTTGCTGAATTATAAATAATAATTTAGAATTATCATTAACATTTAAGAATAATCACTATTGAAAACTCATTGAAATTGTTACCTATTGCCCTATTTTCGATGGTTGTCAGAATTTTTTTTCATATTTTATAAATTTAAATGTAAGGCATATCATAGATTACTTATAAATTCAGGTACAATCGGTTGGAACAAATAAAGAAAATGAGGTGGGAATTCGGAAGTGTTCTTCCACCAGAGGTCAAATTCAACATGTGTGAACAAGAGGTAGACTTACTTTCACGATATTAATAGACCCCTCACGGAAACTGTAGTACTGGTCTTTTGCTGGGCAAATTAAAAACAGCTAAATGAAGATTGTAGTACCTGCAATTGCTTTAATAATCTATGTCATTATCTGCCAACTCAAAAATTCCCCAAACTTGATCAATTTGACTTGCAAAAAGGCATTACTTCAGTTTACTTGAAAGGGTCACTTTTTTTTCAAGTTTTTTTTTGCTATAGAAGTTTATACTATAATCAAATGTTTTTACTTGTACAGTAAAACACGCTTATAACGAAGTGCCAGGGAAGGGCGATTTTGTTTCATTATAAGCTGTAATTCGTTATATCCGTCAAGTTTAGTTGTAAATAAGTCGAGGGGAATGAAAATTACTTCGCTGTAAACGTGAATTCATTATAAGAGTGTTCGCTATAACTGTGTTTTACTGAAATGTATATCATAATTGAGAGGTGAATGATAAAAATTTCATGTATCTTTGCCTTTCAAAAATCCTTAATTTTCACAATTAATGATTTGATATGTCTTTTAAGCTGTCGTTATACTTCTATCTTTCACTTTTCTGACCAATATTCTTTTTTTCAGGTGCAGTGGTTTAGCAAGTACAACAAGATGCTTGCCAATTATATGAGGTCCATTGGAGGGGAGGGAGGCCTTGACCTCACACAAGATCTAAAGCCTCCCAAAACACTCTACATAGAGGTAATGGTGTTTCAATTAATGGGCGTTATAAAGTTGATTCAGGGGTTTTTTTTTTGTTTTTTCGTTGGGGGAGGGGGTTTGGGCTGGTCAAATATCATCTGAAGAATAAGATCTGCCTCTACTCCATTAAAAGAGAAATTCTGAGTGTGACTGACAAGGGTCCTAATATTGCCTTATCCCTTATAGTCACACTTAGATTTTTACCCATTGAAGCTACATCAAAATAGTAAAACTTGTAAAACTACAAAATGCTATACAAGCCTGAAGTCTATCAACATTGCTGCCAAACTTTAGGCTTGTTGTTCACTTGTGTTCATTTTTCACAGACAAACTTAAATGCTAGAGGTGTCTTGTTTAGCAAATAAAATCATTGCACAGTGCATGCTAGGGAAGAAAATATTGCTGATTGAAACTATGGATACAAATTTTGTTAAGATACTTTATTACTGTATGTTCAAAAGCTTAGTTATTTAAAAGCAATTATGAAATGGAAACATCAAATTTTACAGGTTAGATGCTTGATGGACCATGGAGAATTCGAAACACAAGATGGAAATATTCTCCTATTAAAGAAAAACAGCCAGGTATTTTTCACAACATTATTAATATATCAGTTATGAAATTACACGTACATATTGAAAACGCCGTTTATTAACAAACTTTTGATACTAGAAATAGTTTTTATCAAAATTGAAAACTTGAATCTAAATTTTGGTTTTTTTTTATGGTTGGACAATAAAATAGGAAGAAAACATTTATTTGTCATTTGTGCAATTTAGTCTGTATGATTTTAAACCAACTGCAGAATATCTGAATAATCTGATCCCTCAGAAAAAATTAGAAGTTACATTTGGTGTGTTCTGTTTTTTAGCATTTCATGTTGAGATCGGAATGTGAACATTTGATTCGTCAGGGAATACTGGAACACATTGTCCACTGAAGTTAATTGATGTGGTAGCTGAACCGAGGGGAAGCCTCAACAGTACATGTTCATTTAGCCATTTAATTTTCAATGCTGAACAATTTAAGTTCATATAATGTACATGTACATGTAAATTTAGGATACACTACCAATCATCAAAGCAACATAGCAATTCATATGCGGACAGAACATTGCTGCTTTCTAGAATGATTTTTCTTCCCTGTAATGGACAAAAAACTTTTACGCCATTTTTTCATCTTTGTAATCAAAAGCAGTATCAAGTGCTATATGTACCAGGTATTTTGTTTCTGTGCATGTTCACATCCTTGTGTGAACATGATCATCTGTGATATCATTTAGTAAAAATGTTGTCGCTTCAACTTTGCATATGCTATCAGTTCCTCTAAATGAAGAGTTGGAATTATCTGCGACTTTTATTTGTATAGTTGTAATGTAGTGAATTAATATGGATTTAAAATGTTCATAGAGAATTTTTCAACCCACCCACCCCCTCCAATTTGCTCTTTAACTAGAGTTAAAATATGATATAATGAACCTGGGGGAATAAGCCGAGTCATATGCCCACGAGTGGCCACAACCCTATCACTAGTATGTTTCAAATGACAATGACGCATTTAGTTTTATATGTAAATTAACTTCAAATATTTTTATTCCTATGCTTACATATCTCCAGAGAATTTATTATGTGCGTGTATATAGAATAAAGAATTCCTATCTTTTGTCATAAAGTCCATAATTTGTAACAAGAAACATGTTTATTTTTAGAAATAATAATTTAAAAAAAAATGATTTTAATTACCAGTAACTAAAAATCTATAAAATAATGACGTGCATGTGTATAATTCATAATAACACAATTTTTACTTTCTTTACATCAAATGAGTTTTTCGAATTTGAACAAAGTAAACAAAGATATAAAAAACATTTACAACACGGAATCGAACACCTACTTCAATATACTTAAATTCAAAGAACTCCTCGCTAACCGCTACACCACGGAATCACACGTTTTAATCCATTTAAATAACAGACTCAATTTAGTATTGCGCAAACATAATTCGGTCTTTGCCATTTGATGATCATCTTGAAAATCGAATGAAGAAAAGCTTTTTTCCATAGAGTGGGTCTTGGTACCATTTTTTTGAAAATTGAAAAAGATAGACAATTACATGTTTTATCAATATGCGTTCTTTAAAAAATGGTATGATGACTCGCTCTATAAAAAACTATAGTCTGAACATTCGAATTCATTAGCGTTTTGTTGCTCAATTAGCATATACCGTATTTTTCCGACGATTAGTCGGTATTTTTTTTCTCTGAAGCAGAGCACCCGACTTATCGTCCAGATCGACTTATCGTAGGCTTGAGGTCGGAAAATTGTCAAAAATAGCATTAAAAATCTTGGTTTTAATCACCTATAGTTGGTTGTGTGATTGGAAATTACCTTGTTGAATTCCTTGTTCATCTTTATTAATTATCGTTTTCACTCATTTGTAAGCACTATAGTATACATACTAATAACGGTAATTAAAAATGGTACATGTCTTTAATCAATTTAAAAATGTTACCATTCCGTTTTTTATAAACACATTTTATAAACACGTCGTCACATGGCATCCATACATTACTAGTGGGAAGATAACATTGCACAGTAAAATTAAAACCAAATTCGAATGGAACAAATTATTGCGGTAAGTCCCGGGAACCTTTTTTTACAAATATTAAAGTACATATATTAATATTAAAGTTCTGTAAAATATTGTTGCAACTTACTGAGTTTTTATATATGTTTAATAAAATGGAGCGTATTTTTCTCAATCACATGGTAAATTTCCAATGATAAAAAAAATGCTGGAGTTTAGACACCGGTTGTGCTAATTATCGTGCCCTAAGGCCGAGATCTGTACGTGATCACTCCCACTCCCTGTGTATATACCATGATATACAGCGTACCGTTATAAGGGTTAATAAATTGTAATACATTCTTTGATTTTTGTTAAATAGCCATTGTGAAGAAACGTATGTATGTCGTATATCGTCATTATCAAGTCGTACAAATGATCGATCTATTTTTTACATCTTTTTTTTTTCTACATTTTTGTCTATGTAAAGCAATAATGTTTAACTGCATTTCTGGACACAAAGTAAACAAGTTAAATCAAATGAAAATAATTGCAAATCTTCCTCCACTTGAGATCCCCCATTGACGTTCGATACGAGACAGGTGCATGCTTCTGACACCGGAAATTGTTAAACAAACATTGACCACGCGCCGAGTCAACAGGTTACGTAATGGCGAATACACTGGCAATGGTCAGAGTGGATAATCATTTTAATACATGGAAATAAAATATTTCTGACGAAGTAAGTTTAGTTTTCACTCATACAACTTACATAACACGCGATATCGGGAATTGTATACAATGCAAGCGACTTTATAGATGCTACCGGTATTTGAAAATATGATGCATAAGTATAAAGCGTAAATGTTTAAATGTTAATCATTAATAATAATTGGTAGTAATATCATGGAGATCTGTGCATCATACACTGATAATGTTACTTGGCAGTTTGATAACGCCATTTTAAAGCGATAAGATCGACGTATCGTCTGAATCGACGTATCGTAGGATTTTTTTAAAATTTAGGCTAAAAATGAGCAATTCGACTATTCGTCCGCATCGACGATTCGTCCGAAAAATACGGTACATATTTTGATGTCTTCATATCAATTAAATTTGAAGCCAGTTTATGAAGGTTTTGGCAATACTGAATGCAAATGATTACCGGTACATACATGTACGTTTAATAAATGTAACAAAACTGATATTTGTATGAAAAAATTTTTTGGGGCTTTTCAAATGGACTTAAGTGGTTTTATGCCTCGGCTTATTCCCCCACGTTCTTATCAGTATATTTACTGCAAGAGTATTGCCTAAAGAATTAAAAGTCTCTGAAATCATTGCAAGTTTTCTTCCAGGAGAAAAGTTCATATTTCCACCTATTCATTTTGGACAGACAAACATTTACCTGTTTACAAATACATGCCAGATCTTTTATTGTTGGATAACTACCGGTATCACCTGATTGGAGGGGACAAAAGACAATACGATTAATTTAGTATTAGTGGAAGACATTTAAATACCAAATTAAAAACTTTACCAAATTTCATGAAGTAAAACCTAAATTTACAAGGAGACTGTCATCTTTGCTAGCCAAGTGTTCAATTCATTATTCTTATCTAGGGAGAGGAGAATTACGAATTGGACACTTGGCTAGCAAGGAGGGACACTATAGGACCATGTTCTTTGTAAATCAAAATAACCAAGAGGAGTTTAATGTGACATGATTATTTAATAGGGTAAAAGTAGGTACATTTACACCGTAAACACTGTTGGAGTAGGCCCCTGTGAATCATTTCACTGTAAATACAAAACTCCTTAGTGTTTGGAAGACAACACTGAAACTAAAAACATTCAAATTGGAGCTTAAATTTTTCAAATGAACTACATTCAAAAAAAGATATTCAAAACTACAAACTTTCTTAATACAATATAATCTTCTGATATTTGTATAGGAAAAACAGGTTTTTTTTTTTCATTTTTGAAACAAAAAGTGTAAAAATTGAAACCAACAAATCCATAACATCATTACAATCTGTTTACTTTTATAAATGGCTTTCACAGAGAATCAACTGTTGAGTTAAAGATAAGTGTACTATGCATCACTTGTAATTTGGCTTTCAGATGCATGCTTTGAATGAAAGGTGAAATTCACTTCATGCAAACAAATTAATTGGCAAAGAGGAATATTCAACAATCAAACTAAGTTGTGGAAAATATGATCATGTATGCATTTAATAATTATTAGCTTTGAACAACAGCGGCTGGCAAAAAGTAAGAACATTGTATAAAACGCCTACACCTTTAACATTGTTGGAAACCTACTGGTGATTCACACCGACAACCAGAACTGTTGAATCTTGCATTACAGTAAATAACCCGAGCCTAACAAAAAAATCCTACGAAGGTTTGAAGAAAACCAGATAGAGATGTTTGGAGATAATATAGAACTTCTAAAATCAAAGCCAATTATTGTGAGAGTATACTTTAGTCATGGAATTTACAGGTTAATACATGTAAACATTAGTAAACATTGAGACAGTCAGTTATCGCCATGGGCTCTTGAAACTTCAATGAAACTTGAAATTGGACAAATTTGATTTACTTCAAACTACTAAACGGTTTCCAGTACATGTACAGTATATTTCATTGTAAAATATGTATTACATATGCAGGGATAATATTTTTTTTTTTATTAAATTAATAGGATTGGGAGTACATGTAAAATTGATGTAAGAAAATATTAAACATGTATTTAATGTGTATACAATGTATCTAAAATATAACTTGAGAAAGAATATATGAGCAAATACTTATTGACAGCCAATTAACACACACCCAGCAGTGTTTTATTATTTCTTGTTTAAGTTTGACACAATTCAGTGTTTTATGCTCTCAATACTAAGCATTACTTAAAATAATAAAACTACCAAAATACAAACTTCAGTTACATGTACCACTGGCATTAAAAAGAAAAATCTATAAAAGTTGACTGAACAATTATTCCAAGCAATTCATAAAATACCCGCAGAATATCAATCATGAAGTCAGTACTATAATCTCCTTGTCACTCTAATCCATAACGTCTGCCTTACAGTAATATATGCCCTATGAAATGTACAAGTACATAAAAAAATCCACAAATTCAAATTTAAAAAAAAAAAATTAAAAAAAAATTCTGCAGCTGCTGTGAAAGTAGCCCTGGTACATGTCTCCAATTATTTGTAGAATCAACAATGTACAGGTACACTATGCAAATATGACAATGAACACAATGAATCAATACCCAGAAGTCTGATTAATCAATACCCAGAAGTCCGATTAACACACTGACCAACAGATACAGGACATAAAAACATGTACACATCATCAATAAATCTCATTTCATTGTTGGTACAATTGTAGGTATGGATTTTTCAACATTTCATGTGTGACACATGTACAGTGGTAAAATAAAAATAAACGTACCACATACACTGTACTATAAGCATTTCCATTTAATATGCTATATTATAATTTCTTAAAACATGATTTATTGAAAGATCACAGATTATTTAATATCTTAAAAATATGGAATAGTATTGTCACTTCTATTATTAAACAATTTGATAAAAGTTTTCCATCACCAACAGGTACAGGTATAAAGGTGTGGATTTCTGATATTTGTCATTTTCCTCTTTTTTTATGCCACTGTTTATGTTGGAGGCGTTAAAATATCAACAGACTTCAATCACAGAATCTCTGGCTTGTCCCACTCCAATCCATTTGACTACAAATGTGAAAAGATAAACGACATTGGTTACAACTTTTTCTAATGATTTTTCATACTGTAAACAAACTTACATTTGTGACTTTATTTCACAATTTATAGGAGATAAACTGATTCACGGCGACTGATTTTGGGAGATGTAGATGTCTTGAAAATAATATACCAAAAACACAATTGAAAATTGGTTCACGTGAAAAAAATTTGCGAGATCAAGTCTCTTGTGAAAATTTCTCATATGCAAATGAAAATTGGTTTTCAGTATATGTATCAATGATTGTAAATGCAAGACATTCAGATGGGTGTACCTGGTACTCCGACAAGTTCTTCTATCTTACGAATGTAGTTCTGGGCATTCTGAGGTAGATCTGAGAAGTTCCGAGCTCCGGAGGTGTCTTTTTTCCATCCTGGCAGTGTCAAATATTCCACCTCTAATCGGCAGAGATCTTCATCTAGAGCTAACATAACAAAAATACCAAATTATAACATGATTTCTATTTCAATAGTGGTATTCTAAAGCTCTTTTTTGACAAGTTTAACAGCAGAATTAAATTACACTAAAAATGAAGTTCTCTGTGCATCATATAGATTTTTAAAATTTATACAAATATTATTACCCGGTAAGTAAAGTAAAAATTTAACAAAGATTGAAGCATCTTTCGACCCTTCCCTCAACTTCAAGGAGTTATATGTATAAATTATGAACATTTAAAATTCTTAACACAAGGACACTTCTTAATTTATAATTACAGAAACTAGAGTCTCTATAAATAATCAGATATGAACATGTTTTTATAGCATAATATACATCTAAAGAGTTAAACATATTTTGAAATTGTTTCCAAACCTCACCTGGAAAACTGTCATAGTTTTTCTCTCCATCCAACTCATATGCTATTCCTATCTTTACTTCATCAAAATCATCCAAAACATCTAGCTTGGTTAGGGCAAGACTACAAAAAATATGTTAATAAATGTTTGTCTTTTTGGAGTGACTTTGTTTAAAACACGTACCGGACTTCAATATACCGGTACATGTACATAATTAAATTTACATGTATTCTCACTCCTAAAGGACTGAGCCCATTGGCCATTTACAGCGAAAATCCCTTTTGACAAGGGAATTACCTGTAGGATTATGCCATGGGATAAAATCAACTTAACATACACAAATTGTAGTCTTCACCACTTTTTTTTTCATTAAGTCAACAGGGAGGGGGAAAAATACTTTTAATGATAGACATTCATTTTTGGTACGATAGTTCTTTTCTGGAGCAAGGCATTTTCTAAAAAGCATTTTTCATTGATTAAATATTCAAAAAGAGATATCTCACAAGACTGCAGTGTGTTGCATTAGCTTTACTGTGCAAGGCAGCAGTCTTAGTTTGTGAGACCACTGATGATGGGAAAGAAATAATATATGGAAAAAAAAGATCTAGTAAGTCTTCCAAGAAATTACTGTTGATGGAAGAGAACTACCAAGCCTTACTGTGTGAATCCGTTGATCATGGAGGAGTAACGTAACATGACAATATCCAGCCAACCCACTCGCCTCCTCCTCCCCGTCGTCACTCCGTACTCGTGGCCAACATTTACAAGTTTTTCACCTATTTCCTGTACATTAAAGATGCCCCGTGATGATAATAAGACTTTTCCTTATTATTTTGATACAATTTCTATATTCAAATTTAAATTCAGTCATACATGAAAACAATAAGTTTCTGTTAACCAAATATTACCAAAATCTTTAATTTCGCCTATAAATTGATATTGGAACAATCTTGAATATTTAGCTTTAACCTGATAAAAATATCTGAAGCAAGAAGTCTCAATTCTGTATCAATTCAGAGTAACAAGAAGAGTTCTTTTTTTAAGAAACATACCAAACAAATTATGCTTCAGCTATTGTATCAAATATCATATCAGACATTATAAAGAGGACATTCTGAAACATGTTCACTTACATTGTGGAGTTCAGTGGGAAATCCCCCACTGCCCACCCTAGTGAGGTAAGCTTTGACCACTCCCACAATGTCCCCCAAACAGTGAGGGGGAATTCCCAGCCCGGTGCAAACCCCTCCTATACTGCAGTTGGAAGATGTCACATAGGGGTACAATCCTATTTAAATAAATGGAATGTTGATTACATTTTACCATCAAGCAACTGCAAGTCATACAGTTAACAGATCAGTTCCACTCAATCCTTCTTACCAAAGTCAATGTCTAGAACATTAGACTGGGCTCCTTCAACCAGAATTATCTTCCCATCTTTGATGGCCTTGGCCAAGTATGGAATTGTATCCTTCACAAAAGGCTTTACCTTGTTTCTTAATACCTGTAAAGCAATCAAACACAATTAGTTATACCCTATACAGGGAAATATATTCACTCCCATTTTATTTTCAACCCTTTTGCCCTCATCAGCAGGTGAATTTAAAACTTGGCGAATACCAATGTCTCAAATTATCTCTCTTTAAACCCAAACATGTCTGGACGGTATGAAGATGGGGCGAAAATGTTTGCAAGTGCAGATGGGCAAAAATTTCACTGGGCAATATTAACCCTGTATACGATATTCGTAATCAAATTACAAACCACTAGTTTTATCAAGCAAGTGTGCTCATTTTTATTCCATATTCAATTATTTTCCGCATATGCACGAAATCATAAAAATTCAGATATCCATTTCCTAATATATTTTCTACTTTAAGAGAAATATTTAGAATTAAAGGCAGGAATGATTTGCTTGACAGGCCTTTATATTATACAGTAAAACACGGTTATAGCAAACACACTTATAATAAATTAACGCTTACAGCGAAGTGATTTTCATTCCCGGTGACTTTATTACATGTTGTACACTAGACAGATATAACGAATTACGCTTATAACGAAACAAAATCGTCCGTCCCTGGCACTTCATTATAAGTGTGTTTTACTGTAGACAAGTAAGATTCCTTAGATGAATGACTTGATGACATAAAGCTATAGACCTTGGCAATCTGTAGGGGACCATGTAATCACAGTACCTTGTATCTCTCCAGCTCTTTGTTCACGTCCACTTCCAGATCATCGTGGTGACTTTTGTAGTATTCAATCAACTTCTTAAATCTGAAGCAAGGAGTTGAACAAAATCGTATTATACACTTCTAAATATAGCATCAAACATCAATTCTGTTTTTCTCATCAGTGATTTTCTGTTACTGTTAACAGACCTTAACTTGTGGAAACATGTGAATTTATGGCAGTCTCCACAAAAAGTGCCATGTCTAAAAGATTTCTGAAAATATGTCGCAACATCTACATGTACAGGTATATCTTTACACCAACATTACATTTTACCTTCATTATCCCTAAGTCACTGTAATGAAACGAAAGTGAGGCATGTTGGAGATACAAACTGGAATAATAGATGTTCGCCAAGTAAACTTAAAAGTACTTACTTTTCTGTAAATAGAGAGAAATCCCCCACAAGATCACCCACACGCAAACCATTACGAGTTGCCTGACAAAAATCAGATTCAGTGAGTGTATTTTCAAATACAATTTCTAGTTAAGAGGTAAAAAAACCAAATTCATTGCTTAGAAACCTTTTCATCACTTAGGCTACAAAATGAGTATAATCTATATACTAGAAGGGATTTACCCATTGGTATCCCATTCCAAAGCATTTTTGGCATACCTAATGTAATTCATCAAAGGACAAGGTCACATAAAATTGAAATTACAGTTCTCAGGCCCTCGGTCATCAATTTTGAGTCGCATTGCAAATTTTATTTCATTTTTAATGAAGTTAAAAGACAGTAGTGCGGCCACCTATCCGGAAAAAAAATATTTATTCCCACTTTTGCATTAATCAGAACTCCTCGTGTTCAACCCTTATCTATTGCATTATCTTCAAAAGAATACCAATTAATTTCAATTATGCTTTCACTCTCTCTAGACCTGTCATGCACAGTAAAGTCTTCCAATGATAAAAAGAACGAAGAATTAGTATGAAACAAAACCATGTCCATAGTTTTGATAAGTATTCTCGAAAGAGTGATAATTCTACCATTGACAATAATAGAAGGCTACTCGGAGAGTTGTACTTTCCTTGACCATTTACGAAGTCGTGAAATCATTGAAATTTGATTTAGAAGGTTAGACATTCATTGTCTACTGTCGCCTAAAGAATATGACTAACAAAGGTGCATCAACAATACATGTTTTTGGACATTTGGTAATATATACGATTTTGGAACCCAAGATTGCCAATGATTATTTTAAAAAATGCCTTCATCTATTTTATTACCAATAAAAAAGAAAAAAAAAATGCCGCCTGCCATCATCTATTTTTGAGAAATTTGGCCTCAGAACCGTTACTTCAATTTTAAGTGGCCCAATGTCTTATAATTTCGGAGATCTAAGAAAATTTCCATATTTTCAAACTTTAATTGAAACAATTTTTCTAGGGAGACCAACTTTTTTCTTATGTTGATTTACAATTAAATTTATAAAGATGTGTATTTTTTTGTTTCCAGACAGTTAAAAAAAACGAAAAGCAAATTGTTGGACAATTTTTGTGTAAAAAGATCTCTGATGTGCAACAACAGATTTTGCATACCTTAGATGAATAGGCCGGACCAATGCCTTTCTTCGTTGTTCCGATTCTGTACATGAAAAATTTATATTGTAGATAGTCAAAGATTATAATATACGACATAAATGTGATGGACATAAAAGTTACTTTCATATAACATGTATTTTATAGGTATGTTCATGATTAGGGACTAAATTAAAAATTGTTTTGTTTGATGTACTCCGACGGACCCATCAAAATTGGCTCGACTCAATCATTTTTTTTTATCACTTATCGAATTCTTTTTTTGGGGGGGGGGGGGGGGGGGGATGGGGAAATATATTGATCATATTGGTTTTAAAGTTTAGGTTTCATCTGTTATATCCCGAAGACGCTTTAATAGATAAAAATATCGCTTGTAACTTGAAACATCTCTACAATACTGATGAAAAAGATCACGGACAAAGCCAAGCAAAAAATATAACACCTTTAGTTAATACCCTGTTGTCTGTGATCGGTCACCCCTTCAAGCTGTTTGAAGATTACCGCTATGCAGGAAGTCAAGACTTTTAAAAATCTGCGGCAGAAATATTACATCGTGAATGTAAAATTTCCAGTACAAAACATTTCCTTGTACACCTCACACTTTTCCTTGAATTATCATCATGATGACATTTTGGTCAAAGTGCGTACTATATACCCATGCTACAATTTTTCACGAATTTTCAGGCCCAAAGTGGGTGTGTGTGTGTGTGTATTATACACAACTGTGTATTATATTTGGCAAATTACGGTAATATACAAAAATATATGTCAGATAAAAAAAAAACAAACTTACCTACCGATCGACCCACTTTTGAAAATGTAGGTCAGAGTACATCAATTAATTTTTTTTTTTTAATGATGGCCTAGAACTTAACACTAAAGAGCAAACAACTTTTGATATTTTTAATGCATCAATTTGTAATCAGAATATGAATGTATGTACAAATGTAAATACACTTGTTTATACCTGTAGCAAGTAGTTAAGTTCCTTAATTAATTATCATATAAATAGGAAATATTTAGGGATTCAGGATAAATAAGTCTGACATGTTATTACTTCTAGTTTACTTATAGCTTTGACTAGTGCATCATCACTGTACAAGTCTCATTGAGATATAGCATCTGTGTTTATCTGAAGAAATTTTATTTTGACTTGAATGAAAATACGATGTCAAACTCAAACTAACAAGCAAATTGCCCTTGTAATTGTAGTGTACAAGAGTTCAGTGCTGTGTTTTTTTATTTAAATCCCACATCAGTGTCTTGATCCCTGTATAGGTCACTCACACACAAATGTCAATTCTGATTTCAATGCTGCCAGAAAATCTTCAGTCATTATGAAGTGTGCATTATTCTTGTATGATTTATACAGTGGTCTTTATTTAATCCTGGTTTAGGAACGTGTTTCAGTTAAGCATTTCATAAATTAGACTAAGAATATCCTATATCTTAAACCACAGGCATATCCATGACCAAGCTGTACCAGATTATAACTTGCGTGTATAAGATAAACAAATGCATCATACACAAAAACGAGAGATGACCTTTGTGCACTAGTGACAGAAATACAGAGTACTTACACATTTTTGCCACGTCCGGACTCCTGGAGACCATCCACCATCTGGTGAACATCAAACACTGAAAACAACGGAAAAATCAACTCATACAATACTGAATAGTCTGAAACCCAAGTTACAGTTCCATTTTAATGTCTTGCACAAAAATATTTATTGTTGTTTTGTAAAAATATACAATGTCATGATGGGTTTGGCTGTCACAAACTATTTGTTTTGTACATTTGAGTACAAAGTGATGTAAAATTAGAATTACAAAGCAGTAGAAATAAATTGAAGAGTGCAAATGTGCATCTTATTACACCTTATTCAATGACTGAATGCTACACTGTGCACAGATGACATAAACACATTCTAAATGTAAAGACCCATCAATGTCCCACTCCCAGGTTTAATGATTGCCTTTATTTTTTTCCAGAATAGGGCAATTGATAAGAAGAGATTTCAAGGTGATTAATTTTTAGATAAAATATAAATTTGTATCTGACTGGTTTCTTAATACTGTGGAATCATTAGATTTCGTGGTGGCACATTTTTCGTGGAATTCATTGGTACTTTCATCCATGAATTAACATTCTTTACGAATAATAAATTAGGTTATAAAGTCATATTTTTCTTTGTAGGTGTAAGATCATACACGAAATTATGTCCCAGCAACCTGTAAAATTTAAGCAATCCACGAAAATTGGCCCCCACAAATTTCAATGATTCCACAGTAGTTAATACTAAACATGACGAAATGCTTTCATCCAGCGTTGTAGGTTCTCAACAAATGGAAGATGACCTTGAAATCACAAAATCATTTTACCTGTTTAAATATTTAAAAACTAATCATCTAAATCATGTGACTTACTTTGCCTTCAAATAGGAATCATACATACATACATAATGAACAATTCAGCACCTCCAATGCCTGCATGAAACCTTTTATCAATTTCAAGACAACCTTTCTTAAACATCAAAGGTTCCATTAACATATTGTGATTGCTTTGTGATCAGTTTGGCAGGGTCAATTAAGAATTTAAGAATATTTCTTTCTGCAATCCAGTCTGTTATAGGGTGAACCAGTATGTATTGATTTTGTACAATACCCATCTTTATTGACAAAATGGTAAAGAAACCTATGTTAATATTGGATACCTCAGGCATACAAACAGCTAGACAACGCCAACCTGATGTATAAGATCTGCAATATGCTACATGGATATTTGCCTAATTGACAACAAATGTGACCCAAGTAAAGAAATTATGTTTACCTTTTTGTATGATTTTGTTCATGTAATCTTATCTCTTTTTGATTTATCTTGCCAGAAATGCAAATAAACAATTATTCCAATGCAAAGATAAATGATTAAAATACAATGAAATCAGTCATCTTATCATGTTGAGAAGTGGTACATGTCAAGACCCTAGGAAACCCACTAACCAACTCAGACAGCTGCAGATTGTTACAAATGGAGGGGAAATGGGGAATAAATGAGTGAATGAGAATGAGAAAGAGAATGAGAAGAAACCTATCATATGAACATAAGCAATTCTCAACCAGGTCAGGGACAAACCTTGACCTTCAGTAATATAGTCCTTATTCCTTGAACGGCTTGTATGACAATTCTGAATAAAGATTACTTTGTACACTTTGGCAATGCACTTACCTAGGTGGGCTCGGTTTGATATCAACAGTCTGTCTTGCCAACCCTCCAGACCCTTTGCAGCATTCTTTTCTATTTCTTCAAACAAGTTTGGCAGATGTACCACAACCCCATTTCCTGCATAAAGAGTGCAATAATGATAAGAGATAATATAAATTTAATGTAAAACACTTTGGATTCAATATCTGCCATTCTTTCTTTTTCATTCATGCACTACCATTGATCAATGAGTGCTATTGATTATTCAATTCTTTAATAGTTTTGGAGGTGTCTGACAACAGAATCTTTTGTTAATTTCAATTTAATTGACGTTTCTAACATTATTTCTTGATGAATGATTGATGTATTGATAGTGCCAAGTTTTGAAAAATTATTCAGTGTGTAAATTGCTTCTGATCTTCTTTCAAAGCATGCAAAACTAAGAAAAAGTTATCAAAACCTCGGGGCTGGCTTAAAGCTGAACACCGCTCGTAAGTAGGCACTGTCCGCCATATTTCTCTTTCATCACTGCTGTTCCTACAACCCCTATATAAGGCAAAGACCTCTAAACAGTTCAAAGTACTTCGCTGTAGAGGTCTCACCTGTGTGGACGTACATCTTGCCTCGCCGTGTTACTCGGTCGCGATGAAATTATCAAGTTTTACGCACTTTTTTCAAGCCAGGAGAATACTAACATCAAATAACTTGGTCAATGCATTATTTACAAACAGAATATGCACATAGAATAAGACATAAATGCATAAAATCCAAAGAACACGATGGAAATACTACACGTCGGCCACGAGTTTCAGGTGTGCAATCGGGTGTAACGAAATCGAAGGGTTTATATACCAGGTACCTGTGTGACGGTGCCTATTCACGAGCGGTGTTCAGCTTTAATATACTCTGCAAGATTATCCCTAAAATTAATGTACCGTATTTTTCCGACGATTAGTCGGTATTTTTTTTCTCTGAAGCAGAGCACCCGACTTATCGTCCAGATCGACTTATCGTAGGCTTGAGGTCGGAAAATTGTCAAAAATAGCATTAAAAATCTTGGTTTTAATCACCTATAGTTGGTTGTGTGATTGGAAATTACCTTGTTGAATTCCTTGTTCATCTTTATTAATTATCGTTTTCACTCATTTGTAAGCACTATAGTATACATACTAATAACGGTAATTAAAAATGGTACATGTCTTTAATCAATTTAAAAATGTTACCATTCCGTTTTTTATAAACACATTTTATAAACACGTCGTCACATGGCATCCATACATTACTAGTGGGAAGATAACATTGCACAGTAAAATTAAAACCAAATTCGAATGGAACAAATTATTGCGGTAAGTCCCGGGAACCTTTTTTTACAAATATTAAAGTACATATATTAATATTAAAGTTCTGTAAAATATTGTTGCAACTTACTGAGTTTTTATATATGTTTAATAAAATGGAGCGTATTTTTCTCAATCACATGGTAAATTTCCAATGATAAAAAAAATGCTGGAGTTTAGACACCGGTTGTGCTAATTATCGTGCCCTAAGGCTGAGATCTGTACGTGATCACTCCCACTCCCTGTGTATATACCATGATATACAGCGTACCGTTATAAGGGTTAATAAATTGTAATACATTCTTTGATTTTTGTTAAATAGCCATTGTGAAGAAACGTATGTATGTCGTATATCGTCATTATCAAGTCGTACAAATGATCGATCTATTTTTTACATCTTTTTTTTTTCTACATTTTTGTCTATGTAAAGCAATAATGTTTAACTGCATTTCTGGACACAAAGTAAACAAGTTAAATCAAATGAAAATAATTGCAAATCTTCCTCCACTTGAGATCCCCCATTGACGTTCGATACGAGACAGGTGCATGCTTCTGACACCGGAAATTGTTAAACAAACATTGACCACGCGCCGAGTCAACAGGTTACGTAATGGCGAATACACTGGCAATGGTCAGAGTGGATAATCATTTTAATACATGGAAATAAAATATTTCTGACGAAGTAAGTTTAGTTTTCACTCATACAACTTACATAACACGCGATATCGGGAATTGTATACAATGCAAGCGACTTTATAGATGCTACCGGTATTTGAAAATATGATGCATAAGTATAAAGCGTAAATGTTTAAATGTTAATCATTAATAATAATTGGTAGTAATATCATGGAGATCTGTGCATCATACACTGATAATGTTACTTGGCAGTTTGATAACGCCATTTTAAAGCGATAAGATCGACGTATCGTCTGAATCGACGTATCGTAGGATTTTTTTAAAATTTAGGCTAAAAATGAGCAATTCGACTATTCGTCCGCATCGACGATTCGTCCGAAAAATACGGTATCTCCAAATACTAAAACCCCCTTAATTTAAGTTTTTTTCTACAAATTTCATACAAACCTATAACAGCTGTGCACTTCTTGTTGACTATTCCACTGGGCAGAAGATGAAAATCATAAGCATTTTCACCAATAACAACAGTGTGGCCTGCATTATTTCCTCCCTTTTTTAAAAAAAATCAAATGAAGTGATTTATTCAATCCGTTACTATTTGGATATCATTGAGATGGTAAATATCTCAAAGAACAATAGAGAATAGAAGATAGAGAGGTTTCGTGTTGCACTAATTTGATAAAGATAAGACCAAATGGAGAGAAAATATGTTCTGAGGATTTTTCATGCTCTGCTTTAAAATTAATTAACCTTGACCGCTCTTTGGTGGGCTGAGGCCATTAAAATTTGGAAAATAGGGACCCTTAAAAGTTTTTGGAAAAATTTTGATAACCATTATACTTAAAATTCATGACATATTACTATTAGGTTTCTGGTCTTTATTATCAACTTTATTTTTGTGTTTTTGCAATAAAGAGGAGTATGTAAATAGCAAAAGTGACTATTGGAAAAAACAGAGACATATATAACAGAGATTGGCAACTGATCGAAATCTCGTGGTCCCTATTGTAAAGTATTCCCAGTTTAAATCAGTATATCTTTCTAATAAACAAATATATCGAAATATAAACAGCTATATCCTATTACCAAAACATTCAAAATATTATATTTTCATGAGTTTATGTCTTATAAACAATATTAAAAGAGGAGTTTTAGGAGGCAGTTGGCTACCCGTCGTCCGAGATTTCGCCGATGTTTTAAAGCTGACCTATATATTTTCTATATATTAATTAATCTTATTTTTAAATTTTTTTGTTTCAAAAACGTCTAAACCCTATGCACACTTTTCATAAAGACAATATACTTTTGTCTAAGATCAATATATCAATTTACTAATGTGTAGTTCTCAAAGTCAGGTTGGTCCCGTAACATTTTTCAACAACAAAAAAAGCTAATGGCGGAGCTGTTATTTATGTCTCTGGGAAAAATAAAACATTCAACTGGAAAAAGAATTGGGAATGGACAATATTATAGACAACAAAAAGCCCTTGGTGGCATGCTGCTGACCTAGTTAATTAATTGGTTCTTCTTCTTAAAAAATTCACAGTAAAGTTATGAAAGTATGCCTTGTACCCCCCCCCCCCCCCCAACGACTATGCATCAGCTGACACAATTCTATCTTTACATACATGCAAGGTGTTCAACATGTGTCTCTTGTTATTATCATAGAGATTAGTTCAACAGACTCGGCCAAATGATAAGTAGAAACATAGCAAGCCACCTCCTACACACTGGGTACTGAAGTGTACGCTTACTACGTATATTAATAACACTTGCATTTTTATATATTCATGTACATATTAATGTCAGTGTAACCCAAATTCCTATCCAAGAAAGAATGAATAATACTCAGGAATGCAGAAAACCCTAAACTTGATAAAATTCACTATGTGGGACTCAAAGAGAGCGTTTCGGGATTTTTATTTTTTTTATTTTTCGAATTTTGAAATAGTCCCTTAAAAAAATAATAACGGCATGCTTCTGTAATGTTACGGAAGGTCGATCAAGGTTATCACAAATGTGAAACACACAAAAAACTTTACAAATACATAACTTATAACAAAAGAGTGAAAATCTAAATCAAATAATGCAACAGATGAAGAGAATTAAGATAAAACACGGAAATACGAACCTGACAGCGACAGCAAATGTCGGCATTAGCAGCGATCATGTCAACTATTTTTCCTTTTCCCTCATCTCCCCATTGTGATCCAAGGACAACAGTTACGGGGTGTGTGGGATCTGTTCTAGGTTTTTTATGGGGAGCAAGACCATTTAATGACGTTGCCATGTTTTTGTTTTTTCACTCGACAGAGCTCAGAAATTGCTTGTGTATTCCTACAAACTATAACACTGCGCATGAACAGGGAAAAAAAGGCGCGAAATGATGCGTTTCGCGTTTACTGGGTCGTTCGTAGAATATTCGCAAAATTCACATGCATTTTTAAATTCACACAGGACCTATGATAAAATACAATTAACAAACTAATTTTTACAATCTTTAACCTACAGATATTTTTTTAAAGAATGGAAACAAGTCTCTTGCAACAAAAGGTACTTGGGCCATCGATCACCTATAGTTGACGTGTTATTTTTCAGTGAATGACGTCCAACTTTAAAAGCATGAAACAATTAATAATATCTTATTGAATTAGACTTTCGTCCCACTCTTTGTTATATGTTAATTGTCGCCCATGAAAGACTTTTTTACGAGCGACAACAGACAATGAAAAATGAGATGAAAGGTAGATCAATGAAAGTATATAACAAACTCCTTTATTATACTTTCATGTTAAATACTGAAATCTGATTGGTTTGGACGCAGTTGATAATCCGTTCTATTACCCTCAGCGTTAGCAACACACTTGGCAACAGGTAACAGTATATAAATAGTGCCTGCTTGGGAGGGTACCAAGCGGAGGTTGACAATGGTTTTCGAGGGGTGTCAATTTCAACTGGTACCCTCCCAAACAGACACTATTTATTTTATCATACTGAATGTCTTGATTTTATAGCAAATTTTACTGCTTTTATATAGAAAAGAAGTGAGTTCTACGGCGAACCGTACGCGCATAATTTACGCGCATTTAACAATTCGTTCTATCGGCCCGTTGCCAAGTGTGTTGCTAACGCTGAGGGTATGGGAACGGATTGTCAACTGCGTCTAAACCAATCAGATTTCAGTATTTAACATGAAAGTATAATAATATATGTGACCCTCATATAAGCTTTATTTTAAGTTTAATTAAAATAACAACCATGCAGAAGGAAATGAGCTTATATAGTGTTGTTGCTATAACATAGTTTATTAAAAGAATTCTTAAAATTACTATAATTTCTACCATATACCAATTTATTATTAAAATTCATTATCTACAAAAGATCTACAACAAATGAATGAAGTTGCATGTATACCGGTATATGTCTTCAAGATTTCAAAAAAATGTCAAATGGAGGGATGGGGGGGATTGATGTATGCATTTTCAATGGAAAGGGTTCGGTTTAAGGAATGTAAGGTATTCCTATATACCTACATGTATATACCTATATATTCCTATTTCAATAAGATCTGAAACCTCATTGTTTAAAACCTTTTTAGCAGTAGCTATCAAATAATTGCCCTTGTGAAGTAATTAATCAATATTTTTCATTCTTTACTGATGAAAGGATCGAGCCATGTGGCTCATAGGTATATAATACATGTACACACAGTTAACAGGAGAATGGTGGCGAATTCTACATGGTATATATTTCAGATGGACTAATATTATGTATTATTTATATACATGTACTAAATATATGTAAGACTAATTTAAAAGCCTTTAATTGTATAATTTCCTAATTTTATTAATACATGTAATATCATTCCATCAAAAAAATTAATATAACAAAATTTTTTAAAAAATAAAATGAATCAACAACAATTACTGAGTTTTGAGTTTGCCTGGCAAATACTAAAACTGAATGATAACGAGTCAATAATTGGCGTATTGTCAAAAGAATACAAAAATAAAAATCATTGAGTATTACAAACACAAGAGTACGTATCAACTGCTAGCTGTCTTTGGTTTATGCTAATCTCCATCAACTCAAATACTAAGAATTGTACATATATACAGCCACTTTATGAAAAAGACCATTCAACCTCTGACCCTTCAGTATTTAGTGAGCTAGCAAACTGTGGAGAATATGATCGACGTAACCCTGTAAAATTGTAATTGCTGTTCAGAGAATCACTGTTGATGACTACACCAGAGGACGCCTCAATTGACTGGTAGCTGTCTGTAGAACAAACCAATAGTCCTCGCTCCTCCTCCGAGGACTCGGTCCTCTTGTTCTCCTCAGGTATCTCAACTGAACTGAGAAGATAAACATGTATAATATAAACTGGATGCGGGACCGGGGTGCCATGATTACAAGGCAATTTAAATATCAAAGTTAGTGAAATGTGTATCACACATGTATACTTGTACAGATTATAATACAGTATACTATAAATTAATTATTACACCTGTTATAACAGTACAAAACATACAGAGAGCATTTTATTCACTTATAACTTATAGCAATGTAGTTCAAACATGCAGAGCTACACAAAAATATCCAAATTTTCTTATATTGCATTCACTTATATCGGTACTCACTTTTTGTTATAGCAGTAAATTGCAGGCAGCATTATACAAATGGATGCCATACTAAGCCATGTGGAGAGATGGACATCAGGGTTCCAGTGGAAAGGCTTTTCATTAAATAATGTCCAAAACAGCACAACCAATGGGGTTTGGAGGCTCTGACAAATATTAAAATTATTTTTCTTAATCTATTTGAACTGAAGAGTTACTGCCCTTTTATTGTGTTCTAATATACCATCTTATTACTACTAAGTCTTTAAAATGTTTAAAATGAACATTAAAATGATGGACATAATTACGGTAGATATATAGAGAGATTTAAAATACTTTCAGTAGGTTTAAATTCAGTATACCCTGATAATAAAACTTTTAAAATTATTTAAGAGTAGATCCTCCATTAATCATGACACTATTATAGTTGAAAATACATTGCAATTAATGTCATTTTAATGGTTACATGCTGCAGTGTCTATTAATTGTTACAGATTTCAGATGATGATCAACATACAGATATCAGTGAAATACATATTATGTCCTAGCTATTTACCATGATAATGATGAGATAATTTGCTCCTTCTGAAAAGTGCAAGAACAGCACAACAAACATGCGAGTCAGTAGCATGGCTAGGATGGTTATCCCTGAGTATAAATGAGTCAGGTCTGGACAGTCTGTAACACCAAGGAAGCACTCAAAATTAAATCGAAGCCTACAAGAAAATGGAAAGGAACCATGAAGAACTTGAGCACATGTGGTACAGGCCAAAATATCTAGAAAAATTGAATGCAAATCAAAGAAAAAAATAAATAATAGTAAACTACATTGAAGCCTACTATGTTCGGACTGGACAAGGGTCAGTCCAAACATTACGTTAAATCCTACTGTAAACCAAATTTTATCTGCATTTGAAAAATTTTCGTGAGGTTCGCGAGGACCTCGTCATCGCGAATATTTTTCGCCCCGAACCAGTCTTTGTCAAATGGTTGTGTTATAACAAGACAGGTCTGGATAAGGCTTGATCGCGAACATTAGTCATCGCAAACCAGTTTATCGGAAGAAAATCGCGATATATAGTCATCGCGAATAAAAGTTGGTTTACAGTATCTGGATTTAATGCCTATTAAAAGCTTCTATGTAGTTCACTATAATGCGAATTTCACCATGAGATTTTTTATGAATAGATATTTTTTGCAATGTAAAAAAAATACACATAACCAAATGCAATGATAGCCTACAATGTACTTATAATACTGTACATTGAAGAAACCTGAGTTTTCCCCTCTGCCACTAACTCAACCTGAATTGGGTACTGTTTAAATTCTATGATATATATACATGTATTTCTGTACTCTTTTTATTAGCTCACCTGAGCTGAAAGCTCAAGTGAGCTATTCTGATCACATTTTGTCTGTCGTCCGTCTGTCCATCTGTCTGTCTGTCCGTCTGTCTGTAAATTTTTCACATTTTCAACATCTTCTCAAGAACCACTGGGCCAATTTCAACCAAACTTGGCACATAGCATCGTTAGTCTAAGGGGATTCAAAGTTGTGAAAATTAAGGACCAAGCCCTCTTACAAGGGGAGATAATTAGGAATTAATGAAAATTTTCAAGAAATTTTCAAAAATCTTCTTCTCAAGAATCATTTGGCCAGGAAAGCTGAAACTTATGTGGAAGCATCCTCAGGTAGTGTAGATTCAAAGTTGTGAAAATCATGACCCCCTGGGGTAGGGTGGGGCCAAAATGGGGGGGTCAACTTTTTACATTGGAATATATAGAGTAAATCTTTAAAAATCTTCTTCTCAAGAACCATTTGGCCAGAAAAGCTGAAACTTATGTGGAAGCATCCTCAGGTAGTTTAGATTTAAAGTTGTGAAAATCATGACCCCCGGGGGTAGGGTGGGGCTACAACGGAGGGTTGATTTTTAACATAGGAATATATAAAGTAAACCTTTAAAAATCTTCTTCTCAAGAACCATTTGGCCAGGAAAGCTGAAACTTGTGTGGAAGCATCCTAAGGTAGTGAAGATTTAGAGTTGTGAAAATCATGACTCCGAGGGTAGGGTGGGGCCACAATTGGGGGGGGGGTCAACTTTTTACATAGGAATATATAGAGGAAATCTTTAAAAATCTTCTTAGAAACTAATTAGCCAGGAAAGCTGAAACTTGTGTGGAAGCATTCTCAGGTAGTGTTTATTTAAAGTTGTGAAAATCATTTCCCCCAGGGGTAGAGTGGAGCCACAATTGGGGATCGAATCTCTACATAGGAATATATAGAGTAAATCTTTAAAAATCGTCTTCTCAGAAACTAATAAGCTAGGAAAGCTGAAACTTATTTGGAAGCAGGTAGTGTAGATTCAAAGCTGTAAAAATCATGATTCCTGGGGGTAGAGTGGGGCCACAATGGGGGTGGCATTTTTAAATAGGAATATTAAATCTTTAAAAATCTTCTTCTCAGAAACTAATCAGCCAGGTGATTATTTAATATTGTTTAGATTTTAGCTTCTGGATGATTCATGGACAATTGGGTCTCACAAGGGGTTCAGAGTTTGATGTAGGTTTATATCCCATTTATAAACAATTGTTTAGGATCTTTTTGAGAGCTGCAATGCTCAACATGTAATATTACTATAAAATCATCCTGTTAGAAAAGGGACTAATGATAATAAACATAAGAATATCCAGTGGAAAAATTGATTTTTATTTATACAGGATCTACATGTATTATACTACATTGTCCAGATAGTTTTTATTATGACTCCATTAAGCTGATTTTATCATACCTATTGTTCCTCAGGTGAGCGATGTGGCCCATGGGCCTCTTGTTATGCATGATATTAAAACAAAAAATATATCTTTACCCATTAACACTCATACAAAACAAAAAAAGTCCCTATTAATGATTCCATGAAAGCTCATACAACTTGATCAATGTGAAGAAATTTTAGCAAACTTTAGAGAGAAACAACGCCTATAAAAAGTGCAAATATCAATATAAACTAACCCTTTCCAAAATGACTTAATGGAGTCTGCATCACCAAACCCAGGAATAAGATCAGTCCAAAAGAGCAATATCAGTGAAACGAGACAGAAAAAATAGGACCAGAACATCATGTGTACTGTTTCAAGAACGGCATGGTCTTTTGATGCAGTGGAAGATTTGGAAGACTTTTCAAATACAACATTGACGATGGCTTGTGGAACCTGAAAAAGGCAAATACAAAATGAAAATGATACTCATTACTGAAATTGTATTATAATTGACGTGTACAATATTTTGCGGAAATTAGTTTTTGAACAAGTTGGCGTGGATTTGAATTAGCGTATTCCTAAATGTGGCAATTCTTATACATATATGTATGGCATTTAGCGATGTACTTGATTTAGCTGGAGCCGCATTCCGCCAAAAGTGCTCAATAGAATACAAAGCCAAATGCAGTACGTTTACAGTATTTCTTTTATATATATTTTATATCTCTATTAAGTTTTACAGCACTGCATTGTTTTTTATTGATACATGTAATGTTACCAGTAATATTAGTAAAGAACCAAAACAAAACAAGTAGCAGGAGAAATACAAGTCTCCAATGTGGCTTTTGCACTTACCGGTATATTGTCATCCTGTGTAACTTGACCAGCATGAATTGAATATTAAATCTGCTTAAACATAGATTCCACTGAATTGAAACGTTATTCACAGATTTGCAATTAAGAGCAAAATGAAATGCAGCATTAGTTCTGTCATTCATTACAGTAGAAGTTTCCTTCTGATGGTCAGAAAATGTTAAACAAAATAGAGAGAGTATGACTCCATGCTTAAAAAGGTTGTCTATTAAAATTTAATCTGTATACATACCTGCTCTATACTTTCAGCTTTCTGATAGCATAAACATTTCAATAATGTATTTGTTCTGCCATTTTTATGAACTGCATTACTAAGATATATATATATATATAAATAGCACATTTTTACTTCTACTTCTAGTACTTGTTAGTGGTTACATAATCAATTGTAAAAGGACTTACTGTAAACAAACTATTTTTCTCGACGACTTTATTTCGCAATTTACCCAAGATGAAATAGTTCGTGGCAACTAATTTTCGCGACCAAGTCTTAAACACACCTGGGTTTTTTTATTACAACTACATGGCAAATACTGGTCCACGGCAAGAAATATTCAAGACAATGAGGCTCTCACGAACCTCGCGAAAATTTCTCGCACATGAGTAAAAGTTGGTTTATAGTATATTTTTAATATCAAATGAAAGTGATTATTCAAGTTAAATCTGTATACTTCAACTAATGTAACCGGTAAATGTGAATTCCAGCACCAGAGAAAAAAAGTTATAAAATACCTCATCCTATTTACTTTATTTCCTAGACACTCCCCTTGTAAGTCTGTGTGCATTGAACAATAATGTTAATGGAGTATTATATGACTGTGGAATGACTGGAATCATCATTGTTCCTTTCATGGGTAACCTTGCCCACGAATTTACATCCCCATGAAAGTATATACAAGCATTTGTTTAATATTTGTTAAAATTATCCCGAACTTTCTACCAATGAAATTATGTCCCACTTGGAAAATTTTGGCTACTCAATAACATTGACCCCCACGAAAAAAAAGGTTGCGGAACCACATGCAGTATTTATAAAGATAAGTACATGTACATTGTTGATAACAAATAAGCCTTAAAGGGGCATGTTCACGATTTTGGTCAAATTCTATTTTTCTGTTTTTATTATTTACAATGCATAAGGAATGCAATTCCAATGACCAAATGAAATTGGAGAGTCAGTAGTGAAGTTTTAAGCAAGATACAGGGCTCACAATTCTTTGTAATGTAAACAAGGCTCGTGCCCTGTGTTTGTTTACATAAATTCAATATACCGGTAAAAAATCTTTTTCAAGCTGATTTTTCATATTCCTACTCATTTTAAGCATATATAAACAGATCCTAACGTTTACAACATTCATTTTCGGTCTTAAACTGGAGTTTTCACTTCAACGTTCAAAATGTAAACAAAAGCTTTGTTTACATAGCAAAGAATTGTAAGCTCTGTAACTCGCTTAAAACTCAACGAATGACGCTCAAATTTTGGTTGCCTATTAAAAATGCCTTACTGAAGCATTGTAAACGTTAAAATCGGGAAAAAATTTTTTGACCAAAATCGTGACCATGCCCCTTTAAACCATGGACTTTCAGAATGATGTACCGGTACATGTACCATCTATCTCTTGCATCAAAACAACTTGAAAATGACACTGAACTCAAGAAAAATATGCACAAATTATTTAGGAAGTGGTACAGCACCGAGTTGGACATGTTGTGTTGATTTCAATTAGAAACTAGTGGGTATTGTTTTTTTACAAAAAAAACAAATGTCTCCCCTTCTCCCCCAGGTTTGTAATATGGGGCAAATTTAATAAGTGAAAAAGAATGATGTCAGGTATATGTTATATATCATCCATATATGATACAAGTCATTATTGTAAGGATTTTTTTCCTGATGACTGACCCTAAGATCCAAATAAGTCAAGGTCAAAAAGTTTGGTATGGTTCAATTTTTCGCTAGATCATCAAACTTTGTTTTAAGTTTAAAATCACTGTCAAAGAATTTAGAAGTTATGGTCTGGAAAAAAAATTGATTTTTTTCTTAATTTGACCTTGAGTTAGTAAAAGGGTCAAGGTAAAAAATTTACAGTAGTATGTCTCATGGTATTTAGTTCTTTGTTTACAGTTTGAAATCCTTCTATCAAAGTATATTTAAATAAAGACAAGAATATTTTTTTTTCTAATTAGACCTGGAAAAAAAATATTAGGCCAAGGTAAAAAATTTTGGTAGGTTCTAGCTAGGTTACTTACTATCTATCTGTGATAAAAGTTTAAAGTTTTTATGTTGAATGAATCTCATGTTATGATTTGTACAATATTTTTTAGAAAATGAATGACCTTGAAACACAAGATTAGTAAAGGTCACAAATTATGGTGATGTGCACTCTTACTCAATACCATTTATCTATGTTTTAAGTTTGAAGTCTTAATGTCAAAGGGTATTTAAGTTACGACCCAGACAAAATTTTATTATTTTTTTCTTAATTTGACATTGAGTAAAGACAAGGTCAAGGTCAAATATAAAACAAAAGTACACCTCAGTGTATTATTATTGTTCTTTGTTTAAAGTTTGAAGTCCTTCTATCAAAGTATATTCAAGAGATGAACAATGACTTTTTTTCTAAATTGACCTTGAAAAAAATATAATGTCAAGGTCAAAAATTCTGGAAGGGTTCAGCTAGGTTATATACCATCTATCTATGATACAAGTTAAAAGTCTCTATGTTGAAGGAGTCTTGTGTTATGGTCTGGACACTGTTTTTCATAAAACGCTTGACCTTGAAGGTCAAAATAGGTCAAGGTAAAAAATTATGGTGACGTGCACTCTTACTCAATACCATCTATCTATGTTTTAAGTTTGAAGTCTTAATGTCAAAGGGTATTTAAGTTACGACCCAGACAAAATTTTATTATTTTTTTCTTAATTTGACATTGAGTAAAGACAAGGTCAAGGTCAAATATAAAACAATAGTACACCTCAGTGTATTATTATTGTTCTTTGTTTAAAGTTTGAAGTCCTTCTGTCAAAGTACATTCAAGAGATGAACAATGACGTTTTTTTCTAAACTGACCTCGAAAAAAAATATTAGGTCAAGGTCAAAGATTTTGGTGGGGACTAGCTACGTTATATACCATATATCTATGATACAAGTTAAAAGTCTCTATGTTGAAGGAGTCTTGTGTTATGGTCTGGACACTGTTTTTCATAAAATGCTTGACCTTAAAAGTCAAAATAGGTCAAGGTCAAAAATTATGGTGACTTGCACTCCTTCTCAATACTATCTATTTATGTTTTAAGTTTGAAGTCTTAATGTCAAAGGGTATTTAAGTTACGACCCAGACAAAATTTTATTATTTTTTCTTAATTTGACATTGAGTAAAGACAAGGTCAAGGTCAAATATAAAACAATAGTACACCTCAGTGTATTATTATTGTTCTTTGTTTAAAGTTTGAAGTCCTTCTGTCAAAGTATATTCAAGAGATGAACGATGACGTTTTTTCTAAATTGACCTTGAAAAAAAAATTTAGGTCAAGGTCAAAAATTTTGGTGGTGTTTAGCTACGTTATATACCATCTATCTATGATACAAGTTAAAAGTCTCTATGTTGAAGGAGTCTTGTGTTATGGTCTGGACACTGTTTTTCATAAAACGCTTGACCTTGAAGGTCAAAATAGGTCAAGGTCAAAAATTTTGGTGGCGTGCACTCCTTCTCAATACCATCTACCTATGTTCCAAGTTTGAAGTCTTAATCTCAAAGGGTATTTAAGTTACGGCCTGGACAAATTTGGATGAAGAAGAAGAAGAATAAGAAGAATAAGAAGAACTAGATCGTTCTCGTTGCAAGCAACGAGTGGGTCTTCCGTCCGATTTTTGAAATAAAGTGATAAAACTCATCGTTTTAAAAATAAAATTGTGAGTCTACGCAAAAAAAAACAAAAAAAAATGTTTCGGCACTCGGGGCTTGAACCCGGGTCGCCTGGGCACTGTCCACGACCATAACGACTGAGCTACTCGGACTCTCGCTTCAGTACTTTGACCCTTAATATCTCGAGAATGCGTTGATCGATTTTAAAACAAATTACATATTCTGAATCAGTAAAAGGGTCACTATCAAGCCTGCAGAAAAATATAAAAAAAGAAAAAAATTGAAAAAATCGATTTTTTGTCTTTCCATCCGGTGACGACCGGAAGTGACGGATGACGTTTCTATGACCATGTTGCACCAGAAAATCGATATATCTATCATCACTGAAAATTTCAGCCCTCTATCTTTTCTCGTTTTTGAGAAACGTCGCAGACAAAATTGACTTTTAAAAATTGTTTAACGACGATAACTTCCGACCGGAAGTAAATTTTGGAAATTGGTCACGGCGGTACAAACTTCAGATAAGGAGGCATCAGCCCTAAAAATTTGAAGGAAATTAAACGAGCCATCTCCGAGAAATCGCCTGCACAAAATTTGCGAGGAAAAAAAGAATAATAACTAGACACGATCTCGTTGCGAGCAACGAGGAGGTCTTCCGTCCAATTTTAAGAAGGTAAAATGACCTTGCTTTTTGTCTTCGTTAACGAAACATATCTGGAAATTAGTGTAGGATCTAAAAGAGCTATGGCTAGATGACATTAGACCCCTCTTGATCCCTAATTTGAAGGATCACACAACGTATCACAAAATATTTCAACATTAAGTTATTAATAAAAGACTTGAGCCCTCTCGGCCCCTAATTTGAAGGGCCAGACCCTTTTTCTTGATGTCAAAATAAAGCTCTTGTCATTTTAAACACATTTGGTTCAATAAGTCTTTACAAATAATGTACTGTTCTCGAGATATCTGGAAAAGATCGATTTAGGGGCCAACACGTTAACTCCTTTTAGGGGCCGGATATAAAAGAAATTATGGTTGCATATCGTTAAACACATTATTATGAGCATCTTTGGTCAATATTGCTTTTCAAAATTTTCCTCCATTTTGAGATATTGATGATCACAATTTTGGACTTCTGGCCCCTAAAAATCCCTTATTACATAACAGAGGAGCAAACACTTATCATGTATAGATAACCAACGCTACGATGAACATAATTGCTTCTATAACATATCACAAAATATTTCAAAGTTAAAAGTTATTAATAAAAGACTTAAGAGCCCTTTCGGCCCCTAATTTGAGGGGCCAGCCCCTTTTTCTTGATGTCAAATAAAAGCTATTGTCATTTTAAACACATTTGGTTCAATAAGTCTTTACAAATAATGTACTGTTCTCGAGATATCTGGAAAAGATCGATTTAGGGGCCAACACTGTAACTCCTTTTAGGGGCCGGATAACAAAAAAATTAGAGTTGCATATCGTTAAACACATTATTTTGAGCATCTTTTGTTCAATACTGCTTTTCAAAATTTTCCTCCATTTTGAGATATTGAGGATCAAAATTTCATACTTCTGGCCCCTAAAAATCCCTAATTACGTAACAAAGGAGTAAATAATTGTCATGTTTAGGTCAATGACGTTATGATGAACATAATTGCTTCTATAATGTATTACAAAATATTTCACAGTTAAAAGTTATATCTTAAAGACTTTGGAGCCCTCTCGGCCCCTAATTTAAAGGACCAGCCCCTTTTTCTTGATGCCATATGAAAGATCTTGACGTTATTAAGTTTTTTTGTTCTACATGTTTTACCAAAATACTATCGAGAAAAAAGATATTGAAAGAAAACCACCAAAATTCATGACGCTTTTTAAAGCGTAATTTTCGAGCTCGGGCGAGCTTCGGCGCTTTTGGTCACAGGTCAATGTATATACCACATGTCAGATCTACAACCTTTCGTCTACAATCCCTGAAAGTTTGAACTCAATATCTTAAATCGTTTAGGAGTTTACCCCTGGACAAGCCGACCCTCTGAAAATCGCTAAATTGTTTAAATCTCAAAACCGGAAGTGACGTCGTCATTAAAAAAAATTTCCAATAAGGTTCAGATCATTATCTATCATACCTGAAAGTTTCGTGTAAATCGTTCGAGTAGTTTCTGAGAAATCGTGTACACAAAATTTGTAAGAAAAAAAAAGAAAAATAATAATAACTAGACACGATCTCGTTGCGAGCAACGAGGAGGTCTTCCGTCCGGTTTTATAGTTGAGATACATGAATGATCTAGCGTTTGCTATTTATTAGGTAAACATGATAAAGAAATAGAAAAAAGTGATATTTCATTGAAAAGGCCAGAAGCTTTTTTCTTTCAGATTCATGTTTAAGAACTTTCGTTGGAAACATTTAGATATCTCTTGGCCCCTAATTTAAAGGATCATCCCTTTTTTTCTTGATATTAAAAGAAATTAAGGTATTTCAATATCAATAACATTTTGTTTAACAAGAGATTAGAAATTCGTTACCGTTTTTGAGATATTTTGGGGTTTTTTAGGGGCCGACCCCTATCTCCTTATAGGGGCTTTTTAACGAAATTTTGTTGGTGAAATATTGTTGAGTACATCATTCCTAGTATCGTCTCTTCTATAATGCTTTTCAAAATATTTGTCCTTTTAAAGATATAAAGATCTAAGAATTGTACTTCTTGCCCTTTAAAATCCTTTGGCCCCTAATTTGAGGGGCCTGTCCCTTTTTCTTGATATGAAATGAAAGTTATTTTTAATCTAAACACATTTTGTTCATTAAGTGTTTAGAAATTCGTTAAATTTCTTGAGATATTTGAAAAAGATTGTTTTAGGGGCCGACCCCTTATCTCCTTATAGGGGCCATTTAACGAAACTTTGGTTAATACATATCATCACGAACATTATTCTGAGCATCTTTTCTTATATAATGCTTTTCAAAATATTTCTCCTTTTTAAGATATAAATGATCAAAATATTGGACTTCAAGCCCCTTAAAACCCCTAATTATGTATCATATCAACAATTTTTAACCATGTATAGATAAATAACAAAAAGATAAACAATTTTGCTTCTATAACACATTACAAAATATTTCTTATTAAAGAGATACAGATAATTGACTTTAGACCGTTCTGGGCCCCTAATTTGAGGGGCCAGCCCCTTTTTCTTGGTGTCAGTTGAAAGGTATTTTTAATCTAAAGACATGTTGTTCATTAAGTGTTAAGAAATTCGTTACCGTTCTTGAGATATTTGAAAAAGATTGTTTTAGGGGCCGACCCCTTTTCTCCTTATAGGGGCCATTTTACAAATTTCTGTTTGTTACATATCATTACAAACATTATTCTGAGCATCTTTTCTTCTATGATGCTTTTCAAAATATTTCTCCTTTTTAAGATATAAATGAACACAATATTGGACTTCTAGCCCCTTAAAACCCCTAATTATGTAACATATCAGCAATTTTTAATCATGTATAGATAACTAACGAGAAGATAAACAATTTTGCTTCTATAAAACATTACAAAATATTTCTTATTAAAGAGATACAGATAATTGACTTTAGACCCTTCTGGGCCCCTAATATGAGGGGCCAGCCCCTTTTTCTTGGTGTCAGTTAAAAGGTATTTTTAATCTAAACACATTTTGTTCATTAAGTGATTAGAAATTCGTTACCGTTCTTGAGATATTTGAAAAAGATTGTTTTAGGGGCCGACCCCTTATCTCCTTATAGGGGCCATTTTACGAATTTTTGGTTGTTACGTATCATTTCAAACATTATTCTGAGCATCTTTTCTTATATGATGCTTTTCAAAATATTTCTCCTTTTTAAGATATAAATGATCAAAATATTGGACTTCTAGCCCCTTAAAACCCCTAATTATGTAACATATCAGCAATTTTTAATCATGTATATATAACTAACGAGAAGATAAACAATTTTGATTCTATAAAACATTACAAAATATTTCTTATAAAAGAGATACAGATTATTGGCTTTAGACCCTTCTGGGCCCCTAATTTGAGGGGCCAGCCCCTTTTTCTTGGTGTCAGTTAAAAGGTATTTTTAATCTAAACACATTTTGTTCATTAAGTGATAAGAAATTCGTTACCGTTCTTGAGATATTTGAAAAAGATTGTTTTAGGGGCCGACCCCTTATCTCCTTATAGGGGCCATTTTACGAATTTTTGGTTGTTACATATCATTACGAACATTATTCTGAGCATCTTTTCTTCTATGATGCTTTTCAAAATATTTCTCCTTTTTAAGATATAAATGATCAAAATATTGGACTTCTAGCCCCTTAAAACCCCTAATTATGTAACATATCAGCAATTTTTAATCATGTATAGATAACTAACGAGAAGATAAACAATTTTGCTTCTATAACACATTATAAAATATTTCTTATTAAAGAGATACAGATAATTGACTTTAGACCCTTCTGGGCCCCTAATATGAGGGGCCAGCCCCTTTTTCTTGGTGTCAGATGAAAGCTCTTGTATATATAAACTTTTATTGTTCTATATATGATAACAAAATATTTATTACAAAAAAGATATTCGTGATCAAGTCTCAAATTTCCCCAAAATTGTCAAAAAAAGTTAACATCAACATTTTCAGGTCCAGGCGAGCTTCAAGCACAATGCCTTCTGGTGAAATCTAAAACAAGCATGCAAATCTACCATAACCACTCTATCTTGCATAAAAATTTCAAGTCTCTAACTATAACGGTTTTTGAGAACACGCGTGGACAAAATCATGATCCAAAAAACACGAAAAAGGGAGATAATTCAAAAGCGGAAGTGAATTTTCAGACAGAAAGTGGGATGCAAAGAGACATTCACCTAAGACATCATCCCTGTAAAAATCATTAAAATCGATAAAGAAATGGCCGAGAAATTAAGGGTGTCTACCAAGAAGAATAATAACTAGACACGATCTCGTTGCGAGCAACGAGGAGGTCTTCCGTTTGATTTTTAGAAGGTGAAATGACATCATCGACATTGATTTTCGACAAGAAAACATTATCTGGAAAAAGGAGTGAAGTGCTAATGCTTTTCTGTATCGCTTTTTATAAGTTCTCTTACGTTGCTTTTTTAAATACTTGCATTTCTCCTAACTGAGATAGAAATGATGAAACTTTTTACCTCTGACCCCTAAAACCCCTAATTAGATAACGCATAAGTAAACCATACATTGTTAGAATATATAAGCATTTTATACCTAATTTTGCTTTTATAACCTTTCACAAAATATCTCTCAGTAAACGGCTACAGATAAAAGACTTTAAAGCCCTCTGGTCCCTTAATTTGAGGGGCCAGCCCCTTTTTCATGATATCAAATAAAAGGTTATTTATTTCGAAACACAGTTTGTTTAACAATTGTTTATAGCCTTTCACAAAATTTCCCTCAGTTAAGGGCTATAGATAAAAGACTTTAGAGCCCTTTGATCTCCTAATTTTAGGTGTCATTCCCTTTTTCTTGATATCAAATGAAAGATCGTTTGATTCTTAACACGTTTTGTTCAAAAAGTGTTTAGAAATGTGTTACCGTTCTTGTGACTATGGGAAAGAACGTTTTAGGGGCCGATCCCTTATCTCCTTTTAGGGGCCGTTTAACGAATTTTTGAAGATTGCATATTGTTAAGTACATCATTTTGTATATTACTCCTAATAAATTATGCAATGACATCTATAGCAAAAAAATCATCCATTTTCACAAAATATACTTCTTATGGTACAAAATCCACTCAAAATTACACTTAAATGAGAAATCTGAAAATACCATGTAGTATTGAAGGTGGCACGGGACAGTTTTTTGATACAATTCATTGTAGCCAGGGGATGCGTGTCTTCGGAACTCTGTAACTAGAATTTCCTCAGTTCCCATTTAGCACAAATACCTTTAATTCACTCTTTATAAGGCCAATCACCACTTTCTGAAGAAAATTACTAGTCAAAACCTGTAACATTTTCTACATACTGGTTTTTATGAGATTTTGACCCTTTCACATTTTGCTAATTTTTCATGATTTTTCAGCTTTTTAGACCTCCCCCAGCTAATTCCCTGCAAAGGGTTGACCTTCCGTACAGTGTGCATGTTACACCATCACATATCAGAAACTTACCGGTGTATAGGTTACAATGTCCCATCCAGCTTCTTTTCGTGTTATTTTACCTCCCGTCTGTAACTTGCGATTTCACTGTGTAAAGTCAACACAACAGTCATAGCCGCAGGTTTCGCATTTTACTTCTGATTCTCATGTACCTAAGATATGGGGCCTACATATCGCATATCAATTTCAACAAGAGACATCCCTCTAACTAATGATAATCATTAAAGATCATTTCATGAATTTTAGCAACACTCATAAGCCTTCAAGTACAGCAATTCTTATTTTTACAAAAATCCGAAACTGTCCATTGCTACCTTAGATCATGACATCATCTTTATTAAATAACCCGTACGTAAAATGTAATCATATTGAATTAACCTGTACAGTAGCATTTCGTTTGGTATAACCAACACCGTTTTTATACAGTTGTTTATATAATATATACTAATATAGAGTATTATTAAATCACAATATGCTAAACAAGAGTTTAAGTAAAAGGGCTGTTCAACATGCACGTGTGTAATGCCGATTTAAAAAAAGAATAGCCATATGGCCATATTTGAACGGTGGATATAGGGAAAGGGGGGGGGGGGGTCATCGCAACAAGTTGTTACATATTGTCTATTACGGAACTGTAAGTAATAATTATTATTGAATTATCATCATTACCAAAGAATCATCAGTTTGGATTTAAATACACACATGCATATATTCATATAGCTGGAATATTTCCTGGAGGAATTAAATTGCCGTCAAGTCTGTGTGTTCATTCGATAACTATTTTTTAAACACCGATCCAAAGTTTAATATAATTATGTAGTTGTTACAAAACATATGTCATAAACGTCATTTCACCCCCTCCCCATAGATCTATGTCAATGGATGAGTTCATTGAATGATTCAAACCTCAGTCGTTGCGTGAATGGTAAAGCAGGACTTCGCGCCATAATATGTCCCATTCATAGTTTTTGCGCGCCGATTAGTGGACGAGTCCAAATTGGGATCATGAGAATACTCCAGAGCACACCGTGTGTACGTAGCATCGGCGGGGGGGGGGGGGGGGGGGGGGGGGCTGCTACCCCCACTTTTTTTGCAGCAGAAACTTTTCTTAACTTTACATAAAAAATAGAAATATCGTGAATTTGCCCGCCCCCCCTCCACTTTTGTCGGAGCATGTAAAAAAAAAATTCTAATTGAATTGAATTGGAATTACAATTAGGGATTTCTAACGTGATTTTGAGAATTCACCTTTTTTTCAATTGCTTGTCTGGATGTTTCGGATGAAGCTGCCTCTACACACTTTCAAAAACAATGTTGTATGTGCTTGAATATCCTTTCCTATTTCTTATGGGAAATAAAAACAAATGCCTTTCAGTTGATTTTGCATCTTAATATAACAAATAAAATTTAAAAATTTGACTGCTTTATCTTCCACTTTCAAGCTTACATAAAATTATTTGATTCCTCGATTAATGGGACCCCCCCCCCCCCCCTGGGAAATGAAAATTCATTAAATTTACATAGTAAAATTATCGAAAATATGCCTCGGACCCCCCCCCCTGGCAAACACAATTATCCTTCGGACCCCCCCCCCCCCCCTGGAAAAATTTTCTGGATCCGCGCATGGAAATAATTTAATTTCAAGTGATATACATGTACATGCACTAGATGGAAAAAAAGACTGAAATTTCTTCTTAAATGCACGTTCCGTTTATGCATTTATGATCAGCAAAGAAAATTAAAATTCATTCCTTATAAGATAGCCAAATTGATACATGCATATGCTTTCATTGAATAACTTTGTTTAGTCAGGCAAGCTTTTTGGAAAGTTATCACTTGTGGTATATAACGGGATGTTTTGCACGTAAACATGTAATGTCCTCCTGATCTGATTCGCTCTCAGATGGTTCGCCCCGTGATGTTCCCGTTATGTATATGAAACATATACATGTAAATGTAAAGTAAATAGACCACGATATTTATGAAATTAATATCCTTAAGAGTTTTTGTTCGATATAAAACATTATTGGAAGTACATGTCATAACACATTAATTTTACTAATATTATCATTAATGAAACAGTAATACAATAGATAATTGAAGTACCTATTAATGATTATCTGATTTAACACCGTAATTTATTCATATAATTGATTAAAAACCACTTATCTCATTATGAATTAACAATGACTATTACATGTAGCTTGTACATGTACAAGTCAACACCGTCTAAATTAGCGGGAGACTTGAGCATGCAGATAATGGCGAGACAAGTGATAATTATGAGACCAAGGGTAATATTTATATCATTTGGTCGTTAAATCTAATAAAAATTAGTGAGTAAGTGTAACAAAGTTTATAGAAATGGTTTCTTTGTTTTAAAATGTTAAATTCAGTTGTTGATATATAAAGAAGAATTGAATGACATTATGTGTCCTCTACTCGCTAGCTCCCCTTCTGCCCGAATCTAGAGCTAACAAAACTTATACACCGAATATATTAAACAATTATTCTAACAGAATAATAATGAATGAAATCATAAATGAGTTTTCTTTTTAATGAATCGCGCGACCATTCAGAAAAGGTTAAACCGATAGTGCATGTGACCGCTACTATTTTACGGCCTGAATCTAAACAAATCTTGTTTAGAAAATCATGTGTATATTACACCACTGGTTTCTTAAATTCTTCGGTGTTATTGGGCATCGATTAGTTTTATCGTGTTAGCACCTACCGCACACATGTATTATTGTAACATTTAAACTGCCTTATTTTGAACGCTTTTAAATTTTATTTTCAAACATCGCTTTACTCCCTACACATTGCTTAACTCTCTCTCTCTCTCTCTCTCTCATAACTCAAAAAGAAAAGACCTCTAATATTTTGTTATGCAAATTAATCTTCACAGATTACAGACAAAAAGATAAGTTGGATCAGGCATGGTGTGAATATATTTTACATTTGTTGAAGTGTGTAGTGTGAATGAACTAAATTCTGCAGCAAAATGTCAGAAATAGACACGGATAAATGTATTTATTTTTCAACTCGTACGATTGTTTGTAAAAAGTAGTATTATATTGGTGACATTTTTTACACACTATCATTTGATTCAGTGTTAAATCAAAGGTTAGATGCATGATCTTTAACCAATATGATTAAAAACAATTATTTTACACAAAGAATCAATGGACATTTACATGTGTCATCACACAGAAACACAAGAAGCCTGTGTCTTAGACTACCGTAGATAGCTTGTCCGCTAGCGCGGCATCTCCTCGGCCATGTTTTATGTAAGTGTATACACAACGTGGTTGGTTTAAAACGTTTGCAATTTAACAAATTAATTTTATTTTCCAACAATAAAACTATTTTATAACATATAGACAAGATCACAAAGAACACCTTTTCCAATGACAGTTATACTACCTACCATTTTTTAATAAGGAAGCTAAACAGCATAACTTCGTAAGTTAAGGTTAAATTTTTTCTACACTTTATTATATCGTTAAAATCGGAATTCTTTGTGTTTGCATCTAAATAAATAAACCCATGCAACACAGCAAGGCGCAAATCTTGTGTATTAGATAACAGCAGACCGCTAGCTAGTCCAGTCGCGACCTATTTTCTCGGCCGCGGGCGAGTTATCGGATGCGTAATTGTTCACATACATGTACACAGCTCGGAATCCAGCTAGATTTTAATGTTGTGCAGTATACGAATGTATTGCATAGACGTATTTTCTTTATCCGTAATGTATTTCACTAGAATTTAAACATATAGTATCTCTCTCCGTATGTAAGCTGGTAACTGTCTATGGTAGCCTTATGTCAGTTATACGCATAAAGACCTCGTTTACTATGCTAACGAGAACAGATACATGGTAACAAGTCTAGCTTTTTACACTCATATTACGCAATACCCGAACAAAATATTATTGACACGACATTGATAAGATCATAATGAGCAACTTTTCCAGCGAGAGCCATATCGAAATCTGAACCGCTTTTGAGTTATAGAGCGAAAACTTTCAAGGGCTCTAGGCTCCTAATTTGAAGGTCCAGCTCAATTTGCTTGATGTCAAATGAGAGATCTTGATTTTATAAAAAAATTTTGTTCTATATGTTTTAACAAAATACTATCGAGAAAATAGATATTCAACGAAAACCAGGAAAAATTATGACGCTTTTTTAACCTTAATTTTCGAGCTAGGGCGAGCTTCGGCGCTATTGGTCAGAGAACAACATAAATACCACATGTCAGATCTACAACCTTTCGTCTACAATTCCTGAAATTTTGAACTCAATATCTTAAATCGTTTAGGAGTTTACCCCTGGACAAACCGACCCTCTGAAAATCGTTAAATTGTATATATCTCAAATCCGGAAGTGACGTCATCATTAAAAAAAATTTGCAATAAGGTTCAGATCATTGTCTATCAGATTTGAAAGTTTCATGTAAATCGGCCGTGTAGTTTTGGAGAAATCGCGTGCACAAAATTTGCAAGAAAAAAAATAATAGGGAAAAATAAACCGAACGAAAACAATAAGGTCTTCCGTTGGAAAACGGAAGACCTTAATTACCGTTCTTGTGACTATGGGAAAGAACGTTTTAGGGGCCGATCCCTTATCTCCTTTTAGGGGCCGTTTAACGAATTTTTGAAGATTGCATATTGTTAAGTACATCATTTTGTATATTACTGCTAATAAATTATGCAATGACATCTATAGCAAAAAAATCATCCATTTTCACAAAATATACTTCTTATGGTACAAAATCCACTCAAAATTACACTTAAATGAGAAATCTGAAAATACCATGTAGTATTGAAGGTGGCACGGGACAGTTTTTTGATACAATTCATTGTAGCCAGGGGATGCGTGTCTTCGGAACTCTGTAACTAGAATTTCCTCAGTTCCCATTTAGCACAAATACCTTTAATTCACTCTTTATAAGGCCAATCACCACTTTCTGAAGAAAATTACTAGTCAAAACCTGTAACATTTTCTACATACTGGTTTTTATGAGATTTTGACCCTTTCACATTTTGCTAATTTTTCATGATTTTTCAGCTTTTTAGACCTCCCCCAGCTAATTCCCTGCAAAGGGTTGACCTTCCGTACAGTGTGCATGTTACACCATCACATATCAGAAACTTACCGGTGTATAGGTTACAATGTCCCATCCAGCTTCTTTTCGTGTTATTTTACCTCCCGTCTGTAACTTGCGATTTCACTGTGTAAAGTCAACACAACAGTCATAGCCGCAGGTTTCGCATTTTACTTCTGATTCTCATGTACCTAAGATATGGGGCCTACATATCGCATATCAATTTCAACAAGAGACATCCCTCTAACTAATGATAATCATTAAAGATCATTTCATGAATTTTAGCAACACTCATAAGCCTTCAAGTACAGCAATTCTTATTTTTACAAAAATCCGAAACTGTCCATTGCTACCTTAGATCATGACATCATCTTTATTAAATAACCCGTACGTAAAATGTAATCATATTGAATTAACCTGTACAGTAGCATTTCGTTTGGTATAACCAACACCGTTTTTATACAGTTGTTTATATAATATATACTAATATAGAGTATTATTAAATCACAATATGCTAAACAAGAGTTTAAGTAAAAGGGCTGTTCAACATGCACGTGTGTAATGCCGATTTAAAAAAAGAATAGCCATATGGCCATATTTGAACGGTGGATATAGGGAAAGGGGGGGGGGGGGGTCATCGCAACAAGTTGTTACATATTGTCTATTACGGAACTGTAAGTAATAATTATTATTGAATTATCATCATTACCAAAGAATCATCAGTTTGGATTTAAATACACACATGCATATATTCATATAGCTGGAATATTTCCTGGAGGAATTAAATTGCCGTCAAGTCTGTGTGTTCATTCGATAACTATTTTTTAAACACCGATCCAAAGTTTAATATAATTATGTAGTTGTTACAAAACATATGTCATAAACGTCATTTCACCCCCTCCCCATAGATCTATGTCAATGGATGAGTTCATTGAATGATTCAAACCTCAGTCGTTGCGTGAATGGTAAAGCAGGACTTCGCGCCATAATATGTCCCATTCATAGTTTTTGCGCGCCGATTAGTGGACGAGTCCAAATTGGGATCATGAGAATACTCCAGAGCACACCGTGTGTACGTAGCATCGGCGGGGGGGGGGGGGGGGGGGGGGCTGCTACCCCCACTTTTTTTGCAGCAGAAACTTTTCTTAACTTTACATAAAAAATAGAAATATCGTGAATTTGCCCGCCCCCCTCCACTTTTGTCGGAGCATGTAAAAAAAAAAATTCTAATTGAATTGAATTGGAATTACAATTAGGGATTTCTAACGTGATTTTGAGAATTCACCTTTTTTTCAATTGCTTGTCTGGATGTTTCGGATGAAGCTGCCTCTACACACTTTCAAAAACAATGTTGTATGTGCTTGAATATCCTTTCCTATTTCTTATGGGAAATAAAAACAAATGCCTTTCAGTTGATTTTGCATCTTAATATAACAAATAAAATTTAAAAATTTGACTGCTTTATCTTCCACTTTCAAGCTTACATAAAATTATTTGATTCCTCGATTAATGGGACCCCCCCCCCCTGGGAAATGAAAATTCATTAAATTTACATAGTAAAATTATCGAAAATATGCCTCGGACCCCCCCCCCCTGGCAAACACAATTATCCTTCGGACCCCCCCCCCCCTGGAAAAATTTTCTGGATCCGCGCATGGAAATAATTTAATTTCAAGTGATATACATGTACATGCTCTAGATGGAAAAAAAGACTGAAATTTCTTCTTAAATGCACGTTCCGTTTATGCATTTATGATCAGCAAAGAAAATTAAAATTCATTCCTTATAAGATAGCCAAATTGATACATGCATATGCTTTCATTGAATAACTTTGTTTAGTCAGGCAAGCTTTTTGGAAAGCTATCACTTGTGGTATATAACGGGATGTTTTGCACGTAAACATGTAATGTCCTCCTGATCTGATTCGCTCTCAGATGGTTCGCCCCGTGATGTTCCACATTATGTATATGAAACATATACATGTAAATGTAAAGTAAATAGACCACGATATTTATGAAATTAATATCCTTAAGAGTTTTTGTTCGATATAAAACATTATTGGAAGTACATGTCATAACACATTAATTTTACTAATATTATCATTAATGAAACAGTAATACAATAGATAATTGAAGTACCTATTAATTATTATCTGATTTAACACCGTAATTTATTCATATAATTGATTAAAAACCACTTATCTCATTATGAATTAACAATGACTATTACATGTAGCTTGTACATGTACAAGTCAACACCGTCTAAATTAGCGGGAGACTTGAGCATGCAGATAATGGCGAGACAAGTGATAATTATGAGACCAAGGGTAATATCTATATCATTTGGCCGTTAAATCTAATAAAAATTAGTGAGTAAGTGTAACAAAGTTTATAGAAATGGTTTCTTTGTTTTAAAATGTTAAATTCAGTTGTTGATATATAAAGAAGAATTGAATGACATTATGTGTCCTCTACTCGCTAGCTCCCCTTCTGCCCGAATCTAGAGCTAACAAAACTTATACACCGAATATATTAAACAATTATTCTAACAGAATAATAATGAATGAAATCATAAATGAGTTTTCTTTTTTATGAATCGCGCGACCATTCAGAAAAGGTTAAACCGATAGTGCATGTGACCGCTATTATTTTACGGCCTGAATCTAAACAAATCTTGTTTAGAAAATCATGTGTATATTACACCACTGGTTTCTTAAATTCTTCGGTGTTATTGGGCATCGATTAGTTTTATCGTGTTAGCACCTACCGCACACATGTATTATTGTAACATTTAAACTGCCTTATTTTGAACGCTTTTAAATTTTATTTTCAAACATCGCTTTACTCCCTACACATTGCTTAACTCTCTCTCTCTCTCTCTCTCTCTCTCTCTCTCTCTCTCTCTCTCTCTCTCATAACTCAAAAAGAAAAGACCTCTAATATTTTGTTATGCAAATTAATCTTCACAGATTACAGACAAAAAGATAAGTTGGATCAGGCATGGTGTGAATATATTTTACATTTGTTGAAGTGTGTAGTGTGAATGAACTAAATTCTGCAGCAAAATGTCAGAAATAGACACGGATAAATGTATTTATTTTTCAACTCGTACGATTGTTTGTAAAAAGTAGTATTATATTGGTGACATTTTTTACACACTATCATTTGATTCAGTGTTAAAGCTATACACGCTATAATTTGCGTCAATTTTGAATGACAGTGAAAACGCATGTGTTTGTTTACTTATAAAAGTTAACTATATTCTGTAAATTACAGTGGTTAATTCTTTCTAGTTACAAAGATATAGAATTCTAATTGTTTATTTTCCTAATGCTTTTTCATGAATATTGATGAAGAAGGAGCGAAACCGACCTCATTGCGCATGTCCGCGGGAAATCAGGTAGCCGTTATTGTTTGCCTAATTACATATCCGTCTCGATTTTGTATACAGATTTAACAGTTGTTACAAGTATTATGAGTGTTATACATTTGTCATTCACGGTACCATTATTTTTTAACGTTTAAATACGATAACACTCACACGAACTAAAAATAGCACTTAGGGGAAAACACATAAGCCTACGTCATTGTTCAAAGGAAGTACCTGAATGTACATGAACATGCACACACGCTTGGGTTTTTGCTCTCTTTAATTCGTACTCGTATAAAGGACAAATTTATGCTTTACTGAAAAAATTATATCCTTTCCTTCGTGAAACTACAACAATTATAAAGATGTTGATCCCCACCAAGTTTTGTGTGATTGTCTAAAATTAGCTGTCGATATCACGTGACAGATTGATATTCATGAGAAGGCATTACTTTCCTGGCAGGAAAATAAATATTTTTTATTGTTTAAAATTTGATATCTTTATTACGTGATCGAATTGGGCATTATAATTAACAGCATATAGGTAACTTTTGTAAGGAATCAAACACACGTATTTTCCCCGTCATTTAAAATTGACGCAAATTATAGCGTGTATAGCTTTAAATCAAAGGTTAGATGCATGATCTTTAACCAATATGATTAAAAACAATTATTTTACACAAAGAATCAATGGACATTTACATGTGTCATCACACAGAAACACAAGAAGCCTGTGTCTTAGACTACCGTAGATAGCTTGTCCGCTAGCGCGGCATCTCCTCGGCCATGTTTTATGTAAGTGTATACACAACGTGGTTGGTTTAAAACGTTTGCAATTTAACAAATTAATTTTATTTTCCAACAATAAAACTATTTTATAACATATAGACAAGATCACAAAGAACACCTTTTCCAATGACAGTTATACTACCTACCATTTTTTAATAAGGAAGCTAAACAGCATAACTTCGTAAGTTAAGGTTAAATTTTTTCTACACTTTATTATATCGTTAAAATCGGAATTCTTTGTGTTTGCATCTAAATAAATAAACCCATGCAACACAGCAAGGCGCAAATCTTGTGTATTAGATAACAGCAGACCGCTAGCTAGTCCAGTCGCGACCTATTTTCTCGGCCGCGGGCGAGTTATCGGATGCGTAATTGTTCACATACATGTACACAGCTCGGAATCCAGCTAGATTTTAATGTTGTGCAGTATACGAATGTATTGCATAGACGTATTTTCTTTATCCGTAATGTATTTCACTAGAATTTAAACATATAGTATCTCTCTCCGTATGTAAGCTGGTAACTGTCTATGGTAGCCTTATGTCAGTTATACGCATAAAGACCTCGTTTACTATGCTAACGAGAACAGATACATGGTAACAAGTCTAGCTTTTTACACTCATATTACGCAATACCCGAACAAAATATTATTGACACGACATTGATAAGATCATAATGAGCAACTTTTCCAGCGAGAGCCATATCGAAATCTGAACCGCTTTTGAGTTATAGAGCGAAAACTTTCAAGGGCTCTAGGCTCCTAATTTGAAGGTCCAGCTCAATTTGCTTGATGTCAAATGAGAGATCTTGATTTTATAAAAAAATTTTGTTCTATATGTTTTAACAAAATACTATCGAGAAAATAGATATTCAACGAAAACCAGGAAAAATTATGACGCTTTTTTAACCTTAATTTTCGAGCTAGGGCGAGCTTCGGCGCTATTGGTCAGAGAACAACATAAATACCACATGTCAGATCTACAACCTTTCGTCTACAATTCCTGAAATTTTGAACTCAATATCTTAAATCGTTTAGGAGTTTACCCCTGGACAAACCGACCCTCTGAAAATCGTTAAATTGTATATATCTCAAATCCGGAAGTGACGTCATCATTAAAAAAAATTTGCAATAAGGTTCAGATCATTGTCTATCAGATTTGAAAGTTTCATGTAAATCGGCCGTGTAGTTTTGGAGAAATCGCGTGCACAAAATTTGCAAGAAAAAAAATAATAGGGAAAAATAAACCGAACGAAAACAATAAGGTCTTCCGTTGGAAAACGGAAGACCTTAATAACTAGACACGCTCTCGTTGCGAGCAACGAGGAGGTCTTCCGTTCGATTTTTAGAAGGTGAAATGACATCATCGACTTTGATTTTCGACAAGAAAACATGATCTGGAAAAAGGAGTAAAGTGCTAATGCTTTTCTGTATCGCTTTTTATAAGTTCTCTTACGTTGCTTTTTTAAATACTTGCATTTCTCCTAACTGAGATAAAAAAGATTAAACTTTTTACCTCTGGCCCCTAAAACCCCTAATTAGATAACGCATAAGTAAACCATTACATTGTTAGAATGTATAAGCGTTTTATACCGAATTTTGCTTTTATAACCTTTCACAAAATATCTCTTAGTAAACGGCTACAGATAAAAGACTTTAAAGCCCTTTGGTCCCTTAATTTGAGGGGCCAGCCCCTTTTTCATGATATCAAATAAAAGGTTATTTAATGAGAAACACAGTTTGTTTAACAAGTGTTTATAACCTTTCACAAAATTTCCCTCAGTAAAGGGCTATAGATAAAAGACTTTAGAGCCCTTTGATTTCCTAATTTTAGGGGTCATTTCCTTTTTCTTGATATCAAATGAAAGGTCGTTTGATTTTTAACACGTTTTGTTCAAAAAGTGTTTAGAAATGTGTCACCGTTCTTGTTACATATGGGAAAGAACGTTTTAGGGGCCGATCCCTTATCTCCTTTTAGGAGCCGTTTAACGAACTTTTGAAGATTGCATATTGTTAAGTACATCATTTTGTATATTACTGCTAATAAATTATGCAATGATATCCATAGCCAAAAAATCATCCATTTTCACAAAATATACTTCTTATGGTACAAAATCCACTCAAAATTACACTTAAATGAGAAATCTGAAAATACCATGTAGTCTTGAAGGTGGCACGGGACAGTTTTTTATACAATTCATTGTAGCCAGGGGATGCGTGTCTTCAGAACTCTGTAACTAGAATTTCCTCAGTTCCTATTCAGCACAAATACCTTTAATTCACTCTTTATAAGGCCAATCACCACTTTCTGATGAAAATTACTAGTCAAAACCTGTAAAATTTTCTACATACTGGTTTTTATGAGATTTTTACCCTTTCTCATTTTGCTAATTTTTCATGATTTTTCAGCTTTTTAGACCTCCCCCAGGTAATTCCCTGCAAAGGGTTGACCTTCCGTACCGTGTGCATGTTGCACCATCACATGTTAGAAACTTACCGGTGTATAAGTTACAATGTCCCATCCACCTTCTTTTCGTGTTATTTTACCTCCCGTCTGTAACTTGCGATTTCACTGTGTAAAGTCAACACAACAGTCATAGCCGCAGGTTTCGCATTTTACTTCTGATTCTCATGTATCTAACATATGGGGCCTACATATCGCATATCAATTTCAACAATTGACATCCCTCTAACTAATAATAATCTTTAAAATCATTTCATGAATTTTATCAACACTCATAAGCCTTCAAGTACAGCAATTCTTAATTTTACAAAAATCCGAAACTGTCCCTTGCTACCTTAGATGATGACATCATCTTTATTAAATAACCCGTACGTAAAATGTAATCATATTAAATTAACCTGTACAGTAGCATTTCGTTTGCTATAACCAACACCGTTTTTATACAGTTGTTTATATAATATTTACTAATATAGAGTATTATTAAATCACAATATGCTAAACAAGAGTTTTCAAGTAAAAGGGCTGTTCACCATGCACGTGTGTAATGCCGATTTAAAAATAGAGTAGCCACTAGATGATATCCCGCGCAAGCGCGGGGATTAAGAATAATTCACATATTATATTATAATACAATGCTTAATATGTTAAACCAGGTTTTTTTTGTTCATTTTGCTATGTATTCGGTCCGAAATATTTCATAATTGCTTTTCTTAAAATATTCTATAAAACTGAAATAAAAAAGCAACTGCGTGGCTGAAAATTTAAAGGAGAGGGCAGGTATGAAAATCTAAGCTGAAATGGAGTATATACACATGAACATGTACATGGCCTTAATTCTTTTTGTTGCAGATGACTGGAAAAAAAATAGACTATTATCTTATTTCAAACCAGAGTGTGGGTGTATAGTGCGTGGTATTTCTTTTTAGAACTTTGTTCTTTATGTCAAATTTCACTTATTATTGCCCAAAATAAGAAATTTAGATAAAACACTGTCAACAAATTAATTTATAAGGTTTACTACCAATCTGTCGTGGTATAAAAAATGTATATGTTATTTAAAAACGTGTACGCACTTTTCGCCCTAGTGTTAATTAGTCAACCCCATTTTTTGGCATCCCGTTCTGTAAAGTTCTTTCCATCAAAAATAAAATCGCATCTATTGGCCCATTTTATTTATCAACTTTTTTGTATTAACCAGATGTCCGATCTGCCCACAAAGCATGGTGACTCATCCTACATTTTCCAACATGACGTTAATTAGCCAAAGTGCGTTCTTGGTTACCCGTTCTAGAAAATTCTATTCATCAAAACAAAAATCGCACATTCAAGAAACGAATTGGCTTATTTTATTTATTCAACATTTGTCAAATCTCAATTCTTATGTATACCCGAAATAGGATCCCAGGATATATTAACTCTTTACATAATCATTCAATATTATTTCATTGTAAGTATATTTTTTTATTCAAACTCCCACTGACTTGGATCCGCCAAAGCGTGTCCACCACCTTACTCACATATTTGCTATTTCGGGCTGGTTTATCGAAAATGAAAGTAGGTTTTTAATTTATCTTACAATAATTACTTATCAGGTAAAATTTAATTATAGCTTACGGACATCAACTCACACATGTTGAAATGCCAAAGGTGTGAGCAGTTACTCGGGTGCAGGCATTTCGAAGTTTATTGGCAAAATGCCTTAATTTATAAGTATAGATATGGCCATATTTGAACGGTGGATATAGGGAAAGGGGGGGGGGAATCATCGCAACAAGTTGTTACATATTGTCTATTACGGAACTGTAAGTAATAATTGGTATTGAATTATCTTCATTACCAAAGAATCATCAGTTTGGATTTGAATACACACATGCATATATTCATATAGCTTGAATATTTACTGGAGGAATTAAATTGCCGTCAAGTCTGTGTGTTCATTCGATAACTATTTTTTAAACACCCGATCCAAAGTATAATATAATTATGTAGTTGTTACAAAACATATGTCATAAACGTCATTTGACCCCCTCCCCATAGATCTATGTCAATGGATGAGTTCATTGAATGATTCAAACCTCAGTCGTTGCGTGAATGGTAAAGCAGGACTTCGCGCCATAATATGTCCCATTCATAGTTTTTGCGCGCCGATTAGTGGACGAGTCCAAATTGGGATAATGAGAATACTCCAGAGCACACCGTGTGTACGTAGCATCGGCGGGGGGGGGGGGGCTGCTACCCCCACTTTTTTTGCAGCAGAAACTTTTCTTAACTTTACATAAAAAATAGAAATATCGTGAATTTGCCCGCCCCCCTCCACTTTTGTCGGAGCATGTAAAAAAAGAAATTCTAATTGAATTGAATTGGAATTACAATTAGGATTTTCTTACGTGATTTTGAGAATTCACCTTTTTTTCAATTGCTTGTCTGGATGTTTCGGATAAAGCTGCCTCTACACTCTTTCAAAAACAATGTTGTATGTGCTTGAATATCCTTTTCTATTTCTTATGGGAAATAAAAACAAATGTCTTTCAGTTGATTTTGCATCTTAATATAACAAATAAAATTTAAAAATTTGACTGCTTTATCTTCCACTTTCAAGCTTACATGAAATTATTTGATTCCTCGATTAATTAGAATTTATGAAATAATTTAATTTCAAGTGATATACATGTACATGCACCACATGGAAAAAAAGACTGAAATTTCTTCTTAAATCTGCACGTTCCGTTCATGAATTTATGATCAGCAAAGAAAATTAATATTCATTCCTTATAAGATAGCCAAATTGATACATGCATATGCTTTCATTGAATAATTTTGTTTAGTCAGGCAAGCTTTTTGGAAAGCTATCACTTGTGGTATATAACGGGATGTTTTGCACGTAAACATGTAATGTCCTCCTGATCTGATTCGCTCTCAGATGGTTCGCCCCGTGATGTTCCACATTATGTATATGAAACATATACATGTAAATGTAAAGTGAATAGACCACGATATTTATGAAATTAATATCCTTAAGAGTTTTTGTTCGATATAAAACATTATTTGAAGTACATGTCATAACACATTATTAAATTAATATTATCATTAATGAAACAGTAATACAATAGATAATTGAAGTACATATTAATTATTATCTGATATAACACCATAATTTATTCATATAATTGATTAAAAAAACCACTTATCTCATTATGAATTAACAATGCCTATTACATGTAGCTTGTATATGTACAAGTCAACACCGTCTAAATTAGCGGGAGACTTGAGCATGCAGATAATGGCGAGAAAAGTGATAATTATGAGACCAAGGGTAATATTTATATTATTTGGCCGTTAAATCTAATAAAAATAAGTAAGTGTAACAAAGTTCACAGAAATGGTTTCTTTGTTTTAAAATGTTAAATTCAGTTGTTGATATATAAAGAAGAATTGAATGACATTATGTGTCCTCTACTCGCTAGCTCCCCTTCTGCCCGAATCTACGGCTAACAAAACTTATACACCGAATATATTAAACAATTTTTCTAACAGAATAATAAAGAATGAAATCATAAATGAGTTTGCTTTTTAATGAATCGCGCGACTATTCAGAAAAGGTTAAATCGATAGTGCATGTGACCGCTATCATTTTACGGCCTGAATCTAAACAAATCTTGTTTAGAAAATCATGCGTATATTACACCACTGGTTTCTTAAATTCTTCGGTGTTATTGGGCATCGGTTAGTTTTATCATTATATTATGATGTCAGATTATAGGTGTCAGCACCTACCGAACACATGTATTATTGTAACATTTAAACTGCCTTATCTGGAACGCTTTTAAATTTTATTTTCAAAAATCACTTTACTCCCTACACATTGCTTAACTCTCTCTCTCTCTCTCTCTCTCTCTCTCTCTCTCTCTCTCTCATAACTTAAAAAGAAAATACCTCTAATATTTTGTTATGCAAATTAATCTTCACAGATTACAGACAAAAAAGATAGGTTGGATCAGGCATGGTGTGAATATATTTTACATTTGTTGAAGTGTGTAGTGTGAATGAATTAAATTCTGCAGCAAAATGTCAGAAATAGACACGGATAAATGTATTTATTTTTCAACTCGTACGATTGTTTGTAAAAAGTAGTATTATATTCATTGATGACTGTTTTTACACACTATCATTTAAATCAGTGTTAAATCAAAGGTTAGATGCATGATCTTTAACCAATATGATTAAAAACAATTATTTTACACAAAGAATCAATGGACATTTACATGTGTCATCACACAGAAACACAAGAAGCCTGTGTCTTAGACTACCGTGGATAGCTTGTCCGCTAGCACGGCATCTCCTCGGCCACATGTGCGAGGGATGTTTTATGTAAGTGTATACACAACGTGGTTGGTTTAAAACGTTTGCAATTTAACAAATTAATTTTATTTTCCAACAATAAAACTATTTTATAACATATAGACAAGATCACAAAGAACATCTTTTCCAATGACAGTTATATTACCTACCATTTTTTAATAAGGAAGCTAAACAGCATAACTTCGTAAGTTAGGGTTTAAATTTTTTTTACACTTTAATATATCGTTAAAATCGGAATTCTTTGTGTTTGCATCTAAATAAATAAACCCATGCAACACAGCAAGGCGCAAATCTTGTGTATTAGATAACAGCAGACCGCTGGCTAGTCCAGTCGCGACCTATTTTCTCGGCCGCGGGCGAGTTATCGGATGCGTAATTGTTCACATACATGTATCCAGCTAGATTTTAAATGTTGTGCAGTATACGAATGCATTGCATAGAAGTATTTTCTTTATCCGTAATGTATTTCACTAGAATATAAACATATAGTATCTCTTTCCGTATGTAAGCTGGTAACTGTCTATGGTAGCCTTATGTCAGTTATACGCATAAAGACCTCGTTTACTATGCTAACGAGAACAGATACATGGTAACAAGTCTAGCTTTATACACTCATATTACGCATTACCCGAACAAAATATTATTGACACGACATTGATAAGATCATAATGAGCAACTTTTCCAGCGACAGCCATATCGAAATCTTAACCGCTTTTGAGTTATAGAGCGAAAACTTTCAAGGGCTCTAGGCTCCTAATTTGAAGGTCTAGCTCAATTTGCTTGATGTCAAATGAGAGATCTTGATTTTATAAAAAAATATATGTTTTACCAAAATACTATCGACAAAATAGATATTCAACGAAAACCAGGAAAAATTATGACGCTTTTTTAACCTTAATTTTCGAGCTAGGGCGAGCTTCGGCGCTATTGGTCAGAGAACAACATAAATACCACATGTCAGATCTACAACCTTTCGTCTACAATTCCTGAAATTTTGAACTCAATATCTTAAATCGTTTAGGAGTTTACCCCTGGACAAACCGACCCTCTGAAAATCGTTAAATTGTGTATATCTCAAATCCGGAAGTGACGTCATCATTAAAAAAAATTTGCAATAAGGTTCAGATCATTGTCTATCAGATCTAAAAGTTTCATGTAAATCGGCCGTGTAGTTTTGGAGAAATCGCGTGCACAAAATTTGCAAGAAAAAAAATAATAGGGAAAAATAAACCGAACGAAAACAATAAGGTCTTCCGTTGGAAAACGGAAGACCTTAATAATAGGGAAAAAGAAACCGAACGAAAACAATAAGGTCTTCCGTTGGAAACGGAAGACCTTAATAAGAAAATTGAAAAAGAAACAATAGAATAATAGTAGGGTCTTCCGCTGAAGACGGAAGACCCTAATAAGAAAGTCGACAAAAACAATATGTCTCCCCTTTGAAAGGGGAGACATAATGACTGACAAACAATGAAATACACAGGCCTAGGTCAAATTTCTGTTTGACACAGCTACCCAAAGTCAAATGGCTCATTTACTTACAAATCCAAAAATATAGCAAAGAGGCCACAGAACCCCTGCTAAGCCAGATGCTCCACCATCATCTTTCCTTGCAGATTTATCTTCCAGCTTTGGAAATATGCTTGGTATGAGAGCAATCAGTTCTGCACAAAACACCAAACCTGCAGATGT